>VDFB02000003.1:680441883-681099048 GCA_007258455.2 Sequoia sempervirens
CCTTGACTATCTCTGGTTTAGCCTGCTTGACATTTTCCTCTTCAGTAGTTAACTTTCCTTTTAAATCATCAATTTTGAGGGCCAAAGTTTCTCTATCTTGCTTAGACATATCAAATGAGGAAGAGGGAGAAGGATAAGTCACTATCTTTTGGGTAGCTTGAATGGTAGCACTCATTTGAATCCATTCATTCAAATCCTAATTATATTCCTTGACCAAAGACTCATATTTCTTTTGAGAAATAT
Organism: Sequoia sempervirens; assembly: GCA_007258455.2. Classification (NCBI taxonomy): domain Eukaryota; kingdom Viridiplantae; phylum Streptophyta; class Pinopsida; order Cupressales; family Cupressaceae; genus Sequoia; species Sequoia sempervirens. The sequence continues at coordinate 680,442,127 of VDFB02000003.1, forward strand.
GTACAATATCCACACTAAGCATTGCAGCATGTGCAGTTAATTCAGCTTCTTGGATAGGGGTTATGTCAGTAGTTCTTTTCACCACTAGTGAACCCATGACTTCTTCAATTGGCCTAGCAATGTCATGTTTGTTAGTATTAGGTGTCATAGACCAAATTTCAAGGGTAAGTAGATTTGGACTATACCTAGAACCAAATACTTTATTCTCAAATTGATCTTTAGATATCAGAGCTTGAGGATCTCTTCTAACTACATCATAGGAAATGGAAATTGTGATGATACACCTAGGTAATAGCATAATTCCACTATCATTAACAATTCTACGAGCTTCAATAGGAGTAATGGCTACAATTTTAGGCTTAATATTTTCTTCTTCTGCTTTCTCAGCTTCTTCCTAATAAGAAGGTTAAACATCAGCTCGAGTTGCTTCCAGTCTCTCTTTTATTTCTTTACTCCTTTGTTGGATCATAAATTCATGAAGTTCTTTGGTATGCACAAATTTATCATCAGGAAAGAACTCATCACATTCCCTAATCCTGGAATCATCATCATTTTCTCTATCATAATGCCACTGGACAATCCTATTAGGAGGAACATTTGAGCTATGAGTCTCTTCAATATGGGGAGGAGGAAATTTCTTCTTAACTTCTTCATTTCCTAGTGCATGTTCTACCACCTGTTCCTCTCCAACCTCCTGAACATCTTCAAACCTCTCTGGGATATCCATAGCTTGTTTTTGTTGTTGTTGCTCTAAAAGGATCTAGGCTTTATCTATAGCCTCCTTTACTTTTACTTTAAATTGACCAGACTAATAATCCCTTATCATAGCAAAGGACCTCTCCAAAGGTTTTTCAATTTCATTGTATGGACTGATGTAGAAGGAATTCCTTTTCATAATCTTCTCCTCAAGTTTTGTCATAGTTTTCCACTCCCTTTTCCTAGCCATAACAACCTCATCACTTTTTAGGTTCCTCAGTACATCATCTTTATAGAAAAAATCATGATGAATGATGCCTAAGTTCTTTTTTCTTCTCTTTTTAGCCACAAATCCTTCTAGATCAGAAATTCTAACCCCATCTATAGGAATTCTAAGATTATTTACCATAATTTCGAATTTCTCATACCCTTCAAGGGCAGTGGCCTTAAAATAAGCAAAAGAACATTGGGGGAATAACAAAGAGCCCTTTCTATCCTTTCTAAACATTTAAAATTCTATGACTTCCATTTGCCACATGAGGTCCATGAAATCCAACCTGTTTGAGACATACAAGGGTAAGCAATGGGGAACCACTTTAGCTCCATAAACCCTAATCAAAGAATAATTAGAATGTAAGAACTAGACAACCCAATTATGTGTGGTTGCAGAACCTTGTACATCCATTGGGCACTTAACATGCTTGATTTTTGGAGAAAGTTTGAATCTAGGTGCCACACCTAATGAATCTAAGATACCATATCTTATAATATTGGAAAACAAAATGTAATTAGAATTGGAGAAATCTTGATCTCAAATATATGTCCACATTTGCATAAGGATGGTTTCATTTTCATTGTTCACAATCTTTAAATTCAATTTTATTTTCCACTCATAATCCACTTCCCATATTAGCATGTGTATCAGTAAAGAATAATGAGGGAAAGATAGAGGGATTGATCCCTTTTTCAAATTAAGAAAATCCTCATACATTTGTTGGGAAACAAAGTTAGCATAATCAAAACCAATGTTTCGATTATATTCCTATATATCTACCACCATCACCAACAAATCAGGGGCTATTCAGACCTCAGAATCTTGAGCTATCACCTAGTTCAAACAATACTAAGTGTTCTTGAAATAGTCTTCAAATTCTTCACACTCAAAAGGCTCAACATCTTGAATAGTGAACTTTTATTTGTTCCTTGTATGTCGTACCAGTATTGATTCTTTATATCCAAATTTCCTTTCTTGTTATTGAACATACAATTCATCACACCTAAAATTTACAGTGTAATTGGGATTCAGCCCAAACACATCCAACATTTTATCCTTAGTTACCTCTAGAATCATATCACCATTCTCACTCTTGATTTTCCTATCAGTCGGGTCATAGTTCCTTGCTAGCTCCACCATTAAGTCAACCTCTACAAACACATTTGGAGCTATTAGCTTTCCCAGGTTCAAACCCCACAAGAAGCATGCAGGCTTACTATAATTTCACCTATTGAAAGCATACTTAAACAATTTCCATCCACTCTAAGGATGGGGTTTCTCACCAATCTCACTAGCATCATCAATCAACCTAGCGGTAATAGCAAAGTTTTTCTTGTGGGCCTTTTTCCAGTTCATGACCCTCCCTCTCTAATACCTCCAGAAGTCTCTTGCAGGAAATTTTTTGTTTCCTTATTCACACTTCTAGATCTTGTGGAAGCCGCAGGAGTACTAGGAAAAGGGTTAGACATAGCTACTGGTTTGGGCTCTATTTCAGCTAGAACATGCTGAGTTTTAGGTCTTTTGATCCTCTTTTGTTTTGGTTTCCTTTCAGGTCTAGCACTAGACTCACTACGCTTTGGGTCACTCATGCTTCTAGCACAAATGGAGGTTAGGGTTTACAATTTATTATAGCTAGAAAAAATCCTTCGCATTTATGACAGGACAAAACTCAACTTCTAAACATGACAACTTTACCCACAATTTAGAGAATGCTCAATTATCTAATTGAAAGAACCAAGACAAAACTAAATTATATTTTCCATCAATTTTCTTATCAACTTTCATGGGCATTCATCCTAGCACCTTAATTAATAGGAGGTATCATTTTTCCTTACCCAAACAAAAGTTGTGCCACCCTCTTTGTAGATAATCTCTGGAGTTTTCCTTGCAAATTATTTGGCCTCTGGTATTCCTCCTGCTAGCTAGTGAACTAAGATGCATAATAAACCATATATCAACTTTCAGTTACGACTGAGAGGGGAGCATACGACAATTAATATTTGATATTAAGCTTGCGTGAGTGAACTGACAAGTAGCCATTCAATTTTGAACTTTGATCATTGATCCTTCAGCTTTAAAACTATATCAATGGTAGATAATCCATCTCTCTACTTTTCTTTATGCTTTGTATGAAATCCTTCAGATTCCAACACATTGCTTCTTCATGTATTAGTTGTCACCAATCACTAATTTACTTTATTCCTTTTCATCTTTATCAGGGATGTAAGTACCTTGTGCGACAAGATATTGACCCTTAGATCAATGGATGGACTCTTGATCATCCTCATCTCCATCACTCCTCACTAATTTCAACTTTGCACCTTGACTCCAATCAGTGACAAGAGATGCAAGCAACATAGTTTGAAATGTGCACCTGCATAGGAATAAAAGAAATCACAAATAGAATGTAGCCAAATTACTAGGAGAAAATTCCTCATAAGAGACCATATCGCCCATCACTAATCATGGCCTTAGTGCTCAAAATAAATCCGTGAGGTGTGATACAAAAGGAAACTCATAATCTCACTCATCACAAATCATAAATAATCTCTTTACAACACATTGGTGATGGGTGATGAAACTAGGATCATGAAGTGAGAAGTAATCGCTTATTGCTATTACAACCTTAAGAACTGAAAAATATTAGCGATAAGCAATCTCTTAAGAACCTTTCTCATTGCTAATCATAAAAAGGAACTTAGATAACAATTAGTTATGGGAGATACAATAGAGATGTCACATCATCGCTCATCGCTAAAGTAAAACACATACCTCAAAAGTGATCGGAGATGAGCGATAAGGATATAAGGCCGAATGAACTTAAGTGAAATTTTATGCACGTGCTCAATAAATTGTTATGACAGGGGGTAACTTCCTAGGATGATACGATTGATAAAATAAAAGCTCAAGAACCCCAAAGTCATGACATAGCTTAATTTTCTAAACTCGTGATGAGGAAATTGACTACCTAATAGAGGGTATTAAAATTATAACCAGCAACAAGCAATAAGAAGTCAACCACCAAATAGAGCTTCTAATTGATTTTAAAAGAGCATAATTTTAAAAACCCTCCTAAATGCAACAAGGGTTTAAGAAGCAACAATGACAATTAAGGTTTCATCACGTACCATCTTCATCTATTTGTTCCCTGAATAGGTGATCCTCTTGTGCTCTTAGTCAAGTCCATGTCAATCTGTACCATCCTATCTACTTGTTCCTTGGATAGATTATCTTTCCATACCTCTTAGGTGATTCTGCATTTTTTCTATGTCATCCTCGTCTACCTATTCCCTGAATAGGTGATCCTGCTATCCATAGGGGCAATTTTGCATCACATCTTTGTCTCCCTTATCCATACACCCCTTAGAATTGGTGACCCTGATACCTATAGGGGTGATTCTATGATATCAATAGATAGGAGAATCTATAATCTATAAAGGAAAATTCACTTTACACAGAGGCGGATCCGCTTCCCATCCAAAATCTAGATAGTCAACCCTTCTCATCACAATTAGCCTATGTCTTCTTGAATCTAGAACTATAGCCCAATCATTTTTCCTTTTCATATCCTTCTCCAAATGATTATTTTCTTCTCATCAACCCTCATCAATCTATCCAAACATCATACCCTTCGAGCAAGGAGTCCGCTAAACTTATCCTTCATTCATCGAATAATCGTCCTTGTCATTTTGGATGTATCCTTCAACTTAGGAATAAATCCCATCACATCCTTCAATCCAATTCTAATTTGATCTTAAATCCAATCCTAACCTAAGCTTCAATCCAATCCTAATTTTATCTTCAATCCAATCCTAATCTGAGCTTAAATAAAATCCCAAACTAAGCTTAATTTACATCCCAATTTGAGCTTTAGTCCATCTACATCCAAGATCTTCTGATATCAAAAAAAATCTGATGACTCCTTCTTCCACAATATTCTAATCCATTCTATTTATCTTTTCATCATTTCTCCTCTTCTAATCATCTATTCCCATCCATCCAATCCAACATCATGAATCCTTATCCTTTATTAATGCAACCAAAAATAGTATTCAAGGGGAATCCCAATTATGCTGATGATGACAATGAAATTCTTACTGATCAAGATGAGTATGATATAGATCCCTTTGATGCTATCATTTCTAACAATCTTCCTCCAACCATCTTCCAAAATCCAATCACTCCTCCAAGTTATCATATCATGCCTTCATCCACACTCACTGGCAATCCTTATGCTACCTTTGACAAGGGATATCCAATATCTTCCCCATCCACATATTCATCATATCCTTCATCAAAATATTTCTCTTATCCAACATTTAGATCCTCTTATCCCAATCCTCCATCCCAATATTCCTACCTTAATTACCCATCAACTTTCTCCAACATCAATCATCCATCCACATCTTCTTATCTTAATCCACTATCCCAATATTTCTACCTCAATCCACCATCCCAATCTTCCCATCCTAATCCAACATCCACATCTTCTTATCTTAATCTGTTGTCTCAATATTTCTACCTTAATCAACCATCCCAATCTTCCCATCCTAATCCTACATCCCCATCCTCCTATATCATAATCCAACATCCACATCTTCTCACATTTATCCACCTTCTCAATATTACTACCTTAATCCCCATCAACTTTCTCCAGCATCAATCCACCATCCATATCCTCCTATATCACCTCATCTTCCACTCCATCATGTCCTAATCCTTCACCTACTCGTATTCCTCCATCCAATCCCATCCCTCCATCTAATCCTAATTCACCAATCCATAATCCTAGTCCCCCACCCATTCATAATCCCTCATCTACTCCTACCACACCATTGAAGCCTACAATAAGAAAGTGCCTCATTCCTGATGTCATCCAAGGACTTATGACTAAAAAGACATCCCAAAATCCACATCCTAATGTCATGGAGACATGCCACCCCACTCCACCATGTACAATCACTAGTCATGAGGCCTTCTCCACCCCACACCTATCATTACTATTACCACTCCTAATGTCGTCCAAACCATTGAAATCATCCAACCCATTAAATCCATTGAATCCCAATCTTCAACTCCTAGAGCTATCGAAACCATTGAAGACACCCAAATCAAATCCACCCCCCCTAGTCCTAGTATCACCAAAATCCACTACCTTGAACTTCATGAATCCTTCATATTTTCATCTCCCCCATTCAAGGATTCCATCCAGTATTCCTCTTCCACCACACCATCTAAACACCCATTGAAACATTCCAAGAGCTTGATCCAAAGTATATCAACACATCCCCTCATCCACATCAATATCCTACCATCTCATCAACTCCATATCAAGAACATATCACTTCATCCATTCCATCCCATGATCCCCTTGTAAGTCAAGATCCAATCAGTCCATCGCATCATCCCCTATCAACCATTACTACAAATTGAGATCCCCTCATATCACCTAATCTCTCTCCTAATCCCTTATCACTTGCTCCTCTAAATCCATATGCTACCATCCCATCATCTCCATCTCATTATCCTTCATCGCCACCTAAACATACCATCCCAACACCATGTTTATATCCTGTTGGTACTCTTACATTCATCCATGTTGTTTTTATTCTAGAAGAGGAACAAAGCATTTATGCCACCCATCCCCCCCACCTATTAATGGACTCACTTCATGTTTCCAAAATAAAAAGCATTCTACTATAGATCGAATGCTCAACATCATGAAATATCAAGGAAAAGGTTTAGGCCTTCATGATCAAGGTATTTTAGAGCCCATTCGTGTAAAAGAAAATCCATGCACACAGTTTCTTGGATATATATCTCAAGACTCAGGATCCAAAAATGTTGGTACAACCTCCATACATCCTAAGCAAGCCTCTTCCAAAAGAACAATAGGATTTCCCCATCACTCCACCACACCATCTGTCACTATCCCTCTTCCTCCATCATATCACCTCAAAAAAACAATCCACATTCCTCCTTCATCCTCCAAATCCATTTTGGGTTCTTATGTCCCTCCATCCAACATCACCCATCTTTCATCTACTATGTCTATTTTGGTTCCCTATGTCCCTTCATCGGTCATAAAACATCCTCCACTTATGTACTAAGTCTATTTTGGGCCCTTATATCCCAAAATAACTTCCCCCATCTCATCCTATTCATCCTCCCATCCATCCATCACCTATCACTAGCACACATTATAAAAATCCTAACCTCATAATCCCTAATCAAGATCAACAAAGGAACCCCTCCATGCATGCTATCTCACATCCTCCATCTATTAATCACCTCCAAAATTCTACCTCTGTTACTTCCTTAACTTTTTTTCTCCAAATCATCCATCTTCTCATACCCATCCCACTGCTATTAAAGGAACTTTGGATGCCAAAGTAAAAATTCATACATCCAAAAATCCACATGAATCCAAAGATTTGCATGTCCCCTCTAAAGGACATGGTGAAGAAAAGAAAAATCAAATCCAAAATCCAAATCAAACCCATAGGCCACAAAGGACAACCAAAGCAAAAATAAAAACCATGTGGATCTCAAAGAAAATAGATATAGTTAATTCAACATAAAAATTCATAACAACATCCACAGTTGCTAATCCAAGAGCTAATCATCCACATCCTCCATCTCCTAAATCTATTTTGGGTCCCTATGTCCCAAAATTCACTATCCCAACTCCTCCATTTTCCCCATATCCCCCATCCATTAATCCTCCTATCATTTCACATCCCCTGCCATATGTGCCAATGTTGGTCCTAAAAACATTTCCCCATCACACATCTACTCCATCATTCCATCCATACACTTTCCAACATCCCATCCATTATCCCACATATCTCCCCATCAAATCCCTTTAATCCACTCCCTTGCATAATCCATCCATCGTAATAAGGTTGTACCAACATCCAATAGTCACTTCACACATGGGCTCATATTACCTCATATGGAATTTGACGCTTGAGTCCTTCATCCATCTCCTTATCACATGTCTTTGAAATCCTTTTATCCACATCCATATCCTTTCATTTCCATCCACATACTATCCAAAAAATCCAAAAAAAAAATATTTAAGAGAAATAATTCGTCCAATGGTGAAAACTTGGGAAAAAGTTCCTTAGATAAGTACCATGATGAAAACTTGGAAAACATGCATCATGTGTAAATACCCCATCCAATTTAATTTCACACTTGGGGGAAACTACATCCCCTTCACCAATATCCTCAATCCCACTTGTCTTGCCATGATTTAGCTCTCTCTCTCTTTCTCTTTGTGACATTCCTCTATTTGTACCTTCATTCTTCCCTATATCATAAAGCTTTTCCTTTATCTTTTCTTTGTCTTGTATTTTCCTTTTGGGGATGATGCAAGGAATTGAGACATTCATGTCTCTTCCAATTTGACCCAAAAGATTTTTCTTTTCATTTTCTTTTTTTTCCTTTAAGGGATGACACAAAGCATCAAGACATTCATGTCTCTTCCATGACCTAAATTTTTTTTCTTTTGTTTTGCTCTCTTTGTGTCATTCTTCTAGTTCGATGAGTATTTAGGTAATGATGACAATTTCGAGCTCTCTAAAATCATTGTAGCAAGAACATAGTGACACCAAATCCATATATACCTTATGTGTGTTTGGAGTTTTATTTTTGGGGAAACCCTTCTCTTTTCTTTTGTGTGACATGGTGTTATTTGGAAACATATGACTTGGCATAGGGTCATCCTGCAAAGATGGTGTATAGTTTCTAGGAGATTATGATTTTTGCTGAAATCACACATTTTTAGAAAATATAATGATTTAAGCTTTAAAAATATTAGTTTAAATCATTCCAATTGAACATGGTTTGATCAAACTACCTTAGATAAAATCCCCTTGGATAGAACCCCGCTAGTTTTAAACCATACCTATAATAGACTCTCCTTTACACCTATCAAAATGGTTATAAAAAACCACTTTTGATTTACCTTTTGGGGGATCAAATTAATTCATTAAAAAATTATTTTTTGTAAGTATGTAGTTCTTATTATAAGCTTCCCAAAAAGTATAATTTTAAATAAATTTAATTTAATTATTATATTTAATTTTTATTTCTTGTGAATGTAGGTTTTTCACTGAAAATCAAGCTCTTTGTTCTACACATGTTGAAAAATAGAAGATTATCAATTTATTTTTAAAAAATATGAGTGCACTAGATATTGAAGTCCTTGATCCAACAAAAAAAATGGATTTCGATACATACAAAAAAATTGTGTTATATGGTCCGCCTATGTATGAATTGTAATTGGTTTAAATTGGAAACTTGATTAAGGAAAAAAAATCAAAAAAACACTATGAAACCAATTGGAAGCACTAGATATCATAGGTACAAATATAAATTTGAAAAAAATATAATATTATCCTTCATGGAAAAATAATTATGTGTTATACGGTGAGCATCACTCCTTAAAAATGGTGTTTCCTTAAAAGAACTAGTTTTCAAAGGAGATGGAAAAAGAAGTGAAAATATAATTCCAATTTTTTTCTAAAAAATATATTTAAAATCTATAGACAAAATTCCACAAATCACTAGTTTGTATGATCTTCAAATTCCTCACGATTTAGCCACTATAGGTGCTCAAAAGTGAATATTTAGTTAGAAAAAATTAGTTCAGTGTCTAGTTTGGCCAAAAATTGTAAGCCAGTATTGTGGGATCACCCCATAGGTATTTCCAATTTAGATCTCATGTCTTCCTTATTGTTAATATTTATCATCTACTACTTTAAATTAATTTCTCACGATATGGTGTTTATCAATTTCTTAAAAGTTGGGGAATACATTGGAATTATTCATTTTGCATTTTACATGGTGTGGTCTTCTTACTTCATGCAATGCATCTTTCAATTTTTGGATGACATTAGGTGTCATTTCCTTCAAGATAATTATCTCTCTTAGCATATTACATTCCTCTTAGTGGGTTGATGTGAAACATTGCATCCCCTAAGTTATGAATCTTCTATTCTTTGATTGGTCCTCTCCTGGAAACATTAGGCATAATGTTCCCTAAGTTAAGACCTTAAATCAACTAAGTAAGAATCCTTTGAATGCTCCCTATTTTTTGATTAAAAATTTTTAGTCATATGGCCACCTTGCATAATACACCTTTCTTTCCTATGGAGCCATCTTGTTTGTTCATTAGTTCCAAGCATATAAAGCTTTGCTTGCCTCATGGAGCTCGAAGGTCATTGTTGTGTGGAACGTTATCAAGGTTATCAGGAGGTATAACTTTGGTATGGTTTTATGGGAAGATGATCTGAGGCATGAATTTCCCATACCCACTCATGTGCATTTGTGTGAGCACATACTTCCCATGTGTGTATGTGTCTCACCTTCTTGGATTACTCAATTAGTGGACAACCTGAAGTTTTGTTTCGTTAGAGTGAGCATTTTTTTTTTTGGTCAAACAGCCTAGATCTGATTCATGTCGTGATGGAAAAATGATTGAAGCTTGATCGTCCACTTATTTTTACTTTTTCTTCTCTCATTATCTTTGGCAGTATATGCTTGTGCCTTGTTATTGCTCTTTATATCATTTTCATGTGTGTTCTTTTGAGCCTATGTTATTTTTCCATAGGACCTTGGTCCTAGGTTTGCACAACCCTCTTGATCATGGTCATCCTATCTAACTAGCATCAAGGTACATTTGGACCCCTCTTGGTGTATGTTGGTCTACTTTAGTGTGTGTTTGAAGCATGTTCCTCCTCTCACTAAAGTGGAGCTAGATGTAATGAGAGCAAAAGTACTCCCTAGCATGGCCTCAATTTAGTGTTGTAATATGTCTAACATATTCATGTTAGGTCTTGGGCCCTTGTGAACTAAATGAACTTATTACATACCTTATTTAGAGTGTTGTAATGTCTTGTAACACACTTTCACACTTTTCTAGGGTTTTACTAAATAATTTGGCTTCTTTATGCTTTAATTGGTCTAATTTTGTATCCACAAGCCTCATTTAATGCATCTTTTTTATGATAATCTTGACATAATCCAACATCCAATCATAATTCAGATTTTTTTAAGCTGTGTGGCCTATATTTAGTGATTTGGAACTCATACACCACCTTGGGCATATGAGTCCCACCTAGAGTTTTGGGCCTCGGTCTAGATTTCACACCTTTCTAAGCATTTTTGAAAATTGTCCCATAATTAGTGATTGTAGGACATAATAACCTAGCAAAAATAACTCTGGAAAGAATAACTCATTCACAATAACCCAAGGAAAAAATTAGCTAGGTTCATAATAACCCAAGCCAAAATACATAGTGGACAAGATAACCCTAGACATAATAACCCGGTCACAATAACCCAAAGAAAAAATAACACAATGTCATAATAGTGTGGTCTGCCTTCACTTCTTTCCACCATGGAAGTTTTTTACCCTCCAAACTATTCAGTGGATACACATTTGGCGTGCATACATTTCATTGAGTCTAACCTAATTGAGATATTTAGGTCAAGGATGGTATAAATGCAAGGTGAATTATTGGAGATATTTTAAGGTGTGGTGTGGTGTGTATAAGAGATGTGAATGTGATCAAGTGTAGTGATTTGAGTGAAAGCTTAAATTCCTATGATTCTAGATGTAGTGAGAAAAAGGTTTCTACATTTTATTTTACTTGAAGTTGCTAGAGGAAATGAACTAAAGGTTGTAGATGGCATAGAGTTTTAGTGGTGGATCTTCTTGTTGCTCTGAGATAGTGAATCTCTTTGTAACATTCTTCTTCTTTATTTCTTTCTTTTGAATAGTGAGTCCTCTTGGTAGTGAGCCTTTCTTATTTTTTGTTAGTGATCCCTTGATAGTGAACCTAATTGTATTTAGTGTTGCTATTCATATATATGTGAGCTAAACTTGACCTTGGTTTTTTCCTACTTTGGCTTTTCCATGTAAATTTGGTGTTCTATTGTGTATGGTTGTGTTTGCATTACAATTTCACATGTTTACTTCATGCTAATGTTTAATGAGGTTTTAATGTTTGATAAGAGGTTAAAAGTTAATGATGGATTGAAATTTCTAATGTACAATTCATTCACGCCCCCCTCTTAGTTGTCTTATGCATCTAACAAGTTTATCCCTAAATGATAAAAAAAATGAAATTAAAATTAAAATAATTCTTACAAGGTGGGATGTAGAATAAATAATGAAAAGGAGCATTCAAAAATATATGATTTTCTTGCATCATGTGTGGAAAAATGTATCTATATTGTTGGGGTATGTTATGTGTGTAGTTTAATTTATATGCATGTATAGGGGCTACTACATGTATATATAATGAAATATTATGTATATCGAAGGGTAATGTGTATATACTACTTATGAATCTATGTCCATACCACTATTAAATGTGTATATTACCATGAATGAATATGTACAAATATCTATCATATATTTTATAAGGAAAGGTCACAAAATTAAGAATACTACAAAAAAAGTCATTAAAAAGTATATACAATGAATATATATTAAAATAGGGAAGAAACTAGTTAATTGTAGACACTCAATAATTCTAACATTGTGCATCTAACTATCATCAAATTATTTTATTAATCAAATAAAGCAATTTATTAGATTAATTCACTAATGTTAATCGGGTTGATTTAAATAAATCAATTTATTTAATCAAATCCCTAAAATCCTCTCATTTTATTTAATAAATAAAATTATTTAAATCAAATGAAAAATCCCCTAAATTTCTCCAAGTTAATTAATTATGGATTAATTAACTCCTAATCCTAATTACCCATCCACTAGCTTTTGAATCAACCTTGTTCAAACCCAACCCCTGATTAACTAACCCACTTGCACATGAAAATAAATTATTTTAATTAACTAATTAAGCCATTTTCCCTCACAAAGGAATATTCTCATTAACTCCATTTATTTGAATTTCTTACTCAAACATTAACAAATCTTACATCTCAAGCACATTTATTTAATGCCTCTTACAAATGCATTAAACTCTCTTACACCCCTCTTACATCTCAACCACGTGCATTAACTATGCACATTCTCCAAAATGTGCTCCACCTTCATCCATTAGCCATGTGACAAGTGTCACAATATCATTGGCTCTCCTTAGTCTGAAATTCCTCCCATCTCTCCATTCTTCAACCCTTCACCCTATAAATAAAAGCCATTTGTACCTGAAATCCATCCACAATCTTATGCATTTTCACTATAGGCACTTTCATCTCCATCACTTGCATCTTTGCATCATCATCATCAGAAGCTTATCAAGGGGGTGGGAAAGAGAATCATTTCAACATCAAAGGAGCACCACTCCCACTATACGATAGGGTATGAGCATGCTTTTATATGCTTACATTTATCTACTTTGGTTTTTTTGTTTTCTTGTTTGCATAATGCACCATGTTTAGGTATCTCGTATGAGCACTTTATTTGCTTGGTTTAAATTGACTCATGCTAATGTTTATCAAGGTTTAAGAATTTTGCAGATTTTCTCACATATTGGTGCACCAGGTAGGGGAGGAGATATTGGCTCCTTCAAATTTATAAACTATTACTTGCTTTGGATTTTCACATTCCATATAAATTTTCATTTTCTTCAAATTTGTAAACTATGACTTGCTTCAAATCTGTAAATTGTGACTTGTTTGAATGAATCACTAAATTTCATTTGCATTCCAATAGATGTGAAAGCTAAAAGAAGCTGTGGGTATGAATAATTGTATTAGGGAAATAAAATGTCAATAATGTTGCTGGAAAAAGAACTATCATTTGACTTTATTCTTTCCATGTGCATTTTCTCAAAAGCTTCTAAGACATTTTTTACACTACATATCCTGCGATCATAGAAATCCATGTGACATGTATTTCTTTACGAATTATGCCATATAGTTACGTGCCTATCCATGCACACATATTTTGCATGTATCTCTATCATAGCATATATACTACAGTTTACCAACTATTATTTTTGAATATTAAAAGTCATTTGGTTTTAGATATACCACAGTTTAAGGAAATTTTCTGATTTACATTTATGTTTACTCAAAGTTAGTACTTACATTTATCTATGCGCCTAAAGATGAAACACTAAGATTTACTATGGGCTAGTTTGATTTAGGCACATGAAGATGAAACACTAAAATATTACTGTTATCAATTGATCTATAGCCTAAATTGGGCAGCAAAATATGTGCCTTCTTATCATATTGAAGAATATTAGATTTTAGGAATACTGACAATAGAATTCTAATGCTAGCTCATTATTTTGTTGGCCGTAGCCTATGTAGGTGATTTAAAAGGAAAAATCTAAAGTCTCCCTTTAGATGTATGATTGCTTATACTCTATTATCACTTCCCTTAGTAATTTAATTGCACGCGGCTCCCTTGAGACATTTGTTTTGGCGTTTCTTCTAGCCATGGCATGTGCAAATTTGGATCCCAATGTTTGTTGGCACGTTGGATCCTATGGTTGCTTGCTTGCTAATATTTTTCAAATCTTCCATCTGATTCATTTATTGACTAAAATGACCACTTGTTGGTTGTGCCCATAATATTGACATTGAAATATTAAATGCATGTGTATTAATCTAACAATTAATTTAGGGCATCTGATTGTTTATTGAATACACATCATTTGAGGCAGAAAAGGAATTGATTTCTAATAAAAAGTGTTGAATTGAAACAAAGCATCTAGCTCGCAAGTTTGGGTGTTCTAGTTTTTGATGTGTTTAAAGTCATTGCAGTACATACAAAATCATTGAAGGAGGCAGATATTAAATCCTATAAAGGAATATAACTCTCTACAAAGAGGTAGTGAACATACAAAATCATTAAATCTGCATATATTTGGAATCATTGTCAGATATTTGCAATCATTGTCATCATTTGCAGTAATTTGGATTCAAAGCCTAAATTTTCATATTTTAATTTATCTTCAACTATGTGTGCCAGCCTTTGGTAGTGTGGCATTCGAAGGGATAAAGTCATGTTTCGTCTTTTTTTTTCTTGATAATTGTTCTTTACTATTAGTTTTAAGTTTATGTTTAATGTATTGGTGTATAAGAGATTTGATGGGTTATCTTATTTCTAATAAATTTATAATGTTTGTAGGTTGGCATCAGAATTGGGCATTGGAATTAAGGAATCACAAGCACATTTGAATTGGAAGTGGGCATTGAAATTGAACTTGAAAAATCATTTTTAAGTGCTTATTGTAATAGCCTAGTGATGTTATTCTTGCTTTTGTTTTCTAGTTTAGGACAACTCACTTCATCTATGTATGATGTAATTATGACTAAATGCAATAATCTAGATGCAGAAAAATAATGAAAGTTATTGATTATTGAATGGAAACTAAAAAAATACAACTTGTTTGAAAACATATTGTGTAATGCAAAAACACCTAGAAATGAATGCAAATTGTAACAAAAATAGATGAAACTAAAAGTGTGCACCTGAGACTTGTTGGAGACTTGAAATGACTTCTGAAATGTTGTTGATCCTAATTTTTAGGCTATGTGGGACTTGATGAGTCAAGTTTATGACTCAATTTTGATAGAGTTTATTATCTATTTGTTGTAGTTTTCCTAGACTTTAACACTTGGATGCTGACTTTTTTATGATATTGTATAAAAATCGTAGATATTGGGCAAAAGCTTATTTTTGTAATATTTAACAATATTGACATGCTATGTGAACTATCTATGTTAATTTTACATGTATATTAATGAATGCTACTTTAAGATAGTTATAGATATGCAATTGTTGTGCATACTGGCCACACCCACAAAAGGATATGAAAATCACAGTAAAACCTTTCCTGGGAATTGGACGTTCCAACAGGTGACTAATATCTCTCTATGGATGTTCATTTACTTGTCAAACCAGGGGATGCATACTTTAAATGGCACAGCACAATATATGCACTAAGAACTGGTTTCGGTCAAAACTTAGCAGAAATAAATACTTGAAAGGAATTTTATCTATGCTATAGGAAGGTAATGAAAAGTTCTTTAACTCAACTTTGATTTGATTAAAACAGAAACCATAACAGCTATGACTGAAACACAAACTATGAACTAGCCTTATGCTGTAGGAACAGGCACAGGGATGGATTCCCTGTGTTGCAGGAGCAATACAAGACTGATTTTGTATGAAAACTTCAAGGATGAAAGCTAACTGAAGATCAACAGAAAAGAACAGCTAACTAACTAGCTATAGATACTTACTAAGTGGGCCCCCTTAGCAAGCATCTACTAAATACGTAGGTGCTTAACTCATAATTTCATCAAACTTTTTTCATGAAAACAAAATGGTATACATTGCTTTGTTGATATAGAAACTAACAACAAACTCTGTCTCTTGTCAAACATATTCTTCTTTTCATTATCATACTGACTCTTACATGATATATGTTATCTTTGATATCTGTTATCTTTCTATCACTATGCTTCTATCTTACTCTAACTATCATCTCCTCTTTTTCTCGCGTAGGAGGAGTACTTTATTTAAAATCAGGAGAGTAACTAACTAACCCTATCAAAGAAAGACGTGGAAGTAAAGTGTATCCCAGAATCGAGGAACAAACTTCATAAATGAATTTATGCATTCAACCGGATCTAGAGAAAATCTAGCACTGTACTCTTTCTAGATTGACTGTCATTAAAAATATTTCCCAACAGTTTTGGTCAAAGAGTCTTCGCCAGAGTTTCCTCGAAGTCGTGTAGGAAATAGACTTTACTGCAAGGCTGAGATTGGCTATGCTTGACTAGATCATTCTTCAACAACCTGCAAAATAAAAGGTAACAGATGCGAAAGAAAAGGTGTATGGCACATACACAATATTCGTTCATTAATCACACATTTAAATCTATTTCATCATTCAAAAATTGTATGTGATATACTAGTCATTTAGGGAGTCAACAAGGTAATAAATGTAGTCAAGTCAACACTATAAGCTGTAGGAATATGCAAATGTTTTGCTACAAGATATCCCCATAAAAGGTTTCAAAAGAGTTTTAAACAACCATGAATAAAAAAAGTAAACGCATTAAAAGTTCATCATAGTATCCAAACTATGAGCACATTTTGGGCTCATCACTGCCCCCTACTTAGCCTAATGTTGGTCCTCCAGCATTAACTTTCCTGGTGGTTCCTCTGAAATCAGTGGTTGCTGCATGACTCTGAAATGGAGTTCCAAACCTATAATAAAATCCTCTGAAAGCCTGGAACCTTTCATACCTACGGCCTTCTAAATCATCATTAAGATTGGTAGCTTGATAAAGATAAAGGGGCCACATTAGCATAGGAGGTCTGAATGTCAATGGCAACCACAGTTCAAATCTATTTTGAACTCCTAATTGTATATATCTGCTTGATCATTTAAGAGCTGCTGTGAAATTTAGGGGACTGTGAGGTTCGGATCTTCTTAGCCCAATAGTTAATCTTTTCCACCTTTTCTCACTTCTGGTGTATGCAAGTCTCCAAAATGAATATGACTGTTCCTAAAATTCATCATATACCTGTTTCCTGAGATCAAATATTTTCTCTCTGGCTATACTATTATGAATGTCATACGTCAGAGTAAACCAGGTTTTCAACATTGCATGGGGGTTTGAACTTTGAGAGTGTAATGGAATAGGCTCATTTTTCTCAGCCTCCTCATATATTTCCCATTGTCTGTCATAATTTGCTTCATTTACTGCCCATGACATAAATGATCTCAAATGGATATCACCAATATATGGAAGAGGGTTCCATTCTGTTTCAGATGGAATTAAAAAGCCATGTAAATAAAATTCACACAGAGAATTTCTTAACCAATTAGGGGCTACCTGGTATGCCTCGTAAAATTCTTTAGCAGTGTGAAGTATAGGATTTTGATTTCTAGAAATTCTCATTAGTTGGAACCATAAGAATTGTTCCTTAAGGCACAGAGCATAAACTCTTGGTGGTGGTCTGCATTCCATAATCTGACCAGTTACTTTTAACATTTCATCCATTTTTTCTTTCAACTCAACAATTTCCTGTTTCTAACTTTCAATTTCCTTTTTCAGTTTCTTTTTTTTACCTCCCATAGACTTTGTTGCATGTCAGTCTAGGCTATGTGCCAGAAATTCAAGGCTTGCAATGTAACTATGTCCCAATTAGCTTTGACATATTCCAGAAACTCAATCAAAAATGTCTTCTTATAAACAAAAATGGCTTTACAAGTTGCAGGGTGAAATATAGCTTCACTAGGCACATTCAATTATTCAGTCTATTTCTGCTCTTGCTGTAAGATGAATTCTTATTACTACAGTGGAGAAGACTGTGCTTCCTCTGAAAACTGCATAGCAGTGGTAGCCAAGTCATCAAGATTTGGTAACCCTTGCTCATTATGCCCCATTTCCTTTGTCTCAACTTGTTCCTCTTCAGGAACAAATAAACTCTGTGCAGCATTTTCAAACACATTCTGAGAAACATCAAATTCAGACCCTACAGACCCTTCTGAAATTGCAATAACCTCTGGTTGAGGTGAAGCAGGGGAGGTCTTACATTGTTTCCTTATAGAAATTCTTTTTGGCACTGGTGCGGCTGCAGGAGGTGTTCTAGTAGCCTTCCTCTTTCTGGTCTGCTTAGAGGGTTCTGCCCTACCAGAGGATGACGGTGAACTGGTGTTAGCAATAGGTGTTGCTGTAGGAGAGACGACTGTAGGGGAAGGTGTTGTAAGAGAAGAGCATTGCTTTTTCTGAGAACGAGGGTCAGACTCTGTGGTTTGTTCTGCCCCAGATGACTCACCTGCCTTTGTTTTCCCCTTCTCTCCTAGTGGTAGACCTAGTTTGTACCCGAGCAGAGGCTTCCGATGGGGGAACTACAGGACCAGGTGCTATAGGACTAGATGACCCTTGCCCTGTTCTACTAGTAGATGCAATTTCTTTCTTCTTTTTTTGAGGCCGTGGGGTAAGTACCCTAGAGGGTTGTGGAATTTACAAGCTCTTTTGGGCAACGAATTGTTGCCAGGAAAGAGGTGAGACATCTCTCAAAGAGCGTTCAATCAATAATTTGATAAGGCCATGGTGAGCAACAAAATTATCTTTCCCTTGTTGGGTTTCATGGGCACTTTGTTTCAGAAATTTTAACAAGAAATTCAGAACATTTATAACTAACCCATGCCTCATATGACTTAATAATTTGAAATGATAAGAATGTAGGTAGGAGAAATGACCTTCACAGGTTAAATACCTGATTATGTAAGCGGCGTATTCTGAATAAGGAGGAGGCAATGATACCCGCTTGCATCCCTGCTTGGAGACTTCCAAAGGTCCATCAGTGAGTATTGAAAACTCAGCCCTTGTAGTGGCAACATCTAAAGAAAAATTTTCTCCAATGGCTGGAAGCCCAGTTACTTTAGCAATTCTGTCTTCAGTTGCAACAACCGTTAGACCCCATACAGTAGCTTCCCCTTCAGAAAAGGGTTCTCAAAAATTCTCCAGCAGCCTCCTCATCAAAAATATTTAAACTCAAGAAGTAGTTTAACCATCCACAGAGGCTGAATGTGTGGACTATTTGAGGATTTTGTAATAATAACTCATGAGCTACAGACTCATGTCGCACCAGCTAACCACCCATGTTCACATTTTTCTCCTAGTTGAACTCAATTCCCTGCTAAAAATTCAAATTATTTGTTTCCCTTTCTGCTCTAGTTTTTCTTCTATCGTGCCGTCACATTTCTTTCTTTTCCAAAAATGAACTTTTTGAACAAGTAGTTTTAATCGTAATTTACAAGAAAAACATGCAATAAAAAGGACATGCGATCATATTTGGAAAGTACTAGAAAAATATTATAGAAAGGTTATTTGCGCAGTTATGGAAACGGCGACAAGACAGGTTTTAAAAGGTGGATTACCCCGCCCCCTACTTCGAGTATGACATGTATCCTCACATGTACTAAAGAATAGGCAAAAATTGGATAATAATGACTGGTACTATCATAGTAGTAAATGAATAGAATAAAATAAATCAAATATGCGATAAAAAAAGATATGGCATACCTTTGATATTTGCATGTACATGTGAAGAAAGATGACAGCGTCTGCATGAGTTGACAGTTGGGAATGATATCATAATTAAGGGTGATGCAGATGGATGAAGTGAATGGATGACGTGGGAAGATGAGATGAATGGATGGAATGGATGGATGGGATGGATGGATGAAAGATAAAAAAGTGAGATGGGGCGATAAATTAGAATGGAGAAAAAGGGGTTTCCTTTTAAAAAGAAAACCTTTATTATGAGCATGCTTTTCAAAATTACTATGAAGCTACAGGAGAAAGGCCAAAGCCTTTGGCTATAGGAAGAGTAGCAGGAGGAACCTGAACGAACTGCTACATGAATTCTTCTTTTGAATCTGGTTTATGGTACAACCGGAGTTGGTGGCCATTAACTAGCAACTTGAAATGGACTGGATCAATTGTCACCAGCTGTACAGCTTCGTTGTCGAACACATTCTCAACTTCATAGGGGCCAAGCCAGCGTGTTGTGGGCTTACCTTGGTTCTCTTGATATCTGGAATCATATAACAGAGCCCAATCACCAGTAGAAAATTTCTTAGTTTTGATGTGTTGATCATGCCATTTCTTCCTTTGTTGTTAGATTGCTTCTGTGTGCTATAGGGTGGCTTTTCTTATTTCGTCCAAAGCATTTAGCTGTAGGAGACGGTCCTTCTATGCTTCAGATATTTCCATATTGAGTTCAAAAGCTGTCTTCAAAGTTTTGTGCTCAAATTATATGGGAAACATGGCTGTTTTCCCATAAAACAGCTCAAAAGGTGTAAACCCAGTTATTGTTTTTCATGTAGTTCTGTAGGCTCAAACTGCTTCAGAAAATATATTGCTCCAATATTTTCTATGGAGCTGCGCTGTCTTTGTTAGGATCACCTCAATTTCTCTGTTTGTTACCTTCGCCTAACCATTGGCTTGAGAGTGATAAGGGTTGGACTTCCTATGTTTGATCTTATAGTCATTCATTAGTGCAGTGATCAGATTCGATGTGAACTGAGCTCCCTAATCAGTTACAAGCTCTCTGGGAACTCCAAATCTAGTGAAAATTTGTTCATATATAAATTCAACAACCTTGTTATCTTGAGCATGAGTCATAGCTTTTACCTCAACCCACTTTGTTACATAGTCCGTGCAAACTAGAATGTATGACTTGTCATTTGATGGTGAATCAATTGGTCCCACAAAATCTATTCCCCATTTATCAAAAGGGGTAACTATTACCTGTGGATATAGTGGCATTTCATCTGACTTGGTTGGTCTTTCCATATGTTGGTATCTATCACATTTTCTTTTATAGGCCACAACATCCTTGTGTAACGTTGGCCAGTAGTACCCTATTGTAAGAACCTTTATTGATGTTCTCTTTGCTGCAAAATGTCCCCCACATGGTTCATCATGGCAAGCATGCAAGATATCATAAGTCTCATCTTCTCTTACACATCTTCGCATCACTTGATCAGGTCCAGTATAAAATAGACAATTTGCAATCCATGAAAAGTTAAAACTTTTTTCTATTAACAATTTCTTTTCTTTTGAAGAAAAGTGGGTTGGTATTCTGCTTGCTGCTAGATAATTGGAAATGACTATATACCATGGTGTATGTGCAGCAATGGAAAACAAGTGTTCATCTAGAAACCTATCATCAATGACCTCATGTTCAATAGGTGCAGCTAATTGAAGTCTTGATAAAAAGTCAGCTACAATATTAGCTCTTCTTGGTTTATCAATGATTGTAATGTCAAATTCTTGTAACAATATGAGCCATCTTGCTAATCTACCAGAATTGACAGGTTTGTTCATCAGATATTTGATTGTTGCATGGTTAGTATGGATGAATATCTAATAACCTGTGACATAATGCCTAAATTTATTCAAAACATACACTACTGTGAGCAATTCCTTTTCTATAACAGTATAGTTGAGCTCAGGGCCTTGAAGGTTCTTGTTGATAAAGTAGATAGCATGCTCAATTGAATTTTTTTTTGACTTAAGACTGCTCCTATACCAAAATCAGAGGCATCAGCATATATATGAAAAGAAAAATTCTATTTTGGACCTTGAAGAATAAAGGCTTGAGTAAGCAAGTCCTTTAGTTGCAGGAAATATTTTTCACAGGCCTCTGTCCACTCGAATTGAGAATCCTTAGTTAACAAGGCATAAAGTGGACTGATAATTTTACTGAAATCTTTTATAAACCTTCTATAATACCCTGCATGGCCAAGGAAACTTCTGACATCTTTTTGTTTTGCAGGAGTTTGTAAATTTAGAATAACTTCAATTTTAGCAGGGTCGACCTGAATTCCATTCTTTGAAATATGATGACCTAAAACAATACCTTCTTCCATCATGAGAAAACATTTTTCACTATTTAGGGACAAATTTTTCTCTCTGCACCTTTTCAATACTTTTTCTAAATTCACCAATGCTTCTTCAAATGTGACTCCATAGGTAGTGAAATCATCCATATAAATCTCTATACAGTCATGAGATATATCAGCAAAGATACTAATTATTGCTCTCTAAAACATTGTTGGGGCATTGCATAGACCAAAAGGAAAGACCGAATAAGAAAATGTTCCCCATGGACAGGTAAAAGTGGTCTTATCTTGATCTTCAGGGGCAATTTTTATCTGATTGTACCCACTATAACCATCCAAAAAGGAAAAATATATTTTTTCTAAACAGTGAGTCTAGTATTTGGTCTA
Source organism: Sequoia sempervirens (assembly GCA_007258455.2). NCBI lineage: Eukaryota > Viridiplantae > Streptophyta > Pinopsida > Cupressales > Cupressaceae > Sequoia > Sequoia sempervirens. Next base: position 680,464,855 of record VDFB02000003.1, read on the forward strand.
CAAAAAGTAATGGAAAGTGATCTTTTTTAGTGGCATAGTTCAACTCTCTGTAATCTACACACACTCTCCATTTTCCACCTTTCTTGGGGACAATAACTAATGGAGAAACCTATTGACTGTCAAAGATTGGATAAATAAAACTAGCATCAAGCAACTTTTGAAGTTTATTTTTAACTATTTCTCTAAGTGTTGGATTTACTCTTCTTTGATGCTGCCTAACTGGTAAACAATATTTTTTGATATAGATCATGTGAGTACAAACTCGAGGATCTATTCCTTGCATGTCCCCATATTCCCATGCAAAAACTTTATGCTGATCTTGTAGCATTTTTAATAAGTCAGCCTGTTGAGACTGTGACAGCTTGCTATTGATATTCAAATAGCGACCTGGAGACAATTCTATCTGCTTAGTGAGATTACTCATAGAATCTACAGGTGATGTTTGTATCTCTTGTGGAAGCAAATTATGAAAATTTACTAGAAGTTTAGGCAGTGAACTCTCAAAATTTGGTTGCTGCAGGAAACATTGTAGATGGCTGCCATTTGGATCAGATGAACTATCTGTATCAGAGTTAAACTGCAGAATTTGAAAAAGCAAAGCATCCTCATTCTGAAGTTGTGAGAATGGATCATTTTGAAGCATCATTAATTGAGCCAATGAATTGGCTTCTTCAGTTTCTTCCCCCATATCTGGCCAAATAGGTTGGGACAAATCTAGTTGAGGTCTAGCAGGTAGATACAAAGCCAATTTTTTTGCGGACTATTCATCAGAAATGGTCATATCTCTAGAACGACATCCTATAAAAGCATCAACAGTTGTTAACCATGGTCTACCAAGGATAACTGGATACCCTCCTAAAGTTTCCGTAACTGATAATATTGTGAAATCAGCTGAATACTCTCAAGATTCAAGAGTGACAATTACATCTTCCACCATTATATCAGGTTTAACTGTGGAGCTATCTACAAGCTGCCAAACTATGGGTGTAGACCTAATTTTTGAAATGTTCAAGGAGTCAATAGTATGCTTTGTCATGACATTAATGGCAGCACTTAAGTCAATCAAAACATTTTTTATAATTTGGCCATTTATATTTATCTGCACTACAGGACTTCTAATGTCAATATACTTTGGGATGACTGCATTTCCCAACATTATATCAGCCAATTTCCCTAAGACATGAATTATTTGAGGATCATTTTTCTTTCATCTAGGCTTCTTCAAATAGGCCTCTTTAATAGCTTTTCCAAAAATGGGAACATCTTTAATAGCCTGAAATAAAGGGATTTGAATTTATACATTTTTGAGCTGATCCATAATGTCAAAAGTGGGTTCTTCCATGAATTTAAATGTAGTACTTTGCAACCTCTAAGGAAAAGGTGGTTTGTCTTGACTTTGCAAAATAGGCTCCTTAGAAACCGTATCAGGAATAGGCATATGCTCAGTAGGAATAACATGTGTAGTAGATTCTTCAAGGGGAGAATTTGGTATTTTAGTAATTAGAGGTGGTTTTGGAGTAGGTAAAGTGGTTCCAGACCTCAAATGGATATTATTTATGTTTAAGACATAAGCTTGATATTGGTTGGCTTCGGCAAGATACGTAGGCTGTTGTGGCTACTGCTATTGCTTATTATTGGGATTTGGCAATGGCTGGGTAGGCATAGGCGTTTATTTTGGAGGTCCAGTATTTGTGGCAGTTGTTGCAGGAGGTGGCATAAGGGCCTGTGGTTGTGGCTGTGGAAGCTGCAGGAATCCAGGGGACTGGTTTTACCATTGCTGAGGACCTCTCAATTGAGGATTCTGCTGCCAATTACCTGAAGGTGGGGTCCATTGTCCTTGTGGCTGCTGCCAACCTCCTTGAGTAGATTGCCATTGCGGGGTCTGATAATTAGGCCAACTTGGTTGAGGTGGATTCCAGGGTGGTGGTGGTCCATATGTAGGTTGCCATTGGTTATTATAGCCAGAATAAGGATTACCAAAAGTTAAAGTATCTTGAGGCATACCTTGTCTTTGGGCCCATAGTCTCCTTTGTGCAACAAATAAAACTTGATCATCATCACCTTTTACTGGCTTGAAGTCAGTAGGTAGTTGCTTAGCTTCCAAATTAGCCACCATCTTGCATCTGCAGTCATGCTTCTTCTATCTATAGTATGGACAGAACTCAGCCAAAACTACCTCAGCTTCCTCATGTTTCTTTCGAGCTTGCATAGTGTCCAGTTGTGTAGCCATATTATTAATGATGTCCTGCTTGAAGTCAGACAGAAAATTTGTTATCTCCATCCAAGAAACTCCACCAGAAGAAGACTTCCCCATTGTAGCATGATGACCTCGACCTTTCTTAACTATTGCTCGAGAGTAGTTAAGACATATTTTCTTTATATCATCCCAAGGCAGTTGGGTTATATCACCTCCTCCCATCAGGTCCAGGGCATTAATATAGGCATCACTGATTCCTCTTAGAAAGAGTAGTTTCTGAGAGTCCTCGTTGAGAGTATGGTTTGAGTTCCTTTTTAGTGGAAACAAAAATCTGGAAATATAATCTTCCAGGCTTTCATCCTCTTGCTAAATTTGGAATATGTCATCACCTTTGCTGGTACTCTTACAATATTCCTTATACTTCTCAAGGAATTTCGTTTGCATGGCTACCCAACTATCAACAACACCTCTTCCCAGACTCATGAACCATCTAAGAGCTCCCTCCTTCAAAGTGGAAGGAAATAACTTTAGTTTATGAGCGTCTGAGTTGTAGTCATAACTATGATAGAGGACATCAAACTCAAACAGAAAAGTTTATGGGTCTTCCGTAACCAGGCCATAGAACTTGGGAAGCAATGTACAGGGAATATTTTTAAGATTGTTAGTATCTCTTTGGGGAACAATGAGAAACTCAAACACTGAAGGTGGATTAGGTGGATTATTTGCCATGTTTTCTTGCTAGAATAACAGAGCGAATGGATTTTCCTCAGGTTCATTGTCAGCTTGGTCAAATGGTAGTTCAACAAACAGGTTTTCAGGGATGAACCTTCCCAGTGCGTCTCTTCTTCCTCTATGCATGCAATACGATTAATGGTGGTTTGAAAGAAAGATTTTGAAATTTTTTGACTAACAAACTAAACTAATACTTAAAATGACTTCTAACAAATCCTTAGCTTAATGCCATCCCTGGCAACGGTGCCAAAAATGGCAATGCCCACAAAAGGATATGAAAATCACAATAAAACCTTTCCTGGGAATTGGACATTCCAACAAGTGACTAATATATCTCTATGGACGTTCATTTACTTGTCAAACTAGGGGACATATACTTTAAATGGCGTAGCACAATATATGCACTAAGAATTGGTTTCGGTCAAAACTTAGCAAAAATAAATACTTGAAAAGAATTCTATCTACGCTATAGGAAGGTAATGCAAAGTTCTTTAACTCAACTATGATTTGATTAAAATAGAAACCATAACAACTATGACTGAAACACAAACTATGAACTGGCCTTATGATGCAGGAACAGACACAGGGATAGATTCCCTATGCTGCAGGAGAAATACAAGACTGAGTTTGTATGAAAACTTCAAAGACGAAAGCTAACTAAAGATCAACAGAAAAGAATAGATAACTAACTAGCTATAGATACTTACTAAGTGGGCCCCCTTAGCAACCATTTACTGATTACGCAGGTGCTGAACTCATAATTTTGTCAAACTTTTTTCATGAAAATAGAATGGTATACATTGCTTTGTTGATATAGAAACTAACAAACTCTGTCTCTTGTCAAACAGATTCTGCTTTTCATTATCATACTAACTCTTACATGATATCTGCTATCTTTCTATCACTATGCTTCTATCTTACTCTAACTATCATCTCCTCTTTTTCTCTCGCAGGAGGAGTAGTTTATTTAAAATTAGGAGAGAAACTAACTAACTAACCCTATCAAAGAAAGACGTGGAAGTAAAGTGTATCCCAGAATCAAGGAACAAACTTCATAAATGAATTTATGCATTCAACCTGATCCAGAGAGAATCTAGTGCTCCACTCTTTCCAGATTTGTTGTCATTAAAAATCTTTCCCAACGGTTTTGTTCAAAGAGTCTTCGCCAGAGTTTCCTCGAAGTCATGCAGGAAATAGACTTTACTGCAAGGTCGAGATCGGCTACGCTTGACTTGATCATTCTTCAACAACTTGTGAAACAAAAGGTAATAGATGCGAAAGAAAAGGCGTATGGCACATACACAATATCCGTTCATTAATCACACATTTAAATCCATTTCATCATTCAAAAACTATATGCAATATACCAGTCATTTAGGGAGTCAACGGGGTAATAAATGTAATCAAGTCAACACAATAAGTTGCAGGAATATGCAAATGTTTTGCTACAAGATATCCCCATAAAAGGTTTCAAAAGAGTTTTAAACAACCATGAATAACAAAATTAAAGTCATTAAAAGTTCATCATAGTATCCAAACTATGAGCACATTTTGGGCTCATCACATACTAATATTGTTATGTAGATAATTAAAGCCTACAAAATTGAGGAATATTTTGTCAGCTGATCATTCACCATGAAGGTCAAACAGATGATCGTTCAAAGTTCAATGTAGGGAAGAATCTCACCAAGAGGGAAATTCATATTTTAAATAGAAGAATTATAACTGCCTTGTAAATGGTCTTAATTATTTGTTGAGTGAATATAGGAGTTACTGTTGTGCTAGATCTGCATTAAGGAAAATATGCTTGACAAGATTCCATGCATGCATAACCTCCTTTCCACTTTTTATGCTTTCCCTAAACTGGTGTCCTCCTAATCTATTGGAGTTGACCGCCTTGCTAGGTAGTTAGTTAGCAGTTTTTCTTCCTATAAATAAGACTCGAATGCTCATTCTTAGAAGGTTGAATAATCTGATGATGTACTTTCATTCTTAGTTTTTTAGTAATATAGTTATGTTGCTTAATTGTACTCACGTTTTCTAACGAATAAAATGAAGTTATAAATTCGTGCATCTAAGTTCAAATTTATCTTAAGGGATACTCATCCAAGGGGGCCCACTTGGTGAGAATTCCATCCCTTAATTTAGCAATTAGTTAAGAATCTGGCACTGTCTATTCCCGTAGCCACTAGAATTCCATTTTGTGATTGTTCCTATAGCCAAAGCAGATAGAGTAGTTTATTGTTTATTTTCTTAGATTTTCATTTGTAATGCATTTCAACTTAGTATAGTTAGTTTTATCTTAGTACTTATTTTATTTCTTTCCAAGCAATTTACTTTTAACATTGTGTTTTTCTCAGCTATAGAATGAATATGGATACTTTGAATTCCTAGTGCACATACTATGTTGACCCATTCAAGTTTACATCCCCGAGTTGACAAGTTAAATGCACCTTCATGATGATTGAGATGGGTATGCAGATTAGATGTCCAATCTTTCAATCATAGTTGTAAGGGATTAGTTGTTAAATCATTGTAGGAGGTGAACATTTTTGGTGTGGTTGTCGGGGATGGTGTCAAACTAGGGAGTTCTTTGGAGTCATTGATAGTTTTTCTTGCTATAGTATTTCTAAAAGTTTGTTCTTAGTATACCCCTAATTTAGGAAAGTAATGATCCACTATTCTTTTTCCAATTCTTTATGTGAGTTGGCTGATATTGAGTTGATATCGTATGCATAGAGGAAGGAGGAGAGATGCTCATGGGAGATTCCTTTGAAATAACCCTGATCCATTCCAACTAGTTGAGCATCAAAATATTCTTAGAAAAGAAGAAGAAGGGCCACACTCCTTTGCTGATGCATTTCCTAATTTGACCCATTTTGAAAATTCCTCTGAAGACCAAAATCAAATTGAGAATCCCTTTGCTTTGGAACTACATTAGGTAGGCATGGGTGATGCAAATAGAAATAGACCTAACCAACCAGCTTTTTATTTCCCCATTGCTCATTAGAATGAAGTTGATAACCAAAAAAATCCCTTCTTAAGTCCTTCGTAAGTTCTATGGACTTGTCACAAAATATCCTAATACTTTCTTGTTCGATTTTGATATACTCTATAGGATTTATGACTATACCACTGATGCCCATAAGCTTAATCTATTCCCTAACATGTTGAAAGAAGCTATATTAAGATGGTTTATGAGCCTATACAAAAATACTGTAGAGACTTGGGAGGACATGAAGAAAAAGTTTCTAGAGAAGTACAAGGAATATTGTAGGGGCAATGACATGAGGGGAGATGAAATTTTTATGATGTAGCAAAAGGAAGATGAGAGCCTGAAGGATTGCATTTTAAGGTTTATATTTTCCCTACAGAAATCTCCACACCATACACTTGATGAAGAATCACAAAAGCTACTTTTCTTAAGAGGAATTAATGTCAACTACACTGATGCCTTGGACCTAATGGGAGGAGGAGATATCACCCAAGTTCCTTGGGAGAATATCAAGAAGATATGTCAGAACTATTCTAGGGTACCTTCAAAGAAAGGGAGAGCTTACCGATCCTCTATGGGTAAGTCATCTACCAATGGAGTTTCAACAATGGAGATTACTCACTTGCTGGAAGACTTAAAGAAAGACACCATAAACAATCTAGCTACTCAGCTAGATACACTTCAGGCCAAGAAGAAATAAAAGGAGGTAGAGGAAATGTTGGTAGAATATTTCCCTCATTGTAGAAAAAAGGACCGTTGTAGATGCAAGATGGTAGCTAATATTGACAATAAATAGATTCCATCTGAGTTCAAGCCAATCCAGGGTGAAGATGACCAATTCTACTACATTGCACAAAGGAGGTCATGTGCTCCAAGACAAGAGATGCCACCAGATCCACTATCTTTTGTTGGGCCATAGTTCAATTCTTATTTATCTTGTAACCTATGGCAACCCCCATATGCATCCAACTATGGAGGATATCCACCTCAAACTTGGAATAACCCTCTAAATACTTGGCCCAATCACCAAAAATCTCCACACCAGTGGCAACAACCTCAGGGGAATTGGTAGTAGTTTCAAGGAAATTGGTAGCCACCTCAACAAAATTGGCAACAAACATTTCAATGGATGGGAGGGCAGAAATGGAAAAACTAGACAACCAGTTACACTCAACCACCTTCTTAGCCCCAACAACCTGCTATAATTCCTCCTCCTGCTAGTTCAAGTTCAAATACACTCAAACCCACTTAGCTACCAACTCAGCCCACACCTAACCATAATAACAAACCACAATAGTAGCCAATATACTCTATTGATCCAAATCAATTCCCTGGATATGTTGTGAGTGTAAGTGACATCCACTTGCATTTTGGAAATACTTTTCCAACTCCTTCCAAACACATTATCATTAAGCTCCTTGTGGAAGAAGAGCCTCTGAATGCCCCCATTTAACCAAGTGTGCCAAAAAATCTTGAACCAGTCCCAGTCAAGCAGATTGAACAAGAACCAAGATTTCCTTAGAGGTTGGAAATTTCTAAACAAAAGGAAGAGGAGGAACCAACATTTGAAATTCTAGATCAATTGAAGCATATATGTGTCCAGATACCTCTATTTCAGGCCATAAAAGATGTTCGTATAAATGGAAAAGCAATTAAGGAAGTATTCCTTAAGAAGCTAGGAAAGAAGAGGAAAAACCCCACTCTGGTTCATATGGTGGGACAACTGGCTGAAACCATGGTTACAAAAGTGATTGTTCCCAAATACAATGACCTAGGGAGTCCTATGGTAGGAGTTGTTATAAATGGGATCCAAATAAATAATGCTCTAATTGATTTGAGAGTAGCAATAAATGTAATGAGCAAGGATATCCTACAACAACTAAATGTTGCAAGCATGAGACCTACTCCTACTATCCTGCAACTTGTTGATAGTTCCACTATTAAACCTAATGGTCTAGTAGAGGATCTTGTGGTAACTCTAGACTCTTGGGAGTATCCAATAGATTTCATATTCTTTCTCCTAAAGCTACACTAGGCGGGTACCCCACTATTCTAGGAAGACCATGGTTAGAAACAACAAATGACTATATTGGATGTTGGATAGGAGAAATGGTGATTTATGGTTGAAAGAGCACCATAAAGATTGTTTTCTACCCTCCTTCTCAACCATCCCATGATATGGATAACCCCATATGGCCACATGTTGGTGAAGAGTCTGAGGAAGTCAATTTTGTGGCACAACTTATGATGTTAGGAAGGAGTTCTTTCATGTAGCTTCAAGATGAAGATGAAGTATTTTCTAACATAATTCAGAACCATTATGAGGTGATGGAAGACATCCTCTCATGCATCTGATTCTGTTGATCTAGTAAAGACACTTATGCCTGTTCTTCCTATAGTAGAACTTCCTACAACAACAAGAATGTATCATACATTGCTTCCACATGAACTGAAGGTACCAAGCATTAGTGAAGCAGTTATGGTAGAGATAACTACACAAGTGCAAGTGTCAAAAGGAAAATATCTAACTATTAATAACAAACTGAGCGAAGAACAACAGTTGTCATTGACAAACTTACTGAGGACCCACCAACATGAATTTTTGTGGGACTATCATGATATAAAGGGATTGGATCCTAAGCTCTTCACTTGTAGGATATACATCTAAGATGATTTTACACTACTGATGCAGCCACAAAGAATAATTAACCCTACATTGAGAGAAATTGTAAAAGGAGAACTGTAGAAATTTTTGGATGCAATATTTATCTACCCCATTTCAAATAGCCAGTGGATGACTCCATTAGTGATTGTGCCCAAAAAAGGAGAGAAGTGGCAAGTTTGTGTTGATTATAAGGAACTCAATTCTACCACCAAAAAGGACCATTTCTCCCTACCTCTCGTAGACCAAGTTCTAGATTCACTTGAAGGAAAGTAACACTTTTATTTTCTAGATGGATTTAGTGGCTATAACTAGATCCAAATTTCACCTGAGGACTGGCAGAAGATCACCTTTACCTATCCATGGGGGACTTATACCTACTCAATACTTACATTTTTCTTATTCAATGCACCTACAACTTTTCCAAAGGGAAGTCATTAGCATCTTTTAGGATATCTCTCATTTGCATGGAAATTTACATGGATGATTTTACTACCTATGGTGTTGATTTTAATGAAGTGGAATAGAGATGTGAAGATCAAAATCTATCTTTAAATAGTGAAAAGTGCTTCATGATGATGCAAAAAGGTGTAGTCGTTGGACACTACATCTCTCACAAAGGAATTCAAGTAGATCCTGTAAAGATTGAGGTGATCATCAATATGCATATACATGCAAAAAAAAAATGTTAGGAGTTTCTTAGGACATGAAGGTTATTATAGGTGGTTCATCGAAGACTTCAGCAAAATGGTAGCACTATTGTACAATCTCCTAACTAAAGATGTTGAATTCCAATGGACAAGAGACTGCAACAAGGAAATTTCTAAATTGAAAGAAGCTTTAACTCATGCTCCTCTACTCAAAGGTCTTAATTGGGAGGTTCCTTTCCACATTCATATAGATGCATCAAAATATGCTATAGGAGTAGTCTTAGGATAAAAAGAAGGAGCTATTGAAAATGCTATTTATTTTGTCAACAAAAATCTACAGGGAGCTGAATTTAACTATACAATGATAGAAAAAGAAATGTTGGTAGTGGTCTATGCCCTTAACAAATTCAAGCACTACATAATAGGCTATAATATTTTCATGCACATTGACCATGTATCCATTAGGTACCTCATGAATAAACCCATGATATTAGGTAGGATAGCAAGATGGTTATTGCTAATGCAGGATTTTGACATAACCATTGTGGATAAACCAGGGAAGGCCATTGTTGTTGTAGACTTTCTTTCAAGGATAACTACATCAGGAGACAATCAAGTCATTGATGAATCTTTCCCTAATGAACACTTATTTTCCATTAGTGTCCATACACCTTGGTATGTTGACATAACTAATTATCTCGTCACAGGGAGAGTTCCTCCTCATTTCTCTCCAAAAGAGAGAAGGGTTCACATTGAAAAATATTATTGTTTTTCATGGATTACTAGATGTTTGTTCTACATTGGACTTGACCATGTCATGAGGAGATGTGTGAGGGAAGATGAGACACATGTTATCTTGCATGAATGTCACAATGAACCCTGTGGAGGGAATTTTTTAGTCAAGAGGACAACAATGAAGATTTTGAACACATGATATTACTAGCCCACACTCCACAAGGATGCAAGGAAATATACAAAGAAGTGTGATAGATGCTAGAGGATGGGATGATCAACCAAATCTGATGAGATTCCCCTTTACCCCCATGTAGTCATCACTCCATTTTACAAATGGGGATTGGATTTTGTAGGACCCATTCATCCTCCATCAAATGGTAAATCCTATATCTTAGTATGCACTGATTATGTAACCGAGTGGGTAGAAGTTAAGGCCATGAAGCATGCAAGAGATAATAATGTTGCATAATTTCTTTATGAGGAGATTTTCACATAGTATGGGGTCCCTGAGAGATAGTGACTGATCAAGGGGCTCAATTCATCTCAACCCTTGTCACAACACTGGTCAATGAGTACAACATAAGGCATAGGATGTATACTCCTTATCACCCTCAGACCAATGGCCAAATTGAGGTGACTAACAAGGAAATTGAAGCCATTATGACCAAAATAGTGGCCATCCATAGGAAGGATTGGGAAAATAGGCTACCAAAAGTTGTTTGGGCCTATAGGACAACCTGGAAGACAAACATAGGCTTCACTCCTTTCAAGTTGTTGTATGGAAAGATAGCTATGATGCCCATTGAATTTGAGCATAAGACTCTTAGGAATACAATAGACTTGGGGATGGATATCTCTGAGGCACAAAGGGACAAAATTATGTAGCTGAATGCTTTGGATGAGATGAGGAAGGAAGCCTTGCATCACATAGAGGTATTCTAGAATCAGAGAATAAAGCAGTATGGAAAATTCATAAAGGGCTTGAGAAATTCCAGGCAGGTGACTGGGCACTACTCTACAACTCAAGTTATCAATATAATGCAAGAAAATTGTAGACAAGGTGGCTACTACCATATGAGGTTGTTGAAGTCTTCCCCAATTGTACTGTTCAGCTCACTACCATTTACCTTGTCAAATTTAAGCTGCTTGTCAATGGTCATCACCTCAGATTGCATCACAAACCAACTTCCAACCTTGGGGGAATTACTGTAGAAATTCACTGAGCATGCAACACTCAAAATTCCTATAGCCGAAGGAAGTAGACCTAATGTCCCTCCTTCTAGCTAACTAAGGTACATAACTTGTCATAATAAAGAGTTAAGATTTTATGGGAGTCCACTTCTTCATTAATTCACTGATCTTCACATCCATCTCCACCTTTCTCTCTTCCATCACACTACCATAAATTCACTTCATTCCCTTCACTTCATTCCACTCCACTTTCATTAATTGCTCAACTAACTTTTTAAAAGGTGACTAGTATTTTATCCATAATCTTTGGAATAGATCTTCCAAGAATTCAAGTATGTGTGCATCAATTTGTTATATCTTAATTGTCTTTTAGTACATTCATTTATTTATTGTACGTTAATATAGAAATTCTCCATAGCATGTAATTATTCCCTTCCCTTTTCAAATCATCATTAATACCTCGCATGTGAGGACACATGCTCAAATTTAGGTTGGAGGGAAGTGTGAATACTATATCCATGTGTCAGTCCATGTTGGTTTACATCAAAAAAGTTTAAATTGAGCCAATTTGAATTCTAAGTGAGATGATAGCTTTCATGTGTGACATGACATCAACGACCACCATTTTTTTATCATATCCTTTATTTATTTCTCCTTTACTACATTTACTGCTCCTATCATAATCCTTAGTCGCCAAAAAGGTAAAATTCAAACGACACTAGCGTTGGGAATTTTGCAACGTTGAAGGAAGGAGAAGCTTAGATTTTAGATGAATATTGCATGAAGGGAAACCTTGCAGAGTGATTGTTTAATTATAGACAGTTGAACAATGGGAGGTGGGTTAATTTGAAATGAACCCATGGTTCATAATCTATTACTGTAGGATGCACCTTGCTAGGCCAAGTTCAGAAATTGTAGGTGGTTAGATTATTTCCTGAAGTTGAATGGTTATAATGAAAATGTTGTGTTGGAATTTATCTAGACATTATCTGAAGGAATGACCATGGTAAAAGTGTTGGACTTAATGGCTACTAAAGAAAGGATTGCAAAAGTTACAGGGTTTCCTACTGATGGTGAACATTACCCTGCTACTAGAGATTCCAGGTCAGCTAGGGTTGAATTTATAGAACCTAGAACCCTCCATTAAGTGTGGACAAGCAAGGTGTTAAGAGAATCTCTCTACCTAAGCCATGGAAGGAAGTAGTTATTTATGTTGTGAAGTACATTACCTACGATGGTTGTTTGTCAAATCTATATTCTGTACACTTCAAACTCTTGAATCATATGAGGTGTGGGAGAAGAATGAATGTGCAAAATGTACTATACCACATTCTTTCAATCATGGTGGTCAAGACCCAAAAAGGTAGGGATAATTCTATTTCCCATGATTTTTTGATCAAATTATTAGTAGAGAAGTCTCTGCATAATGTGTCTGATATGACTTGGGAATAATTCTTGAATATTGATCAATTTAAACTAGACCATTTGTGACCTAAGGTTTTTCCTCAACCTCGTAGGGCTAGTAGGAGATTAAGCATGGTTGAAGCCACTCCTGGTGCCTCAACTTCTAGCACAAGCCCTAGTGTAAACCCTCCTATAGTTGAACAAACCATAGAGATTAGTTCTTCTGAGGAAGAACATTCAAGAAAAGAAAGTACCTCTTCATATTCTAATGATGATGTCCCTCTTGGAATCCTAATTTGAACTAGGGCATAAAAGAAAGAGGCAAAAATAAGGAAGGGAAAATCTAAAAAGAAAATAACAGAAAAGAAAGTGCCAAGCTCTAAGAAATAGAAGGATGACACTGTTCTTCCTATAGCCGAAGAGAAACATTGGAGCCCTCCTAGAAAAACAAGACTAGTTGGACCAGCCATTGGTATATCTCTATAAGGAATCCCTAAGACTAGATACACACCATGGGAGGACACAAAAGCCCCAATGGGGTAGGTGAATGTTGAGGAAAAGGACATATATGAGGAAGCAACAAATATAATGTTGTAAGAGCTTGTTGCCATCATAGAACAAGTTGAAAGTCAAGAGTATGAGGAGAATCAGGAGATCCTACAGAAAAATAAAGAGCAAGAGTTATTGCAATAAGAGTAAAAACAAGAGCCCCTATAGCCAGAATTGAGAGAACAATCAACACCCATACAAACCAGAATCAGTTGAACAAACATAATCCTTATAGCTAGAGCCATATGAAGAGCAAGCATTAGTGCCAGGATTTTTTTTGGTAGGAATACATAACTCCTTTTAATTTTCAATGCAAATGATAGCCATGAACTTATGGAGAGAGATGAAAATGAGGGAAGAGGAATCGAAAGAGGTGAAATGCAGGCTGAAGAAAGAAATTCAAAAGAGAGATGAAGAGATTGAATATAAGAATGCAAAAATTGTTGCTTTAAATGAGAAGGTGGACAATATGGCAATGTTAGTACTTTAGATATTAAAGTGTAGGACTCCTCCAAGGGTCTATGCTCTATATTTCAAGGAGAAGAATCTTTCTTTTAAACTAGCAAGGATTATCTTAGGTTTGAATCCTTCCATTGAGACTCCTCTTGAATTTTTCTAGGCTTATCAAATTGCTCCTCCTAAAATGAAAATTTTGTTCTGTCAATTCTATTTGCATAATTATATTGTGTCCGAATATCATGATTAGAATCCATTGTTGTATTTTGGGGATTTCTAATGAAGGGAATTTATGTCCTAGATATAGAATGAAATTAATTGGGGACAATAGTTCAAGACTTATAGGAAAATAGAATCCAACACTATGTTGCCCATTAGGGCTAAATCTAGAAATCTAGGAGACATTTTCATGGATTGGAAAAAAATTATTTACCAACCAAGCTATGGTAGTAGGATCCTTCTTGAAAGAGGAGTTTGCAAAGAATATGAGGAGATAGAAAAAACCACAGGGGAATCTGTAAAGGGATATTTGGCACAAAGGTGGAACAGTTTGACTAATGAGTTAAAACAAGTTGAGCCTCACTCTCTATGGAACTATGTTGCAACGTGCAAAATAGTTGATAGATATATACAAATTGGAAGGTCAAAGGGAAAATTTTGGCTTCCACTAACTTTTCAACCACCTATCCTATTATGGTTTGTGCCAAGTTTCAGGTATTACCAGTATGATATAGCTACAAAGAGACAAAGATGAACTAGGTTGGACAGACAACAAGGGTTCTATTGGGACCCTAATTCAAACACTGCACAAACTAATGTAGGACAACTGGCAGTTGCAAATTTTAGAGCATTAACTAAGCAAAACAACAACCCTTCCTCTGCTAGAGGACCAACAAAGCCTTAGGTTAGGGGGAGTGATGAGTCCAGTTTATGACTCAATTTTGATATAGTTTATTATCTATTTGTTGTAGTTGTCATAGACTTTAATACTTGGATGTTGACCTTTTTATGATATTTCCTCAAAACCCTAGACATTGGGCATAAGATTATTTTTGTAATCTTTAATGACATTGACATGCTATATGAACTATCTATGTTAATTTTACATGTGGATTAATGAATGTTACTTTAAGATAGTTATAGATATGCAATTGTTGTGCATACTAACATTGTTATGCAGATAATTAAAGCCTACAAAATTGAGGAAGATTTTGTCAGCTGGTCATTCGCCATGAAGGTCATCAAGGTGATCATTCAAAGGTCAATGGAGGGAAGAATCTAACTAAGAGGGAAATTCCTAGTTTAAATCGAAGAATTGTAACCACCTTGTAAATGGCCTTAAATGTTTGTTGAGAAAATATAGAAGTTACTATTGTGCTAGATTTGCCTCAAAGAAAACATGCTTGGCCAGATTCCACACATGCATAACCTCCTTTCCACTTTTAATGCTTTCCCTAAAGTGGCGTCCTAATCTATTAGAGTTGATCGCCTTGCTAGGTAGTTAGTTAGTAGTTTTTCTTCCTATAAATAAGACTTGAATTCTCCTTTTAAGAAGGTTGATTAATATGATGATGTAATTGCATTCTTAGTTTCTCAGTAATATAGTTATTTTGCTCGATTGTACTCATTATTTCCAATGAATAAAATAAAGTTATAAGTTCCTACATCTGAGTTCACATTTGTCTTAATGGATACTCATCCAAGAGGGGCCCACTTGGTGAGCATTCCATCCTTTACTTTAGTTATTACTTTTTGTTCAACAATTAGTTATGAATCTGGTACTATCTATTCCTACAACCACTAGAATTCAATTTTGTGACTATTTTTACAACCAAAGTAGACAAAGTAGTTTCTTGTTTGTTTGTTCACATTTCCATTTATGTCATACATTTCAGAGTAGTATAGTCATTGGCTGATTCTTAGCAATTATGTTATTTCTTTCAAAACAATTTACTTTTAGAATTGTCTCTTTCTTAGCCGTAGAATGTGTAGACACTTCAAAATGACCTAGGCCTGCAAGCTCTATTTTTACCACTTTCATCCTAGCATAATTATGACATTTAATTACGTTCTGGGTCCACATTCGACTATTAATTAAATAAATTCATAATTATTTAATTAATTCATGTAATTTTATTCTTCATGATTATTAAATAAATAAATTTAATTTATTTATTAAATACGTTATTAATTGTCTAGGTCTTCCCTTCATTAAATAAATTTCTTAATTTATTTAATTATCTTTATTCATTTATTCTTCCTGATTATTAAATAAATCAATTTCATTTATTTATTTAATATGTCACTAATTCTCATGATTAAATGAATTTATTAATTTATTTAATTATTAATCATATCTTCTAAATTAAATAATTATCCTTAATTATTTAACTGTCAAAATTAACATTTCCCCCATTTTAAATAAATGAAATTATATAAAATGATATCAGATTCTTAATTGTTAGTTCATTTTAGTAAATAATCTAAAAATTGATTATTTATTCACACAAAATCCATATTTTTGAATTAATTTAATTCAAAATGGTAATATTCTTCCAAAAATCAAGCAATCGAGCAGATTGTTGATTTTCCAAATTTGATCTTCAGTTCAACACTTATCTTCTTGATTTTTTGAATCTCACAAATTAGGCAATCTTTATCTTCTTGATTTTCAAAAATCTTTATTTTTCTGACTAATTATCTCATTTATTGTCCACCATCGATTCGATCTTCTCAGATGACATCTTGACTACTCATTTAATAATTTTTCCCTAACCCTAGTTAGGGATTTTCATATTAAATCTCGTCCTCTAATTTGAGGCTTTCACCAACTTTCAATCTCATCCATCCATCCAAAATTACATTTTCTATAAAATGCCAATTTATCTCACAATTTTGATTATGCTTAGACACTTGGACGCTTAGATGCTTAGATGATAAAACATTTACACATAAGCATATACTTTCATTTTATGATTTTTGGCATATTTTTCTTAGGCATTAATAGTCATTTTATCATAGGCATAGAGATTCATATTCCAAATCTTTCAAAGCTTGTGTACGACTTAGTCTTTGTTTTTAGATTGCTCATACATTGAATCTGAGGGCAACCATTAGCAAGTTAGAAGGTATGATGAAGGTAAATCATGGAGGCTTCAACGAGTGACAGGTATACTTGTTTCATTTATTTTAGTTTCCTTTGTTCTTGATAGTTTCTTTGGGTTTCTATTTATTGATTTAACCATCTAACAATACCTAAAAATAACCCTTAGATACATTGGTGAACCTGACACATTCAATCTTTTTTTAGTAGTTTCTGTATGGTTTTTGGTTTTCTATTTATTTTTTTCATAGGTATAGGTACAGAACGCCGCATTCATCTTTTATCACGCTGCATCTGATGCGTTGTGATGCATTTGAGGACTTAAACGACACAAACGCTCTACTAAACGGCATACGCAGTCTGAAAAGCTACATTTGACATATAGAGCTGCATGCAACTCTTCAAATGACACATTTGATATATAAGATGCATCTGCTTGTTAGACTAGAACATAGGACTGAGCTGCATTCACTCTGTTGTTATGCATTTTCCTGGTAATATTTCTTTTCATTTTTGTATTCGGGTTTTCCAAATTTCTTTTGTCATTTTGGTTTTATTTTCTACTTTCTGCCTAGCATAGGTTTTTGTGTTACTAATCTTAGTTTGCAGCATGTGGCAGTTACATTTCATGGGTCCAAGACTAGTGGATAAAACTTCTAACTTGTAATTTTGCAGGTTCGAGTGTCGAAGACTCAATACTAAACATTGTGCTTGTCTTTTTTAGATTAAAACACATTTATTTTTAGTGCACCTAAAACAAACATGTCTTTCATTTCTGATTGTGTTTGCAAATGGTAGGTGATTATGCTCTCACCTTGTGAAAACTTGGTGATCAGAAAACTAGACCCATTTTATTTGTTATAAAACCCTGATGCAATAACCGAAGTATCCTCTCCCCTTGCGCAATAATGTGATCCTGGGTGTAAGAGAAATGAGTATTGCTTCTAAAAATTGGGCCTACCTATGGATTTCATCACCCCAACACAACTCAAACTGACAATGGAGCTAAAACCAAGCTACCCCCAACTAGTATATAAATGTGAATTTTAAGGGAAAACCTAAGATTACGAGTGTGGATGTGTCATACAGATAGATTTGTATTCTTATAAACCCTGTTGAGCTTAACCTCTTTAGGCTAGAGTGCCACCTAATCAATGATTAATCTCTTGTCCCATGTATGGCCACTCGAATGGGGGTCCCAAATTAAAAACTCTTGTGTAGTAATCCCAAAACCTTCTATTTGCTAGTACAACACCGGTCGGTGTGAAGCCTTCCATGTCTTTGCAGTCTTTAGTAGAGGTGATCAATCTACCATGGGAGTTTCATGGGGGTTGGAAGCTTGGTTGGCCTGAGAAGAGAGTGCACTATAAGGAGGAGCCCATGCACCCAATCTTCTAGATTCACACGCTACTCATATGCAGCTAGGGAAACCCATGTGGAGTCTATCGAATACCGTCATGGCCTAACCTAGGGTCGTACTTGTTCTCTTGTGTGTTTTTTTACTTTTCAAAATATTGTGCTTGCCAAGTGTTTGCTGGTTACTCAAAAAAAACACTCCAACATCTCAGAACAGATAGTCAAACTTTCAACAATTTGGGTTTTTAACCACAACATCAAAAAATTGACTTTTTAGCATCTTGAGATGCATCTATCAAACCACATTTGCTCTATCGCACCGCATTTGAAAAACTTTGCAACGCATCAGCCATGAAAAATCACATTTGATTCTCCAAACACCGCATTTTCCATTCTTAAATTGCATTCACATTTTGTAAACCCGCATCTGAAATACTGAACCGCATTTGACTTCTTTAAAGCCGCATTTGCAAAACTGAACCACATTTTCCATCCCTAGAGCCGCATTTGATAGATGAAACACATTTTCTTCTTGTAACGATGCATTTTCCTATCAACAAAGTAAACATTGTTTTAAGACCAGAATTTGAGTCTAGACATCTTAGCCCACTATCAAACGTCTTTTTCAAAAATCTTTTTTAGAAACTAGAATCAAAATTGCTCAAAACGGCCATCATTTGCATTCATTAGCTTGCACTTTAGCCATAGGTTTACAATTTCCACTTTTTAGTTGCATTTCGTAGGTGTCATAATCATCATTTTTCCTTAGGTTTCATTTTGGACAAACTTTGGATTAGGCCAACTCTCCTCACTTTGCAAAGACCATTGTTTTCAAAATTAGGGTATCTTGGGACATAGTTGTTATTCCTCTTTTTGGTCATTGTCCTTTTTGTGAGAACCTCCAAATCAACAGTCTAGTTAGGTAAGCTCACTCATCATTTTGACCTTGTCATTTAGTCCCTTCACCAAGTCCTTTTGATAACCTAAATTGAGACATACGTCAAGCTTAGAGTGGTTAAACAAACCTTTCTCCAAAATTTGTCCAAACTTAATCATTTTGAACTTAGACTTTGCATTGGTCACCTCTAGTCCTCATTTTAAACCTAGACGTTGCATTAATCACCTTATTCCTTCCTCAGCAATACCATCTTGGTCCTCATTCGATACTTTGGCTTTGAAAACATTGTCATTTTGCATCAATCATTTCCTTAGTCATCACCTTGCATTGTCATCCCTCAACATACAAAAATACAAAACTACAAAAAAGAAAAAAAACATAGGCTAGTATCATCCTTGCATTTCATCATCATTTTCATTACCTCATTTGAGCAATTCCCTTTGATACTGGAAACTAGACTCCAAAGAAAGAAAATACAAATGGAAAACTTTGGACAAGATTCTAATTCAAATATCACCAATCCCACTTATGACCCAAATTGTACTTTTGACAACCCATTTACCAACACAAATACTCAACCTCTCATGACCATACCATCCTCATCAAATAGCCCCTTTGAACCATTCTTACGTAAGGATGAATATGGACAAATACTTGAGGAAAGCCTAGAGGTAGCAGTATAAGATCCAGAGGCATCCCAATTTTTGGAACAAATAGTCCTATATGACAAAGACAAATATTTTTCCATACTCTTAAGTCAAGGAGCTAAGTTACCCCATGGATTTGACATTTACACATTGAGATCAACATCTCCTAACCATAATGTCCACAATGCGCATAACATGTCCAATAGTGGTCAACCTCCAAACACCATGAGCAATACCTTTTTTGATGCTACCTCACAAAATGTCTTAGTGACCATGAGTGCTACCTCCAACATTCCAATCAACTCTAGTTCAATAAATGCTACATCGATTGGAAGATCACAATCCGTAACAGTGCCCACAATATCCACAACACTATCACAATTGGCCAGAACCACCTTTGGCTCCTCAACAGTGTGGGAAAGTTATTCCAATCCTCTCTTTACCACTACGGTAAATGCCATGGGGGCATCATCAAGACATACAAATCCTCCATTGACAAGTACATCTAGTACCATGAGTACATCTTCATCATATCCTCTCATTGGTATCTCACAAAATCCTTTGGGTGGAGGTAAACGATGTATCTTTATTCAAGGACAACAAAAAAATGTTAACACATCAACACAATTCAATGTCATCACCTACCAAGGACAAAATACAACCATTCCCCTTGTACAAACCCAACAATTTGGACAAGGCAGTCAACACACACAATCTATGGCATAATTCATACATCAAAATATTCAAGGTCACCATATTCCCCAAATATCGACTCAAATGGTTGGGGGACATATTTCGACATATTCATCCCATATTCATACCCACCAACATACCCCCAATCCAAACTTTCAATACCAACAACACACAAATCAAAACACATCACACATGTCACAACAATCCATCCCTCAACAACATGTCAACATCCACTCACAACAAATGGGGACCTATGGCATACCAATCAATCCTATGTATGTGACCACAAATGACACTATAATCGATGCCTTACAAGAAAAACTGACAGGTCTAGAGAAAACCATAGAAAACATACAAATATCCATCAAAAAATCAAAAGTTTCATATGATCTATCTGTATATCCCTTTGACATGAACTTATACATCCCACCATTTTCTCCAGTATATGTGTCACCTAATTTTACCAAATACAGAGGAAAGACAAATCCCATCGAACATGTCCATTAATTTGAAACCAACTGTATGGATGTCGCCTATGACCAAACATACTTGATGAGATTTTTTTTCTAAAAGTCTCTTAGGCCCTTCCCTTGAATGGTTCTCCACTCAAAAGGATATGCAAACATGGGATGAGCTTAAATAAAAATTCATAAAAACTACGCATACAACATTGACATGGACACCTCTATTACTAGCTTATGCAATCTCACGCAAGAGGATGCTGGTGAAACATTCATCCCATTCTTTCAAAAGTGGAGAAGTCTAGCTAGTTGTCACATCGACATACCCAAAAAGGAAAAGGTGGACATGCTCGTTCAAACACTTCTAGGACCCTTAAAATATGCATTACAAGTACATTGTTGCACAACCTTCACAAACCAAGTCGAAAAGGGTGTCCAAATTGGGAAATTCCTTATTGCAAAGGGAGAGCTAAGATACGGTCCTAAAAACACAAATGAAAATCCTCCCACAAACAAAAAAAAGTATTGGGTCAAAAATAAACATGTTACCAACGACGATGTTGTGGACGCCGAGGCTGCAAACACTATGGGTCCTGTACTGGCTCTAAAAGGGGTTCAACCGTAAAACAAGCCAACAATGATACTAACTGTAGACATGCAAAATTAGCATTATGCATTCATCAAGTAAATCAGGCTTCATGTGCATCCACTCATTTAGTTAATTAGGTTCACCTTCATCCATTCATCAGGTAATCTCATTAATCTCCTAAGGTCATTTATTCAAATAAACATTATCATCAACCTTTTAATAAATCAAACATCCATTTAAATCAAATCCTAAACGATATTCCATCATTTTCTGATTTAAATAAATCAAATATCAAAGTCCTAAAAGTCAAACTCACCTAATCATCATTAAACTAACATAATCATCATCTATTTAATCTAACCCTGATTAAATACTAATCTCACCCACTTGCATTCTCTAGATATCTCCACTTGTACAAATAAATCAATTTTATTGATTTACTAAAAAACCCTCATTTTCCCTCAACATGGCAAGTTGATTTGTCCCTCCAACATAGCATTTATTGCTTTTTTTCTTGTCTCCCTCTCAAAATTTATTGCAAAATTTGAATTCAAATTCTCCCTCTCATGGGCACTCTTCCCAAATCTTGCACAACCATATGCCTATCATCACTTGACAAGTGGCCTATTCTCATTGGAGGATCTTTAGTCCCACATTCACCCTCTTGGCCAATCTCTCATCAAGAAAATCTATAAAAGAAGGCCTTCATTCTCATTCATGGATCCACAACTGTTATGCAAGGTTACTCTCTTAATTTGAGAACTCATCTTTCTCTTCATCCTATTTGCATTTGCATCATCTTAAGCTTTGATCAAGGATTGGGAAAGGGTCACTTGCACATGTGACACCAATCCACTATGGAATAGGTAACTTTTTTTTGTTTTCATAATGTTTTAGTCTTTCTATTATCATTGGTTGCATTTGGAAGCATTCATAAGGTACTTCATAGAGGCATTTTGATAGATTTGTGAAATAATAACCCCTATATGAAGTTTAGTGTTTGCATATTTTAATGGATGCCTACACTAACCTCCCCCACCAATGCCATCCCAAACAACCAAAATGGTCAAAATAGTCAAAATAAAGGACAATATCGGTAGATGAGACAATTCCCTAGGGGTCGCACATACACTCCCTTGGGTGAGTCCATTGAGGAAGTCCTCAAGAAATGCCTTTAGAATGGTGTCATCACATTTCAAGAACATAAACCATATGAACCAAGAAAATTCAAACCAGCATGGTGGGACAATAATGCATTTTGTGATTATCATCAAGCAAAAGGACATAAAACTTCTTCATATCGACAAATGAAAAAGCTTGTACAAGACCTTATCGAGAACTATATAATTGAGGTAGGTGGACCACAATTTGCCTTTAATTCAGATCATACCATTCATAAGAACCCACTGCAAGACCATGGTTCTAATAATGCTTCCACATCAGGTCCAAAGATAAACAATAATCAAGCCAATTACGCCAACACCAAGTATGACTATTCTAGTTGAACCACTATAAACAATATCCAAACTAATAATGAATGTGTTAATACAATCACAGTCAAGAGAGTACCTCAATTGAATGCTACTACTTGAAGTGGCAAGGTCACCATAGCTGGTTGCCTCCTATTAGGCAACCTAAGATCACCATACTTGGTCCATCTCCTAGGCAGTCACAACCTGCCTTGACCACAAAGCAATGGCAACCCAAGAGTCAGTTTAACCTTATTGACCAACTAGGAGAAACTCCCGTTAAAATTTCTATACTTGAGTTGCTTCGCATCTCTCCCATGCATAAGGCTATACTAGATAAAACCCTACAAGAGTCATCAGTCCCTAAGGATATTGATGTCAACCAATTTGAGACCATGGTAGGATACTTCACTACACCTCACCATGTCACCTTTTTTGATCAAGACTACTCTTCACCAAAGACTAACCATAATGATGCATTACACATTGAAAATTTTATCCATAAGCACAAGGTCAGAAGACTTTTAGTAGATATCATAGCAGGATTGAACATATGCTCCTTGAAATTGGTTAAGGCTTTAGGATTTTCTAATGCATGTGTGGACCCTACAAAGAGTATAGTCATAAAAGAATATGATGACGAAGACCACTCTTCACGAGGCGTTATTTCTCTTCCTATTAGAGTAGGACTAGTATTTGTGGATACAACTTGCCAAGTCCTAGATCTAGAATTACCTTACAACATCTTGCTCGGTCGCCCATGGATTCATGCCATAAAAGTTGTTCCATCCACATATCACCAATGCTTAAAATTCTTGTTTGACAGCACATAAATCACTATATATGGAGACCCCAACCCTTTTCAATATTGTACCAACCTAAGGGGTATTTCTGCAAACCTAGTGTCCATCAACCAAGAAGCTCCTCGCTCCTCTTCTTCTAAATACATTGACCCATCCACACTTGCTTCATCTTCCACTACACCATGATCTTCCACACTTCCTAAGGATGAACCCAATGTCAAGATCTAGGACCTATGCTATGGAGAATTCAAACTAATGTATACAACATATAGCATCACAACAATACCCAAGTCTCTGAAGGTCTATGGTCAACCATGTTTTAGAATGGAACCTAAGGAAATTTTCAAAGCTCCACCAAAAATGGTTTTCATAAAATGGGGAGACATGAGTATTGAGGACTTTGCTAATATTATAGGATGGCTCTATAAATATATGGCCAAATTACCCCCATTACCAGTTAAGAAATATGGCAAGGGATATGACATGATGAAGGCTAAAGGCTACGATGGAACTAGTGGCCTGGGAAGAAACAAAACTGGATGAAGAGAGCCCATAGAATATTTCAAAATACAAAAGTATCTTGGATTAGGTTATGGATTTCCTGACAATGATGACTGATGTACCACTGGGCTTTTGTGTGAACATGTGCATGCTTCAAAAAGTGTCGAGACCACTAAGGAAACCTTCAACAAAACTGACTCCCAAGAGTGGGAATTTGGCTCTCAAAGATCCTTAAGTGACTGTTGCATTGATGATTTGTTTGTCGAAATGGGGGAGCTTACCTCTAAACAAAATTTTTGGCAAACATTTAAAATCGATTGGGCACCAAATAGCCATAGTTCCATTTACCTTCCCCATGACATACAAGACCCACCACCTGAATCTAGTAACTAGTAGTCAAATCAATCTAAATTACCAGACGATACTAATAACCATGACTCTAATTCCTTCACTCCTTATTTGGACAATGAATATGAGACTAGTGAAGGGGAATATTGGATAGAGTCTAATGTGGAATTAGATGATGATAATTTCATCAACAATATCACTGAATCTGTCTACATGCTTTTTGCATCCTCCCCTCAATTCACCAACACTGACAATGGCATTTCCCTATCTTATCCTCAACTGATCGATTGGGACCAACAATGCCCACCAGTCCTAGACACCTTTTAGAATGATGAAGCTATTACAGAATTCGTGGGATTACGTGAGGGCATACCCATTGGTGATCACAAGGCAGGATTCACTATTGACCTAGATTTTGCAGCCTACTTCGGCAAGATTGCTCCATCCTGCAGTCGCAAAATTAAAAATAAAAATAAAATAAAAGATGAAATGTCTTTAGGTGAAAATTGAAAGGCACCTTCTGATGACAAAAAAGTAGAAAAAAAGGACGTATCTATGGATGAAAACCTCTCTGAGGTGCCCAAAGATGGAGGACTGAACTTTCTTCCCATAACACAAGAGAAATCAACTATTCTCATAGAGGACACAATAGAAGACAACATATCAACATTAGAAGATCCCAAAATGGCCTCTTCGTTGCATCCTTGACTGAAGAAGAGAGATCAAAATTTCAAAAATTCTTTCTAGAATGTAAAATCAACTTCACATGGTCCTATCCTAACATGTTGGGATTAGACCCATAACTGGTCCTACACCATCTGCCACTATTGCCTAATTCCAAACCAGTTAAACAGAAGTTACAAAAATGAATCCTCAGGTCGTTCTATTGGTCAAGGCTGAGTTGAAGAAACTTCTAGACGCTGGGTTCATATGGTCTATTGATTATGCTGAATGGATATCTAACCTTGTGCTAGTAACAAATCCAAATGGAATGATCCGAGTCTACACAGATTTTAGAGACTTAAACAAGCCATGCCCAAAATATGACTTTCCTTTACCAAATATTGATATCATAGTTGACCTCACAGCAGGATATGAGATGTTGTCCATCATGGATGGTTTCTCTAGCTATAATCAGATTTGTATTGCCCCCAAAGACCAGCATAAAACAACATTCACTTACCCTTGGGGTACATATTGTTGGAATGCCATGCCATTTGGTCTTAAAAATGTAGGTGCCACATATAAGAGGGCCATGACCATAATATTTCATGAAATGATGCATAAAATAATGGAAGATTATGTAGACAACCTTTTGGCTAAATCAGTAACAAGAAAGGATCATCTAAAGGTGTTAGACACAATTTTCAAGAGACTAGAAGAATACAAAGTATGACTGAATCCTAAGAAATGTGTCTTTGATGTAACATTAGGTAAACTCTTGGGATACATAGTTTCTTAAAGAGGCATTGAAGTTGATCCAGCAAAATTCAAATCCAACATGGACATGCCTCCTCCTAGAGGAATAATCGAACTCAAGACTCTACAAGGTAGGTTGCAGTATTTTCGGTGCTTCATAGCCCAATTGGTCGATAAATTCCAACCATTCCAATATCTTCTCTGGAAAGGTATCCCCTTTTTGTGGATAGATAAATGCCAATAATCCTTTCAACAAATAAAAGATTACCTATTGTTGCTGCCAATCCTTATGCCTCCCATTCAATGAAAACCTTTGATATTATACATCTCTGCCACTACTTCAGCGTTGGGGGCATTACTAGCACAAAATGACCAAGAAGAAAAAGAAAGAGCTATATGTTACATCAGTTGGACATTAGTCGGGTATGAACTGAACTACACATAATTTGAATGGGCTTGTCTAGTTGTGGTCTTTGTAGCATAGAAGCTAAGACATTATATGTTAAGCCATCAGACACAACTAGTAGCAAAGATGGACCCACTCAAATATTTGTTAATTCGGGCAACATTAACAGGACATCTAGCAAAATAGGTCATGATTATGAGTGAATATGATATTCAATATGTAGAAAGAAAGGTAATAAAATTACAAGTCATAGCAGACTAGCTGGCGGATGCACCTTTACAAAGTGATCGCCCGTTAGTGGCAGATTTTCCAGATGAGTTGATATTCCATACAGAACCTAAGTCACCTTGGAGACTCTATTTTGATGGATCACACACAAATCATGGCTTGGGGGCTAGAATCCTATTCATCACCCCTCAAGGAGACTCCATTCCTAAGTATTTCTGCGTAGCTTTCCCTTGCACAAATAATGTCACAGAATACGAGGCACTGGTTATAGGACTTAGAATGACAATAAAATGGAAAATACGAACACTACATGTCTATGGGGATTCTCAACTGGTCATCAACCAAGTTAATGATGACTATGACACAAAAGATGAGAAACTCATGCCCTAAAAATGAATGGTTACCAGTTTTCAAATGTACTTTCATATGGTGACTTTTCAACAAGTTCTGAGAGCACAGAACAAAGCGGTAGATGCAATGGCTACAATAGGCTCTCTCCTCAACATTCCAAGCAATATGCCTCAGCTGAAATTCCTAATAGAACAATTGTTGGTCCCTGCCTATGAAATTCTAGAGTCAGAGATGGTCTGCAAACTTGTTCATCCTGACTCTCCCTAGTACCAAGATATTTATGACTACCTTAAATCCCAAAGCCTTTAACCTAATTTTTCCAATAACCAGAGGAAGTATTTTATTTGAAAAGCCACAAGATATGCCATCGTTAGTGACACCCTTTACTGTTGTAGCTTTAACAAAACCCTCCTTAAATTTCTTGACACTGATAAACCACGTATAACCTTATGCAAAGTACATGAGGGTATATGTGGGTCTCATTCGAGTGGTCCTACTATGGCCAAGAAGATAGCAAGACTTGGGTACTATTGGCCGACCATTGAAAAAGATGCACTAGTATATGTCAGGACTTATCACCAATGCCAGATTCACAGTGATTTAATTCACACTCCAACATAGGAACTTCGGCCTATCACTTCTCCTTGGCCCTTCACTCAATGGGGACTCAACCTCATGGGTAAGATCCATCCTACCTCATCCAATGGCCACAAATTCATCATCATCACCACAGATTATTTTACAAAGTGGATCGAATCCATCCCTCTGACATACATAACCGACAAACAAATATCCAAATTCATTCTTAATTGCATCATTTTCCAGTATGGCCTTCCACAATCCATTATCATTGATAATAGACATATGTTTAAAAACAAAGATGTTTGTGAGTTATGTGAATGATTTCACATCCAACACCATTTTTCATCTTCGTATTACCCAGAAGGTAATGGTCAAGTAGAGGCGTCAAATAAAACCATTTTTAAAATCCTTAAAAAAAATGTCAATGACGCTGGTCATGACTGGCATATTCAATTCAACTCTGGTTTGTGGGCTTACTGCATTAGCATTCGTACACCTATAGGAGCCACTCCATTTGATCTGGTCTTTGGAGCTAAGGCCATCTTTCCCATTGAGGTTGAAATTCCTTCTTTACAAGTCTCCTTGAAGGGTCTGACCAATGATGAGGAGTACAGATAGTCGTGCCTACACGAGCTGGAGATGTTAGAGGAAAGAAGGAAAAATTTCGTGAACCATCTACAAGCATATCAGAACTGTCTTTGTCATGGTTACAATAAGAAATTCATGGTTAGGAATTTTGACATTGGCTACTTAGTCCTCATGCAGAATCCTAAGAACCAGGCTGACAGAGAAAAGTTGGGCAAGTTTGAACCAAATTGGCTGGGTCCTTACATTGTCATATCTTCTTTTATTTTTAGAGTATATAAAATAGCTACTCTAGATGGTGAACAACTAACAAAGCCTATCAACAGTTGACATCTCCAAAATTTCTATGCATAGCATCAGAAGATTGAGCTAAAAACCTTAAAATACAAAAAAAATGAAAAATTGTAAAAAATTGTTGCCCTAATAAAAACCTAGCAAACAAGCATCTTGGTGGCACCAAAAAGAAAAAAAGAAAAATGACAAAAATAGTAAAGAAAAATAATTCATCCAACAGTGAAAACCTGGCAAACAGGTGCTTTGGATAAGTACCATGGTGAAAACTTAGCAAACAGGCACCATGTGTAGTCAGTCATTGTTTAGCCATCTACTGTTACTTCATCTTCCTAGGCCTAGGATGGAAAACATTTCCCGTCTCTATCACGATAGTCGCCATGACATCATACCCTTCCTCTCATGGTTGATAAGCAGTTGAAATCAAGTCCTCTATACTGTCCATCGTGTACCACAGGCACAACCCTTTCACGTCCTTTAAAATTGGCTAAGTCTTGGACCTAAGTAGGGGAAAATTATGATCATGTGATGGCAGTGGATATTGTACATAGCATGGAAATTGTATAAAGTCTTGAAAAAAGACAAAAACATTAGAAAACATCTTGAAAAAAGACAAAAACATCAGAAAATGTCATGAAAAAAGACAAAAACATCAGGAAATGTCCTAAAAAAAAAAAACATTGCAAAATGTCCTTAAGAAAGACCAAAAACATCACAAAAAGTCCTTAAAAAAAAAAAAGAACAAAAAAAATCTCAAAACGTCCTAAAGAAAGACACAAAAATTGAAAAACGTCTTGAAGAAAACCACAACAAACGTCAAATTGCTCAAAGAACGCAAAAAAAAGTCACATTTCCACATGTCTATCACATTAATCAAGTCTTTGTCATTTTTCTGAATTATGTTGTCTCTGCATAATTGCTATGTAGGCAAGACTCAAATTTTAGTCCCCGAGACATTAGGTTAGTGCTTTTAGGTTTGTCAAAAGAAAATCATGGTGCAATATTTGGTCATCAAGACAAAGTCATTGGTCATGCCGAACTAAGAGGTCTCTGAGTGTATAACGTAGGCAAGGCCATCTGTCAATGAGCCCCTGAGGCCGCACTCAGTCAGTCCATTAGGGTTCATGGCATTACACTGGCACACATGTCAAAAGTATTGAAGCCAAGAAAAATCATTTTCCAAATGGGAAAACCCCTAAAACAAAGTATGGAAATCATTTATTCAAACATGACAATCACATCAGCATGTCAAAAAAATTGAGATATGGTCAACACAAGCCAAACTTGGTCAAAACAAGTCAAATGATCATAACCTGTCAAACTGTTAACTCTTGGTTATCTTTCAGATGTGTCCTTTTGAAGAATAGTCTTTTTCATTCATGTCTTAGGATGTGTCCTTCCTAGGCAATGTCACTATGATTTGACATTTTGAGGGATCCTTTTGACATCTAAGGATCACTCCTCTCAACATCAGTATTCTTCAGATGTGTCCTTCTGAAGAACAAACTCTATCATTTATGCCTTAGGATGTGTCCTTCCTAGGCATCGTCACCGTCCCTGTCACTAGGATTTTGAGGGATCCCTTTTGAAATTTAGGGATCAATCCTCTCGACATCAACATTATTTAGGATGTGTCCTTCCTAAATTTGGAAATTGTCGACATTCATCATCTTGGCATCATCAAAACCTTGACACCCTGGCATCTTAACATCATCAAACCTAACATCTTGACATTAAAACACTCGGCATTCAAACAAACTTGGCAAACACTTGGCACTTGTCTTTTGGATTTTTATCATGTTACTATTTTTTCAGCGAGATCCCAACAATAGGATTTAGAGAAGCAGCGATGTATCATGACATTTTGTCTTGAATTTTTTACATACATGATTACTAGTTTCCCAGCAAGGTCCTAATTTTAGGATTTAGAAAAATAGCGACGTATCATGATAATGGCTCTATTTTTGTATTTTGGCAATGATGTTGCTAGTTTCTCAAGGATGTCCTAGAAATAGTATTTAGAGAAGCAACTACATTTCATGAATTTTCTTTCTTGTCTTTTTCTACTTTTGGTTGATTATGACAAAAAGACTGGGGAAATTGTGCTCTTCGTATGAGTCATGATCAACCTTGTCTATGACTTCTTGTCTTATGTGATGGTATGACCTTGCACACCTTGATCTATGTCATATCATGGTGTTTGTTGGCCATTACAATAGTCTTCCCAATGATGATTCAAAACAATAATAATTAAAGTCCTATGCTAAAGTTTTGAGGGATTTGATCTAGGAACTAACATGCATCTCCTTCGGTCTGGTCATCTTCTCTCATCCATCTCATGATGATATCCTATGACATACAAAACATAAGTGCATACATAATCATATGAACATTGCATTAGGTCCATACACACATCATCCATAGCATTAAATCATATACATTTCATTGCATATTACATTCACATTATCATAAACATGGCATCCATTCAAATAAATGCATTATGGATATCATTATCATCATCATCACAAAATCAACATAACATATAAATAAGCATTGCATCATCATGGAATCATATCATAAGTAAGCATCATAGGACATACATGGCAAGACATATAAATAGTACCATCATATATAAAAAATGAATAGCATACATAAAGCATAACATCACATATATCATAATACATAAATCAAATAGCATCGCATAATACACATATGGCCTGGATCAAAACGACATCATCATATAGCATCATCTCACAAAAATATACAATGTCACTGGATAGAGTCAAGAAATATCCCAAAAATGGAGCTCGCAGGTTCAATGGTCTATACATAATGTGTCATAACATAGAAGAAAATATAGCAAACATGCCCCTAGGAAAGGCTCTCATAATCCCCTCATGGCGAAGAGTGTGGCAGGTAAGTATTTGTGATTGGAACTGAGATCATAGGTGGAATGGTAACAGCCTCTGTCTATGAACCTGACGGAACTGACACTGATGGCATCATCTCCATGGTAGTAGGCACCTATGATGACACTGTGGCCTAACTCTGTGATGCTGGTGGATCTATCACTGGTGGCTACCTTTGTGCTGACCTCTGCTTTGAACTGGTAGACCCATGACTACAACTTGAATGATGACTCGAGACATGCCTGTGAGAGTGGTGGGACTTGTGCCTTGATGTGTGCCCTAACGAGGTAGACCCTCCTGCACTAGTATGGCTCCTACTGCTACTCCCACTCACTGATCTGTGACTATTGCCTGTCCTCGTCTATGAGCATGAAAATGTAGGATCTCGTCGATCGGGAGGAACTCCTTGCTCATATAGGGTCTTGTACTACCCAAATTGAGTGCTCACCCTAGCAAGCTCATGAGCCATATCCCGTAAAGGTCCTGAACATAAGGCTACAAAATCCACACACCACTGTGTTGACTCCTATTGGCGGATCACTACCTGAGCTCACTCTACTCAAGCCACCTCTAGCTCTCCCCATAGTGCCTTGACTTCTGCCACACTCTCACCTAGCCTCCTCTAAAGATCTACCACCCTTTGGTCTGTCTTGGCATCCTGGGGCAATGTCGAGGAAGATGGTATCTCCTCCTCTCCCTCTACCATCCTCTATAACATCCTCTCCACCAACTCCCTCATCCTGAGGCACATCTATGTCCACATCCACATCCTCCTCGGCCACATCCTCCTCCTGTATGGCCTCCTCCTTGGCTAGAGGATCCTCATGTCTCTCCTCTTCCTGTCTCTCCTCCTACTCCTGCCTTGACTACTCCTCCACATCCATCTCAGGCTCCTACTCCTACCTCAGCTACTCCTCCTCCTCTCTCTCCCCCTCCTCGGCCACCTCGGGAATAGCATCCAATGTGGCTTTGGCCACATACGGTTGTAGCCTCCTTCCCTGTCTCTGGACATCCCTCCTCCTTCTCTGACCATCTCCTCCATCATCGCCATCATCTCCATCATCTTCACCCAAACCTCTGTCCCTGCCCCCATCTCACCCTCCACCCTGGCCTCTATCCCTCTCTCAGCCTCCATCCCTACCTCCATCCCTCCCTCAGCCTCTGCTTCTATCACTATCTCTGCCCCCTCACGTAACTTTTGACACACGTGTTATAACTGACCTCCTATCCATAGGTTTTGGCCCATCTGGATTCTTCAGTGGCACTGGTCGATGTGCCTACCACCATAAATCATAATCAATTATAGTCCCTAGATCTACCACCCCACCTCTCCATCCCCACTGTTGTGCTGCTAGCCCATCAATCTGCTACTCGACAAAAGCTATAGGAATCATTGGCCCCCAACCTGACTCCTTGGAGGACTGCACATACTCAGTTGTTCCTGCATGTACACCCTGCTACTCTCGAAACTGTCTAAGGACACGTTGTAGTAGATACATATCTCTAATCAACTAGCTCTACATTGTCCTCCCAATTAGGTAATGATACTGTCTGCAAAGGCTGAGATGGTCGACCTCATCATCCCACTACGGATAATCTTTATATGGTCTCCAAATGAATGACACCATGGTATCACTCTGATGGCGCAACCAACCTGTCTCTCCCATCTATGTCTACTGCAAAGCACTAGCATAGTAATAGGAATAGGGCATCCCCTTAGCTAGTTGTGGTCTCTGGATAGGCAGACGGAATATCGCTATATGCTCCCATTCCCATATCATAAGAAGTGTGGTGCCACATGAAATTCTCTCTACCCTCCTGTACGCTACCTCATGAAATTGATTTTAGAGTGTACCTAACAAATAGGGCCCCCAGGCATACACTATCCTATCTCACATCATCCCCACTATCATGTCTCCCCAACCAATGGGAAACCCATGCCCGCATCGGTTAGGAATCAATATCCTGCCGATGAATGTCGCCAAGAATGCATCGAACTGAGCATAATGCTCTGCCATAAACTCAGAGTGGATCTCATAGCCTTGGATACCAAAACTGCTCCCTCATTCTGATAGTATGCTGTGAAAGTCTAATGGCCATGGCAAGGGTCATAAATGATCTACTCTCCTCAGATCGACATGCATAGAATATAGTAAACGTCCTCAAGTGTAACTATTTCCTCTCCTATTGGTAGGTGGAAGGAGGATGTCTCTGAACACCATCACTCACATAATGAAGTCAATAGTCCCCTA
The DNA here is from genome assembly GCA_007258455.2 of Sequoia sempervirens. Taxonomy (NCBI): domain Eukaryota; kingdom Viridiplantae; phylum Streptophyta; class Pinopsida; order Cupressales; family Cupressaceae; genus Sequoia; species Sequoia sempervirens. Next base: position 680,498,317 of record VDFB02000003.1, read on the forward strand.
TTTACTCAAATAGTAGGCATATAGGCAGTAGAAAATAGACCTAGCCACATCAACCATCATCCCTCTCGCGGAATCAACTGATCACCAATTTGGAATGTCGATGGTCTACTCTCTCGCATATATATGGGGACTAGTTGTCTCTGCACAAAGCCAAACAACGCATCAGTACCTTCTAGACAATTGTCATTATCATCACTGGAACTAAAAAGAATTTCAAATTGGAAAAGTATTAGAATCAACCCTAGTCAAAGTAAAAGTCAAATGCATCACGTTGACTGTACTTGCATTGCGAAAGAATGGTTGTCATTCTTTACTTCACATGCGTCGCAATATATCGATTCCATCGTTCTTTCACTCAATTGTCTCACATTAGATCACTTGTGTCACAATATATGACACACACATTACTTCCTTCAAATGTGTCGCTCAAACAAGCAAATGCATCACAAAATGACACATGTCGCCTTATAACACTCGTATGCGGTTTGATATGACGAATGCATCGTACTTTTTAGCAAATGCATTACACATCCTTGGCCTCCCTTAAATACCCTTACACTTGCATCGCGATGTAACAAGTGCATCAAATGCGAAGTTAAATGTGGCTTATGCACATGCATATGCATCACAATGCATTCATTGTTTGCCCTAAACCCCTAATTTTGGCATGCAAAACAAAAAAATGACAAAGTGAGTTAGCGGTACATACCACTGGCTCTGAGCCCGCTGGCCACCTATAAGTCTACACAATCTTTCCATGATGCTCAGTCACTAGAATCACCATCCTCATAGAAGTCCTCTTCACTCTAAGCTCTCAAATTTGCTAAAGAAATAGTGAAAATGAATTGACTTTTACCCCTTTGTCAACCTATTTATAAAAGTCAAAATGACATTTGTCAACTAGGTTATTACTGGAGGCCCTTTTGACCAATTTTTACCACACTTTTGGCTGCCTTGAACATGTTAGAATCTGAAACCATCTCCGCCATTATTTTTCTATTCATTAATTTGACTTATCGGGACCCTTTCCAAATTTTTCTACCGCTAGTCCAAAATTTGAAAAATTTCCTGAGGGGGCATTGATACTTTGTACCTTCACTGAGGCCTGGCTTTGACTTATTTTCTTTGTCACAATGTGATATGCTACATTATGACAAAGAGGGGAAAAATGTAGACACTTAAAAATGACCTAGGCCTGCAAGCTCTATTTTTATCACTTTCGTCCTAGCATAATTATGACATTTAATTATGTTCTTGGTCCACATTTGACTATTAATTAAATAAATTCATAATTATTTAATTAATTCATTTTTTTTTAATTCTTCATGATTATTAAATAAATAAATTTTATTTATTTATTAAATATGTCATTAATTGTCTAGGTCTTCCCTTAATTAAATAAATTTCTTAATTTATTTAATTATCTTTATTCAATTATTCTTCCTGATTATTAAATAAATGAATTTATTAATTTATTTAATTATTAATCATATCTTCTAAATTAAATAATTAGCTTTAATTATTTAATTGTCAAAATTAACATTTCCCCCATTTTAAATAAATGAAATTATCTAAAATGATATCACATTCTTAATTGTCAGTTCATTTTACTAAATAATCTAAAAATGAATTATTTATTATCACACAAAATCCATATTTTGAATTAATTTAATTCAAAATGGTAATATTCTTCCAAAAATCAAGCAATCGAGCAGATCCTGGATTTTCTAAATCTGATCTTTAGTTCAACTCTTATCTTCTTGACTTTTCAAATCTCACAAATTAGGCAGTCTTTATCTTCTTGATTTTTTAAATTTTTTATTTTTCTGACTAATTATCTCATTTATTCTCCACCACCAATTCAATCTTTCTTAGATGACATCTTGACCACTCATTTAATAATTTTTCCCTAACCCTAATTAGGGATTGTCATATTAAATCTTGTCCTCTGATTTTAGGCTTTCACCAACTTTCAATCTCGTCCGTTCATCCAAAATTGCATTTTCTATAAAATGCCAATTTTTCTCAAAATTTTGATTATGCTTAGACACTTGGATGCTTAGATGCTTAGACGATCAAACATTTATAAATATGCATATACTTTCATTTTATGATTTTGGCATATTTGTCTTAGGCATTAATAGTCATTTTCTCATAGGCATAGAGATTCATATTCCAAATCCTTCAAATCTTGTGTAGGACTTAGTCTTTGTGTTTAAATTGCTCGTACATTGAATCTGAGGGCAACCATTAGCAAGTGAGAAGGTTCTATGAAGGTAAATCATAGAGGCTTCAATGAGTGATAGGTATAGTTGTTTCATTTATTTTAGTTTCCTTTATTCTTGATATTTTCTTTGGGTTTATGTTTATTGATCTAACCATCTAACAATACTTGAAAATAACCCTTAGATACAAAATGGATATGGCTACTTTGAGTTCTTAGTGCATATACTATGTTGACCCATTTCAAGTTTACATCCTTGGGTTCACAAGTTAAATGCAACTTCATGATGATTGAGATAGCTATTCAGATTACATGTCCAATCTCTAAATCACAGATATAAGGTGTTAGTTGTTAAATCATTGTACGAGGCCAACAAGACTCATTCACCATTCTGGGCGAATCAGTTGGAGTTCTATGAAACTTTGCTAGAGCCTATTTCAGACAAATGGGTACCCAAAAAAGCATAAAACAAAAATTAGGCTTGAAAGTATGACTCATTTTCCACCTATGGTGAATGAGTCCACTTTTGAATTTCTAAATATTCAAAGGTGGAAACAAGAGCCTTTGGTCTGCACTTTCGACTTCTCCAAGTTTCTGGTTTTGAATTGTCAAATTCGGGTATGAAAGTGTGTTTTTGTTGATATTTTTCCCTATCCAATGAAGAGATGACTTGAAAAAATTTGCAACTTGACCTTCAATTATTTTCAAGTCTTCAAGATGCATAAATTTGTAAACACACAAGAAGAGAAGGAAAGATGTTGGATGTTAGAGCATGTAGGTTTAATTAAACCAAAATGATGAAATAATGTAATGAAGCATGCAATAATGGAGTTATTACCTTTCCATGATGATTGATCTTGAATTTCTATAACAAGACATGAAGAATTTGTCCTTGAATGTCTTTTGAAGCTTTCTTGATGACTTAGAGTGATAAAACCCTAACTTACTTGACTTGAGAAAGAAGATATGTGATGAATGAGTTGTGAATGAGTTATGAGATTTAAATTAGGGTTTAGAGACTTGATTTTGTAGTCAATTCTACTAATTTTTCCATAAATTGGATCCATAAGGCCGACATGAAAGAATATTAAACTTAATTTCTTGTTTTTCCCACTCAAAGTTCAAAATTGATCCAAATGGGACTCATTTGCCATGTTGGGTGAATCAGTCCCACCTGGTAGGGACTCAATCACCATAGGTGGTGAATTAGTCCCAGTGGGGCCCATTTTCAGCTAGGATGCTAGGAAATAAGGAAATAAGGTTTATATGATGAATTTATTGGTTATTTGATCAAATTATGCCTCAAGATGCACAATATGGGGTGATAGGGGCCTATTAGTGATGATGTAAAGTTCAATTAGGGCTTGGGACACAAAATTCACTATGAAAGTGTGATTAAATACACTTTACAACACTAAAATGAGGTCCACATAGCCTAGGAAGGAACAATATCTAATGTGAATGTGTAAGAAACATTACAACACTAGATTAACATTAAGTTCAATTCAGAGGCCTTCTAGATTGATGTGATAATATCATTAAACACATTTTATAATGTTGAATTAAGGGAAGATAGGTTCATTAAGTCTAGAGAAGTGTGAAAGTCTTTTACAACACTTCACAACACCTTTACAAGACATCGTTAAATGCTTCCAAGGCCTAGTATGGATGTGAAAAACACCTCACAACACCAAATCCAATTCTCATTAAGTCCAATTTGTGATCATTTATTCCCCAAATCAAGCAAGTTGCCTTTTTCTATGGTACATTTATCCCCTACTTTAGTGAGAGGATGGACTTGTTTCAAACTCACACTAAAGTAGACATTCAAGAGATGTCCAATCATACCAATGCAGATGAAAAAGGATGAAAAACACAAAAGGAGGTTGTGCAAGCCCCTAGGATCGAAGATCCTAAGTCAAACCAACATAAGCACAAAATAACATATGTAAGGTGAAAGACATGTAGTGAAACAAGATATGTGATCATGTAATGGCAAGAACTAAAGGGAAGAGAAATGAAAATGAAAAGGTGGATCAAGCTTTGATCATTTGTCTAGCTAGTTGTGGATCAAATCTAGGCTATTTTTCCAAAATAAAATGCATACTCACTTTGGGGTGACAAAAATCTTGGTTGTCTGCCAGGTGAGAAAGCCTAAAAGGTGAGAAACATACGCTTAGTTGGTATGTACTCACAAACACATAGGTGGCTATGGGGAAAGTCATGCCTCTAAATGGGCTTCCCACTCAACCATATCAAAGTTATGCCTCCTGATATCTTTAATAAGGTACCACAAAGGAAAATGATTTCAGAGCTCTATGAAGTAAGCGAAACTTCATATGCTTGACACTCATAGATAATGCAAATGTAAGGTAGTGCAAGGAATGTTCAAAGGGATTTTGCTTAGTTCGTGCAAGGTCTCATCTTAGGGAACATTGTGCCAAATGCTTCCAAGAGAGGAAAAGTGCAACTGGTCTCATCTTGTTTCCAAGAGAGGACAAGTGCAATATCTCATTCGAGGCAACCTTGTACCTAATGCTTGCAAGAGAGGAAATCACAAGAAAAATAAACTCACATAATGAAATGTGATTGGTGATGTATGTTCCCACTTTAAAGTAGTTGTGAACACCGTTACTGTGAGAAATTTCTTTAAATTAGAAGAAGAGGACATGAGAATCTATGTCATGAAAAGGGGAGTATGTCGCATGCGAAGCAACTTAAGGCATGTCATCCACATCCCAAGCTTTCTCTTATATGTTCATAAAAAGTTAATAATTAGTCAAAAAAGGAATCAACAAGTGAAATATGAGGACAAGGATACTTAACCCCTTGCCCCCACTTAGTGCAAGACAAGGGTGAGCTAAAATGATTGATGAAATTTATGCTAGAGTGAAAATCAGTACCAATTAGAGGAAGTAGGTGCCCCCATAGAGGGAAGCATACCAAACTCCTTAAGTGACAATGAACTCTATGATAGGCATAGAATGAAGTATTGTAATAGCATTTCTTATAATTTATGGGAGGGAGGATGATCAAGTGATCTTGGAGGAATCTCGACAAAATACCCTCTTGATCAATGGTAGAAGGTGGTCTTGTGGTTTGCATCAAAGATACATATTTCTTAGTATTAGATGTCATACTTACATAAGCTTCTCTACATTGTGATATTTTGTTCTCACTCTTATAGGAGGAGGGAAAATCTATCATATGCAAATCATTGGTGTCTTGCAAGATTACATTGACATTAAGTGAAGGGTTTGTTGTTTGTGTCATATTGTGTAAAGGATGATATTCAAGACCACTAGTGTTGAGGAGTTCAGGATGGATGATTGTTAAGGATGATTTATGAGTATGTTGTGTGAGATTATTGATGTTGAGTGAAGGCTTAGCAATCTCTATCAAGGCACAATAACCAATACCATGATTGGTTTGTTGTGTGATAGGGTCTATAGGGCTGCAGATAACTTGTTCATTAGCACTACATCCTTTTCCACTATATCCAAGTTGTTTCATAAGCTCATACCCTTTTCCATAAAGCATTTTCTTTGCTTTGGGATTAGATGGTGGTTGTGTAGTTTGGTGTATCGTCTAATGTTGCTGAGGTGGATGCTTTCAAAAGATCATCTAAATTTTGTGTTGACATTATTGTTGTGTCTTTTCCCTTATTTGAATCTTTATGGATGATTTTGTATTCACCCATGAAGACATGCTCAAAATCCAAGGAAACCAAATCATCTTCTAATAGCATCATGACTTGTTGAATATGTTGTTGTTAATCTTTTTTGTTGTGTGGGTTCCACTTGTGTGGTTGATGTTAATGTGTTCAAGGAGTTCTCTTTGGTTTTCTCAAGTTGCAAGACACTATAAGGGTCATGATCAGTGTCAAGTGTGCACACTTTGTTGTTGTAGATGTATTTTATTTTTTGATGAAGAGTGGAAGGAACACCATTCATTGCAGGAATCCATGGCCTGCCTAGAAGAAGGTTATCTGAAAGATCATGAGGAATAACCTGGATCGGTGTGTTTAATGTGACTTCTCTAACTATTATAGGTAAAGTGATCACATGAAGCGATGTATTTTCAACATTGTAAAAGACCCTAATAGATAAAGATTCAGGTTGAATTTTTGACTTATCCACATGAAGCCTATCTGCTACACACATTAAGGTCTGATCCATTGTCACTAAGGGTTCACTTTATCCCTATCCAATTTTATTGAGCAATGATCATGAAAGCTTCATTTTGTTTTTGCACTTCCAAAGGGGGGAGTTCACTTTGGTGGAAAATAATGTCAACATTTATTCCTTGGATCACGGTTGCTATGTTAGTTGGTTGTGCATTAGAAGGGATGGGAACTTGTTGCAAGGCTACTTGGATAATGTTGTGATAGTGAGGGGATGCTTGAATAAGATCCCATAAGGATATCTTAGCAGGAGTATTCTTTGCTTATTCAACAAGATTGTACTCTTGAGTGTGTGAATTGAAGTGAGAATATCTAGGAAAAATGGGATTTGGAATTAGCTAAGGGTGTTGGTGTGGGTTGTTGTGGTTGCGGATTATTTCCAGTGTTATATGTATGAGAAATGGTACTATGACTCAGTTGTTGTGACACATTAGTTGTAGGTGGGTAAAGAGAAAACTCATGTTTATGTGGAGTTGAAGGTTTATGTGACAGTGAGTAAATGATGAGTTGAGGCTGAATAATATTAACATCCCTTGATGAATGATAGTCTAACAGTGGCTTTTCATTTTCATGTAAGGGTGTAACTTATTATTGTCAATGTTGGCCTTGTATTGTATCATGATATGCTCCTTACAAGGGGGTTTTTTAGGAGAACTACAAACCACATGTTCGTGACATTCAAGGGTTGGTTCTTCTAAAAGGACTTCATCACAAGTAAGGGAGTAATGAATGGTGGAATGTGTTTGATTATTGAGAGTGGGGAGATTAGAAGAATAATCTATTTGATTGTCAGTTGTTTATGAGGTCTCATTATCTTGTTCCATATTATCTACCCTACTAGGAGAGCTTGTAATGTTTTCATCCAAGTTTGAGGTTTGTAAAGTAGCTTCATCACAAGTTGGGGAAGCATCAAGAGAAGGACCACTATGGGTGTCAAATAGATTATCCAAAATGGTAGGAGCATTAGGGAAGGGAAGGTCACAATTCTCATGAATCTTAATAGGTATATCTTCTAATATCAACCTATCCTCTGCATCCAAGAGGGATATTAGGAGATATACAAGTTTTATTGTACCTTCCTTCACCAAGATACCTTCATCACTAATAGGAGATGTATCAAGAGAAGAACAAGTATGATTGTGGTGATTTTCTACACTACCATTCTCACCAATAGGCAATGTAAGATTAAGGATTGTACCAATGGTGTGATCATGTTTCTTAAAGTCCTTATTGTGGTAATCAAAATTGAACTCATAAGGGGAAATTTTGTATTTATGTAATCCATTTTTAACCAAATCAAAGCCACATCATTTGAAAGAAAACATGCTATGATGAAAAGAAAAGAAATTGCAATACAATGACTTAAAATGAAATGCAATTTTCAGATATGAAACATGGTAATTTTATGATTACTCTATGCACCAATTGGAAAAATGACATGAGGAAAATGCAAATGTAAAATGGAGAAATGCATGAAATGAGCTATTTCAAGTTAGATATAGTGAAATGCATGTTACAAAAAATCAGTTAACAGATACATGCAGGTAAAGGCACCAAATAGAAGCTTAAAAATAGGGTTTTCAGTTCTATAAAGGGAAGTTTCCAGGGTGAAAAGGGACGGAATCACCCAAGGCGGTGAATGAGTCCCAGTATGGACTTTTTTCAGAATTTTCAAAAAAAATTGAGAGATTTTTATGTTGTCTGAGTTCTATGATGTAGACCTAAGTTAAAAATGTAGAATTTTAGAAAAATTAAATGAATTAAGATGCCAAAAATACAACCTAAATGCTCTTTTGTTGAAAGAAAAAATTGAAACCCTAGAATGCAACTCAACTAATGCAACATGCAATGCAAGATAATTCTAGGATGATGATGGACTCCAAATCAGACAAGAAAGTATTCAAAAAGTAGGTTCACCAAAATGAACTGTATATTTTAGGAGGTGTGAAATGTTGTCTCTTTTTTTGCTCAATTAGGGTCTTTCACCTAATGGAAAGAGATAGATCCCACACCCAAAATCTAGGTGGTTCACTCTATCTAATGTATGTATGATGTAATCATGAATAAATGAAATGATATGGATGCAACAAACTAATGAAATTTATTGATTATTGAATGGAAACTAAAGAAATACAACTTGTTTAAAAACACATTGTGTAATGCAAAACACCTAGAAATGAATGCAAATTGCAATAGACATAGATGAAACTAAAAGTGTGCATTTGAGACTTTTTGGAGAGATGAAATGAATTTTTAAATGCTACTGGTCTTGATTTTTAGGCTTGGTGGGACTCATTCGCCATTGTAGGCAAATCAGTCCTAGTTCTGTGAAACTGTTTTAGAGCCTGTTTCAGACAAATGGGTATCCAAAAATGCAAAAAACCAAAATTAGGCCTAGAAGTGGGACTCATTCACCACCCATGGTGAATTATTCTACTTTTTAATTTCTCAAGATTCAAAGTTGGAAACATTAACCTTCGGTCTGCACTTTGTGCTTTTGCAAGTGTCTGGTTCTAAATCTATCAAATTTAGCTCTGAAAGTGCATTGTTGTTGATATTTTTCCTTATCCAATGAAGAGATGACTTGAAAAAAATTTCAACTTGATCTTCAATTATTTCAAGTCTTCAAGATGCCTAATTCTCCAAACACACAAGAAGAGAAGGAAAGATGTTGGATGTTAGGGCGTGGGGGTTTGCCTTGGTCAAACCCCTTTGTAGGTAATTAGACTAAAATGATGAAAGAATGTAATGAAGTGTGAAATATTGGAGTTATTACCTTTCCATGATGATTGATCTTGAATTTCTACAACAAGACATGAAGAATCTACCCTTGAATGTCTTTTGAATATTTCTTGATGACTTAGAGTGATAAAACCCTAACTTGCTTGACATGTGAAATAAGATAAGTGATGAATGAGTTGTGAATGAGTTATGAGATGTAAATTAGGGTTGAGAGACTTCATGTTATAGGAAATTCTCCTAATTTTCTAGTAAACTGGATCCTTAAGATTGACATGAAAGAATATTAAACTTAATTTCAAAGCTCAAAATGGACCCAAATGGGACTCATTCGCCACGTTGGGAAAATCAGTCCCACCTAATAGGAACTCCTTCGCCATAGGTGGTGAATTAGTCCTAGTGGGGCCCATTTTCTAGTTAGGATTCTAGGAAATAAGGAAATAAGATTTATATGATGAATTTGTCAGTTATTTGATCAATTTATGCCTTAGGAAGCATAGTATGGGGTAATAGGGGCCTATTAGTGATGTTACAAAGGTCAATTAGGGATTGGGACACAAAATTCAATATGAAAGTGTGATTAAATACACTTTACAACACTAAAATGAGGTCCACACAACCTAGGAAGTCACAATATCCAATGTGAATGTGTAAGACACATTACAACACTAGATTAACATTAAGTTCAATTCACAAGACTTCTAGATTGATGTGATAATGTCATTAAACAAATTTTATAATGTTGAATTAAGGGAAGATAGGTTTATTAAGTCTATAGAGGTGTGAAAGTCTTTTACAACACCTTTGCAAGACATCATTAAATGCATTTGAAAGGGTCCAAGGCCTAGTGTGGATGTGAAAAACACCTCACAACACCAAATAAAGGCCTCATTAAGTCCAATTTTTCATCAATTATTCCCCAAATCAAGCAATTTTCCTTCTTTCGATGGTACATAATGTGTATGCACTTCTCTCATGCCTTCTGACAATCTTGAGAATAAAAATAATTCTAGTAACATTGGTTGTCTAAAATTACTGACACATTTCAAATTTGGATCTAAAATTGAAGAATAATGTGAGTGTGAAGGAAATGCATTGTATGTGTTCCCTCCTAGTGCCTTAGGTAGTCAAACTAAAAATATACTTTTTCACTTTTGTTTATCTTTAAAGCACCTTCATTGGTGGGAAAAAGTACTCACCCGAAGGGAATGACCCAAGCAGTAATGAGCTAACACCAAGCTCTTCTAAACTGCTATATAAATTTGTGATTGTAAGGAAAATTCTCAATATACAAGAAGTGGTACATGATAGCTCTCCCATAGTATATTTATGATGTGTAAAGCCCTTGTTCTAAGCATTGGGAGACCTCTTGATGGATTTTATCATTGTACCCCCTGAACTAGATGTCCTTACTACAACAGTCATTCTGATGTCACCCCATATTTGTACTATTCAAAGTAGAAACAAAATAAATCATTAAGGTCTCTATATCTTTAGGATTTTGATATTTGGTGGTCTAGAGAAGTGTGTTCCATGGAGGGGAGCTAGTGTCACCAAATCTCTATATATTCACTTTGTCTTAGTGTTTGGAGAAGTTCTAGTGGGGACTCAACAAAGTATAGCCATTTCTATACTAGTATTGTAAAATTTGTGTGTTAGTTAAATAGATTTCTTGGATCTAAAACTTTGAAAGAAACATTCAGTAAGTCATCAAAACTTCAAACCCTTTAGAAAAAAAAATATCCTTGAAGATTCCAAATATTTTTGCTTGTCCCTAGGGATATTATCCTTAGAGGCTTCTAAATATTTGGACCCATATCTCAATTTTTTCTCTCCAAAGTCAACCTAGAAAACTTATGCCTTCGATTCTTTGATTTTCACATAATGGACCTCATGGAATGAAAAAGAGTTAAGACATAAAAATTCAGTTTGAATGTTAAGAAAGAGGTATGGATGTGGTAAAAACAATCCATTTAATCAAGATAAAATACAATTGGACCCCACATATGTGTTTGATCTCATCATTTCCCGTGAAATCAAAATCTTGAAACCAAGGTCCATTAATCATCATAAGCATCTTAGTCTGAAGGCTCTCAAGAAACATCTTTTAGCACTTTATAAAACTAGAGATAGATTAGTATACAACTTTTACAAACATGCTTAAAGAAACAATCCAAAATTATATTCCTTCTATTATTGTCAAAATATCAGTCTTTTCTAATGTTTTGAATTTCTTACATAGAGTTGAAAGCTTTAGAGGTATTGTGTGTTCTTCAATACATTGGTCTTGTAAACAAAGTTTCTCTAGGTTCATCTAGGATCAAAATCAACCCTTTCATTTGTCACCATCACCAATCAAATCACATCTCACAAATAGCTTTAGAACCTTGGAGAAAATCATTCATACTGGACTTATGGTAAATCCTTCAATCAAAATCAAAATCACCTTGTTTGTCTAAGTGTGTGTGGATGAATCCTTCCTCAAACATTTAGTTAAATTATCACCCTTGTGGAAACATTTATTCCAAGACAACATCTAACATCTTGTTATCTATAAGTTCATTATCCAAATCAAACCAAATCAAAATCAAAATCCAAAAATCTTAAAGTCTAGTATTCCTCCAAGGGTCTTAAAAGTTCAAACATCCATATCATTCATCCTTGATTTATCACACCACCATCATTTGATCCTTAAACATCCTAGATTTGATTTTTTTTACCTAAAGTTTATATCAAGCAAAGGAGTTAGAGGTTTACCTCCCATACTCCTAAAAATTGATCCCAATTTTATGGTCCAAACAAGGTAACAACACAAGATGATCATGGAGCAAAAAAAGGAAAAATCCACTTCATGTGATTTAAGTCAAATAGAAATAGAATTCAACCCTAGGATATCCATTGACCTTCCACTTAATCCTCCTCAAATACCTCAAAATCCTAAAGAAGGAGGTTTCCAAGTGGAGGATATCACCAAAAAACTTCCAAGGGATGACCCAAGATGAAATAATTGACCTAGTCCAAAATATTGAAACACAAAAGATTGTCAACATAGTCATGAGACTCAATCCCACATAATACATGTTGGTATTAGCAAAGGAAGGAGCTAAACCTCCTTTCTATTTTGATGTGTGCACAATTGTTGAACAACCTCTTGGGAACATTCCACCCATATCATTCACACCTTCCTTCCCAAACATAATCCAACCCATCATACAACCAACATCATCTCATGCTCCAAGTCAACTCATGATCACTAAGGGAAGCTCATTACTCCAAGCCCTTCAAGGTAAAACAGTTGTTAACAATCAAAATTTAGAGTCTAACACCATCTTGGGTATGAATAAAACCATCCCATAAGGCCCAAAACATCCATATGTACCACTCACTTTCCATGATACCAACAATCCCTCCACCTTTTCCACAACATTGACATATTCTCTTGGTACCGAAGGATCTCTCCCCATGATATCACAAGGACAAGTGGATTTATTTGGTCAAGTGGGAAATTTTAATGCATCATCCTCACTTTTGCAAGGGAGCACACCACCAGTCTTCCCATGATTTCCTCTTTCTACGTCAACGTTCACACCAATCCAAGGTTTAGGGAAACCCCCTTTATACAACATACCAATCCAAAACCAGTGAAATCAAATCAATCCCCCAATCAAAAATCAAATAAGCACATTAGTCATACCAAATCCCCCAAGCATGCCAATGATATTTCCACACCAAGTGGCACCAATACAAACATCCCATCCAATCATTACATCATCTACAATATCCTAAACATCTCAAAACATGGTCTCCCAAGGACCAAGCACGTCAACCATACCATCTACCACACAACCCATTGTCATCACTCAACAAATACCACAACAACCACCTCATCTCACACCACTCCACCAAATTTACCACGTCCACCACCAAATCCAAATATGGAAAATCAATACAGTATCACATTGCAAGCATCCCAATAAGTGTACCAAAAGGCACTTCAATAGTTCCAAGATCAATAACATGCACAAAAAGCATAGGCACAACAAGCCACACAAAAACCACAATAGGAAGCACAAGAATCTCAAGCACAACAAGTTGCCCAAGCACAAGTGCGAGCTTTTCTAGAACAAGTTGCACAAGCTGCACAAGCCACACAAGCTACACAAGTTGCACAAGTTGTACAAGCCAAGCAAGCTACACAAGTTGCACAACAAGCTCAAGCTTAAGCACAAGCTCAATACCAAGTGGAACAAGCCCAAGCACAAGCCTTGTTATAGCAACAAGCCTATCAACAAGTCTTGCAACAACATCAAGCAAAAGAATAAGCATCCCAACAACACACACAACAACAAACACTTATAGTTCAACAACAACAAGACCACAACAACTACATGCATACCAACAAGAATTTCTCACACAAAAAAACTTACAACAACCTTTCAGGAACATGCAAACAAATGCCTCGAACACAAGCATGCAAACCATCCCACCCATCACCCAAGCAACCATACCACCCCAAAATACATACATCCCACCACCTAATCCAAAAAATAATTTATCCGCACAAGTCAAGTTTCTCTCACAACAAATACTTGACATACAATCAAGAAAAACAAAGAAATCACACACACAAGGGAATTTGTGCCCCTATTCATTTGAGAGAAGCATTGCAATGGTTTGATTCCCACAAGGTTTTGAGATACTAAAATTTTAAAAATACTATGGAAACAAAAATCCTAAAGAACACATCAGGGAATTCCACGTACATTGTATGGAAGTTGCATATGATGATTCATATCTAATGTGACTCTTCCCTCGAAGCTTGGCTAGTCTATCAATGGAATGGTTCTCCCACATTCCCCCCAAAATTACAAATTTTCAAGAAATTGTGGACATATTCGTATAATATTATTCATTCAACATAGGCGTGGAAGTAAGCTTGGAAGTATTATCTGGCCTAAAACAAGCCAAGGGAGAAAATTTTGTAGCCTTATTGTAATGATGGTGATCCAAGGCCAACAAGAGCAAATGGTCTATGTTGGAAGAACAACAAATTGGTACTATCATCTCCAACCTTGAGGGGACCTTGTCCTTTCATTTAAAAATGGAATGCATAACAATAAATGACCAATTGATCCCCAAAGTACTTAACATCAAAAGATCCCTTATAGCACAATGGGGCACACCCACATACCAAGAAAATTGACCATCGACAAGTTACAATGACAAACCTGGCATGTGGGAAAAGAATAAAACTATCACCAATGATGGTTTCGTTGATGCCAAAGTTATCATTAGTGCCCCAAGAATTAATACACAATAAAAAATGTACCAAAAACCACAAATCAATACCCAAAGCAACCCACAAATCAACCCAGCATCACAAAAACAACCCAACATAAATTTTCAATAACGTAAATGCTCAAGGGGGACCACCCCCAAAGAATATATATCCCCCTAAATTAAAATACGCACCACTTTGGGAACCAAATGAATCTATAATGCAACAACTAGTACAAGAAAATCTCATTAAAATCCATTTTTATGAAAATTATCAAGAGCCTCAGGTAAACCACCATGGTATAATGAAGAAACATCCCTGTGATTTTTACAAAATAAAGGGACACATGATAGCTAGTTGTATGCAACTTAAAAACTTGATCAAAAATCTCATTGATGATAGGACCATAACCATTAACCTACTAGTAGGGAATCAAGACATCAAAATATATATGAATCTGATGTTGGATCATAATAAAGGAAACAACAATGGTAAAGGAAAGAGCTACCATAATGTAAACTATATTTATGACCATGTTGTTGCATCCTTGGATGAATGGGTAACAATTGTCAATATCAAAGGACCTATAGCTGAGTGTGGAATCACCACACATAGCGGTAGAATTTCCATCCCAGGACCTTCACCACCACCCACGGCACCCGCTGCCTATCCAAAATCAATCCCTAATGGTTATAATGTTCTAGATCAACTGAAAAATAACACCACCCCAATCTCCACCATCAATTTTCTAAAAGTATCATCTACACATAGGGACATCCTAGAAAAGGCATTAGTTGCAGCTTCTATCCTCGCAGATCTTGATGTTGACCAATTCCAAGCTATGGTCAAACATATAACTACACTGCATCTCCTCACATTTTCTAAGCATGATCTTCCAACCCAACCATCTCATAACCATGAACTCCATATTGAAGTCTTAGTCCACAATAACAAAGTAAAATGAGTCTTGGTGGATGGAGGTGTAGGTTTTAATATTTTTACTCTATAGCCAATAAAGAATTTGGGATTCTTAAAAGATGTCATTGAAAAAGGTAAAGGTATCGCTATCAAGGCTTATGACAATCAAGAAAGGGTGTCTCAAGGCATGATTCAACTCCCTATACATGTAGGTCCAACAATCATGGTGACTACTTGTAATGTACTTGACCTTGAATTACCATACAATATCCTCCTAGGGTGCCCATGAATCCATGGGATGTTGTCACATCCACATTCCATCAATGTGTTAAATTCCCTTATCAGAATCAAGAAGTCATGATCCATGGCTACCTCGAACCATTCTATTATTGCAAAAATTTGGAGGCCAAGTATTATAATATTCCCATGTCTCAAAAAATGATCAAGGAGCCACATCCCATTATTTTGACCCATATACCTTAGCCTCCACTTCTAAGACAAAGATACCTTCCATTCAAAACATCCCAGATGTTAAGGTTGTAATCCAAGATAATGGGTGTGGAAACTATAAAATGAAAAAGAGTTCCTTTGTGGTAGGAAAGTTACCTCAATCTCCTAGATCTCATGGGAAACCACAACCAAACGACACATCTCATACCTGCAAAGCAAAACCCTCCACATTCAAAAGGTTGGGAGACCTAAGCTAGGAAGTGGTTTATGAGAAATATGTATCAAGCCTATTATATCAAGATGAAGGAACCGTACTTGATCTTTCCAAGGAAGATGATTTAGCAAAGGACTGCAACTAATGTTTAATTGGGATTATAACAAAAATGAGAAGCTCGGGAAAAATGAAAATGGCCTATTGGAACCTATCATTCTTGAGAAGTGCTTAAAGAATCTTGGACTTGGATGTACCCCTATGAAGATAACCATTCTTGGAAAAAATAAACCTATTAAAAAATTCAAAGCTACTCCTCAATTACTGGTTTCCATTGGTCTACCCCTAGATAACTATACATTCAATATAACCAATATGTATAACAAGGATCCCATCTTTGATTTACCCTTGTTATTTAAGGACTCATCCCTTTTTATGATCACCACCATGTCTTTCGAGTTAGCTGACCAAACCACTAAACTAATTGATAGTGACCAACAAGGACCATCAGTCTTACACACATTCAAAAATGATGAGGCTCTCTTAGAATTCATGGGACTAAGGGATACTCTACCATATGGAAATCATAAAGTAGAGATGGACACACATGCATACTATAGAGAAACGATTGAATCTATTAGTCACAAAATTGAAAATCTAAGAGTAACATCTAGGTCTTTAAGTGAAAACCATGTTGTGGCACTTTCTAACCCAAAAATAGTAAAGAGAAAGGACATATCTTATGGTGGAAACCTCTCTGAGGTTCCAAAGGATGAGGGATTCAATCTTCCCCTTAGTGTCATCCATCAAGAAAAATCAACAGTATTGGAAGAAAAATGTAACTCAGTCAATCTAAGAAGTGAAGAGACACCACATATCACTTTCTATGCTAAGTCACTTTTGACCGAGGAAGAAGAAAAGCTAGCTACATTTTTTAAAGAAAGGAAAGTGAATTTTGCATGGAGCTATGCAGACATGTCGGTCCTTGATCCAGAGGTAGTAGTCCATCACCTAGCCGTCTATGTTGAGGCAAAACCAATAAGACATAAATTGAGAAAGATGCATCTACAAATCACATTATTGGTCAAACTTGAGCTGCATAAGGTCCTTGATCTTGGCTTCATATGACCCATTAACTATCTTGATTGTGTTTCCAACCTTGCATCTATTTCTAAGACCACTAGGGGAATTGATATCTACATTGATTTCAAGGACCTGAATAAAGCATGCCCTAAGGATGATTTCCCACTTCCTAAAGGATTGTAGATTTGATGGTAGGGAATGAGATGTTATCATTGATGGATGGGTTTTCAAGGTATAATCAGATTATGATATTAAAGGATGATCAACATAAAATGACCTCTAATTGTCCATGGGGCACTTACTGTTGGAACATGATGCCATTCAGGTTAAAGAACACAAGAGCTACATACAAAAGCGCTATGACTTTTATTTTCCATGACATGATCCAAAAATATATAGAAGACCATGTGGATGACATACTAGCAAAATCAAGAAAGCGTCAAGACCACATATCAAAACAGGGCCCTATCTTTGACAAACTGGAAGAATATAAGGTATGAATCAATCCTAAGAAATGTTTCTTCAGTGTGCAATTAAGAAAATTCCTAGGGTATATTGTATCAATTAGGGGAATTGAGATAGACCCTACAAAAGTCAAAGCAATCCTTGACATGGAAGCACCATGGATATTGAATCGGTTAAGGGGTTTGTAGGGAACACTCCAGTAAATTTGTAGATTCATATCACAGTTAGTAGATAAAAAACCAATTTGTATTCTCATCTACTCAACAAGGGGGTAGCATATAGATGGGATGATAAATGCGATCAAGAATTCAATCAAATCAAAGAATACTTTCTAATTCCAATATTCCTCATGCCACCAATCCAAAACAAACCATTGATTCTCTACATATCAGCTATGACGATAGCCCTTGGTGCTCTCCGAGCTCAACATGATGAAATAGGGAAAGAGAGAGTCATTTACAATATCAGTAGGACCTTGGTGGGATAGAAGCTAAGTTACACATTCATTGAGAAAGCTTGTCTAGTAGTAGTGCTTGCCTCACAAAAATTCAGGCACTACATGTTGGCTCATCAGATAAAGCTCATCACCAAGATAGACCACCTCAAATATCTACTTTCTAAAGCAACGCTCATAGGGAAAATGGCTAAGTGGGTCATCATTCTAAAAGAATATGAAATTGATTATGTAGAATAAAAATCCATCAAGGGAAAGGTAATTGTAGATCAATTGGTGGAGGCACCTATGTATTCAGAGGACCTGGTAGTATTAGAATTTTCAAATGAGTCCATTTTCAGTCTTAGTGCAACAGATCATTGGAAGCTATATTTTGATGGATCATACACATAGCATAGATCAGAATCAAGAGTCCTCTTCATCACACCTCAAGGGGATTTTATTCCTAAATCATACAGGTTGTCTTTCTCGTGCACTAAGAATATTGTCGGGTACGAGGCCCTTGTCATTTCACTCTGAATTACAGTAAAATGGAAAATAATGGTACTTAAGGTTTATGTGGATTCATAGTTAATTATACACTAGGTCAATGATGAATATCAAACAAAGGATGACAAACATACCCCGTGCAAGAAACTGGTGGAGGATCTCAAGGAGTTCTTCATCGACATATCATTTGAGAAAATATCGAGGGTAAAAAATAGAGAAACTAATGCTATGGCACCAATCAAATCATTACTAGATATCCCACACAACATCCATAAACATGAATTCTTGGTAGAGTAGCTTCTCATACTAGCTTTCTAGGTACTAGAATTTGAGTTTGTGTATGAAATCATTGGTCCCAGTGATCCTTGGTACCATGACATATTCACATACTTGAAAATAAGATTCCTCCCTATTGACATCACCCCAAACCTTAAGAGAACCTTTATCCACAAGTCATTTTGTTTTGTCATCTTATGTGATAACCTCTACCATAGAAGTATCAAAGGAACCTTCTCGTGAAGCCCTAACTCTAAGGATGCTTTGACTGCTTTAACTGAGGTACACGATGGTATTTGTGGTTCTAATTCTAGTGGTATGACCTTGGCCAAGAAACTACTAAGGACTGGGTACTACTAGCCTATGGTGGAGAAGGAAGCTCATGACTATGTCCAAAAATGTTTGCAATGCCAACACCATGGGGACCTCATCCATGCACTAGCTTAGGAGCTCCATTCAATTATAACACTTTGGCCCTTTTCACAATTGGGGATATATCTCATGAAACAAATCACTCCCACTTCATCCAATAGACATGAGTTCATTATCATTGCCACAAAATACTTCACAAAATGGGTAGAGGCCATCCCAATGACCTATATAATAGGGAAGTACAAATTCATCTTAAACTACCTCATTTTCCATTATGGTTTACCCCGATCCCTTATCTCAGATAATCAGACACCTTTCAAGAACCAAGATGTCTGTGAGCTATACCAAAAATTTGATATCCAAAATCTCTTCTCCAATCCATATTACCCCTAGGGTAACAACCAAGTTGAGGCTTCTAATAAAACCATCCTAAAAATCGTTAGGAAAATAGTTAATGATGCTGGTCACAACTGGAACCTACAACTAAATCTCACCCTATGGGCCTACCGAACAAGTATCTACTTGCCTACAAGTGAAACACCCTTCTCCCTAGTCTATGAATTAGAATCCATAATTTTCATTGAGATAGAGCTCCCATCCTTAAGAATATCATTGAAAAATCTCATTACTGATGAAGAATATTAGGTGTTATTGTTAAATGAGATAGAACTATTGGATGAGCATCGCATGGATGCTTTGAACCATCTATAGGTGTACCAAAACCATCTCAAATGGACCTATAATAAGAAGATCAAGATTTTGTCATTTCAAGTTAGATACCTTATGTTGAAAGAAATTTAGAAGAATGTATCAAAGCCAAATAGCAAGGGAAATTTTGAACCCAACTAGTTGAGACCCTTCATCCTCACTAAAAGTTATGAATTAGGAGCCTATCAACTATCCACACCTGAAGGTGAACCTCTATAGGAGCCCATCAATAGCTCCCATCTCAAAAAGTTTTATGCCTAAGATTGCGAGGTATATATCAAAAATACAAAATGATTTTAAAATATAAAAAATCCAAAAAAATTAGAAAAAGGATTTTAAAATGGTAAAGAAAAAAATCATCCTCTAGTGAAAGAATGGCACTTTGGGCAAGTACCTTGGTGAAAACCTGGCAAATAGGCGCCTTGTATAAATAAGCACTTTGCATCCACCATGGATTCTTTGACTTGTTATGCATCTCCTACCATTGCTTTCTATCACATTCACCCATCATATTCCATATCTCCTTCCATTACACATTTGCATCTACATCCTAGCTTGATCCTATGTTCATATCATGTTCCATCCTAGAACTACTTGGCACAGTCCTAAAGTTAGTTTGTCCTACCTATATCAGAGTAGTCTATCACATCACACTGAGGGCATGTCCCTATACCCCCATCAAATCATATTTGTGTATATTCTTGAAATGTTCCTTAAAATAAAAAAATCCAAAAAACTTCATAAAATAAAAAAAATCTAAAAACATTCATAAAACCAAAAAACCAAAAAACATCCAAAACATGTCAAAAATCTCAAAAATAGGTCAAAAAAAACAATCAAAAATAGAGTCATCATGTTGAACTACATTTTCTTTGATCTTGAATGTAGGCAAGGCTAATCTTGGGTCAGCCCCTGAGTCACTAGGTCAGTCCTTTAAGAGTCTTCCATAATAATCTGGCAATCCACACATGTTCATATCTCATCAATAAATGATTTTTTTTTAGTCAAACTACGTGGTCTCTACATGTATAATGTAGGAAAGGCTAGTCTGTGATTAGCCCTCGAGGCCCCTAGGATAGGTCCTTAGGTTAGGTTCTTGGTGAAAATCTCATAAAACACAAAAACATTGGAAATTTTGAAAATAAAAACATTTGTAAAACATCTCAAAAATCCCAAAATAGCCTCAAAACATTTCAAAATACCAAAAAAAATTGAAGAACCCAAAATCATCCATCTCATTTGACCTTCACCTGCAATAAACATCCACTCATAATAAATGATCATCATCTACAACCTTTGGTAAAACAATCAAAAACAAGTATAGTGAATTTAAAAGTGTAAACTCAAATTTCAAGGTCTCAAGTCTAGGTCAGTAGGTAAACAAGTTGGTCAATTCTTAGTATCAATAGCCCATCATCTTGCTAGTCTCAAAATCATCTGATAACATCATGTCCTAGGATGCATCCTTCCTAAAATGGACATCAACATCAGACCTCACCGTAGTTTAGTCTTTGTTATAGGTATGCAGAACATTGGCTTGTTTCTTTTCTTGATATTTTCTTTTGATTTATCTTTTTGCACTCATTCCAATGAACTCTCGATGATTTCTAATCAAAA
Source organism: Sequoia sempervirens (assembly GCA_007258455.2). Taxonomy (NCBI): domain Eukaryota; kingdom Viridiplantae; phylum Streptophyta; class Pinopsida; order Cupressales; family Cupressaceae; genus Sequoia; species Sequoia sempervirens. The sequence continues at coordinate 680,519,784 of VDFB02000003.1, forward strand.
TTATTTAGAGAGAAAGGAATGGTCCATTGATCATTATCTTTTGTTTGTTGTGCTGGTTGGATATTCTTGTAATATTTAACTTGGTGATTCTTGCTTTGGTAGGTGTTTACGGAAGACGTTTTGGGTGTCTTGATGACTATTACATGGTTAGGCTTTTCCTTTCTATGTTTTGTCCCAAGGTATTTGAAATTTCTAAAGTACATCCTAACAAGGTTTCATATGTCAAGTGTGTCCAAGAATGCTCCTATCTATTTTTTGAGTCAAAGTCCACTGCACTAGATACCACACCATCCTAGTTGTTTGTACCTTGATGCATCGTATCTATGTGTGTTATCAAGCATAAGGAAATTAATTCTCTTTACAACCCTAATCCCTAGATAACCAATACATCAGGGTAAACCCACAAAAGTGGTTTACAATTTGAGTGAGGAAGGAAAAGTGGCAAAAAATGACCCCATACAAAAAAATCTGGTATTTGGGGTTTGAATGAACCCTTTGGTTCAAACAAACCAAAAAAGGGTTTGAATGAACCCTGGTTCATGTGAACTAGTTAAAACCAAGGTGGACCCCATTCCCGCAAAAAAAATAAAGAAAAAAACTTTTTGAGAGGGGGTTTGAATGAACCCTAGTTTGAGAAAACCCCCTGGCAAGCTCCAACCCTTTAATTCCCACCTTGTCATCTTGTGCCATAAAAAAATGTCAAGAATTTTTTGTTTCAACACTCAGGTTGAGGATGAAAATGGAGGAGACTTCACAAACCCAATTGGAATCAGGTAGTCCTCGAAACAAGCTATCCAACGACTATAATTTTAATATGTTTTTGTTTTATTATATATATATTTTTTAGTTTTATTAAACATAGGTTTTTCACCGAATATCAAGCTCTATGTTCTGCACATGTGGAAAAATAGCAGATTATCAAAAAAAAATTGAAAAATATGAGTGCACCAAGTATTGAAGTCCTTGATCCAACCAAAAAAAACAATTTCAATACATACAAAAAAAGTTGCGCGCTATATGGTCCACCTATGTCTGAATTGTAATTGCTTTGACTTTGAAACTTGATTAAAGAAAAAATATTTAATAAAAAACTATCTAACCAAGTGGAAGCACCAGATATTGGAGTCACAAATCTAAATTCAAAAGAACTAGAATTTTATCCTTCATCAAAATAAATTATTTGTTATGCGGTGAGCGTCACTCCTTAAAAAAGTTGTTTTCTAAAAAAACTATTTTTCAAAGGGGATGGAAAAATAAGTGTAAGATCTGATTCCAAAAAAATTGAAAAAAATATATTTCAAATCTACAAACAAAATGTCATGAAACTCTAGTTTGCAACATCTTCAAATTGCTCATGGACTTTTAGCTGCTATAGGTGCCTGGAAGTGAAGATTTAGTTAGAAAAAATATTTCAGTGTCTAGTTTGGCTAAAAATTGTAAACCAGTATTGTGGGATCACCCATCACCATCATTCATCATCATATCTAACAAATTCTCTATGACTCATAGAATTTTTGGACTTCTGCATCTTCTCGAAATTAGGGATTGATCCCTCTCATTCTTCTATCCTCTTTCATGCTAACATGGTATCATGACATGCATCCATCTTTTATTCATAAAACATCAGCATAGCCATCCTGCATACTCATACATATCATCATAATAGGAAACATCATATATCTCACATGCATTGCATCATCATTTAAAACATTTAGGATAATATATATTTTGTATTCTCAGTATCTTAATTCATCTCATTTGCATCATCATTATCATATAGATCTATTAGTATAACCATCCATACATCCATTTTGAACCTCTTTGTTGCGAGTTCGACCCTAAAATAATTTTTTTTGCCCAATCTCTTGAGGGGGCAGTGTACTAGCATAATTCTTTCTACTGGGGCAATAGTGGTGCATCTGAAAAAATCATGAAATTTTTGAATTTCTATCTTTGACAACATCAATATTTGAACCAACGCAACTTGTATGCTACTTCAAAGAGGGGCAAAATGTAGACACTCAAATAATTCTAACATTGTGCATCTAATTATCATCAAATTCTTCTATTAATCAAATAAAATAGTTTATTAGTTTAATTCACCAATGTTCATTAAGTTGATTTAAATAAATCAATTTATTCAATCAAATCCCTAAATTCCTCTCATATGATTTAATAAATCAAATTATTTAAATCAAATTTCAAATCCCCTAAATTCCTCCAAGTTAATTAATTATAGATTAATTAACTCCTAATCCTAATTACCCATCCTATATCTTTTGACTCAACCTTGGTCAAACCCAACTCCTGATTAACTAACCCATTTGCACACATGAAAATCATTTTTTTTAGTTAACTAATTACCCCATTTTCCCTGACAAAGGCATATTCTATAGAATATTCCTTCATTAACTCAATTTATTTTACTTTCTTACCCAAACATTAACCCCTCTTACATCTCAACCACATTCATTTAATACCTCTTACAAATGTATTAATTTCTCTTACACTCTTCTTACATCTCAGCCACATGCATTGACTATGCATATTCTCCAAAATGTGCTCCACCTTCATCCATTAGCCATGTGACAAGTGTGACAACCTCATTGGATCTCCTTAGTCCTACATTCCCCCCATCTCTCCATTCTTCAACCCTCCACCCTATAAATAGAAGCCACTTCTACTTGAAATCAATCCACAATCTTAAGTATGCATTTGCAATAAGGCACTTTCAATCTCCATCACTTGCATCTTTGCATCTTCATCTTTGGATGCTTATCAAGGGGGTGTGAAAGGAAATCATTTCCACATCAAAGGAGCACCACTCCCACTATGTGATAGGGTATGAACATGTGTGCTTACATTTATCTACTTTGGTTATGTTGTTTTCTTGTTTGCATAATGCACCATGTTTAGGTATCTCATAGGAGCACTTTATTTGCTTGGTTTAAATTGACTCATGCTAATGTTTGTCAAGGTTTAAGCATTTTTCAGATTTGTGCTCACATTAACAATGTATACTAAGTCAATATATAGTGCAAACATATGACCATACAAATTTTTGTATGATTAGAAACCTTAATTTCTTGCAAAATCTATTCCTTTTCTATAACCAAAATATGAAATATTATAGGTGAAACTTCATTTTTGAACACTTTCAAATTTAATGGCAATGTCTATTTCATGCGAGGAGGCTCTTGTGAAAAAATAATTTCTAGAACCTCCTCAAAAGTCTTACAATCTATGAGACAAGAATAACTAGACAATCTTAGACAATAGATTAGATAAAAGGTTAGCATCTTCATGTTAGATTCACTAAAATGTATGCAAATTTTTGAAAATAAAAAATTATAAAATCTTGAATGAATAAATAGAAATCAAATCAAATTCCTATCTAACAATCTCATTGTAAACTCCATTACTAAGGTCATTATGTTGATTTGAATTTTAGGAATGTGTATACAACTTGTTAACATACCACTTTATTTTGATTGATCATGCATTTGTACATAGTGGATTTACACTAGGAGTGATTGATGAAAATGATCAAGGAATGAAGGTATAATTTTCAATAAAAACTAAATGGAAGTTGGGATAAGTTTAGAGACATGAGTTAACTAAATAGTTTGTGGGGTCAACTTAGATAATACATAGAAATTTGTTGTTTAAATCCCATGAAATGATAAAAATGAATTATTTCATTTTATAAATAGATAAATGAGAGGAATAAGTTTTCATTAGAAGATCGACTCAACTAATGAGTGAAGATGAACTTTCCAAAACAAGGAGTTAACTAATGATTGAATAAGAAGGTTCTAAAACAAGATGGAGTTAAATTGATGAGGGAGGACATAGTTAACTAATGAGATGAAAATGGAAATTTAATTTTAAAATGGATAATTAAATAAGAAACTATTATTTCATTAAATATATAAACAAATTAATAAATGATAATTGATGGTAATTAATTAATGATGTGATAAAAGGTAAATTATTAATGACAGATTAATGATAATAAATGATAAATGTGATATTTAATAGATGATTAATTAATGCTGTAGTAAACTAATGTGATTCATGATTAATAGATGATATGATAGTAATTAAGGTTTGATAATTAGATGAATAATTTTAGTGCGTATATTATATTTGTTAGAATTTCATGAACTTTATGTTCTAATAGGGACCACTCTCTCCCATATGCATGTTGATAGGTATACGCTTAGAGTACTCAAGGAGTTCATTACTCTAAGTTACATGTTTCACATCTAGTTCAATAAGATCCAATTATTGATATTCTTATATGTAGGTTAAACCCTTCCTCTTACATTTAGCCTCTTCCCAACCTTGTGACTTTAACAAGTTCTAGCACCTTCCATTGGCCATTTCTCCTATTCATACTACTTAATTGTTTGTAGAGGAAGGAAATTAGGTAAGAACGTACTCTTGAAGGCTCAGACCCTAGTATTGTATGGCAAAAACCGAATGACCATGACCTCTTAGTGACATGGGTCTTACTACTCAAAATTTTTATTTTGTTTTTTTATTTATTGATTCAAACTAAACCCTCTTTAAACTTTAGAATATGACTTCTTCTATCCATCCTTTTTCATAAAAACATAAAATAATTGTTTTTACATAAATAATATAAAATACTTATTCATTAAATAAAATTATTAAAAGAAAAAATAATAAACAAATACTACTAATCAAACTACTCAATTATTCACTCATTATATAAAATATAAAAGTTGAACAGATGCTATAATTCTCCCTCATGAGATAATAAGATGTCGACCGCATAGAATAGATGGTAGAAATGGTGGCAAATGAAAAAAAGGCATTCCAAGAATAAATATTTAAATTGTCATAGAAAAACCATGGCCGTTGAAAAGGTAGTTTTGGTTATAACGACGGTATGTAAGACATCATCTCTTATCCCTGATTTTTTTGTTTTTCGTGTTCAATTGTAGCTTTTCCTAACTTCGAAAGGCCAAGCCAATAACTTATATTTTAAGTGCTTCGAGTAACATGTGGTACATAGGTTAGACTGATATATATTTAACTCTGTAGTTTATTATCACTAACGAGCTGCCATCATTTCATTGTGTGCTCCACTTGGGCACGCGCCACTAAAATAATAGACTATTATAGCAAACTGAGAAGGCAAGATGTGTAGCTGTCTGCACAAAAGTGGCAATCCTGGAATGTGTAAGGTAACCTTTGAAAATAAAATTCTGAATGTGTTCGGTAACTTCATGAACATAAAAAATAATGTTAGGTTGCGCTTCCGGTGAAGGTTTATCTGGCGTTCCTTTTATCTTTGTATCAATACGTTTGACCAATCAAATTTGCAATGAAAATTATCATATGCATAACATAAAACTGGCTAGGGTTAGAGTGTGGTAATCTATAGATATTATTAACAAATGGTGTGTTCTTTTGATGTTCTTGTATTGTAGTGTGGTTAAAAAGATATTGTTGAGCACCTTCCATCTGTTGCTGGAGTGTTCTACCAACTAAGCTACCAATATCGTTTTGGTCAGTCCATTGTTTGTCCGAGTGTGGCTTATTTCCAACACCCCTCCTTAAGCCACATTGTTGACATTTGGGGCTCCTAGTTTAGCTTTGATACCACTTGTTGGGGTGCAATTCATATAGACCAGCTAGGTCTCAAACCTAGGACTTTCCATTTATTGTTGTAGTGCTATACTAATTGAACTACTGGACCCTCTTTGGCTAGTTCATCATCAGTCTGGTGTAGCTTATTTTCAATAGATAAATAAACGATTGAATGTTAGACATTTCCCAAGTGAAGTAGATAGTAATCTTAGAGATTGTCACTCAAGGAAATACTATGCTCAAGGGATTAAAAACTAATGGTAATAAGATATAAATTTATAATTCTTATAGATTTAGATGTCTTAAGAGATACCATATCTAAACAGAAGAGTGACAAACATTTCTTTGGAAGACAATCAAAATACAAAAGTGATACATGCATTGTCATAGTCATAGTTAATATGCAATAAGAATATAATTTTTTCCCTCAAGCTCACTTTGTCATCATTTTGTGCATATCCCTATGGTTATTGGGATTGCACAATTTATAATTATGTTTTTCGACCATCTAGTACTTCACCCAAAATATATCTATATAGAGTGGCAAGAGATGTCTATATGATGATTCAAATTATATATGTTTAATATCATTTCTAGCTAATTAACTCAGTTCATGTTTAAAGAGAATAGATGTAGATGATAAACAAAGAAAAGACAAGCAAACAATAACCAAAAATGCTAGAAATCAAAACAAATCATTTTTATTAATGTGATTGATGCAAAATGGTTACAACTTCATTTTTTAAATAGATGCATCTAAAATGACGGAGAAAGGAAACTTCTATCCATGCATATAGACCATGATGGAAATGAATAAAACAACATATTAGTTTGGTTTTGTTGATTCTAATAGAAACTGCAAAAACTGTGGGAGAAATTAGAAATTTCTTTCCAACACCCTGCCTTCATTTCAACCATCAACAATCCCCAAATTTTGTCCTAGATATTCAAAGTTATCTTTTGGTAATGCTTTGGTAAGAATGTCTACCAATGGATCTTCAATTTTGCAAAATTCAAGATGGATTTCTCCCTTGTTGACCAATTATCTGATGAAGTGGTACCTTGTATCAATGTGCTTACTCCTCTTGTGAAATACATGATTCTTGGATAATGCAATGGCTGACTTGTTATCACAAAGGATTGGTGTTGATTCCTCTTGATCATGTAATAAATCTGACAAAACTTGACACATCCATACTACTTGATATGTTCCTCCAGTTGAGGCTACATATTTTGCTTCAGCTAAAGAAATTGTCACTATAGGTTGCTTCTTTGATGCCTATAAGAAAGTTCCAAATCCAACATGAAATATATGTTTTGGTGTACTTTCTCTATCATATATGCTACCTACAAAATCACTATTAGTATAACAAACCAAATTATTACTTCTAATTTGAGAATATAGGATTCCATATCATGTTGTTCATGCAACATAACTAACTATTCTCTTCCCAACTTTCTAGTGGGAAGTGTGAGGTGAATCCATGAACCTTGAAATAAAAGTTACACCATACATGATATTTGGCCTTGTAGTTGTAAGATACATTAAACTACCAACAATTCTTTTAAACATAGTTGGATAAACATGTGACCCCTCATCCTCTTTGCTCAGTTTTGTTCCTATGGCAACTAGAGTTGATATTGGATTACAATTTAACATTTTAAATCTTCTTTATACATCCCTGGCATATTTGGATTGACAAATGAAAAATCCCTTGTCTGTTTGTACAACTTCAATACCCAAAAATTATCTCACTAACCTCAAATCTATCATTTCAAACTCTTTCATCATATCCAACTTAAACATGTTTATTGGAAAATTTCCACTAAAATCAAATCAACATAGGAATACACAATCAAAATTTGACTTTGATCATTAGTTTTTATATACAATGTAAACTCATGTTGCTTCTACTAAATCCATTACTTAACAAATATGAAACAATTCTACTATACCAAGCCCTATGTACATGTTTTAATCTATAAAATGCCTTCTTCAATTTATATACTTTATTTTCATTGCCATGAAGTTCATAACCAAGTGGTTCTTGAACATAAAATTTGTCATCAAAAAAACCATTAAAGAAAGCTAATTTCACATGTTTTTGAAAAAAAAATCAATTATTATGTGTAACTACTACTAAACAATTCTAATTGTATTAATTCTTGCAACTGGAGAAAAAGATTCATTATAATCAATTCCATAATATTGTGAAAATCATATTGCAACTAATCTTGCTTTATGTTTTACAATTTGGTTTCAACATTAAATTTAGTTTTATAAACCTATTTAACTCCTATGAAATCTTTATGTTTGGGTAAATCTATTAACTAACATGTTTGTTTCTTTCGATAGAGTCCATTTATTCATCTATTGCCTTAATCAAATTATCATCTTTTATTGCTTCTTCAAAATATACAAGATGATAAGTAAATAAATTAAAATTAAAATTTACATTCTCTTCTCCTTGATCATATATTTCTTTTAAGGTTTTTGTTTTTTTACATTTATACCTATGTCTTAATGAAGCAAGTGTTGAATTTGATTCATCACTTAAATTGAATTATAAGTAGAATGATTTGGATGGCATGATGTTGTACCTTGCATACTATTTCTTGGTGGAGTAGTTGGTGGTGTTTGACCAACTTGTTCTTCTAGTTCCTCTTTACTATCATGTATTGGTGCTCCACCTATGACTATTTTGTCAACATTTGTATCCCATGATTCTTCTTCCTTGAATTTAACAGATCTATACGAATAATCAATTTCCTTTTAATTGGATTATACAATCGATAAGATTTTGATTGCTCACTATAGCCAATAAAAAATAATTTTTTTCACTCTCATCATCTAATTTCCTTCTCAATTTAGATGGCACTAGAGAATAAGCAACACCTCCTTGATGTGGGCCAGCATAGTGCTTGGGCTTTGTGAGATGGTTTAAGTGCCTCCTACGTATCTTAGATCTTATATAAATCCGGTGGTTGTATCAGGCATTAACATGTCAATTTTTTGGTGCAACGGTAGTTGCTTATGCAACAATTGGTATCAGAGTTGAGGTCATAGGTTCAAACCCCTCGCTTGTGCTTGGGGGGGATTGTTGCAAGGTGTCGCCCTTGGTCTCCTTGGCCTAGGCTAGTGCAACACTTGGGCTTTCTGACATGGTTTAACTACCTCTTGTGGATCTTGGATCTTGTATAAATCTGTTGGTTGTATCAGGTAGTAACATGTTAATCTTTTGGTGCAATGACAAGCACTTGTGCTACGCTTATTACCATTCCATGCTTCTTAGGGAATTTTGTCCCTCACACTATTTGTAGGAATCTTGTTGAAAATGTATATTGCACATGTTACTGGTTCTACCCATAAATCATTTAATAAATTCTTGCCCTTCATCATGCTCTTGGACATATCCATTAGTGTTCTATTCTTCCTCTCTATTACACAATTTTTCTATGGTGTGTACCTTATTATAAAATATTTATTGATACCATGATATCTGCAAAAATCCAAAAATTAAATAGTTCACTAGATTCACAACCCCTATTAGATCCAAGTACCTTGATGTAGAATTCAATTTTTTTTATGTCAGGGCCTTAAAAACCTTGAATTTATCAAATGATTCAGACCTTTGATTAAGAAAGTATATCAATTAACTTCCTTTTGAGATCATCAATAAATGTTAGGAAATATAAGTTTCCTCCTGAACATGGAGTTTGCATTAGCCCACATATGATAGTGTGAACTAATTCCAATGGTGCCTTCTCTCTGTGTGAGCTTTTTATCAGAGATCTTTCTCTATATTGCTTTGCTAATATTTTTATTTTTTAATAAAATGAAACCTTCAAAATAAATATGACCATACCTTAAATTCCAAAGTGATGTCTAGTCTAAGTACACTATTTTGAAGTTAGTTTCCTCCCTTCTTTGGATACAATGAATTTGGAGGGAGGAAATTCAGTTCTTGGTGATTTTCACCTTTGTAATTAATCTATCATTAGAATTTCTATCCAAAATGGTGCATTCATCAATTTTAAAGTGAACTTTGTACCCCTTTTGCACTAATTGACCAACAATCAACCAATTATGTTTTAATCCAGGTATAAAGAGAACATCATGAATATGTCCTTTTTCACCATTCTTAGTCAAAATATCTATAATACCTTTCCCAATTTTACTTCTGATTTTATCATCATCCAAACTAGGACATAATTCTCTATTTCTTGTCATATGATCGCTACAAGCACTATATAAGAACCATAAATCATTAGAGATTTCTTGAGCAACATTGCAAGTTGTAAGTAAACTACTAGAGTTATTACAAAATACATCTGTGTAATTTTCCTTTCTCTTATCCACTTCAGCTTGTTTGTTTCTACATTCATTTGCAAAATGTCTAAATTTCTTACAATAGTAACACTGAATGGGGGACTTATCATACCTTGATGATTGGAATTGATTTCTTTCATGCCCTCTTTTACTAAATTTTGATAGGATGGATTGCTTCTTTCACCTCGATCTGGACTTGTGTGTCCACTTGTTCCTCTTCCTCTTCCTTCAAGTTTGATCTTCTTCTTCCTCTTCACCTTCCAAATGATCCATGTGTCTTGAAAGCGCTCTCCAAAGAAGAATTGTTATTTCGATTCATCCTAATTTCATGGGAAAGCAAGGATCACATCAATTCATCTATTGACAATTGAGATAGGTCTTTTGATTCTTAATTTCCAACTACTATTGCATCAAATTGGTTGGGAAGACTTCTAAGAACCTTTTCTATCACCTTTGAGAAGATATACTCTCTCCACGTGCCTTCATTTGATTTACAATATTAATTACAGTACCAAAAAAATGATCTATAAATTCTGATGAATTTATTTGAAGATTTTCAAAATTCCTTCTTAATGTTTGTAATTTCATAAATTTTACTTTAGTTGTCCCTTGGTATGAATTTTGTAAGATTTCTCAAACTTGTTTAGAACTAGTTGCTGCAACAATCCTAGAAAACACAGTATCATCCATTACTTTTTGAATAAAGAACAAAGCTTTAGAATCTTTCATTTCCTTTTCTTAAGTTCATCTTTTTGTGTTTGTGTGAAAGTAGACAAATCTTGAAGTTCTACAAACCCATTTTGAAAAAACACCAATAAATATCGTAAACAAAACAATATCCTCATTTTTATTGCCAATGTATCATAATTTTTACCTATAAATAATGAAGTATGAGACTGAGTTAGCCTACTACTGGATGCCATGGTATTACCTCTCCGTCCTTTATTTCTTTAAACTATACCTTACTATTCACAGATCTGCACTTATCTTCTTTTCAATAAAAATAATCTTCAACTTTATTCAATCCCAGAACTACTTTTAATTCATTTCTTTATATCAATATTCCAAACCACACTGGATGATCCATAAAAGAGAAATGATAATTAGATCCCCACACAATCACAAACTGAAATATAATAATATCTTTGTATTCCTTCAAAAATTTCGAAGCTTACTCATCAGAAGACAGCTTCAGCTCTAATATCCTCATAATGCAGCAGCAATATTACTTACGTTTCTGTGATTTGGCTTCAGCAGCAGCGCTATCTTCTCTAGCTCTGATTTCCTCCTACCGTAGCAGCAGCTTCACTTCAACTTTGCTCGCCAAACTATATTTATGATCTTCACCAATGAACCTGCCTAGCTTTGATACCAATTTGATAAACAAAGTAAAGACAAACAAACAAAAACCAGATATGCTACAGCTCAAAACAAATCATTTTTATTAATCTGATGGATGCAAAATGGTTACAGCTTTGTTGTTAAAATAGATGTACCAACAACGACAGAGAAAGGAAACTTCTATTCATCCATACAGACCATGATGGAAACGACTAAAACAAGCAGATTCTATTAGAAACTACAGAAACTGCGGCAGAAATTGGAAAATTCTTTCCAACAGTGGACGATCATTCAAAAGGCTTAATACTTATATAGTTGCTTTGTTGTTTAAAAAGATGCATCTGAAATGACAGGGAAAGAAAACTTCTATTCATGCATACAGACCATGATGGAAATAACACGGGAAACAAATAAACAATGCTTTATAAAATTTGGAAAAGCTTTAGTCATAAGATCCCAGAACAAGATTGAGTTGTGTTCATAACGATGAGATGCTTATATCCTTCCCTCAGTTATCTCGTTCAAGGAGGAGAAAAAATAAATGGCATGAGAGATTTAATGATATTGCACAGTAAAAAGATTAAATCTTGTATGATGTCCTCTAAACCTGATAAACGAAGATAAATGATTAGTTATACAAGATAAACTAAAAAATTTACAGTTTTAATATAAATGAAACAGCTTACTCTTTGAAATTTAAAGAGAAATGTATAATACAAACTGTTAATGGTTTAAACAGAAAAAAATTCCTGTAAGTAAATATCGTCAATCACCCACAAGCACTGTCTAAGAAATAAAGTAAAACATACCATCTATTCTAGAGAAACATCAAAATGAGAAACAATGGTAGTAGCAAAAGAGCTATTGTGTACAAAACATCACATTTAAATTCTTATGACTCTCGTAAAATGAAGAGTTTGATGTGAAACATAGTCCATGGAAAATAAATATGTAGGAACAGAATATTACCCTTCCCTGTTGGTGTGAAAACCTTTTAAGGAAATGGGTACTGGATGGATGTGAGATAAAGTGCTGTTATCTCCCCTCGTAAGTTCCCAAACTCTCAGATAACAGAGATTCTGGGAGCCTTTGAGGGAGAGGTAGTAGCATTTCTCTCATATTGGTGGTCCTCCGAACGAACAGATCTCATAAAACTAAGAGTTTAAAATGAGACAGGCTGGCTCTTGTGTGATAGGTTGATTGGATTGAGGAATATATAGGCAGAGTTACAATGCACCAGAATGAAATGTCAACATTTAGTTACTATTTATTGGTCCCCACTTATCTCTGATAAACTGTCTTCACATGGATGCCGACTTTCTTTATGCTCTACAAAAAGCAGAAGACAAGTGTATCTACACAAATTCTCCAATAGATGATGAGACGTGTGTTATAGTGTTGATTTATTTAATCTCAAGCCAAATTCGGTGATTTTTTTGTTACCTAACTGAACAGCAAGTTCTATATTTTGAGATTGACTGAAAGCGAACTCAATAATCGATTCCTTTTCTGATTAACGTGTGCGCATTACAGTAGAATGTTTGTTATCTTATGGATGGTTAGCAGTATCTATCCCTCGTCAATTTCATATATGTTTTAATAGTCGTCTAATTCTTATTTTTAAGTTAATTTGAATTTTGAAAGAATTAATTTTGATATTTAATTTCAAAATATTTCGCATTAAATATTTAACTTAATAAATTAATATATGTTGTGTACGAAAGGTATCTCTTTTTCACATTTAATATGGAAATTAATAATAATAAAATGAACTAAATGATGTCTTAATTTAGTGTTGTAATAGGTATTTTACAAACTCAAATTAAGTTTAGGGTCTTTTAATTAAAATGGACTTAATTATGACTTATTTATGGTATTGTAAGGTTTACCTTTACACTTTCACACTAATCTAGGGCTTTATTAATTAATTAAAGTTATTTTCCCTTAATTGGCTCTTTAATTTAAATCCAAGCCTAATTAATTGCAATTTACAAAGGATAAAACCCGACATTCATTAATGGCATACCATAACACTTAACATTGGAGAATGTATGTCCTAGGTAAGTGACCTAGGACCCATTCGCCCAAGGACGTATGGGTTCCCACTTAAGCCTAAGACCAAAACTTCAAATGTGTATTCATATTGGCTTGCATTATTTGAATTTGAGGAATTAATGCTAACATATGTATAAATAAGAGGCCATTTCACTATGTTTCACCTAGAATATTTTCATAAGATCAAGAGTATTTCAAGTGAGAAAGTGTGATCAAGAGCATTTCAAGGAATTGTTTCAAATCATGTTTTATAATCAAGATCCACATCCATTGAAGCCATTTCTTGCAAGTTACAAATATACATTCCAAGGTTCAAACAAGGGTGTTGTGACTTGCGACATTGCTTGTCCATTCATCATTCCTTCGTGCTATTTCATTTCATTACAAGTTTTAATTACCAAAATAGGGTTTGACCAAGGCAAAACTCCATTCACTTAACAAAACGACATTTTTCTCTCTTGATGTGTATTTGTATATTTTAGGTGGAAAATCTATTGAAGAGAAAATTTGCAAAGTTGTCAAAGTTGTCATCATTCTTGCAATTTCATGGAAATTGACCTACAAGATTAATTTTTTATAGTCTAACTATGAGATTCAGGAATTTGGGAGTGTAGACACAATACAACAAAACCTAGAAACCATTTTCTAGGAGCCCTAACCAAGAAACATTCGCCATAAGGTGAATGATTCCTTAGTAAGCTTTAAAAAACACTTTTGGTGACTGGTACACACCACTTTCCCATTTTTAGATCTATAATTTTATTGTTGGTTCCATCAGAACTGAGCTTAATCTTCTATATGCACTTTATAGCTTGCAATTTGGAGTTGATTTGCTATTTTTAATCTTTCTCCCCAAAGTGTTGCTTGGCCTAGACCCCCATCCTAACACAGAAAGGGAAGTTTGCAAATTCATACCTTGATTTGACTCACCTTTTGGTTGGCATTCACTTCATTGTTTAGATCTCATTTCGTGAATGAAATAGTGGAGAATAGGTGCATTTCCTACCATATTTGGCTCATCCCACATTTCAAGCCTTCACAACACCTATTTTACCATGTTTTATTGTGGTGAACCTATGTTTGAGCATTACAATTTTCTAATTTTGGAGTCCATTTGCACCCTATATTTAGATCTTCCATTCATTTGTATTTAATTGCATTGAATTCAGTCTCATTTAGGGTGTGTAGTTGGCATTTAAATTTGCATTTCATTTAAGGTTTTTAGGATTGCATCTTTGCATTCTTTAAATCTAAAAAATACAAAAATAAATCAATCATTTTGTATATCATTTACATAGCATTACATCATACTCATTTGCATTTGAAAAATGAAAAAAAATTGTTACATCAAATTAGGTCTCCTAGTTTTTCATTTTATCACATTTTGCACTTGCATTCAACATTAAATTCATAGAAAAATTAAACTGTAACTTTCTATTTATGATCAGAATCTAGGATCCACTGAAATCATCTTAGAAATCTATTAATTTTTTTAAAAAAACCCTTGCCTAAGACCCATTTTCCCTAGGTCCTTGATTAGTGTCATTTCCTAATTTTTTGGACACTAAAACATTTATTTATGTATTTCATTTTGTTGTTTTTAGTTTTCTATTTCAGTTTACAAATTTTTTGTTAGGTGGAATTGATCATATTTTGTTTAATTGGATAAATTTAGTGCATTGTGTGATTTCAAAATTGCATTTATAAGATATTATTTTTAGGTTTTTACATTGTGTAATAAAAAAATTACCTTGTTAAGAATCTGAAAATCTAAAACTCCCCTTGCATTTCAAAACAATGGACATGTGCATAGGTAATCTATGAAAGTCTTTAGTATCTCTAACTGATATTTCATGTTGCATTTTTGGAAATGATCCTAATGCAATTGGACCTAATCATGCTCAATCAACTCCTAATGAGTGTCCTCATGAAGTTGACCTCGTTGGAGAAGATGATGATATCATGAACAACTTATAAATGATTGCCTTAAAAATCTTGAGAATAATTCATCATTTTACCCATCCATGCAACAACCAATACCTATCCCACCACTTGATATTTTTGGTCTTTTACATCCCAAAATTGAGTCCCAAACTAAGTGTAAACCTCCAACAATGTGCAAACCTAGGTCCTCTAATCACATGCATACCTATCGATCTTATGTTAACAAAGTGACCAATGCAACCATCAACTTAGAAGAGAGTTATGGCCAAGTAAACAAAGATGCGACATAACTAATGAGCATGAAATTCATAAAATTTTAGAACAACTTCCTATTGAAGACACTAATGGAATAGTATATCAAAATCCTTATCCATCTACATCTTCTAAGGATACAAATTTCCTCCCTCATAATGATGAAATATTGCCTCACAAGGATGATAGGATCACTATAGGTCCTCCTTCTTCTCCTCCACCTCAACAAGATCCTCAACACAAGTGATAAATCCAAACCTTACAAACTCAAGAAATCATCATTCCTACATACGAAAACCCAAATTGAATGAAAAATGGGAGACCTTCTTCATGCAGGATGGCTTACATTGCCACCTCCTAGCAAAAGCAGTAAACCTAAGAAAAACATGAATTATTGTGCATATCAGAGAACCCTTGGGAACCTTACTGATGAGTTTTGTGCCTTAAGAGGAATCCTTGAGAAATTTGATATGATGAAGATAATCCCTTAAAGCATGCACTCCACTCCTCGCCATGTAATAGTTATAGGATCTTAGTATGCTCACTATTTCATGTTTAACATTCATTGCAAATCATTCTCTTTATTGCAAGGAGCTCATTCTCACCACTTATCTTGATTCATCCTTGTCTTGCACTGAGTGGGGGAAAGGGGTTGGATAGCCTTATCTAGCTTTGGCACTTAATGTTGTCCCTTTGGCTATTTGTCCTCCTTCCACATATACTGAACAAGATTGGGACGTGGACGACCTACTATAGGTTGACTCATATGCACCTTACTAGTATTTTTCATTATTTTATTTTGCATGTTCCTTTGTGTGATTACATGTGCATAGTGTGATCCCATGTACTGCCCTACTTGATGTATCTCTCTTCATGTGAATTCCTCTATATGTACCTGCATTCTTCTCTATGTCATAAACATTTACCTTTTCATTTATCTTGGGTTTTCCTTTTGGGGATGGTGCAAGGCAACAAGATGATTAGGTCTCTTCCATGTTGAACCAAAAGATTTTTCTTTTTATTCACTCTTTATGTGTAGTTCTTCTTACTTTGTAAGTATTTGGGGAATGATGAAATTTTCGAGTTCTAAAACAACATTGTAGAAAAGATATATTGACTCCAAATCTATTGATCCCTTAAATTTTTTTGGGGGAAACCCCTTCCCCTTTCATGGTGTAGTTTTCATTGGGAACATATGACTTGACAAAGGGATTTCTGAATAAGCTCTCATGTCCTCCTTATGGATAGCATTAAATACCAACTACTTTAAAGATGATTACTCACAACAATGGTGTTAGTGATTGCTTTAAAGTGGGGGCACACATTGACACTCATGTTTCATTGTGAGATTTTATTTATTCTTGTGGTGCATCCTTTTCTTGGTGGTGTCATTAGGTTTGAAATCCTCTAAGAGGGTGATATTTATTAGCATACAAATTTCCTCTTAGTGGTGATGTCATGCACTGTATTCCCTAAGTTGCAAAACTTTTATCTTGGACTTGTCTTCTCTTATAGACATTAGGCACGATGATCTCTAAGAAGAAGGTCTTACACAAACTAAGAAAAATATTTTTGAACAAACCTATACTAGAATTATTGTTAACCTTGTGAATCTTAAACCCCTAAATTCAAGGCCACCAAGCACAATGCACCTTGCCCATGTTCGTAGGTGCTTAACACAATGTAGCTTGCTAAGCCTTATGAAGCTCAAAACAAAAATGTGTGTGGTGTCTTATTAAAGTTGTCAGGAAGATAGCTTTGATATGGTATGGAAGCCTAATAAGATTCTATCATTTTCCACTTCCCTAGGGGCTCAACTAATGGATGACTTGAGGTTCTATTATCCTAGAGTGAGCATGCGTGTCATTTTTATAGTGGACATCGAGTTTGTGTTGTGAACAAGAAGGACAAATAGTTGTGTTCCACATCGCACTAGGACAATTGTAGCTTGATTTTCCCTCTTTACTTCTCCTAGGCTTTGATAGTGTACGATTAGGTATCTTCATCATTTTTGCATACATAAGTGTCTTGAATGTCTCCTTTAATGTGAGTTTGACATGGCATCATACTCTCACTAAAGTGGGGGTTAAATTTAGTGTAGGAAAAAGTACCCATTTTTCACACTTAATTTGGGAATTAATAATAATAAAATGAACTAAATGATGTCTTAATTTAGTGTTGTAATATGTATTTTACATATTCACATTAAGTTTAGGGCCTTTTAATTAAAATGGACATAATTGTGCCTTAGTTATGGTGTTGTAAGGGGTATGTGCAGGATCATGATTGGACAAAAAGTGGCGATATGATGGGTACATGGCTGACGACTTCTTTTTTACCCAAAATTGATGAAACGAAAAGGGTTTTTAAAGCAGATTCCTAGCTTTACACCAATATAAATTATTTTTTACTTTGAATTTCATATATAATTATTATTCATTTTCTATTTGAATTATGACTAATGTCCTGATTGATGGGCTAATTGAAAAATATCTATAGCTTTTAAACGGTATCACATTTTTTGAATCCAAAATATGTGTGCATTATATGCTTCACATACTATAGGATTAAAAAATAAATTGAATTTCATGAAGTTTTGACCAAGTTAAGGTGGTTAGACATACGAGTTCTTATATTTTTTTAAAGTTGTAATAAAAAATTCATAATTAATTATTTACTTGGAAAAACTTACAAAAAAATATGCATCACATCAGGACATGAGTCCTCTACATATATCTAAAATCTTCTAAAAAAATATTATCATTTTATTGTGGTTAGGGTG
The DNA here is from genome assembly GCA_007258455.2 of Sequoia sempervirens. Taxonomy (NCBI): domain Eukaryota; kingdom Viridiplantae; phylum Streptophyta; class Pinopsida; order Cupressales; family Cupressaceae; genus Sequoia; species Sequoia sempervirens. The sequence goes on from VDFB02000003.1 coordinate 680,538,110, forward strand.
GTCAGATAGACACCTACTTTTTTTTTTCCTGAAATTTAAATACTACTGCATTGAAATTTCAAATTTTTACCAAAGATATATATATTTTTAAATAAACCTAGTAATTTAGAAACTACTTTCAATTTTCTATAGATTCTATTGTTACATATTTTTGAAATAATATAGATAACTTGTTCAAATTTTTATGTCCAGTTGCCTAACTCTGATTTTTTTGAAATTTTCACCACTTAAGGGCCTATTTTTTCCATGATGATCTTGCACATACCCTAAGGTGTACCTTTACACTTTAACACTAATCTAGGGGTTTATTAATTTATTGAGGTTAATTTGTCTTAATTGGACCCTTTAATTCAAATCCAATCTTAATTAATTACATTTTTTGAAGGATAAACTCCAACATTCATTAATGCCATAACATAACACTTAACATTGGAGAATGTGTGTCCTAGGTAAGTGGCCTAGAACCCATTCACCCAACGGTGAATGGGTCCTCACTAAGGCCCAAGACCTAAATTTCAAATATATTTTTGGCGACTTTTCAATGATTTCAAATATGTATTCACATGTCAGCTTGTATTATTTGGATTTTGGGAATTATTGCTAACATATATGTATAAATAAGAGGTCATCTCACTATGTTTCACCTAGAAGATTTTTATGAGATCAAGAGTATTTCAAGTGAGAAAGTGTGATCAAGAGCATTATCAAGAGCATTTCAAGGCATTCAAGAGTAGATTTGAAGAAGAGTTAATGCAGAAATCAAGATCCCGTTATCATGTCAAAGTCATGAATGTTATTTGAGCTAATAAGTTGATTTAGTGTTCAAGATCTATTCAAGTATTCAATGGCATTGTTTCAAATCATGTTTTATGATCAAGATCCACATCCATTGAAGCCATATCGTGCAAGTTTTAGATCTACATTCCAAGGTTCAAACAAAGGTTTGGTGAGTCATGACATTGCTTGTTCATTCATCATTGCTTCATGCTATTTCATTTCATTCCAAGGTCTAATTACTAAAATGATGTTTGACCAAGGAAAACACCCATTCACCTAGAAAAAAAACATTTTTCTCTCTCGATGTGTGTTTTAACATTTTAGGTGGAAGATCTATTGAAGATACAAATTGCAAAGTTGTCAAAGTGGTCATTATTCTTCCAATTTAACATAAACTGACCTATAGGCTTTATTTCTAGCTAGTCGACTACAAGATTTTGGAATCTGGGAGTGTAGACACAATAGAACAAAACCTAAAAACCATTTTTCAAGAGTCCTAACTAGGACCCATTTTCTATAGGGTGAATGAACCCTTAATAAGATTTGAAAAAGAACCTTTAGTGACTATTTCATATCACTTTCCTATTCCTAGATTTGCAATTTGACTATTGGTTCCATCAGAATTTGAGCTTAATCTTCTAGATGCACTTTATAGCTTGCAACATGGAATTGATTTTCTATTTTTAATATTTCTCCCCAATGTGTTGTTTGGCCTAGACCCCCATCCTAACATAAAAATAGAAATTTGCAGATTCATACCTTGATTTGACTCACCTTTTGGTTTTCAATCACTTCATTGTTTAGATCTCATTTCTTGAAATGAAATAGTGGAGAATAGGTGCATTTCCTACCATTTTTGGCTCACCCCACATTTCAAGCCTTCACAACACCTATTTTACCATGTTTCAATATATAAATCAACATTATAATTACTTTAGGTAAATGAGATGATTTAAGTAATTATTCATATAATTAAATAATATATATTTCAAATTAAGAATTAAATTTATTATTCTTTTTCCAAAATTTTAATACCAATTTTGATGTGTAGGAATTAGATTTTATTAGTGGTATAAGAATATCTTTGGATGAAATAATAATCTTATATTATCCCTAAAGTTGTCATTTACGTGCATACAATTAATAGATTTTATAGAAATAAATAAGAGTAGATCTATTCAGTAGAAAAATGTTTTGGTCATCTCAATTAGTGATCTAAATGAGATCAAAGAACATTTGAATAATTCATGAAAAAATAAAAAAATATTTTTGTAATGTTACCTACATACTAATAGACTATATTTGTAGAGTTTTATGTAATACATCGATTAAATTTAATTTTGTCCCAGTGAGCTAGGACTTATGATTGCACAATGTCCATCTAATAAACTTAAATAATTTTCTATCTCTTCATTTAAAGTTTTATCTAATCTATGCTAATTTTGTTGTTCATTTTAACTTCAAAGAATAACTTAGTTGTAGTGACTCTTTGGGTTTTAATGGAAAATGTTGTATAGTAGGTTACTATATTTTTCAGCTGCATTTTATTGAATCTATATAGATTTGAGTTTGAGTAAATGAAAACAAATTGAAGGTATGTGCCTCTTCCATTAAATTTTTCATAAACTATATAATCACTCCTAGTTTGAATAAAACCTTTTTTTTTTTATCTTCAATGGCTGTTCTTATAGAATAGTGGTTTTTGATAATTACTATACATAGCACTCCAAGTCCATCATTGCTCTATTCTCCCCTAAATTCCTAGCATTACTTATATGAATGAGGAATTATTATAAAGTGTATAATATTGTTTAAGTAACTTCCTTTATCTTGGCTCTTTATAACTTCATGTCTTTCAAAAGAAATCATGTTAAAGATGTTATGAACGAGCAAGTGATGATGCACAAATTATTGAACAAAAATAAGAAACCTATAGTATAACTAAAAATTATTGATCAAATAAATTGTTTTATATTAGTTTTTGATAAAGGGTAAAACGGGTTTTACAAGGACTCAGAACCATAAAGTTTACAATAGAAAACAAAGGACAAAAAAGTCCAGCAAACAAAACCAGTTGCACAAAAGGAAAAAACCAGAACAAGCAGCAGCCACCCACAAAAGACCAATAAGGTCAAACAAAAAAGGCCAGCAGAAGAGCCAACAAAAGACCAACCGCAATCAACCCAGAGTCTTCAGGATAGACTATGTCTCCACCTCCAGGTTCTGCATATCATGAATGCCCTTCTTAAAGAATTGAATCATTTGCGGAGTGCGAGGAGCCTTCCTCTTCAAATTGGCCCTGGTTCTCTTGGAAATGCCAACATCCTCCTCTTGGTTTCTTTCATTAATTTACTCCAGATCAACCAACAAAGACCCCTGTTGAGCTTTGTCCAATTTCTCAGTGATGATGGCATTGTTTGGCCATACGATTGTTTTTCTCGGCAATAATTTTGACAGTATTTTTCATTTTCTCCAACTCAATTTCAACATTTATGTCCTTACCAGCTTGTTACTGGGTATCTTTACTGACACCATAATCTCTTCATTCCACCTCTTTCTTATCAAGCGTCGCAACCTTAGCTCCCAAATCTTCCAATTTACTTTGAAGGGCCCAATTTTTTATCTTTAACTCATTAATTTCATGAAAAGCCCATTCTGAAAGTTTGAAATGGTTATCAACATTATTTCTAGGTAAATCCAAAAAATCCATAGAGGGATCTCTATCAGTGTTGAAACAAGTATTAGCAGGGTCAGGAGTAGCATGGGAACCAATTTTAGCATTTCTATCCAACAATGGGACAGCAAAAGGCTCAGAATTGTTAGCACCAAACTCCTCAGATTTAGGAGAATCTTCAGAGTATGAGACAAGGTTTTTAGGCAAAGGATTCTTATCAATACTTTTGGTTTTAAGGGAAGGGATTCCCAGTTTAGGCACAACATGAGCTTTCACAGTAAGGGGGCTAGGGTTAATCTTACTAGTTTGGACAATGGTTGGGCTAAGGCCTGTTCTAGCCAGACTTAAATTAGGAAAAAACTTTGAGCAGCTGGGTTCAATATCATCATCCTTAGAATCAGGGGAGGCTTCCAAATTAGCAGGGATGGGAATTTTTTGATAATGTTCAACAATTAATCTAATTAGGCTAGTATGAAAAATAGGGAATCTTCTAGGTTTTTTCTTGTGGTCATCCAAGCTTTTTCTCAAATAACAGAGAAGATAGTAGGGGAAAGAAACCCTGACCTTGTAGCGGAAATGGTTGAGTAGGGCAAAGTGATAACCATAGACCCTGATGAAGCGACCATCCACAGTTATGTAATCCATGATAAGACAAAGAACCTTTCTCCATAGAGCTTTTATGGTGTTATCTTCAAAGTAGCTATTAGTAATTTTCACCAATTTTAGTCTTTCCTTTTCTTTTTTTGGAAATTTGATGATAGCTTCATCTGAGAAAACCCTATCCCTAATTTTTTTTTTGCATCAGTAGACATTCCCGTCACTTCAACTATAATATTTTTCATTGAGCTCAACTTTCCTACCAAAAAGGGTAAGATCCCCATTATCCTAATTTTTCTCAAAAAGATCTGTAGCGTCTTGATTGGAACCATGGAGTTTCTCAAGGAAAGGAAGTAAACCTCCACTTTTAACTTTTTCCCAAGCCTTAGCATTTCTTGTGTTCATCTCAAAGCTGTCTGGCTCAATTCTTTTCCTATCTCCACCCATCTTGGCAAGCATAGTGGAGCAGACAGAGATGAGAACTTTACTAGAACTGGTCCTGCCAAATCTAAGAACCCACAAAGCATGCCAAGCCACCTTGCAGACTAAGCAACTAAGCTCAGTCCCATACAATCTAATTATTGTGATGTGATAATTCCATCATGTCCTCATTAAACAAATGACATGCCTCTTTTCCATGTGATTCATCATAACTCAATAAAGCTCGAACATTAGATTGTTGGATCATTCTCTATGTTTTCTATGCTAATAATGTTAAATTAATCATGCAATAGCTATTAATTAATTAATATTTAGTTTATTATTTGTCTAATTTACTTTCATGCTATTAAGCTAAACTTAGGAGCATTTTTCATTCTTTTATTAGTTGAGCTATTATTGGATCATTCTATCTCATTACATATCTATATGTTGACACTTGTCATGATCTAATCCCTTTATCATTTAGGAATGCTATTATAAAGAAATCAACCCTCATTGTATTATATCTCCTAACATTCATCAAATCTTTTAATTCCATATGTTTTTGCTATTAAGGAATAGTGAATCATTGTTTTATCAAATCTCTTGCATTCAAGGCAACTTTGTTGATTGTTTGATCTTCTTTCTTGTGCTATTCACAATTCTAACATGGTATCTATTGGTTCCAAAATTAGCAAATGCAATGAGTCCTAAAGAGTAGCCACTCTCTCATATTCAGACTGAATGGGTTGTGTAGATGGTGAAATCTTCATTTTTCTCAAAACAAACAACACACATTAGCATGGTTAGTTTAAAACAAAGCAAATAACATCATCTCTATGAAATAATACATCAATGCTTTCCAAATGCAAACAAATGAAAAAAGTGAGCTAAATAAACATATGAAAAACATGAAGTATTCTTATCTCATAGTGGATTGGTACTATTGTGGAAAATAACCCTTTCCCAACCCTTGCTTAAGCTTGATGATGAAATTGATTTGAATATGATATGAATATGGTGTGGACAAAATCAATTATCAAATGAAGAGAGTGACCTTGCATGATGATTGTAGATGAAATGCCAAAATTATGGAGGATTTGATCAACGATGAAGCCTCTATTTGTAGATTCTCAAATGCTAAGAGTGCTCAAGAGGGAGCAATGTGGGACTAAAAACCAACCAATGAAAAGAGGCCACTTGTCAACTTGTGAGTGGTTGATGCATGTGCAAGATTTGGGAAATGTTCCCAAGAGGGAGAAATTTCAAATTCAAATTTGAGAGTAAATGTTGAGTGGGGGACATGTAGGAGTTTATTAATTGCTTTGTTGGATGTACATGCCCACTTGGTTTTGAATTCAAACTTGATGGAATATTCCCCAAAGATGCCATGTTGAGGGAAAATGTTGGATTTAATAAATCAATAAATTGATTTATTTGTGCAAGTGGGAATATCTAGAGGATGTGATGGGTGGTTAAGTTAAGCTAATTAGGATTAGATTAGCTTAATGATGATTAGGATGATTTTGACCAATTTGACTCAAATATTTTGATTTATTTAAATCAAGAATGGATGAGAAATGAATTTTGAGATTTTAATTAAATAAAGTTTGATTTATTTAATTAAAGGATGATGTGAGCCTTTCATTTATTTAAATGAATAACCTTAGGACTAAAGACCCAATTTACCTGGTGAATGGATTTGTTGCGTTTGATTTATTTAATGAGCAGATGAATATGACCTAAGTGGATAATGCTAATTTCACGTGTCTACATTTTCCCCCTCTTTGAAGCAATGTACTTGTTGCGTTGGTTCAAAGAATAATCTTACCGAGATCAAAATTCTAAAAATTCTTAATTTTTTGGATGCCCCAGCGGAAAGAAGTACACTGGTACATTGCCCCCTCGAGAGATCGAGCAAAAAGATTCAATTTGAGGGTTGATATCACGATAAAGAGGTTCAAAATGGATGGTTATGATGAGATGATTACGCAAATGAGATGCTTTTAAGATGTTTAGAATAACAAATCTATATTATCTTAAACAACTTAAATAATGATATGATGTGATATGCTATGATTATGCAATGGATGATTTACGAGATGCTTAGACGAACAGATCTATATTATGATGATGATTATGTATGCAAATGTATGATTTATGCAAATGTTATGATTTATGAGATGCTTAGACTAACAGATCTATATTATGATGATGATGCAAATGCAATGCATGCGAAATGATTGATGTTTCCTATTATGTGTGATATGAATGATATGTGGTATGCTGACAATTTTCTGGATGTAGGATGGATGCATTGGTGATGATGATGTTAGTGCCGAAATGAGATGATTACAAGAGGATCCAACAAGTCCATGATCTAACGAGACTTTATTAGAGATGATGATGATAGATAGATAGATAGATAGATGATGATTTTCTTATCAAGGATTGGGATTTTAAAAGGGCTACTTACCTTATGTTTGATGAAACACATAGATACGATGCATCAAGGAATAAAGAACCAGGATGGCATTGTACCTAGTGTAATGGAATTTGACTTAACAAATAGATAGGATTATTCTTGTTCACACCTGACATACAAAAAACCTTTCTAGGACGTACCTAACAAAGAAAGTATTCACCAAGTTATTTTACAAGAACATCCAACAAGCACAATAGATGAAAGATAATGATCGTTTCCCCATTCCTATCTCTCTAAATCCTTTGTTTAGATATCATCAAGAGGTCCTTGGAATGAGCGTGATAAGATAAATCAAAATCAAAGATCAAGTACGCAAACAAGTCAATGTTCTTCATATCTCTATCCAAAGGGATGTGTTTTGATAGGATAAGAATCCAAGGTGATATCCAAAATGATGCCCATTGTCGGAACGATATATCCTAGGACATGCATTGTATAGGATGATGATGGGTTGATTAGTTGATTGATAGCTATTGATATGAGGTTGATTGACATTTCTGAAAATGATCAAGAGTTTGATTTTGTTTTAAAGGTTTGTTGTTTCAATTTTGATTTTATGATTGAAGATTGATTTTGTTGATTGCTATGATTATTTCTATTTGTTTTGCCAAAGGATGAAGGTGATGATCAGTTTATTATGGATGATTCATTATTGCGGGTGCAAGCGAGATGAGACAGATGGACTTTTTCAAATATTTGGATGTTTTTTACATTTTTTTGGAATGTTTTGAGGCTATTTTTGGTATTTTTGGATTTTTCAAATGTTTTCGGATTTTGTGAGATTTCAATGTTTTTGGATTTTGATGTTTTTCAAATGTTTTTGGATTTTGATGTCTCGGGGGCTGATCAAAGATGAGCCTTTCCTATGTTTAAGCTCAAAGACAACGTAGTTCGGATTCCAATGTTTTTGATGTTTTCTGACATTTCTATGAATGTTTTTGGATTTTTGATATGTTTTGAATGTTTTTGGATTTTTTGATGTTTTGGATGTTTTTGGATTTTTTGATACGTTTTTGGATGTTTTTGGATTTTTTGCATGATTTTGACGATTTGGATATGGACATCTGTGATGATATCAGTGCTCTATTTGGGGATTTTGTTGAAGATCAAGCTAAGGTTGAATGGTTGAATCGATGGATTGATGATGATGATATGATTGTTGAGGATGCACAATAATGCAAGGATAGTGTTAAGCAACACAAGGATTGAGATGTCAATCAGATTAATGATGATAACATTGTTGATGATGCACAACAATGCAAGAATTTGAATGATCAGGATTGATCATGATAACATTGTTGAGGATGCACAATAATGCAAGGATAGTGTTTAATTAACACCAGGATTGGGAAAGATATCCCCAAGATGATGATGGATTGATGATGATTTGATTGATCATGATTGATGAAGCTTGATTTTGGAACAAAAGTTGTTCAAATGATTTGATGTGATGCTGAAGGATGTGTTAGATGTGACTGATATTGATTGTTCGGATTGATGTTCGCTGAATGATGAAGATTGATATGGAATGTTATCTCGTCAAAATATGCCATGGGCTAGTGATTTGGATTTTGGATCACAAATGCTTTAACCAATTTGGTTTCACGTTTTCCAATGTTCAGATTGCCACATAAGTTGGAGGATATAGATCAAGATTTATTCCCAAAGCAAGATGTAAATACATGCCCCCAGCGTCTAGCAATGTATGGAATGTCATGGATGGGTGCTTGGATAGGTGTATGGATGGATGGATATGGCAAGCATGGAAAGGATGTCAAGGATCATCTTGAGATAAGATAAGGTGTTTGGATAAAGAATGCTCATTTGGATAATGCTTCATGGCTCAGATAATGTTGCATAGGATAGGATCAATAAAAATGGCCCATGTCAAGATGTTTTACCATAAGCAACCATAAAGTGTGCACCAAAATTTTTCAAGATCAAGATGACTTGAACTATGGATGCAAACATATGCACATGGATTGGATAAATTTCTCATGGATGAATATATTTATGATGGCTAAGATGGATGGAATGTTGGATTCATTACGGATAGGATGAGATGCTTCCATCTGAACTAGCGCACGTAGATGCTCGATTCCACACATGACACCCGTTTTCCAGGTTTTCATCATGGTTTTTCCCAAAGCGCCACCGTAGTGGTTTTCACTAGAGGAGAATTTTTTTTCTTTTTTATTTTCAATCATTTTCCTTTTTTTTTTGGATTTTCATATTTTTTAATTTTTTTGGTTTTTCTGAAAGATTCATCTTGAACCACCTAGTGGTGTTGATGTAGATGCTTCTGTCATAATGCACCATCGATATCCTTCCTGAAGAAGTTGCTTTTCTAAGATATGTGCACTTGAATGCACCTTTTTGGATTCTTGATCTGCTTTGTTGATACCAGAGTTAACTTTGTCTTTGTGCATACATCATGATAGAGTGCCTTCTGAATCTTTATGATGAAGGGTTGTTTCCAATACATGGTCAATGTGATAATTGGATATCATGCGTGGAGTCATGGATGGAGTGTGTTTAGGGATAAAAGATGGATTGGTTGACAATTTGAAATCTTTGACTCTCCAAACTTGGGAAGATGAGCAATGATGGGTGGATACGAAAGTGTGCATGGAATTAGGACCAACTGCTTGATACACTTTGTATGTCACTTGAAAAGATTTCTTTTGCTTTTGTGGACCTCTTTGATGGATACTTTTCCCATTTTTATTTTTCCCAATAGTTTCTTTGACTGATGGATTTTGATAGGGATGATCTTTCTTTGTATTCTTTGGTATCCATGTGTATTTGATTTGTCCATTATGCTTCTTAGCTTCTTTTTCTTTGATAACATTCTTCGTACTTCGATTCAAATCTTTCTTTTGACGTTGGTCCCAATTCATGGATGGGGTGATGGGTGGATGAAGATTCATGACATGGCTGGTTGTGGCATTGGCAATGGTTTCACCATAAAGATTCTTTGTGCTTCCTATGTTGATGTTTGCTTGAGATGAAGTTTCCCCCAGTATTATGGAAGTAGTACCTTCATGCTTTGATTTCGCCTATTCTGAGAGATCTTGTTTACAATGCATTCTTTGATAAATGACCACCATAGGTGACGTTGTTTCAATTTGCTACTCCACTAACTCTGGAATATCATGTTTTGTCATACTTTTTTCCTTGAATGGATAATGTTGGATATCTTTATTCATGATGTCCTTAGTCTGAATTTGGGACATATCCGATCCTTATGTTGATAATTCAATTTGACTGTAGGAATCAATAATCTGCTCTTTTTGTGTGACTCAATCTTGTTCTAGATGAAGATCATCTACGTGTCCATCTGTAGAAAGCATCTCATGGGTAGATGGAGGAGTATGTGCTATATGCATATGATCATCTTGTATAGAGAGGAGAGTGTCCATTAGATCATTATAGTATCTTTGAGATACAAATTCTTGATCTTGAATGATTTCAGAATTGCTTTCAACATGCTTTGGATCAAGTTCTTGACATGGGTTAGTTTCAAAGGATGGATTGCTTATAAAGGGTTCTTGGATTTTTCCAATGGGAAGCGGCTCAATATCCTCTTGATTTTTGAGTGGAATTAGATCAAGTGTCGAGTTTAGAGTTCCTTTAGTATCTGTAACCATGAGGTCAAAGGATGTCAATATGTCTTGGAAAGGACCATTGCTAGACCTTGGTGAAATATTTTGTTCATGCTTTGGAATAAATTCTTGAGATATGTCCTCTATCTCATTAGGCAATCTAGAGACATTTTAAACATGATCATAGGTGAATGGATTGTGCATTATGTCAATAGGATCAAATAATCCTAATACCCCTTGAAATAGATCACTAAAAAGTGGCTCTTGATGTATGGTGAGTTGATCATCGGATGGGGTGGAAACATCTTCAACGTGCTCATGATTGAGTGATATTGATCCTTGTTTTCAACAATTGTGGTGGAGAGATTGTGAATGTCTTCAACCATAGAGTCCAATGATGTTGACATTTCTTGAATTGGATCATTGTTGATTGGTGGATTTTGATCATGATTGAAAACTGACTCCTAACATATGTTGATTTGATCATTGGATGAAATAGACACAACTTCAAGGTGTTCAATGATGGATTGATCTTGATCCTTGTTCTCAACAATTGTCATTTTTTTTGTTTGTGCTTGTGTTTGTTGGGTAGCTTGAGAGGCTTGGGTAGCTTGAGAGGCTTGTTGCACTTTTTGAGCTTGTCTTGCTTGTTGTGTGGCTAGATATTGTTGGATGGCCTTTTGGTAGGCCTGGTGAGCTTTTAGCACAATGTTATATTGTCTTGCTGCATTTGGTTTTGGTGGTAGTGGTGGTGGATTCAGGATTGTGTTGGATGTAGTGACAAGTGGTTGAGATATGCTTGGAGCAATCATGGTAGTGAGGGGTTGAGATGTGATGGGTTTGATCGAGGTGATAGGAATGGTTGGAAAGATTGAGGTGATAGGTCCTTGGGAGACCATAATTTTATTTGTCATGATTGATGCTATCATTTGATTAGATACCATCTGTTGGTGCGATGTCGATGGAATATTCAAAATATTTGATGTGATGGCTTGATTGGTGTTAGGGGGATTTATTTGGATGGAGTGATTGGTACTAGGTAAAGGGGGAAGCCCTAAACTAAGGAATGATGTTGATATGGGTAATGGTGGTGCAGATGTCTCTTGGAACAATGACTCAACTATTTTGGTAAGTGTAGGAATTTGATCTAGCCAAATTTGTTCTTGATTTCGATCTTGACTCCCTTGATATAGTTGATTTGGCTTGTGTTTAAGCAGATTTGGAGTGTGTACTTTTGTTTGATTTTGGACAATGTTTTGATTTGGGATGACACTCAGATTTGGCATGATAGGTTGAAATTGAACATTGTTGGTGTTGAGAACCACATTGTCATGTTTTTTATTTTGCATGGTGTTACCTTGACTTGGATTGATACATGAAGTCGTTAAGATATTGTTTGGACTTTGAACAACATTCGTATGACTTGCATCCATATTTATCCCAAAGTTTTTTAGATTCATGTTTCAAAAACTTGTTCTTGGTACATTCTCATTTGGCATGTAGGCATATGGTGGGATGACGTTGTTCATTTGAAGGCTCATGCTTTGATTGTTTGGTTGATAGACTTGTAGGTTTGGATTTAGATCTACCATTGGGAAATGTATTCCAATCTTTGATTTGGGCATACTCACACTTGTTGCACAGCCATTGACATTTGTAGAAGGTAATGATCCCATGTATGGATTGTATGAGTGTGAGCATTGATAATCAATCGGCATTGTAAGGCTTTGAAAGTTAAATTGATTTGGATTACTCATGATGTATGGATCAAGTTTGTATTCCATGTTCTCCTTGTGTTTTGACCTTGTTGCAAAAGTGACATCTAAGGTTCTTAGGACCAATGACGAGATGAAGGATGAAAAGTGTAAATGATGAGTGATGAACATTTAGGAAATTTTGATCAATGCTAGACTTAGGGTTTGATTTTCATTGGTTTGATTTGCATAATAAACTTGTAAACCCTAATATGTTAGATGTGATCTTAGGATGAATTTGTTAAAAGGATTGCTAATTTAATTAAATGTATGAGAAAGGATGCATTCCCATACATCTAAATAAATGAGGTGATTTTGATATTGATGACTTACGTAAGTCTAGAATGATGTTTCCAAAAGCTCTAAAGTTGTTTGTGGGATGGATTTTGATAAATTTTTGGGATGGATGAAGTGTTTGATTTGATCCTAAATGAACCTAGGAAGGACTTGTTTACGAGACCAAGATAGTGAAGAACATGTTTTCTCTAAGAGTAATTCAAAATCAAAAGACTAATGTTTCTATGAAAACCATATGACCAAAAGATGCCAAGCACATGTGTGGGGTCCAATTGATTGAAACTTTGCTTAATGTATTATTTTTACCACAAACATACTCTTGATTAGATTTTGACTCTAGATGTCTAATGTCTCAACTTTCCCCTTATCCCACAAAGTGTATTATGCGGAAACCAAGGAAATTTGAGGCAAGAGTTACCTAAAGTTGACTTTAGTAGAAGCAAATTGAGATGAAATCCAAATGATTAGATGCCTCTAAGGAAATGAATCCCAAGGGCAAGCAATAACATGTGAATTTTTTCAAGGATATTTTCCTCTCCTAAAGGGTTTGCAATTTTGATGATTCGTTGAATGTTGTTTTCCAATGTTTTCGATTAAAGCACTGTGTTTTCAAACTAATTCACATGCAATATAAAATCCTAGCTCAATTGGTATGTTTTTCTTAGTGGGCTTGCCTCATGCCCTTCGTAGTAGAAGAGATGATTTTACATGCAACCAAGGACAAAATATAAAGGTATGTTAAGAATGAAGTCTTAACCTCTATATTTCAACCAAGATGAGACATGGCAAGTAACTTCATGGAATCTAAGTTCTAATGCACCACTTTGATAAACTTGTTGGATGGACTGGTTGGAAACTACAAACAAGGTTCTTAATGACACAACATTGGGGACATGGCACCTTGCGAGCGTCCAGCAAGCCACTAAAGGCTTTAATTAATCCTACTAGGGGCTCTTATACGTTTTACGGTAGTACCCCATTCTGAAAGAAACTATACAAATAAGACCTACATACCATGAGGACTTGACAATTTAGTCTTATCCATTTACATACCGGCCCGAATGAAAAACTGGTTGGAGTCACCTTCGAGTTCTCCTTTCAGATGTGTCTCTTAGGCAGGCCCCTCTAAAGGTGACTCAAAGCAATAAAATGCATTTTGAGTGTTTCTCTTGCACCCTAGATTGCACGAAGCACAAGGGGAGAGGATACACACTCAAAATGTAGTAAATAAAAAATCACACAAATCAGACGCTTGTTCATTTTAGTTTAAAGCAACGATGAGTTCATTCTAAAGCACCAAGATGAAGTGTGAAATTTTCCTTGTTCAATTTTAGCCCAAAATTAAAGTCTAGTCAGTTTCTAGTGTTCAATTTTAATCCAACTTTGAAAACAATCAAAATAATGATTGATTTTGAACCCAAATTAAAGTGAGTTGTCATAAAAGAGAAAACTAAAGCAGTAGTGAATGCTCGAGACTACTCCAACAAGCATTTAAAATTTATTTTTCAAGTTTAATTCTCGATTCTCTAATTTAAATCTACTTTTTATTCCCTCGGATTTGTTTCTCATGCAAGAGAGACTAACATTTCCTGTTGATTCAATCCTACAAACATTACAAAGCTATCAAAAATAAAATTTATTTCAAAATTTGCAAGATAAAAAAATAAAAAAGTAAAATTTCATATGTTAGAGCTTTTATACCACCACATTATAGAACCACTTATAACAATGAGCAAAGAATGATAACCAAATGAAAACCCCTTTTTGTTTAAATCTAAAAAAGAGTTTTAGACAATCAAGTTGCTCCCCACAAATCTGAAACTGAAGATTTTTGAAAGAAATTTCGTGAGTGTTCTCTGCCAACGATGTAAAGCCATGTGATTCAAGCATTTAAAAAGAACTAATGACATGTACTGCTACTGCCATAGATGACCTTCACGTTCTAGAAATGGTTAAGAAGTCAAACAAGGTGAAGAATGTCAAATCTTCATTAAATGGACAACTACCCCTTTGTCAATTATGATATCTCCCAAATCTTTTCATCTTGGCAGTCACAATAAATGTTGATAGGACTGCGAGTAAAAAAACTCCAACGCACTCATTCACTCATTCCTATCAAAATACCTAAGGGAAAATGGAGCTATCATAAAGGAATTGCGTGTGTAAAGTTGCATTGTCATAAAGGAAAATGTCAATTCATGAAACAAATTTATCAACCATTAAAATTTCTTGAAAATTCTTAACTTCTTCTATATTTTTCACTCAGGTATGGTTATCAAATCTGAAATGACATGCCGCACAAATTTAGACAAAGGAGAGCTCCATTCAAACACTTGAGTAAATCAAGACCACAACTACTATCTTACAGTCAACGCATAGAGAAACAAAGATAAAATGCATTCAATATTGTCATATCAAGCAAAGGATTTTAACAAAATGCCCCAGTAGAACGCGGTCTCACAGTCTGTAGTGATTGTCAGATAGGTATGAGTTTTTCTACAAAAATGGTTAATGATGTTATGGTATCACACTTTAGGCAATACGCTAAACAAGCTCTACTTTTGTTTGAAACCTTCGACCTACACATAACCATGCATCGAACCTATCTGCATCACACGCCATCCTGTCAGAATCTAGTATACTTCTCCATTGACTTAGACTCCAAATCTACAAATCAAGATATTATTAGTTTTTTGAATCCTATTGAATAAAATGTACTAGTGTACCATTCAATGTTAGTCGATGCAAGTGGATTATTTATCAGTTGTGACTAGATCATACCCCGTGAATATACCATACATACGTCGATGAGATGTGATGCTGAGAAAAGCTTCGACGACCACTAGCAAGGGAACCAATGTGATGAGTACCCAACCAAAATCAGATCTTACAAGTCACATATTAAAGACTGAAATAAATCACATATCTGATTTAAAATCTGATTTGAGTACATCTGATAAATCGCGCAGACCGAGCCAAGCACATAGAGGCAAAAAAAATAGCTTTGATGATTTGAATGTACACAACTCGGTTTAGGGAGAAAACTAAAGGATTGTACGCATGCATGAATAGGATTTCATTTATTGGTCGAATATCATTCTTTGAGTTCACTGTTCGTAAGCCATAACAGACAATGCATGGGTTTGTAAAAAAAAAGATTTTGAATCTTCTAAGCAAATGCAACTGTCCCACGTAAATCTAAACTCCCCAACTATTCTAACATCCTCCTTACCTGGCCCCTACTATTCAGTGACGGTTGAGGTAGTTGGGAGGAGAGCTCGATTTCTAAGGCAGAGGCATTGGAATGACAAAATGGATTTTGAGTAACAGAGGCAATGTACCATCAACTATTTCACCCGAACCAGCTTATCAGCGGCAAAGAATATGCAGCCAACAGCTTTTCACGTGGGTATTACATCATCGGCAAAGAGATCATGGATCTTTTCCTAGACCATATTAGGAAGCTTGTAGATAACTGCACAGGTCTCCAGGGATTTCTGGTTTTCAACGCAGTGGGCGGAGGGACTAGATTTGGACTAGGTTCGCTTCTTTTGGAGCGCCTTTTTGCAGACTATGGAAAAAAATCCAAGGTTGGATTCACTGTGTATCCTTTGCCACAAGTTTTGACGTCTGTGGTTGAGGCCTACAATAGTGTGCTTTCCAAACATTCACTTCTGGAGCACACAAATGTCTCCATGCTTTTGGACAACAAAGCCATTTATGACATTTGCCGTCGTTCACTAGACATCGAGTGACCAACCTACACAACAGAATCTCGGCCTGCGTGGATGGTGATATTTACCCTGAAAGGAGACATCATAAGGCTGATTTAACAGTCCGTAGAGAGACTTGCGATTTGCTTTTCTACAAGAAACAAAAAAAAGAAGACTGGTCTATCATTTTATAACTATCCTATACAACAAAAATAACCAAGGGAATTGATGCTACCGCTCTCACTACCATAATTATAGGGGGAAAAAGTGTCATTGGCATAGAGACTATGAGAGTTCTAGTGTTGCAAGGAGCTCAAGTATTCATGCCTGCTAGAAATGTGGAGAATGGAAACAGGGTAAAGGAAGTGCTTCTCAAGGAAAAACCCACTGCTAAAGTGGATGTTATGGAGCTCGATGTTAGTTCCCTCAAGTTTGTTTACAAATTTGCAACTTCCTTCAAGTAACTAAATCAACCATTAAATATCCTGATACATAATGCAAGAATCATGGTCTGTCCTTTCTAGCTTTTCGAGGATGGCATAGAGCTTCAGTTTGCAACCAATCATGTAGGTCAATTCTTATTAACAAATCTTTTGTTGTACAAGCTTAAGACCATAACTAAAGAGACTTTTCAAGCCTATGGGCAGTCAAATGTCCATTTCTTTGACAATGAAATCATTTCTTTCTTTTTGGAGACTTGATTTGATAGAAGAGAATGGGTACAAATGAGACAAAACCAAAGCGCAAGTTGGCTAATGCATGGAGTGCTTCATAGATCTACTTTGGCGCAGCACAAGGTAGAATATGCATTGATTATGGATGACTCACAGCATAGGCAATATCTATCATGGGTGGCTCATGTTTGGATAAGAAACATGAATGCTAAAGATTGTTATTCAAATAAATTATTTCCCCTATTTCTCGTTAGTGTTATCCTCAAAATATTTTAAACATTCTCCATCAAAGAAATAATTAAACACAGTGCTTTACAATCAATCTATTACACAATAAGATGCAAAAGGATGGACAAAAAAATGCGCAGCTTGCTAAGTTTATGTCGGCAGAGTGGTCTCTAATGTTGTAGATATGTTGTTTAGATTGCAATATCAGTGTGATTCAATACTTCAAACAATCTTATTCACTACAAATGGGTGGATTTATTAGTGAGCTCTCCTACTTATGAGGACAACTGACTGTAAATGTCAAATGATGAACTGTGATTGATTTACCACATTTAAACTTAACACTAACAATGCATATGTTTCCCGAGCATGTACTATACTAATTGGATACCATAGAAAAAAAAAAACTATTAAATCTTGAAGATAGACAAAGTTTGGAAAACAAAGTTAATACTATTAATGAAAAACAAAAAAAAACGTATCTCTTTTCCTATGTCCAAAATGGAAGTATACCGTTTCATGAAAAAAAGAGAATGCAAATCAGTCAAAGATAGATAGAATAAAGAGTGTTCTTGTTTTCTTGAATGTTTCAAGATATATTCATACTAAATATAGATTGGGCCCTCCTTCTAGCGCCAAATGTAGATGGTGAAATCTGCATTTTTCTCAAAACAAACAACACACATTAGCATGGTTAGTTTAAAACAAAGCAAATAACATCATCTCTATGAAATAATACATCAATTCTTTCCAAACGCAAACAAATGACAAAATCAAGGTAAATAAACATATGAAAAACATGAAGTATTCTTATCTCATAGTGGATTGGTGCTATTGTGGAAAATAGCCCTTTCCCAACCCTTGCTTAAGCTTGATGATCAAATTGATATGAATATGATATGAAGATGGTGTGGAAAAAATCAATTCTCAAATGAAGAGAGTGACCTTGCATGATGATTGTAGATGAAATGCCAAAATTCTGGAGGATTTGATCAAGGATGAAGCCTCTATTTGTAGATTCTCAAATGCTAAGAGTGCTCAAGAGGGAGCAATGTGGGACTAAAAACTAGCCAATGAAAAGAGGCCACTTGTCAACTTGTGAGTGGTTGATGCATGTGCAAGATTTGGGAAATGTGCCCAAGAGGGGGAAATTTCAAATTCAAATTTGAGAGTAAATGCTGAGTGGAGGACATGTAAGAGTTTATTAATTGCTTTGTTGGATGTACATGCCCACTTGGTTTCAAATTCAAACTTGATGGAATATTCCCCAAAGATGCCATGTTGAGGGAAAATGTTGGATTTAATAAATCAATAAATTGATTTATTTGTGCAAGTGGGAATATCTAGAGGATGTGATGGGTGGTTAGGTTAGGCTAATTAGGATTAGATTAGCTTAATGATGATTAGGATGATTTTGACCAATTTGACTCAAATATTTTGATTTATTTAAATCAAGAAGGGATGAGAAATGACTTTTGAGATTTTAATTAAATAAAGTTTGAATTATTTAATTAAAGGATGATGTGAGCCTTTCATTTATTTAAATGAATAACCTTAGGACTAAAGACTTGATTTACCTGGTGAATGGATTTGCTACGTTTGATTTATTTAATGAGCAGATGAATATGACCTAAGTGGATAATGCTAATTTCACGTGTCTACAAGTTGATATGGCCAACGAACAAGATTCAGTCAAAGAGACTGAAGTCTTCTACACTTCTAGCTCTATTAAACCAGGAAGGGTAATCCCACTCAGTATATTTATAGATACTTGTGTGCTGAAGTACCAAATACATTGTAAATATATTTTTCTCCTTTAGATGCTTAATAGAAACAATACTGTAAAGGCTTGGTTGACCTCTACAGTAATTCCTAACTTAAACATGAGAGATGTATCTCACTTAAACTCCTCACACAAATGAACTAAGATTGATGTTTAATTTAAAAGATGATCAACTGTTGAATTAACCAACACATGTAACCTAAATAAGACACTTAGATCAATGCCTCATCCTTGGAACATAGTCAACTCAAACATATACAAAATTTGATATGAATTTTCATGGTCTGACAGTATATGAAGCGCTAAAATGTTGCATTACGACATTTCAACATTGTCTTAACATTTACTTCTTACTAGCATCCTAACACTCAATTCAATACAAACTTATAGCCATATTCAAGAACCTAGACTAATTATTTGAATTAATAAACAAAAATAGAGCCACACATCTATTTGAAATTGATAGAGACAAATAAGACAACCTTGATTGTTTCATTCATAATATGTAAAACTAGTACATAGGAGAGTAAAATAGTCTCAAACTTGAAACATTTAGCATTATTTTTCCAATATTGTAATCAAAATTACATAAATATTGATAGAATTAGATCCTAAAACTTAACTCTGAAATTATTTGTGTTCTCATTACAGTGTTCTTTGTGTTAAATTACAAAAACAACCTCTCAAAAATGGTGCATAAATCAGCACTTAAGGAGAAAGAAACCCTAAGTGGAGATCTCCCAATGACATCTGGCACATTCAAGTCCATAGATTAGTAACTTCCTTTTCTTGCTGAAGAAGTTACAATGTGCTATGTGATTCAAACATCTTGCCTTTTCCCTGCAATTGAAAATATTCCCTTATAAAAAAAATTCATCATTCTCTCCATTCAGTATTTTACCCATGTTGAAAATGCCTTTACTTGCAAAAGACTTCACCCCACTCTCTTTTTTCTTTCTCCTCCAATTCCCTACAACATCCCCATGATGACTATTTTCAACTTGTATTCACTTGAAAATCCCATGCACAAAATTACTTGTATGTAAAGACTCAATTATTGGCTCTATTTTCACTTAGAAGTGAAAAGTATTAACTTCTGAGTCAAAACCCATTTATCCAGTTGTTAAAAATTCCTTTGAAAGTTACATTTTAACCTTTACTGTAGGTAAAATTTTTACCCATATGGTAAACTTAATTTTTGGGTCATGAAAAAATAGTTTTTAGTCATTTTTTACCTTACTAGCAGCCAAAAAATATATAAAAATTGGCCCAAATTGCTTCCCAGGCAATAGAAATAGTTTAGGTAACTTTTTGGAGCATAAAAGAGCACTTTATAGCCTATACATATGTTTAAAAATCAGCCAGAAGCCAAAAAACGTGATTATGCTTTCTAGTTGAATTTCAATTTTGCATCTTGGCTTTTGCTCATCTCACACCACTATTTTAATGCCAAGATTCAAAGAAAATATTTAATAGTAGTTTCCTATAAAAAATGTTTTTTGCAACATTAAATTTTCCACTTCTATTGCTTTGCATGAACAACTCCTAGAAGACCATCACACATTGCTCATCCTGTGAGAAAATGGAGAAAGTTATTGGCGATGGGTGCTCATCGCCAATATGATGAGGAAGATGATTCCTCAATCTATGATGGGCGATGGAGAGGAACCACCATCACTCATCGTGAATGCAAAGAGGAGAATGATAATGAGAACATCGACGTGTGATGGAGTTTTTCTGTGAAGTTGTGCTGTCGTGACTTCAGCCAATAGAAAGCAAGAATTAAACATACTTTTCAAACATTTAAATGTGCAATTTATATTTCACTTAGTATACTTCATTTTTCATCATTTAAATCCTTTATTAAATATTTCCATAGTTCACGGGCCCACTGTTGCCATGCACAAACTTTGAACTTATCACAAGACCATTGCACATCTCTGATGTGAGAAGAGAAGATAAAATGAAATCAGCGATGGGTGATGAAACACTCCATCGCTGATACATTTTTGAAATGGTAACATCAATCAGTGATGCACGATGGACGCAACAACCATCACTCATTGCTATTTTCTTTCTTCACTCTGGACTCATAACGGTGACACACGATGCTTGGCAGAGAACTTTGAAAAATGATTAAAACTTGTATTTTGCTTCAAAGCTTTAATTTAATCCACCCAAATGAAGACACATCACTGGAAAACATTGCATCTCTGATTTGTTGCTTCATTTGCACTTCAAACAGGAGATTGGCAATGAGTTTTGCCTACAACTATGAAAGTCATGAAAGTTGCCTTTGGACCAATCATAAGCAAGAATTAAACTTTCTTTTCCTCTAGAACATTTGAATTAAATTTCCAATTTTCCCTAAATGCATTTTTCATATTTGTATAATGTTTAAAATATTCAAAAATATTTTAAACATAAGCATTTAAAACTTTAGAAAAAAATGCAAATTTTAATTATGCCTCTACGAAAAATGGAGAAAATTCACTACAGAAAAAGCGGGACACTTGGAGCGGAGATTTTTTTACATGCAACCATAATCAATTATTTAGAGAAAACCCATTTGCTGAAACTTTTCCTAGCCATCAAAAATCAGGTACCTCCTTGGTAAACTGGCCCTTGAGATATGTTCACCACACCTGAAATGCATTAAAATAACACATCATATGACCTTATATTTTATGAAAATGGAGATGTAGAGGTTTTAGAACAAAAAAAGAAATGGGTTGTCCTTAGAATTTGAAAATTTGGAACATTTTGGGACACCATTATTTGCCATGTTGCAATCATAAAGCAATTGAATAACCCATCAAAACTTATCTTGGGAGCTTGAAAATGAGTAGGCATGTAGAAAATTGACCCAAGAACTTAGTGTAACAAATAGATCAGAAAAAAGAGGTCTTGAGGTGAAAGTTATTCAATGTCAAAGTTGCTTAATTAGTCATTTTTGTAATTGCACATGTTTAACACCAATCAGGGCTCTCAAAGTCACCACTTTGAAAAAATATCAAAACAACTTTTGGGGGCTTGCCACTGGAAACATAAGCTCATCTAGGTACACTGAGTATGTTTACAAAAGGGCTTCCCTTTTAATCCATATTTATCACCAGATATTAGGTGTCAAACTTGACCACATTGAAACATTCTAAAAATGCTGGTGTAAAAGTGAACAAATTGCATTTGCTTTTGGCCTGATAAAAATATCAAATTTGATCATGAGGCTTTGAAATTGGACCGGGGAGTACATTAATGTAAGGAGAATGAAGAGCGACAATCCATTTTTCATGAAAATCATCAAGCTTCAAATTATGATCCCCCAAAGTAGGTCACTTGGGCAGATTTTGCAAGTGCACTTCTGAGGGTGCAGAGGCAAATTTTTCAATATGGGCACTTCAAATTTGAAAATTTGAAGGTTCCATTAGTATCAAAGTGTGGATTTAATGAACTGCTTCTTGATTTTTTTATAATTTTCATCAACTAATGTTATAGGGCTTTAGATCTAGAATCTCCATTATTTTTTGCAACATTTTAGAGTTGGGTTGTCTTTTGGTGTATTTTGGCATGAAAAGGACCTCAACGTTGCATTTAGGAGGTTGATTCAATTAATTTTGACTATAAATTTTCCTATTTTCATCAATGGTAGATATTGAGGTAAAAATATCTATAGAGGGGCCTATATAACCCCTATATGAACTTAGGTAAGGAAAATTAAGAAAAACTAAAATATATATTTTTTAATTTATTTTTCATAAAGAAAAGACAAAAAAACAAATTAAAAATGTATGTTCATGTAATTCCTTGCACATAGTGTACTCTATGTACCCTTCTAGTAGGGTACCTACTACCCAAGTGAGCCTTGCCAGTGGCCTTAGCCATTTGAGCCAACTAGTGGCTTGACCACCAATGGCCTGGCATCGACCAATTAGCAATAGCCACATCATGTCGTTTGGAATCCCACAAACCCTCTAGTGGTGGACTATGTTGGTCACTTTTTACACCAATGTAAAACTCTTTTGTAGTGATATCAATCTTCCTTTGGCACCACGTTAGGATTTTTTTTGATAGACCCATAGAAAATATTCCATGCACAATCTAGAATAATTTGATGATTCTAGGATTTGTAGTAGCTACATTTTTTTCCAAAAAAAAGCATTGTTCATAGAATATTTAGTTGATGTCAACATGATGTCATGGTGATGTCACTAGTATATCCTCTACCCTTCACCCCTTCAAGACCTTTTTGTGCCCTAAAGGAGCTATTTTTATTCTTTTCGCCATAACATGGGTATATAATATCAACAAAATTCAAATGAGATATGGTCCAAAATCTGGTTTTGTGAACTTTCCATTTGTGTCTGTCTTTTCACCATTCTTTTTATACTGGTATATTCTAGTGCTTTTCAAAGTTATATGTTTTGTTCTCATTCTCAAGCTCATAAATTTTGACCTATTTCTCTTTTTTCCAAGATTCCAATGGAGTTGGGATGGTCTTTCTGTGCTCTTCATAGCCATCCATGCACTTTCTCTAGATTTGTATGTAGGTGTATTTTATTAAAAAAAATTATTTCACTTTCTGGTGAATTTCTTGCATGTTTTATCTCCTAGAATTTTTTTTTTTACATGGGATGTATTGTTTTAGGTTGTTCTACATGTACTTATGGTATTTTTTCCTATTTGGGAATTGTACACATTCTTTCTATGTAATATCTCCTTCATAGATGCAATGAGATAAAGTGTCACTATAGAATTTTGTTTTTGCGGAATTTTTGCATTGTATTATTCCTTTTGTACTTACACTAAGATATAAAATGCCTTGGGTGGGTTGCAAGATTCTTCATTTTATATAACACCTTTGTCAAGTGAGTGTACTAGGTGAATGCAATGTCTAGTTACCCATGCATATTGATGAGATGGAGAATTTACCATATGGACACTCTTGCATTCATGCTTTTGGAGGTGACCTTCTAGTTTCACTTGGTTAGTGTTCTTTAGACCATTGGTACTTGTGTAATTTTTATCTTTGAGTTCTAGATGCTTTCCTTTATTTTCCATCTAATTTGAATAGTGTTGTTGGGAGCAATCATGCAGATTCTTATCTTCTTGATTTTTATCACCATCTATTTTAAAAGAGGTTCTTCATTTCATCACTATAACAATCATCAATGATGTTCTTCATGTTCCTATTCTTTCTAGGAAATTAGTTTGGGGGATTTTTCAGTCCTTCATTTCCCTTTCTCTCATTTGGAGATAATTTTTTCCATTGAGGTTTTCTTCATTTATGTACTTGTGAGTGATTAGATTGTTCATAAATGGGTACCTCATCATGCCTTGTTTGTTCAGACCCATTATGAATTTTATTCTTTTTATGCATTGGTTATTAATGATTTTTATCTACTCCCTAAGTTCATCTTAAGAGGGGTGTTAGAATAATCTTGCATTAGCTAATAATTAATTAATGCTTAATTAATTATTAGTCTATTTTATTCTCATGCACTTAAGCTAAACCTAGGATTATTTTAATTATTTTATTAGTTGAGCTATTATTAGATCACTATATCTCATTAAATGATATGTTGAAGCTTGTCATGATCTAATGTCTTTATCATTTAGGGTTTCTCATATAATGCACTCAACCCTGTTTGTATTATCTCTTTGGAGATTCATTGAACCTTTTCATTATGTATGTTTTTCTTTTTGAGGAATATAAAATCTTTGTTTTGCATAAGTATTGCATGGAAGTTGTCTTTGTTTTTTGTTTGATCATGTGTACCATGTTATTCACAATTATAACAAAGAAAATAAAATGAAATAAAAAATAATTATTCTTGTCTAATATGGGAATAATTATTCCTATACTACTTCTCATTCATTTGTGTGTCTTGTGATAAAATTTATGAAACCTTGATGTGGTATTCATAGGAAATGAATTATCCTTAAGGTTCACAAACTCATACACAAAAATAGAGTAGGTTATTGTGAGCTTTAATTTTTTTTAATGTCGATGAGTTAACTAATATAATGTTTGTATGTGTATAAAAATGGGGTCAAAAGTTAGTCACTAAATGTTGTTGAAATAAGAGGTAACTTTCTCATGGTGTAAAACATAATGCATTCATATTATAATTTGAACACATTATGACTTAGTAAAATTATAAATATTAGTATATTTAGGTTTGGTTAATATAAACATAAAAACTATTTATGTTATATTTACATGGGTTTGAAACATAGAAAAATGAGGTTCACCGAAATGAATTGATAAAGAGGGGTATGACGAAACTATTCTTCTAATTTCATTCAAGGAAATGAAATCCACCCAAAGAATTGACATCAACCCTTAGGTTAGTCAACTCAAGGTATGAATCAGAAAATTTCCTATCTATGCAAGGATAGGGGTGTACACTTGAACTGTTGATTTTTGGCTCACTTTGAACCTTTCTATCTCTTCTAGGTTTTTTCACCTAAAAGGAGAGAGGTCGGGTCAAAAATGCAAACTAGTTCATTCAGATTATGCTATGTGCAATGTTGTATAATCAAAATGAAGTAAACTAAATGCAATTGAATGATCTAAATGGATGAAAATGAATGCAAAAGTGAGATTTAAGCTATGTTCGAAAACACACTATGATATGAAAACAATGAATTAATTGTTCAATAATGCAAAAAAAAAGGAAATAATAAGAAATAGAGTGCACTTGGACAATATCTAATGAATCTGGAATGTTGTGGATGTTGGTTGAAATCATCATTTTTTCACAATGGGACTCATTTGCACAGGGTGGTGAATTATTCCTCCTCCTGGTGAAAAAGTGTCAGAAACAAGTTTCTATCTGTCAGGATTTGGAATCTGACAAAATTTATATTTTCAGCCCTAAGGTGGGACTCATGCACCACAAGTGGCGAATCACTCCTCTCCCAAATTTCTAAAAAATCAGGAGACAAATCTGCAACACCAGATATGGAAATCACTAATTATCAGGTTGCCAAAGTCAATTATGTAGGAAACGGACAAAAAAAATTCTCCAAATTTGAAATATACTTTAATTGACTTGAAGCACCTAGTTGACTTGTAAACCAATTTTAAACACCAAAAATCTTGTTAAATCTACATACCTGGGCCTACAAACACACATGGAATAGGGGGGAAATGGTTGAGGGTTAGCAAATAGGGGTTTGCCTTGGTGAAACCCAACTTTTGGTAGTCAAACCCTTAATGAGACAATGAAATGAAAGAGAATGCTAAAATAATAACATGCAATAACTATCAACTTACCAAACTCTTGATAATGCAAGTTTGAAGTAATGTCAATGGATGCTCCAAAGTGCTTGAAAATTGCTTTAATTGATGTTGTAAGATGCTTGAATGCTTGAGATATGAGATGGAATGTTTGAATGAATGAGATGTAAAATGAGGTGAAAATCACATATTTATACACACTTGTAACTTAGTTAACCATTCGTACCTCATCATAGGCCAACATCAAGTGATTTTGAATAAAAACCCGAAAGGAAATTTTTTAAAATTTTTAATTTGGAGTGAAGGGGGACTCTTTCACCACCCATGGTGAATTGGTCCCACCTAGGACTTGAAAATATGTCTCGAGAAATATGTTGTATTTAATGTTGTGTGTTACGATAATATTCAAAAATACACTTAATTAAGTCATATAGGGCTATATAGGGCTTTAGATCTAGAATCTCCATTATTTTTTTGCAACTTTTTAGAGTTGGGTTGTCTTTTGGTGTATTTTGGCATGAAAAGAACCTCAACATTGCATTTAGGAGGTTGATTCAATTAATTTTGACTATAAATTTTCCTATTTTCATAAATGGGAGATCTTGAGGTAAAAATATCTATAGAGGGGCCTATACAACCCCTATATGAACTTAGGTAAGGAAAATTAAGAAAAACTAAAATATATATTTTTTAATTTATTTTTCATAAAGAAAAGACAAGAAAACAAATTAAAAATGTAGGTTCATGTAATTCCTTACACATAGTGTACTCTATGTACCCTTCTAGTAGGGTACCTACTACCCAAGTGAGCCCTGCCAGTGGCCTTAGCCATTTGAGCCAACTGGTGGCATGACCACCAATGGCCTAGCCTCGACCAACTAGCAATAGCCACATCATGTCATTTGGAATCCCACAAACCCTCCAATGGTGGACTGTGTTGGTCACTTTTTACGCCAATGTAAATTTTTTTGGTAGTGATATCAATCTTCCTTTCACACCATGTTTGGATTTTTTTTTATAGATCCATAGAAAATATTCCATGCACAATCTAGAATAATTTGATGATTCTAGGCTGTGTAGTAGCTACATGTTTTTCCAAGAAAAAGCATTGTTCATAGAATATTTAGTTGATGTCAACATGATGTCATGGTGATGTCACTAGTATATCTTGTACCCTTCACCCCTTCAAAACCTTTTTGTTCCCTAAAGGAGCTATTTTTATTCTTTTCACCATAACATGGGTATATAATATCAAAAAAATTCAAATGAGATATGGTCCAAAATCTAGTTTTGTGAACTTTCCATTTGTGTCAGTCTTTTCACCATTCCTTTTATACTGGTATATTCTAGTGCTTTTCAAAGATATATGTGTTGTTCTCATTCTCAAGCTCATAAATTTTGACCTATTTCTTTTTTTTCCAAGATTCCAATGGAGTTGGGATGGTCTTTCTAAGCTCTTCATAGCCATCCATGCACTTTTTCTAGATTTGTATCTAGGTGTATTTTATTCAATTTTTTTATTTCACTTTCTGGTGAATGTCTTGGATGTTTTATCTCCTAGAAACTTTTGTTTTACATGGTATGTATTGTTTTAGGTTGTTCTACATTTATTTATGGTATTTTTTCCTATTTGGGAATTGTACACATTCTTTCTATGTAATATCTCCTTCATAGATGCACTGAGATAAAGTGTCATTCTAGAGTTTTGTTTTTGGGGAATTTTCGCATTGTATTATTCCTTTTGTACTTACTCTAAGATATAAAATTCCATGGGTGGGTTGCAAGATTCTTCATTTTATATCACACCTTTGTCAAGTGAGTGTACTACGTCAATGCAATGTCTAGTTACCCATGCATTTTGATGAGATGGAAAATTTACCATATGGAAACTCTTGCATTCATAATTTTGGAGGTGACCTTCTAGTTTCACTTGGTTAATGTTCTTTAGAAAATTGGTACTTGTGTCCTTTTTATCTTTTAGTTCTAGATGCTTTCCTTTATTTTCCATCTAATTTGAATAGTGTTGTTGGGAGCACTCATGCAAATTCCTATCTTCTTGATTTTGATCACCATCTATTTTAAAGGAGGTTCTTCATTTCATCACTATAACAATCATCATCGATGTTATTCATGTTCCTATTGTTTCTAGGAAATTATTTTGGGGGATTTTTCAGTCCTTCATTTCCCTTTCTCTCATTTGGAGATAATTTTTTCCATTGAGGTTTTCTTCCTTTATGTAGTTGTGAGTGATTAGATTGTTCATAAATGGGTACCTCATCATGCCTTATTTGTTAGGACCCATCATGAATTTTATTCTTTTTATGCATTGGTTATTAATGATTTTTATCTACTCCCTAAGTTCATCTTAAGGGGGGTGTTAGAATAATCTTGCAAGAGCTAATAATTAATTAATGCTTAATTAATTATTAGTCTATTTTATTCTCATGAACTTAAGCTAAACCTAGGATTATTTTAATTATTTTATTAGTTGAGCTATTATTACATCACTATATCTCATTAAATGATATGTTGAAGCTTGTCATGATCTAATGTCTTTATCATTTAGGGTTTCTCATATAATGTGCTCAACCCTGTTTGTATTATCTCTTTGGAGATTCATTGAACCTTTTCATTATGTATGTTTTTCTTTTTGAGGAATATAAAATCTTTTTTTTGCATAAGTCTTGCATGGAAGGTGTCTTTGTTTTCGGTTTGATCATGTGTACTGTGTTATTCACAATTCTAACAAAGAAAATAAAATGAAATAAAAAATAATTATTCATATACTACTTCTCATTCATTTGTGTGTCTTGTGATAAAATTTATGAAACCTTGTTGTGGTATTCATAGGAAAGGAATTCTCCTTAAGGTTCACAAACTTATACACAAAAATAGAGTAAGTTATTGCGAGCTTTAATTTTTTTCTATGTTGATGAGTTAACTAATATAATGTTTGTATGTGTATAAAAATGGAATCAAAAGCTAGTCACTAAATGTTGTTGAAATAAGAGGTAACTTTATCATGGTGTACAACATAATGCATTCATATTATAATTTGAACACATTATGACTTAGTAAAATTACAAATATTAGTATATTTAGATTTGGTTAATATAAACATAAAAACTATTTATGTTATATCTACATGGGTTTGAAACATAGAAAAATGAGGTTCACCAAAATGAATTGATAAAGGGGGGTATGATGAACATATTCTTCTAATTTCATTCAAGGAAATGAGATCCACCAAAAGAATTGACTATCAACCCTTAGGTTAGTCAACTCAAGGTATGAATCAGAAAATTTCCTATCTATGCAAGGATAGGTGTGTACACTTGAACTGTTGATTTTTGGCTCACTTTGAACCTTTCTATCTCTTCTAGGGTTTTTCAACTAAAAGGAGAGATGTAGGGCCAAAAATGCAAACTAGTTCATTCAGATTATGCTATGTGCAATGTTGTATAATCTAAATGAAGTAAACTAAATTCAATTGAATGATCTAAATGGATGAAAATGAATGCAAAAGTGAGATTTAAGCTATGTTTGAAAACACATTGTGATATGAAAACAATGAATTAATTGTTCAATAATGCAAAAAAAAAGGAAATAAAAAGAAATAGAGTGCACTTGGACAATATCTAATGAATCTGGAATGTTGTGGATGCTGGTTGAAATCATCAATTTTTCACAATGGGACTCATTCGCCCAGGGTGGCGAATTAGTCCTCCTCCTAGTGAAAAAGTGTCAGAAACAAGTTTCTGTTTGTCAGGATCTGGAATTTGAAAAAAATAGATTTTCAGTCCTAAGGTGGGACTCATGCACCATAGGTGGCGAATCACTCCTCTCCCAAATTTCTAAAAAATTAGGAGACAAATCTGCAACACCAGATATGGAAATCACTAATTATCAGGTTGCCAAAGTCAATTATGTAGGAAACAGACAAAAAAACTTCTCCAAAGTTGAAATATACTTTAATTGACTTGAAGCACCTAGTTGACTTGTAAACCAATCTTCAACACCAAAAAGCTTGTTAAATTTGCATACTTGGGCCTACAAACACACATGGAATAAGGGGAAAATGGTTGAGGGTTAGCAAATAAGGGTTTGCCTTGGTGAAACCCCACTTTTGGTAGTAAAACCCTTAATGAGACAATGGAATGAAAGAGAATGATAAACTAATAACATGCAATAGCTATCAAATTACCAAAATCTTGATAATGCAAGTTTTAAGTAATGTCAATGGATGCTCCAAACTGCTTGAATATTGCTTTAATTGATGTTGTAAGATGCTTGGATGCTTGAGATATGAGATGGAATGTTTGAATGAATGAGATGTAAAATTAGGTGAAAATCACATATTTATACACACTTGTAACTTAGTTAACCATTCATACCTCATCATAGGCCGACATTAAGTGATTTTGAATAAAAACCTGAAAGGAATTTTTTAAAAAAATTTAATTTGGAGCGAAGGGGGACTGTTTCACCACCCATGGTGAATGGGTCCCACCTAGGACTTGAAGGTATGTCTCAAGAAATATGTTGTATTTAATGTTGTTTGTTACGATAATATTCGAAAATACACTTAATTAAGTCATATGAGGGCATAAAGGGGTTAAATGAAGCATGAGAAAGTGATAAATAGTGAAGTTATGCCTAGAAAATCATGAAATATTGTTACAAGACTTTATAACACTTCAAAATAGGACTTATTTAGTGACTAAAAGGTGATTTTTAGGTGAATTGTAATCAATAGAGTCTAGAAGAATGTAGAAATGTCTTACAACACTTCACAATACCTTCACAAGATGTCACTATTTGAATTTTAGTACCTAAATTTACATGTTCAAGCCATGCCACAACATAAAATTAGAGCAAAATATATCAAATACCATGAAACAAGACCTAAAAGGAAATGAAAATGAGAAGGGGCCATTTTTCTATGACACATTTAGCCATGACTTTAGTGAGAGGGTGAACTTACTTCAAAATCACACTAAAGTAGCCATGAACATCGAGAGAAGGGCTCAAATGTACTTATGTTCTCAAGATTGAATGACAATGCTCAAGAGGGATGATCAAGCCCCCATGATGAAGATCCCATGGAAAAATAGACATAAGAATAGAGGAACACACAAGTGTTGAGAATCAAATGAAGCTTTGATCATCAATCGAACTAGTTGTGGATTAGATATAGGCTGATTGTTTGTAAAAGATAATGCATACTCAAGTTCTGGGGTAACATAACATAGGACAGTCTACTGGGTGAGAAGGCCCAATTGTACTCACTCTGGGGCCACAAAACTTCTAGCTTTTTGTGGGGTGAGAAAGCCCAAAAGGTAAAATGCATACGCTAGTTCGTATGCACTCACAAACACAAAGGTGGCTATGGGGAAAAGTCATGCTACTAGTTGGGCTTCTTGCTCAACCATATCAAAGTTACACATGTTGATAACTTTAACAAGGTTCCACAAAGAAAAAATGTCATGAACAAAAAGAAAAGGTACCACATGCATGCAAGTTGCGTTATGCAAGGTGGCATAAAAGAAAATGGAATATGTAAAAATGAAAAAATACATAAATGTAAAGATGTTAAATGGTCGAAGGAGTCTTGTTTAGTTCATACAAGGTCAATCAATTAGGGAACATTGTGTCTAATGTCTCCAAGAGAGGAAAAATCAAAGAATAGTATATTCACAACTTAGGGGATGCATTGTGTCACATCAGACCACTAAGAGGAATGTAATATATTGAGATAGATCACAATTATGGACATCACACCCAGTTTCAACCACAAAGTGACAAATGCATCATATAAATGACAAGGATACACTAGGAACCAAGAATGCCAATGAAATAATGCTAATGTATGCCCCCCACTTTAAAGGAATTTACACACATTGTTTTATAAGAAATTAATTTAAAGTAAAGAAGGAAATAAAATGAAAAAGGAAAACAAGACATGAGAGCCAACTTAGAAAGCCCTATGCCAAGTCATATGTTTCAAAGTTAGGCTATGTCATGTCAATAAAAAGGAAAGAAAAAAAAAGTGAGTTTCCCCTATAAAAGAACACACCAAACACATAAGGCATCTATGGATTTTAGGTTAGTATGTTCATTACTGCAATGTTTTATGAAAGAACTTGGAACTATCATCATTCCCCAAAGCACATAGAACTAGAGTAATGACACAAAGAGAGTGAAAATAAAGGAAAAAGAAAGGTCCATTTTTGGTCAACATGGAAGAGACATTATGGTCTCAATGTGTTGCATCATCCCAAAAAGGAAAACACAAGCGAAACAAAAGAAAAACAAAAAGGAGAAAGAAAATTAAAAAAAAATCTTTTGGGTCAACATGAAGGAGACATTTCTATCTCAATTTTGCATCATCCCCAAAAGGAAAACAAAAGAAAAGACAAAGAAAAAGGATCAATTGGG
Organism: Sequoia sempervirens; assembly: GCA_007258455.2. Classification (NCBI taxonomy): domain Eukaryota; kingdom Viridiplantae; phylum Streptophyta; class Pinopsida; order Cupressales; family Cupressaceae; genus Sequoia; species Sequoia sempervirens. The sequence goes on from VDFB02000003.1 coordinate 680,570,798, forward strand.
TCAACATGGAAGAGACATTGGGCATCTCTACGCTTTGTGTCATCCCCGAAAGGAGAACACACAATAAAAGTGAAAAAGACAAGGACCTTTTGGGTCAACATGAAAGAGACATAGGGCGTGTCTACACTTTGTTTTATCCCCAAAAGGAAAACACAAAACAAATGTGAAAAAGAAAATGTATGGCATATAGAAGAATAGAGATACAAATAGAAGAAGTGTACCAAGAGAGGGAACTTCAAACTCACAATATGGGGGAACACAATACGCACATGAAAAGGAAAAAAAAAGAGAACAAAAAAAAGGCTAGCTAGGAAAATGCAAGTCAACCATATAACACAACATCCTCCTCCCAATCATGTTCAATGTAATGGGTATGTGCATGATCATCATGGAAAAAATAGGCCCTTAAGTGGCAAAAAATTTAGAAAAATCAGAGTTAGGGAACTTGACATAAAAATTTGAATAAGTTATCTATATTATTTCAAAAATATGTAAGAATAGAATTTGTAGCAAATTGAATGTAGTTTCTAAACTACTAGGTTTATTTTTATTTTTTAAAAATCTATTTGGTGAAAATTTGAAATTTCAATGCAGTAGTACTTAAATTTCAAGGAAAAAATAAGTAGGTGTCTGTCTGACCACCTTAACCACAATAAAATGATAATATTTTTTTATAAGATTTTAGATATAAGTAGAGGAATCATGCCCGGATGTGATGCATATTTGTTTGTAATTTTTTTCCAAATAAATAATTAATTATGATTTTTTTATTACAATTTTTAAAAAATACAAAAACTCGTACGTCTAACCACCTTAACTTGGTCAAAACTTCATGAAATTCAATTTTTTTTTGAATCCTATAGTATATGAAGCATAGAATGTGACACATGTTTCAGATTCAAAAAATGTGATACCGTTTGAAAGATATAGATGTTTTTAATCAACCAATCAATCAAGACTTTAGTCATAATTTAAATAGAAAATGAATAATATTTATTTATTAAATTCAAAGTAAAGCATAATTTATATTGGTGGAAAGTTGAGAATCTCCTTTAAAAACCCTTTTCGTTTTTTTAATTTTGGGTAAAAAAAAGTTGTCAGCCACATACCCTACATTAGTGTTTGAAGGTTCACTAGCCTTGAAAAATGAAGTAGTTTGTTTAGGCATAGGATTGGTGAAAATTTGTAGGTTCTAGTTAGGGGGTGCAATAGACTTATTTCCTTGATCATTAACACCCACAATGGACAAATGGCTTGAATCAATGAGGTCTTGAACTAAATGTTTTAAATGCTTGTAGTGTTCAGTGTCATGTCCATTTTGATGATGAAAATGACAATAAGCATTAGGTTTGAAAGTGGGTGGTAAGGGATGGTTTGGATCAAGCGGTCAAATGGGTGGAAAAGTGAGCATGTATTGTTGGATTAATTGGTTCATAGTGTTATGGAGGGTATCAGGTAAGGGAGTAAATTATCTCTTCGGGTCCCCATAGTAATAAGGCACCATTGATTTAATAGCTTCCACTTGAGTTTGAGCTTGTTGGGTTGGTTGTGGTTGTGAAGGAGGAGGCAGATTGAATTGTAAAAAGCCTCTATTTTGTTTGCAAATTTTTTGTGTGTTATTTTGGTTTTGATTGTTTTTTTTAGGTTTTTCAGCTTAGTTATAAGTGGATTTGGAATCACGACTTGAAACCAAGTTATGGTATCCACACAAGGTTGTGCATAAATACATAAACGAAGGGAATTTCATCATTGTTAGCTTATCCTAAAAGTGTGTGTGCAAGTTTTCAATAAACTTCTTTTACAAATCTGCATCAGGAAACTTGACATCAATTTGAGCATACACTAATTGGTATCTTGAGATAAAATTCGTTACTTATTCATCTATGTTTTGTCTACATTGCATGAGGTCAACCATTATCTTTTGAGGTGTCATATGAACTTGAAAGTGACTTATGAAAGCATCCACCAATTTATTGAATGAACGGATGGAATGATTGGGAAAGTTGGAAAGCCATTCTAATGTAGTATCTTTCAAGGTCCTTGGAAACAATTTGGCTAGCAATTTATCATCAAGGACAAAGTCACTACAAAAAGTTGTATAAGCATTAACATGGTTGACAGGGTCTCCTTTACCTCCATATTTCTCAAACCGAGGCATTTCTATTCCTTGTGGCATTAGGGTATGTAAAATTTATAAGGATAAGAGTCTGGTATAGACATGATAGGTGGTTGGAGCGAATTGACCTTGGCCAATGGTGGAAAGTTGATGTTGCATGGATGAAACACTACTAAGGAGTTGTGTTAGAACAAGATTGGGGTAAGTGGGTTGAGGTGGAAGAGAAAAGGGTGATGGAGTGTAAGTGATGTTAGGTGAAGTGAAAGGAATACTATGAGGTTTGAAGGTGGTGGAGGGGACTTGCAATGCCACAAGAGATGTAGGAATGCTAGGTAGAATTGAGAAAGAAGTAGCCACATAATTAACCTATTGCATAGTTGTGTGGACTTGCGGATTGGTATAAGTTGGTATAGATGCTATAATTGAAGGGGGAGGAACTTTATGTCCTCCTTGGCTTACATGAATTTTTGTGGATTGAGTATTAGAGGATGCATGTTTATTGTAAATCTCAACAATTCTCTTCATCACTTGCAATCCATCATCACTTTCAATCAAACGATGAAGATTGTCAATGGTAGGTATGGCAGTGGAGGATATGTTTTCTAGTGACAAATCTTGTTGTAAATGTGCAAAATCCTCATGAATATTAATGACCTTTCTGTGTGGGAGGGAATTGTTTTGGGTGTCAACATGCATTGGATGGAAAGATGAAGGCATGGAAGTGTTATTGTCAGTGCCTAATGCACCATTGTCCATACTAGGAATAGGAGCTCGTGTGATCCCCAGGTCCACAACAAAAGTGCTATCATGGGAAGCCATGAGTCTAGAACTTCTCACTAAAGTATTATCAACAGGGAACCAAACACTCATACAAGTACCACAAAGGAGAGGTGAATGCAAATGCAAGGTGATCTAAGATGTCTTATATGCATAGAACAACAATTATGCTAATTGTAATAGAGATCTAACTACAAAAAAAAAATGTAGACAAATGCTAGAAAATTTCCAGAAATGTTGTTTAAAAAGTGCAAAGGGACTGATTCACCCAGGGTGGCGAATGAGTCCTAGGATGATTTTTTTTTGTGTTTTTCAAAAATCTAAATGTGATTTTAATGCTCTAATGAATGCAATCAAACATGCAGAATGCATATTTTCAAGTTTTTTCAAGGAGATGCAATGCAAAAATGAAATCTAAATGAAGCTTTCACTAATGCAATATAAAAAGTCCTAGAATGCAAAAACAAAATAATGTCCTAATTGAATTTTGATGCAAATGTAATCTAGGATGCAATATGAAAATTAAATCAGAAATGCAAAGTGTTCAAAATGTAGGTTCACCAAAATGAACAGTTGATTTTTGGCTCACTTTGTACCTTTCTAGCTCTTATAGGGTTTTTCACCTAAAACGAGAGAGGTAGGGCCAAAAATGCAAAATAGTTCATTCAAATTATGTTATGTGCAATGTTGTCTAATCTAAATGAAGTAAAATAAAATAAATTGAATAACCTAAATGGAGGAAAATGAATGCAAAAGTGAGATTTAAGCTATCTTTGAAAAAACACTGTGATACACAAACAATGAAGTAAATGAAGAAATAATGCAAAACAGAAGGAAATAGGCAGAAACAAAGTGCACCTGGACAATATCTGATGAATTTGGAATGTTGTGGATGCTGGTTGAAATCACCAATTTTTCACAACAGGATTCATTCGCCCAGGGTGGCAAATTAGTCATCCTCCTGGTGAAAAAGTGTCAAAAAGAAGTTTCTTTCTGTCGGGATCCAAAATCTGAAAAAAATCATATTTTTAGTCATAAGGTGGGACTCAGTCACCATAGGTGGTGAATTAGTCCTCTCACAAATTTCTAAAAAATCAGGAGACAACTCTGCAACACCAAATCTGGAAATCACTGATTGTCAGGTTGCCAAAGTCAATTTTGTAGGAAATGGAAAGAACACCTTCTCCAAGCTTGAAATAGACTTGAGTTGACTTGAAGCACATAGTTGACTTGTAGAAAAATATTCAACACCAAAAATATTGTTAAATTTGTATACCTGGGTCTACAAACACACATGTAATAGGGGAAAAATGGTTGAGGATTAGCAAATAGGGGTTTGCCTTGGTCAAACCTCACTTTTGGTAATCAAACCCTTAATGAAACAACAAAATGAAAGAGAATGATAAACTAATAACATGCAATAGCTATCAACTTACCAAACTCTTGACAATGCAAGTCTAAAGTAATGTCAATGGATGCTCCAAAGTGCTTGAAATTTCTTGAATTGATGTTGTAAGATTCTTGAATGTTTGAGATATGATGGAATGTTTGAATGAATGAGAAGATGTAAAATGAGGTAAAAATCACATATTTATACATGCTTGTTCCTTAGTTAACTGTTCATGCCTTATTATAGGTCGACATCAAGTGATTTTGAATAAAAACCCGAAAGGAATTTTTTTTTTTTTAAACTTGGAGCTAAGGGGGACTCATTCGCCACCCATGGCAAATGGGTCCCACTTAGGACTTGAAAGTATGTTTCGGGAAATATGTTGTATTTAATGCTGTTCGTCAGGATAATATTCAAAAATACACTTAATTAAGTCATTTGAGGGCATAAAGGGGTCAAATAAAGCATGATAAAGGGATAAATAGTGAAGTTATGCCTAGAAATGCATGAAAGTTTGTTACAAAACTTTACAACACTTCAAAATAGGGCTTGTTTAGTGATGAAAAGGTGATTTTTAGGTGAATTGTAATGAATAGAGTCTAGAAGAATGTAGAAATGTCTTACAACACTTGAAAACACCTTCACAAGATGTCGCTATTTGAATTTTAGTATGTAAATATGCATGTTCAAGCCATGTCACAACATAAAATCAAAGAAAAATATATCAAATACCATGAAAGAAGACCTAAAAGGCCATGAAAATGATAAGGAGCCATTTTTCTATGGCACAAAGCTAAATAGCAGTTTGGGGAGAAAGATTAAAAATAGAAAATAAACTATAAATTACAAGCTATAAAGTGTATTTAAAATATTAAACTTAATATTAATAGAACCTACAAACTTTAGGGAGAGTTTGGAAGGGATAAATCTTCTGTACCTCTCTCATAAAGTGATTTTTCAAACCTCACTAAGGACACATTCATGCTATGACAATGTGTCCTTTCTAGGGCTCCAGAAAATTAGTCTGTAGGTTATGTTATTCAATGTTTGCACTCACAAATTCTAGTGGGGAAATGTCAAAAATCCATAAATAAATCCTATAGCTAATTCTTTTGTGATTTTGTAAGAAATATGAATACTTTCATAGCTTTGCAACTTTCTCCAATTTTTCTCTCTAGTTGATCTTCAACCTAAAATATATAATCACACATCAAAGAGAGAAAAAATCTTGTTTATTAGGGAGTAGGGGTTTTCCTTGGTCAAATCCCATTTTGGTAATTAAACCTTGTAATGAAATAATGAAACATGAGGGGATGATGAATGAACAAGTTTATGTCACAACTCACCAAACCTTTGATAAAGCTTGATAATGGAGGTATACAACTAGCATGAACTGGCCACAATGAATGTAGATCTTGATCATGAAATTTGATGTGAAACATTTCATTTGGTTTTCTTTAATTGATCTTGAACACTAGATGAACATATTAGCTACAACCACATACATTATGCACTAAATATTTAACATGAACAAATGAATCTTGATTTCCACAATATTCTTCTACAAATCTACTCTTGAATTCCTTTAAAATGCTCTTGAATTCTCTCAATAATCCTCTTGTGAAAATTTATTCATTGCTTGAAAGTATTAGATTAAACTTAGTGAAATAGCCTTGTATTTATACATATCTTAACATTAATTCCCAAAATTAAAATATCACAAGCCAACATCAAATCATAGATTTTAAATCAGTAAAATACCACTAAAAATATATTTCAAAGAGGGTTCCTAGGTAGAAGTGAGGACCCATTCACCATGTGATGAATGGGTCCTAGGTAACCTACATAGGACACACACATTCTAAAATTAAGTGTTGTGTAATGGAATTTATGAATGTCAGGTTTTATCCCTTGGAATTTGCATTTAATTAGTCTAGGATTTGGATTAAAGGGGCCAATTAAGGAAAATTAGCCTCAATCAATTAGTAAATCCCTAGATAAATGTCGAAGTGTAAAGATATGGCTTACAACACCCTTAATAAGGCACAATTAAGTCCATTTTATTAAAAAGGGCCCTTAAAATAATGTGAACGTGTAAAACACATTACAACACTTAATCAAGGCAACATGAAGCTCATTTTAACATTAATTATTACCAAATTAGGTAAGGAAAAGGGATAATTTTTTTGTTACTAAATTTGGCCCCCACTTTATTGAGAGGAGGAACCTGCTTGAAACTTGCATTAAAGGAGACATTCAAGAGGGGTCCAAGTGTACCAACGTGGATGTTATAGAATGGTAAATATCAAGGGGGTGTTCAAGCCACCAAGGTCCAACATCCCATGTCAAACCAACATAAGCACAAAGGGACACACACAAGGTATATGATATTATTTAGGAAGACAAGATACATAAACATAAAATGTCAAAGACTAAAAGAAAGATTAAAAAAAAGAAAAAGGGGTGGATCAAGCCTAAATAGTCTATCCAACTCGATGTGGATCAGGTCTCAACTGTTTTTCCAAAATACATGCTCACTCTGAGCTAATGGAACCTTAGGTCATCCACTAGGTGAGCCCCCATAAAAGTGGCTTAGTGAGAAATTCATGCCTCTATGTATGATTCTCATCGTACTAACCATACCAATGCTATCCCTCTAATATAACTTCAATAGGGTGCCACAAAATGAAACATTGAGCTTATGAAGAACATGCAAGTAAAGGTTTTTGTTCAAAGAGACTTTACTTAGTTTGTGTAAGGTCTCTTCTTAGGAAACATCATTCCTAATGTGTCCAAGAGAGGAAAATTCAAAGAAATATCATGCTCTTGGAGGAAATCAAACCCAATGGTCAACACCCCCAAGAAAAGGACACATCACAAGAAGTAAGAAAATCACACAGTGAAATATGAGTGTCAATGTATGCCCCCACTTTAAAGTGATTTCTAACACCATTATTGTGAGAAATACAATTTAAAGTAGAAGAACACATGAGAGCTCATTTGGAAATCCCTATGCCAAGTCATATATTCCCAAATGAAACTACATCATGAATAAGGGGTTGCCCCAAAAATTTAATGCTAAACATAGAAACAAAAGAATGTCACATGTGAGGAAAATTAAGGAATTTCATCCACATCCCAAGCTTGCTCTTATATATTCATGGAAAGAAATCAACTAGCCAAAGAGACAATGACAAGTGCTAAATGAGGAAAAGGTTGTCTAACCCCCTTGCCTCCACTTAGTGCAACACAAGGATGAGCTGCGGTGATTGATAAGAAACATGAAAATTAGTATTAATTAGAGGATCTAGGTGCTTCAAGACAAGGAAGAGCACGAAAATACTTAATATGTTTAATTTTATTACTCAAAGCCTTCCATTCATTAGTAGAATTACCATGAACTCTATGGTATGCACAAAATGAATTATTGTAGTAAAATTTCTTTCATTTTCCCGAAGGGAGATATATCAAAAAATATTGGAGGAGTCTTGAAAAGATACCCACTTGATCAATAGTAAAATATGTTCATGAACCATAAATTTTAGTGGATTAGGGATGCTATGTCTCTTTTGCGAGCAATTAAGGTTTTTCACCTAATGAAAAGAGATAAATCCTACACCCAAAAATCTACGTGGTTCACTCAAATTAGTGTATGTATGATGAATTAAAGACTTAATGTAATGTTCTAGATGCAGCTAATTGTTAAAATTTATTGATTATTAAGTGAAAACTATTGTAATGCATGTTGTTTGAAAACACATTAGGTAATGCAAAAACACCTAGAAATGAATGCAAACTGAAACATAAATGGATGAAACTGAATGTGTGCCCCTAATATATTGAAGGAGGCTAGAAATGACATTTGAAATGTTTTTGATACTAAAAATTTATCCTACTAGGACTCATTCACCATTCCGGGTGAATTAGTCCTAACTGTGAAATTGACCCGGAACCCGTTTTAGACAAAAGGGTTTCCAAAAATGCAGAAAACCCTGTTCAAGCCTAGAAATGGGACTCATTCACCACTCATGATGAATGAGTCCAATTTTAAATTTGCAAAGATCCAAAAGAGGAAATAGGAGCTCTTAGTCTGCACTTTAGTTTTCTACAGGTGTCTGCTTCTAAAACTCTAATTTTTTAGGTCTAAAAGTGAATTTTCATGGATATTTTTCCTTAGAAAATGAAGGGAAGACTTAAAAAACTTTATAACTTTATCTTCAATTATTTTGAAGTCCTCAAGTTTCGTAAATCTGCAAACACACAAGACAAGAGAGAGAAATATTGAATGTTAGGGCATGGCACTTTGCCTTGGTCAAACCCCTTTTAGGTAATTAAAAAAAAATAGAGAAAGAATGTAATGAAACATGTAGTAGTGGAGTTGATTATATTTCCATGAATATTGATCTTGAATTTCTACAATAAAACATTGAGAATTTTCCCTTGAATTTTTAAAAATTTCTATCTTAATGACTTGAAGTGATGAAACCCTAACTTGCTTCACTTGAGATGGAAGAATGATGGATAAATAATGAATAATGGTTATGATTTAGGGTTTTGATACTTTATTTTATATGAAATGCACCTTATTTTCCTATTAATTGGATCCCCAAGGCTGACATTTAAAAATAATAAACTTAAATTTCAGTTTTTCCTGCTCAAAGGTCAAAATTGGCCCACATGGGACTCATTCACCACCTTGGGTGAATCTATCCCACCTAGAAGGGACTCATTCACCACAAGTGGAGAATTAGTCCCAATGGGGCCCGTTTGCTAGTTGGGTTGTTGGGCAATGAGGAAGTTTGGTTCTTATGTTGATTACATCAAGTATTTGATCAAATTATGCCTTAGGATGCATAATATAGGGTAATATGGGCCTATTAGTGATCATGTAAAGATCAATTAGGGAGTGGGACACATAATTCAATGTTAAAGTGTGATTAAATACACTTTAGAACACTAAAATAAGGTCCACATAGCCTAGAAAGGAACAAGAACCAATTTGAATGTGTTGGACACATTACAACACTAGATTATCATTAAGTTTATCTTACAAGCCTACTAGATTGATATAAATATGCAATTAAATATATTTTATTTTGTTGAATTAGGGGAAAATGGGTTCATAAAGTCTAGAAAATCATAAAAGTCCTTTACAACACTTTACAACACCCTTCTGAGAAATTGATAAATGCATGTTATTCAATTTGTAAGGGTCCAAGACCTAGTGTGGATGTGTAAAACACCTCACAACACTAAATGAAGGTATCATTAAGTCCAATTTATCATCAATTATTTCCTAAATCAATCAAGTTTCCTTTTTTCTATGGTACATTTAGCCCTCACTTTAGTGAGAGGATGAACTTGCTTCAAACTCACACTAAAGTAGACATTCAAGAGAGATTCAAGTGTACAAATGCATATGGAAATGAAAGAAAAAGATCAAGAAGGAAATCAACCCCCATGATAAAGATCCTAAGTCAAACCATCAAGATATGCAATCATGCAATGACACTAACTAAAGGAAAGAAAGATGGGGTGGAAAGGATGCACACACTCTAGGGCCAGAAAACTTTAGGTCATTCATGGGGTGAGAAGTCCACAACATACTCACTCTGGGGCTAGGGAACTTCTGATTGTCCACAGGGTGAGAAAACCCTAAAAGGTGAGACACATATGACCGATATGAGATCACATACACACATGTGGCTATGCAAAAAATTCATGCCTCTAAATGGGCTTTCCCGCTCAACCATACCGAAATTATACCCCCTGATAAATTTAGTAAGCCACCACATGAAAAATAATTTTTGAGCCCTATGAGGTAGGAAAAACTTCATATGCTTGACACTCATAGACATTTTTAATGCAAGATAGTGTAAGGAATGTTCAAATATTTTTTTTAGTTCATGTAATGTCTCATCTCATAGAACATCATGCTTAATGTCTCCAAGAGAGAATAAGTGCAAATGGTCTCATCTTGTTTCCAAAAGAGGAGAAGTGCAAGGTCTCATCCTAGGCAACATTGTACCTAATGTTTCAAAGAGAGGAAATCTCAAGAAAAGTAAAATTGGACAATGAAATGTGAGTCGTAATGTATGCCCCCACTTTAAAGCAGTTGTGAACACCAATAATGTGAGCAATTGCTTTAAATTAGAAGGAGACATGAGAACTTACTTGAAAATCCCTATGCCAAGTCATATGTTTTTGAGGAGCTACCTCATGAGAAGGGGAAGTATGTCATATGCGAGCTAACTTAAGGAATTTTGTCCACATCCCAAGCTTGCTCTTATGTATTCATGAAAGCTTAATGAGTAGCCAAAGGAGGAAACCACAAGTGACATACAAGAATGAGGCTACATAACCCCTTTCCCCCACTGAGTGTAGTTCAAAGGTGAGCCAAAACGATTAATGAAAAGTGAGAGTGAAAATCAATATCAATTAGAGGAATTAGGTGCCCCCACACAGGGAAGCATACCAAACTACTAAAAATGTGGAGTGACCATGAACTCTATGATAGGCACAAAATGAAGTCTTGGAAGAGAATTTCTTTTGAGTTCTATGAGGGAGGGTGATCAAGTGATCTTGGAGGAGTCTCGACAAGATACCCTCTTGATCAATGGTAGAAAGTGGTCTTGTGATTTGTGTCAAAGATACATCTTGCTTAGTATTAGATGTCATAGTGAAATAAGTTTCTCTATATTGAGAGATTTTGTTTGCACTCTTACAGGAGGAGGGAAAATCTATCAAATACAAATCTTTAGTGTCTTGCTAGATGAAATTGACATTAAGCGAAGGGTTTGTTTTTTGTATCCTTGTGTGTAAAGGATGATGTTCAAGACCACTAGTGTCAAGGATTTCTGGATGGATGGCTGTTAAGGAAGATTTAGGAGTAACTTGTGTGAGATTGTTGGTGTTGAGAGAAGGCTAGGGGATCTCTAGATGAAAGGACAATAACTAAGACCATGACTAGTTTGTTGTGTGATAGGGTCTATAGGGTTTCAGATACCTTGTTCATGAGCACCACATATTTTCTACTATATCCAAGTTGTTTCATTAGTTCATAACCACATCCATAAAGCTTCTCCACTGCTTTTGAAGTTGTTGGTTGTTCATGATTATGTTCATCAAAGGTTGTTGTGTAATTTGCTTCATTGGCTAAATTGGTTGAGGCAGATGCTTTGAAAAGGTCATCTAAGTCATGTTTGAAATCCAAGGAACCCCAATCATCTTCTGATAGCATCATTACTTTTTGAATATGTTGTTTATCTTTTTGTTGAATGTGTTCCACTTGTCTGGCTAGTGTTAATGTGTACAAGGGGTTCTATGTGGTTTTCTCAAGTTATAAGACACTATAAGGCTCATGATCAGCATCAAGTGTGCACATTTTGTTTTTGTAGATGTATTTCATTTTTTTATGAAGAGTGGAAGGCACACCATTCATTGCATGAATCCACAACTTTCCTAGAAGAAGGTTATATGAAAGATCATGAGGCATAACCTATATTTTTGTGTTCAATGTGACTTATCCAACTGTAATAGGTAAAGTGATCACATCAAGCAGTGTATTTTTTTACATTTTTAAAGTGCTTAATAAATAAAGATTTAGGTTGAATTTTTTATTTATCCACACAAAGCCTATCCAAAAGGTTTACACTACACACATTAAGGGCTGGGCCATTGTCAATAAGGGTTCACTTTATCCCTATCCAATTGTATCAAGCAATGATCTTGAAAGGTTCATTTTGTTTTTGAACTTCCAAAGGGGGGAGTTCACTTTGGTAGAAAAGAATGTTAGCATTTATTCCTTGGATCATGGCTGCTATGTCATTTGCTTGCACATTAGAAGGGACAAGAACTTGTTGCAAGGCTGCTTGGATCATGTTGTGATAGTGTGGGGATGCTTGAATAAGATCCCATAATGAGATTTAGCAAGATTATTCTTTGGTTGTTCAAAAAGATTGTACTCTTGAATGTGTGAATTTAAGTGAGGATCTCTAGGAAAAATGGTATTTGGTAAAGGTAAGGGTTTTGGTGTGGGTTGTTGTAGTTGCAGATTATTTTGAGTGTTATATGTGTGAGAAACAATATTATGATTCGGTTGTTGTGACACATTAGTTTGAGGTGGGTAGAGGGTGAATTTAGGTTTGTGTTGAGTGTGTTTGTGTGAAGAGGGATAAGGGATGAGTTGAGGTTGAATAATATTAACATCCCCTAGTGAATTAGAGTCTAATAGAGGCTCTTCATTTCCTTTCAAGGGCATAATATTGTTATCAATGTTATCTTTTCCTTTTATGATGATATTCTCCCTAGAAGGATAGTGTTTAGGAGAACAAAAACCTCATGTTTTTGACAATTAAGGCTTGGTTCATTCAAACTAACTTCATCGCAACCAAGGGGGGTGATCCCACAATAGTGGTTTATAATTTTTGGCCAAACTGGACACTGAAATAATTTTTTTAAAACTAAATCTTCACTTTCGGGCACCTATAGAGGCTAAACCGTGAGGAATTTGAAGATGATGCAAACTAGATTTCGTGAAATTTTTTCTATAGATTTTAAATATTTTTTTTCAAAAATTTTGGAATTAGATTGCACTTCTTTTTCCATCTCCCTCGAAAACTAGTTTTTTCAGAAAATAACATTTTTAAAAAGTGACGCTCACCGTATAATGCATAAATATTTTTCCATGAAGGATAAAATTATAATTCTTTCAAATTTATATTTGTAACTCTTATATCTAGTGCTTCCACTTGGTTAAATAGTTTTTAATTGAATATTTTTTCTTTAATCAAGTTTCAAATTCAAACCAATTATAATTCAGACATAGCACGACCGTATAACGCGTAAATTTTTTTTTATGTATCAAAATTCAATTTTATTTTCTTTGTTGGATCAAGGACTTCAATATCTAGGGCACTAATATTTTTAATCCTTTTTTTTAATAATCTGCTAGTTTTCCATATGTATAGAACATAGAGCTTGAATTTCAGTGAAAAACCTACATTCACGAGAAATAAAAAATAAAAAAAATAAAAACATTAAATTTATTTAAAATTATACTTTTTGGGAAGATTATAATAAGGACTACAAACTTGCAAAAAATAAAATTTAAATGAATTCATTTGATCCGCCAAAAGGTAAATCAAAAGTGGTTTTTTATCAGCATTTTGATAGGTGTAAGGGAGACTCTGTTATAGGTATGGTTTAAAAATAGCGGGGTTCTATCCAAGGGGGTTTGATTTAAGGGAGTTTAGTAAAACCCTCTTCAATTGGAATTCCTTATATGGAACCTTTTAATGCTTAAATCATTATATTTTCTAAAAATATGTGATTTCAACAAAAATCAATTCCTCCCAGAAATTGTAAATTAGCTTTGTGGGATCACCCAGGGAGTTATTAATGGTTGAATGTGTTTGATGATTGATAGTGGGGATATTAGAAGAAGACTCTATGCGAGTGTCAATTTTTTCTAATGTCTCACTATTTTGTACCATATTATCTACCCGACTAGGAGAGCTTGTAATATGTTCATCCAATTTTGAGGTTGGTGAAGTAGCTTCATCCCAAGTGGAGGAGGCATCAAAAGAAGGACCACTATAGTTTTCAAATAGATTTTCCCGAATTGGAGGAGCATTAGGGAAGGGAGGATCAAGGGTTTCATGATTCTTAATAGGGATGTCTTCTAACACCAACCTATCCTCTTTACGTCAAGGAGGATATTAGGAGATGGAAAAGTTTGATTGTCAAGGTTATGGAGACTAGGTAAGGTGATATTTAGAAATGTGTCTATGATCTCATGTTCTTGTTGTCTAACATCTTCCAAAGGGGAATGAGGAGGTGGACAATCAAGAACCTTAATGCTGGTAAGTTCCTTCACCAAGTTACCTTCATCACTAATAGGAGAGGAATTGGGAGAAGAACAAGTATGATTGTCATGATTGTCTACATTACCATTCTCACCAATGGTTTGATCATGTTTCTTAAAGTCCTCATTGTGGTAATCAAAATTCAACTCATAAGAGGGAATGTTGTATTTATGCAATCCATTTTGAATGAAATCAAAGCCACATCTTTTGAAATAAAACATGCTATGAGGAAAAAGAAAAGAAATTGCAATGCAATGGCTTAAAATGAAATCCAATTTTCAGATATGAAACAAGGTAATTTTCTGATTACACTATGCACCAATTGGAGAAATGATATGTGGAAAATGCAAATGTAAAATGGAGCAATGCATGAAATGAGCTATTGGAAGTTAGATCTAGTGAAATGCATGTTACAAAAACCCAACTAACTAATCTAGGTAGGTACATGAACTAAAAAAAGCTTAAAAATAGGGTTTTCAGGGGTGAAAAGGGACTGATTTGCCTAAGGTGGCGAATGAGTCCCAGTATGGACTTTTTTTAGAATTTTCAAAAAAAAATTGAGTGATTTTGATGTTTTCTGAGTGCTATGATGTAGACCTAAGTTAAAAATGTAGAATTTTAGAAAATTTAAATGAATTTAGATGGAAACAATGCAACCTAAATGCACTTTTCTATGAATGCAAAATTTGAAACCAAGCATGTCAATTAAGTAATGCAAACCCTAATGCAAAGTCAATGCAAGGCTAAATCTATGATGAAGGACTCCAAATCAGAAATGATAAGTATTCAAAATGAAATTTCACCAAAATGAACCAAAAATTTTATGATGGTTAGGAATGTTGTCTCTTTTGCTCAATTAGGGTCTTTCACTTAATGAAAAAAGATAGATCCTACACCCAAAAATCCAAGTGGTTCACTCAAATTAGTGTATGTATGATGAATTTATGACTAAATGTAATGTTCTATATGTAGCTAATTGATAAAATGGATTTATTATTAAGTGGAAACTATTGAAATGCATGTTGTTTGAAAACACATTGTGTAATGTAAAAACACCTAGAAATGAATACAAACTGACATAGAAATGGATGAAACTAAAAGTGTGCACCTGAGATATTTAAGGAGGCTATAAATGGCACTTTAAATGCTACTGATAGTAGAAATTTAGCCTACTGGGACTCATTCACCATTCTAGGCAAATTAGTCCTAGTTCTGTGAAACTGACCTATAACCCATTTTGGACAAAGGGTATCTAGAACTGTGGAAAACCATGTTCAGGCCTTGAAATGGGACTCATTTTCCACTGATGGAGAATGAGTCCACTTTTGAATTTCTGAAGATCCAAAAGAGGAAATCAGAGCTCTTAGTCTGCACTTTGGCTTTCTACAATTTTCTGCTTCTGAAACTCTAATTTTTAGGTTTGAAAGTTATTTTTGATGGATATTTTGCCTTAGACAATGAAGGGAATACTTGAAGAACTTTACAACTTGATCTTCAATTATTTACAAGTCCTCAAGATGTCTAAATCTATAAGCAAACAATACAAGAGAGATAAATGTTGAATGTTAGGGCATGGGGGTTTGCCTTGGTCAAATCCCTTTTAGGTAATTAAACAAAAATAGAGAAAGAATGTAATAAAACATGTAGTAATGGAATTAATTACCTTTCCATGAAGATTGGTCTTGAATGTCTACAACAAAACATGGAGAATCTTTCCTTGAATGTCTAAAAATTGGTATCTTAATGACTTGGAGTGGTGAAACCCTAACTTGCTTGAGTTGAGATGGAAGAATGATGGATGAATAATGAAGAATGGTTATGATTTAGGGTTTTGAGACTTAATTTTATAGGAAAATCACCTTATTTTCCCATTAATTAGATCCCCAAGGCCGACATGTAAAAATAATAAACTTAAATTTTAGTTTTTGTCACTCAAATGTCAAAATTGGCCCAAATGGGACTCATTCGCCACCTTAGGTGAATTAGTCCCATTGGGGCCATTTTCCACCTGGGTTTTTGGGGAATGCAGAATTTTGGTTCTTATGTTTATTACATCAAGTATTTGATTAAATTATGCCTCAACATGCAAAAATATGGGGTAATAAGGGGCCTATTAGTGATGATGTAAAGATAAACTAGGGCTTGGGACATAGAATTCAATGTGAAAGTGTGATTAAATACACTTTACAATAGTAAAATGAGGTCCAAACAACCTAGAAAGGAACAAGAACCAACATGGATGTGTTGGACACATTAAAACAATAGATTATCATTAATTTTAATTTACAAGCCTTCTAGATTGATATGAAGATGCAATTAAATACATTTTATAATGTTGAATTAGGGGAAAATGGGTTCATAAAGTCTAGAAAAGCATGAATTTCCTTTACAACACTTTAAAACACCTTTACAAAACATTGATAAATGAATGTTATTCAATTTGTAAGGGTCCAAGACCTAGTGTGGATGTGTAAAACACCTTGCAACACTGAATCAAGGTCTCATTAAGTCTAATTTATCATCAATTGTTTTCCAAATCAAGCAAGTTTCCTTTTTTGTACTATACAATTCATTTATTTTGTGAAAAAGATACCTCTTTGTTAGTACAAGGTGTCATACTTATGCAAGACTCTTTATATTGGATATTTTGTTCTCTCCTTGAAAGGAGGGTGTTAAATATAACAAACTCCAATTGTTAGTCTTTTGCGTCATAAGATTAATATTAAGTGAGGATTTCTTTAATTCTTTCATTTCTTTCAATGGACAATAACCAAGACCATTAGCTTCTATTAGTTCGGGATGCAACAAGGTTAAAGTTGGCTTAGAAGAATATTTTATAAGAGTGTTCACATTTTCATGGCCTTTTATATCTTGTTTCATGGTGTTGGAACTATGTTGCTTTGATTTTATGTTTTGATTAAAAGGAAAAATAGGTTTTGAAGGGACCTAAAATCCTTTACAAGAGAGAGACCAAAAGATGCTAAAGGACTAAATCAATCCTCAGCCAGTAGCCACTCAACCAACAAAAAATTGACCAACAAGGGAGCCAAAAGAAGAGAGACAATAAACAACCAGCCACTCCCAACAACAAAACAACATCATGCAAACCAACTAGACACCAAAAAATAGAAAGCAATAGAAAAAGACTTAGAAGCTACTTAATTCCACCCAAAGTTTTTGCCATTTCAACTGGCTCTAACTTATGTTTTTCAACCATTTCCAATAGTTCTTGCTTCTCAGAATCAAACACTTTTTTCCACTCAGCCAAACCTCTTGCAACCATCACTTTGTCATCAGCCTTGAGGGATTTTTTTCCTTTACCCTTAGCCACCTGCTCTGAATCCATGAATTTAGAGAAAAAGACTCAATCTTCCCTAAGCTAACTAATTTTCTTGAAGAGAGTCTCAAGAGCTTCAACACTATTTTTAACTGAGACATGACTAACCTACAATAAATTTTTAATATCGATCACTGTTTAAACTTGCAGCATTAGCCTCAAGGGCTTTCAATCTCTCATCGCATTGATCCTTAAACTCAATGTGAGTGTGTTCCAACTCCACTAATTTGTCACTAAGTAAATCTGAAACTGAAGATTTTGGAACATTTTGCAAATTTTCCTTTAGGCCCCTGATTTTAATGTTGATTTTGTTAAATTCCTACAAAGATGATTTTCCCAGCTTGAAGGTACTATTAGCACCCACCCTAGCCATGTCTAATAGACCAAACATAGAGGTATCCTACCCATCTAGGTATGAGAAATCCTCCAATAGAGGATCAATATTCAGGGGCATAACATTTCCTTTTCCCTTGCCATCCACATTCTGCACACCAATCTCATTTTCCAAAGAAACCTTGGGATCATCATGGATAGGGGATTCCTCCACAGTCATAGCATTAACGTGTAGATTAGTGCTAACCTTTGCCTTAGAATGGGCCCTAGCCACCACATCAAGCTTCTTTTTCTTCAAATTGGCCATCCTCTTTGACAACCTTCTAGGTTTTTCAGCCACATCAGCCTTCTTCTAGGCCCCAACCTCACTGGCCCCACCAACAACACATTTCTCCTCGGCAACTTCCACTTCTCTTGGAGAGGACCCATACAACCCTATCTATGTGTCTTCACTCCCTGAGATAGCCAATCTGTTGGGGGCCCTATGAATTTTGGAACCCGCCACCTTTGTTTTCTTTGAACCCAAAGCCAAGCCAACCTCATCCTTATTCCACTCTTCCTCCTCATCTGACAAGGAATCTCAGTCCAACAACCCAGAGAGGGCAACAAAATCTTCCCCCATACCAATGATGGTGGGGAACATAGTCAAAGATTAAACATGCTCCATAATGAGAAATATAATCCCTTCATGAAGGATGGGAGCCCTCTTGTTCTTCAAATGGTCATACACAGAGGATTCCAGTGAGGAAAAAGAAAAAATGGGAAAGATATAAACAAACATGCCTGAAATGATTGAGAAAAGTGAAGTGGTTACCAAGAAGTGCCTTGACTCTTCCTTCCAGTGTCATGTACCACATCATCACCTTTGTGACCCTAGCCTAGATCTTCTTCAGTGATTCTCTATCATAACCCTAATTTTCTAGTCTAACAAGATTTTTTCTTTCACCCTCCTTAAAAAACTACGTCATAGCCTCCTCATTACTCTTTTTATCCTTAAAATATTTCCTGCCCATAGTCGAAAACCCCATAACAGAGGAGATTAATTCCTCATTCACTTCCACCTCAAATCCCTTCATCACAAGCTTGTGATTATGCAAGATGGACACAAATTTAGCCAATGAATTCAGGTCATGCCCATGTACAACCTCTCCATAAAAGGAGTAAAATTGTCATGACTGAGGATGTTCCACAGCTTCTTCCTCCAAATTTCACCACACAAATCAAGCTCAACATGATTCCTATCTTTGCCCATGGATCCCTTAGCAGCCAACACCCAACACTGGTTAGCCAGATACAAGCCCTAGAGCCAAGTAAAAACCACAAAGCGTGCAAAATGGGGTGGATTACAATAGTTGTAATAAGTTATCCCACACCATCAATTCTTAAGATGTTCCTAGCATTCTCAGGAGTGATATAACCCTCCTCCCATGAGTGAAATTCTCTAAGACTGGCAACCACATTGGAAAAGAAATCAACAAGGGAGTTTCCTTCCCAATACACATGAGATATGCGGGTCTCAACACAAGATTGAAGCATGATTACCATATCTTTGATTAACTAATCCATGTTCCAACTTAGACGATGTACCCCATTTAGATAATTAATGAGATTCATTGAGTCATTTTCCACCCAAATCTTTGAATACCCTTTGCTAATGGCATACTTTACACTTATAAACACAACCTCCACTTTCGCCGAATGATTTCTCTGATTACCCAATGGGAGTGCCACCGTTCCAAGGAGTCTTCCATAGCTATCTCTTAATAGACCCCCACTACCAGTAGGCCTGAGATTTCCCTTAGCTTCCCCATCAAAGTTAATTTTAATCCATCCTTCAGATGGAGGTTGCCATCTAGTATCTCTTTTTGCAAAATTACTATTCTTGGTGTGCAAGACTGGAATCAAAGAAATTCTCTAGTTGGAAATAACTGTTAAATCATAGCCAACAAGAAACAAAGTCAGATCACACTTCAAGGAGTCTGATCTAATGAGCGCCAAATTCTCCAAAATAGATCGATGAACCTTGATAAAAAGGATATCAACCTTAAGTTTAGAGTCACAAAAAATCCTATTATTTCTTTCTTTCCAAAGGCCCCAAGCAATATACGGGGCCATAAGATCCCAAACGGATTGTAACATAGGAGAGCAAGAAGGACAAGACCACTGCTCAAAGAAATTAGCTAAAGAATCAGGAAAAATCCACCCCACATACCAGAGAGTAAGGAACCTACTCCACAAAGCAAAAGAGTAGTCGCACTCAATGAGCATATGAAAAGCATTCTCCCCATTAGCTTCACAGAGAGAAAATCTGTTGGGGATGGAAAAACCCCTCTTACAAATATTATCAATAGTTAGAACTTTACCTTGCATTATAACCAAAAGAAAATGTTAATGTTAGGGACTAGATATTTTTTTCCAGAGTCTCCTCCAAAATAAAAAAGAATCAGGATCCACCAAAGAACTTAAGAAAGTAGAGGCCACTAAAAAATTGCCTCTTGAACAAGGGGCCCAAACAACTCTGTCCTATCTAGGAAAAATAGGGATCTGAACACTTTCAAGGAAATCTTTAAGCACTTTCAAAGATGGGTCCTAGACAATAAAAATTTTCCAAGCCCCATTCTCAGAATAATCCACCACATTGGCACCAAAATGTTGTTTGCAAAGAGGAGCAATAGGTGGATCCCATGGAAAGGAAATTACAGGACAATTCCCACACCAAATGTCTTCCCAAAAAAGAATACACTTCCCATCACCCAACAATCATTTAACACCATTAAAAATAGCATCTCTACAGAGCATAACATTTCTCTAGAAACAAGAGCCAGAAGGAACCATATTAGAAGACAACATATCCTAGGGCCTATCCATCCAAACAAGTACTTATTTCCCACCAGACGGTCCCAACTTTCCTCCCCATTCAGAAGCCTCTAGACATTTTTAGCCAAAAGGGACTTGTTAAAAGAGTTAAGATTTATAATTCCTAGATCACCCCGCTTCTTGGGTTTACACACCAAATCCCAGGAAACAAGAGGAATACTAGCTTTTTAATCCACCCCAAACCAAGGAAATCTTCTCATTATCTGATCCATTTTTTGTTCAAACTTGGTAGGCACTTTAAGAAGACTCATGGCATATAAAGGTAGATTTTGAAGGGTTTCTATAATAAGCTAAATTTTACTAGCCTGACTGAGAAGCACACCTTTCAATCCAACTAATTTCCTACTGAACTTGTCCAACAAACTCAACCAAAATTATTCTAGAACCTTAGAAACACATAAAGGAAGACCCAAATATGAGGAGGGAAGAAAACCCCGGTTGGAAGACAAAATTCTCTCAAGCTTGATTTGTAAACCTTTCCAAATGTTAAAAAAGGAAATATGACACTTAGGCTGGTTGATCTTCTGACTTGATGCCTTTTCATAATCAGCCAATAACTTCTTAACCACCCTTGCTTCCTTGACAGAGGATTCACCCATCAACATAGTGTCATCAACACATTGCTGATGGATAATCAAAGGACATCTAGAAGATGGAGAAAGACCTTTCATCAAGCCCACCTAAAGTTCCTTCATGATATTATTCCCCAAAGCCTTCACCATCCAAATAAACAGTAGCAACGTGATAGGGTCACCCTAACATAGTCCCCGTGAGCTCCAAAAGGAAGGAGAAGGGGAACCATTCACCAGAATAGAAAATGAGGGAGTAGAGATGAGTTTCTCAACCAATTGAATAAATTTATGATAGAAACCAAATCTAGCTAGTACATTTAGAATAAATTTCCAACTTACTCTATCATAGGTTTTAAGTAAATCTAGTTTCAAAAAGAACCTCGACTTTTTGGAAACAAAAATAGAATGGGAAATTTCATGAACTGTGATAATAGAGTCCAGGATCTCTCATCCCTTGACAAAGCTACTTTGTTGATGAGAAATGAGATATGGTAAACATTTCTGCAGCCTGGTCACAAGAATTTTGGAAAAAAAATTATATATAGAGTTACACAAGCTAATGGGGTGAAAGTCACCGAAAGTTAACACATCAACTTTCTTAGGAATCAGGACAATGAAAGTAGCATTCAATTCCTTAAGAAAACTTCGAGACCCAAAAAATTCCTTAGAAGAATTTATAACATCCTCAAAGACAATCTCCCAACAAGTGAAAAAATAAGAAAGAAAATCCATCAGGTTCGGGAGCCTTGTTACCTTCAAAAGAAAACACCGCCTCCTTAAATTTCATGGTAGAGGGGATAGTTGTCAGGTCCTTTTTTAGATGCTCTGATAACATATTGGGAATAACATATAGGGCCTCATCCACAAGATTTTATTTTATGTTTTAACATGGCTTGAACATGCTTATTTAGGTATTAAAATTCAAATAACGTCTTGTGAAGGTTTTGTGAAGTGTTGTAAGACATTTCTACACTCTTCTAGACTCCATTAATTACAATTAACCTAAAAATCATATTTTCACACATCAAGTCCTATTTTGAAGTGTTTTAAATTCTTGTAACAAACTTTCATGCTTTTGTAGGCATACTTTCACTATTTACACCTTTCTCATGCTTTATTTGGTCTTTTTATGCTTTGATATGCTTAATTAAGTGTATTTTTCAATATTATTCTAACAAACAACATTAAATACAACATATTTCTTGACACTTTTTTTTAGGTCCTAGGTGGCACCCATTCACCATGGGTGGCGAATGAGTCTCCCTTGGCCCCAAATTCAAAATATTTTAAATTTTCTTTAGGGATTTTATTCAAAAACACTTGATGTCGGCCTATGATGAGGTATGAATAGATAAACAGTCACAAGATTAGTATAAATATGTGATTTTTTACCTTATTTTACATCTCCTCATTCATTCAAACATTCCATCTCACATTTTAAGCATTCAAGCATTTTATATCAACTTTTCAAGCACTTTGAAGTTGCCATTGACATTACTTGAGATTTGCATCATCAAGGGTTAGGTAAGTTGATAGCATTTACATGTTATTAGTTTATCTTTCTCTTTCATTTCATTGTCTTTTCATGGGTTTAACTACCAAAAGTGGGGTTTAACTAAGGAAAACCCCTATTCACCAACCCTTAATCATTTTTCCCCTATTGCATGTTTGTTTGCAACTCTTTGTATCTAGATTTGAGAAGATTTTTGGTGCTGAAGATTTCTTTCCAAGTCAACTAGGTGCTTCAAGTAAACATTAGTCAATTTAAAGCTTGGAGAGAGTTATTTGTCCATTTTCTGCAGAAATGACTTCGGTAACCCAACAAGTAGACTTTTCCAGATCTGATGTTGCAGAGTTGTCTCTTGATTTTTTAGAAATTTGGGAGATGACTAATTCACCACCTATGGAAAATGAGTCCCACCTTAGGCCTGAAAATAAGAATTTTGTCAGATTCTGGATCCCAACAGACATAAACCAACTCTCGACACTTTTTTCACCGATGGAAGGACTAATTTGCCACCCTGGGCGAATGAGTGACAATGTGAAAAATCAGTAATTTTCATTAGCATCTAGAACACACCAATTTCATTACAATTCATCCAAGTGCACTCTGTTTTATCTCATCTCTTTTTGTTCTGCATAATTTCCTCATTTTCTTCATTATTTTCATATCACAATGTGTTTTCAAACATAGTTGTAATTGCACTTTTACATTCATTTTCATTCATCTAGGTCCATCAATTGCATTTAGTTATGTTCATTTACATTAAATGACATTGCATACATCTTGATTTGAGTGAACCATTAGCATTTTTGGCCCTATCTCTCTCCTTTTAGGTGAAAAAACCTAAAAGTAGAAGAGTAGCATTAGGGTCCCAAAAATCTATGTTTCATAAGTGAAGGATTTTTTTTTTCTTTCAAGGGACAATAACTAAAACCACTAGTCATTTCATACATGTGAGGCTCTATAAGGACACAAATACCTTATTCTATAGCACCACATCCTTTTCTATTATAACCAAGTTGTTTCATAAGTTCATAACCTCTTCCATAGAGATTTTTCATTTCTTTCAGATTCGGTGGTTGCTCATGATCAATTTTATCATTTAAGTTTTTCATGTAATTTTCTACTTCTTGTAAAGTGGTTGAGGTGGATTCTTTTCAATTTTGTGTTGACATTACCACTTTTTGTTTTCCCTTGTCGGACTCTTTTGTTATGATCTTGTATTCACCCACGAATGTTGGTGTAAAATCTAAGGAACCCCAATCATCTTCTAAAAACTTAGTTACTTCATATATGTTCTTCTCATGTTCTTCTACCTTCGTGACTTCTACTTTTGCAGTTGGTATCAATGCTTTCAAAGGATCTCATTTTTATTTCTCAGCATGGAAACAACTTTCAGGTTTAGAATCGGCCTTGAGTGTGTAAACATTGTTGTCATAGATTTACTTCATTTTATGATGAAGGGTAGAACAAACTCCATTCATTGTATAAATCCATGACATTCCTAAAAGAAGATTATATGAAATATCATGAGGAATAACATGGACCAAAGTTTGCATTGTAAACTTTCAAACTTTAATGGGTAATGTAATCACTCCAAGCTTTGATTATTTTCCTATGTTATCGAATCCATGAATAGGCAAAGAATCAGGGACAATGTCACTTTTATCCATATGAATCTTCTCCAAAAGTCTCACATGTACACACATTAAGGGTCAAAACATTATAAACAAGGGTTCTCTTTATTGTGATTCGATAAAATATGCTATTATCATGAATGCATCATGTCATTTTTGGACATCAAATGAAGGTTACTCATCTTGATGGAAAGTAATTTTTAAGTTGACCAGAGTTATAGCTTGAATTTGGGATGCCACATCATTTGATTGCACATTAGGAGGAGTAGGATCTTGTTGTAAAGCACTTTGAAGCATGTTATGATAACTAGGCGAGGCATGAATAAGGTCCCATAAGGATATCTTAGCAATATTATTTTTAAGTTGTTCAACAAGATCATTCTACTTTCCATTACGTATGGGAAAACAAGGAGCACTAGGCAAGATAGGTTGAGGCAATTGGAGGGATGTCAGAGTTGTTTTTCTTTGTTGTGGATTATTCCTAGTGTTATATGTATGAGAAATGATATTATAACTCAATTGTTGTGAAAAATTATCATTATCAAGTTTCCTTGTAGGTCATTCAAAGATTAGCATGGGTTTATTTTGAACTTTTTGTTGTTGTGAGGGTAGATAAGTGATATGTGGAGCCTTAGGAGGTTCAATGATTAAAGGATTTGTAGGAGGTCCAAGAATTACAAGACTCAAGGGAGTCCTAATGTTAATAAATTCAGCACACTTATCCTTACTATCATGATCTCTTAGTGAAGGGGATTCTTATGTCACTTCATCATCTTCATCTAAGAAAGCCATTTTACTATTGTTTGAAATACATGTGTCAATGTTATTTTTTTCTTGCACCATGATATATTCCCTAGTAGGAGAGTTTTGAGGAGAGCTACAAACTAGATGTTCATGACATATAAAGGTTGGTTCTTCTAAAATGACTTCATCACAAGTAAGGGAGTTATGAATGGTTGGATTTTTTTTCTTGTAAATGATGAAATTATTTTGTTCAATAATGTTTTCCCTAGGGGAAGAGAGACAAATAAGACTCATAAATATCATTGAATTGATATTCTAACACTAAAATATCTTCTTCACAACTAGGAGAGATATTGGGAGAAGACCAAATTTGATTTTCATGGTTGTCCACTATTGTATTCTCTTTCACTAAAGCATTCTCGCAGGTGTGATGGATGAACTTTTTCTTGGAATGCTTAGAGAGATACTCGATAATAGCATTGTGTGACCAAAAATGAAAAGTATTGCTAATCGTCTTATGCAATGCTACAATAATGTAAACAATGTATATCCATTTGAAGATGAAAAATACTTTTATCCAATTTATGCAAAGCTTAAAAAATGCAAACAATGTGCATCCAAAAATGAAAATCTCTTTTATCAAGATTATGCAAAGCTTAATGAATGTAAACATTGTTTATGCAAAGAGTGAAAATTACTTTTATCCATATTATGTAAAGTTTAAAAAATATCAACATTTTTAGATCTGATGATTTTTGCTACTGAAATTATTTTGGAATGATTCAAAATGGCTACTCTAAATGGATCATTTGACCTCGATGCATAAAGTAGAAATTGTTAAGACTTTCTAGACTGATATTGTAGGTTACTAGCAAGCCTACAAAGTGTGAAAAACCACAAAAAAGCTGAAAAAGGTTAGTTTTTGTAGGCCTCCAAGGACTCATTCACCTAGTGGCGAATGGGTCACTGTATAGGTTTTTTGAGTGATTAGATGTGTTTTCTATTTTAGATCTAAAATTGTAACTTATGTAACATAATTTTCTAGAATATGATGTGTAAATGCAAGTGAAACTGATGAAAAATGATGAACTATATGACACTTTTTGAAATGGAATTTTGTCTCAATTTTTGAATGTAAATGATGAAAATTACACTAATATGCAAAAACTATGCTAAATTAATGTAATATGCATGCAAATTTTTGAATTTTTCATATTCAAACAATGCAATAAATGAAAATTTAAACCCCTATATGCAATCCAAAATAATGAAAATATAAACAACCCTAAATGTAACAAAAATAATGTAAACCTAATGCAATCTATTGAAAAACTTAGGTCTAGGGTTAAAAGGACTCCAATTTTGAGAAATGTTGCAGAAGGCTAGGTTCACCATAATGAAAAATAAGAAAATGAGGTTCACCAAAATGAATTGATAAATGGGATTATGATGAAACTATTCTTCTAATTTCGTTGAAGGAAATGAGATCCACACCAAAAATTTACAATCAAAACTTAGGTGAGTCAACTCAGGGTATGCATCAATAAATTTCTTGTTAAAAGGAGCAGGGTAACTGAGAGAGGGGGTGAATCAGTTGTCACTAAATTAAAATGAAAAACTTCAAACACTTATCAACTTCACAACTGCACTATTCTATTATTAAGTATGAACATGAAATATAGATAATAGAAAGTAAAATTAACACTATGAGCACCATATTTTACATGGAAACTCTAATCAGGGAAAAAACACGGTGAGGATTAACTCACAATATAAACTAATGGAAAAACCAAATACAAGAGGCTCACTACCAAGGGATCACTGGATGAATACAAAGGCTCATTGCCTACAAAAAGGACTCACTGCGTATAGATACAAAAGATAATAGAAAGATTCACCAAAAAAATTTACACACATCTGCATCCTTAATTAGAAAATTGCAGACACCTTTAGCTCACTGCTTTTAGGATTCTAACACAATAAAGTAATGTTGCCTCAACTCACTTTCACACAAATCTACTCTTCATTTGTGGCTTACTTCATTACTTATGTACATTTTAAACCTTCACAACTCGACTTGGATTTATACCACCTTCAACCTTAAAAACTTTCTCCAAGGTCGGCCACATATGCTTCATTTCATAAATTCAAATTAGGTTAGCAAGTCAACATTCCTGCGGTGGAAAATAATGAGAGTGGACCAATTAAACACTTAACCAAGACCAAAAGAAAAAGCTTGGATCAAGCATACACTTCCTTAATTAATTTGTAATTCTTCATATGAAGTGTAAACACCAAGTCGGCCAAACCTAATGAAAACACAAATTAACAATGAAGTACACACTTCCCAACAAGAAGATAACATGTTGATGATGTAACACACTTTATCATGCAAGAGAAATTTTTTTAGATACCTTTAGATACATTCACAACAAATGAAGAAACCCTAAAACATAGAACACCTTCTATTAGTCCATCTTGACTGTACAAACACATACAACAATTCTGAAACTCAATTTCTAGAGGACCCAACCAAAAATATCTCAACCAAAACCCAAAAAACAACAATTACAAGAAATATTCCAAATCTAGAAGACATGAAAAATATTAGTATAGGATTGTGGAGCAAAAAAAAATCTCCCAAACCATAGACAAGCAACTCTATCAAACTAATTCACACATGGTTGGTGAACACAACTTTCATACTCCATCAAACTAGAAGCTACAAATCAAGAGATGACAACAAAATATCTCCAACACCAAACCTTCAAATCCACACAAGCATAGGATCAACATAGAAGAAACGTAGACCACATATCAGAGCACATTTTGGACACATACATAACTCTAACTTCACTCTTTATTAATTTTCTTCAAAAGCACTTGGTAACTCATCATTTCAGCACATCTACAACATCATAAGTATAGCTCCATGTACTCAGAACATCTAAAAAACATATCATCTATACATGGATAATCTACAACATTTAGAACTGTGTTTACATCAATGAAAACATTAATGACAACACCACCAAACATGCTCATACTTGCAAAAATATCCTCCTTTGTCATTGATGGAAACACATTATGTG
Organism: Sequoia sempervirens; assembly: GCA_007258455.2. NCBI lineage: Eukaryota > Viridiplantae > Streptophyta > Pinopsida > Cupressales > Cupressaceae > Sequoia > Sequoia sempervirens. The sequence goes on from VDFB02000003.1 coordinate 680,599,043, forward strand.
AAAAACCATCAAAGAAAACATTGTTCTTTATTTTCAGATTAAACAACCTTCTATTCCTCTTCTATTATTTTTCACATGACTCTTTCTCACCCTTTGACATCAATGGCAAAGATAAAAAAGCTCTGATCACTCCCCCTTAGGAGTACACCCATGCAACTCATACTACAACAATGAAAACTTTCTACTTCCCCTATGGAGTAGACCCATTCATTAGTCTAGATAAATAAAGAATCTATGGATCTACTAGATCAATGCACCTTCATGTGCACCTAATTCAGAGGGCCAATGAACCCCAACCTCTCCCTGTGATACTCTAAAGTATCCTTTGGAAGAGAGTTAGTAAATATATCTGCAATTTGTTCCTTTGTAGACACATACTCCAGCCTAACTTTATTCTCCAATACCTTCTCTCTCAAAAAATGAAATCTGATAGATATATGTCTTTTTCTTGAATGCTTTACCAATTTTTTTGAAATGTTTATAGCACTTGTATTGTCAAAAATTATAGGAATAAGCTCATCATATATCACTCCAATATCCTTTAGTATTTTCTTCATCCAAGAAACCTGTGTTCAGTAGGATGTCGTAGCAATAGACTCTCCTTCTATAGTGGATAAAAAACCAACTCTTGCATCTTACTTAACCATGCAACAATTTTCCACCAAGAAATAAAGCACCTCCATTGGTACTCTTTCAGTCATCCACACAACTAACCCAATTTGCATTTGTATAAGCACTTAAATTGAAATTAGTATCCTTAGGATACCATAAGCCATAATCTAGTGTACCTTTAAGATATCTAAATGTCTTCTTTATAGCTGTAACATGTGCTTCTTTAGGTTTTGCTTGAAATCTAGAAACTACACATACTACATGCATGATATCCAGTCTGGTAGTAGTAAGATACAATATTCAACCAATCATAGATTTTTATTTGCTCTGATTAGCCCTAGCAAACTCATCATCTTTACTCGGCTTACATCTGGTCACCATAGGAGTACTAACCAGTTTGGAGTCATCCATTCCAAACTTGTTCAACAACTCTTTCACATATTTCTATTATGAAATAAATATCCCCTTATTAGTTTGATTTACTTCAAGACCAAGAAAAAATTCAACTCACCAATCATGGACATTGCAAATTATTTTTTAATTTACTCCAAAGATGATATCATCAACTACCACTATCAACATTTTGTTACCTTTCACTTTAAAGTAAAGATTACTATCAACAAAGCCTTTGTTGAATCCTTGTTCTATTAGGTATCTATCCAATCTTGCGTACCATGATCTGGGAGCTTGTTTCAGTCCATACAATTCCTTCTTAAATTTACAAACCATATCCGGTTTTTCTAATAAGTGAAATCATTTAGGTTGTTCCATGTATACTTCCTCTTCTAGTTCACCATTCAGGAATGCAGACTTCACATCCATCAGATATACTTTGAAATCCTTGTGGGAAGAAAATGCAAAAAATATCCTAATAGCTTTCATTCTTGCCTCTGGGAAAATGTCTCTTCAAAGTCTTTGCCTAAAACTTGTGAGTATCCCTTGCATACAAGTCTCACTTTGTTTATTATAACTTCACCATTTTCATTCAACTTATTCCTAAACAACCACTTTGAACCAATTATATTCTTATTAACATGTCTAGAAACCCGTTCCCATGTTTGATTCTTCTCTATTTGTTGCAACTCTTCTTTCATAGCTCCAACCTTTAACTGTCATCTTCACATGCTTCATATATAGAATTAGATTATATTTTAGAAAGTAAACATAGATTTACCACAAATGCTACTTTACTTCTTGTCTTCACACCCTCACTCTTATCTCCAATTATTAGTTCCTATGGATGATACTTTTGGACATACATAAGAGTGTTAGGAAGAAATTGAGGTTCATCTTCTTCTTCTTCTTCTTCCTCTTCCTTATTTTCTTTAGGTATGGGTGCACAAATAGGATCATCAGGTTCAACTTCAATTCCTACTCTTGCTTTGAATACTTTAAACCTATCTAGACCTCGAGTCTTCTCTCTAAGAAAGGAAACCCATGTCATTCTAGAATAATGATCAATAGGGAGCATGAAATACTTGTCACCGTTTAGGCTTCCTATTCTAGTAGGACCACAGAGGTCTGTATGAATTAATTTCAGCATTCTAGTAGTAGTTTTCTCTTTTCCTTTGAAACTGCATCTTGTCTATTTCCCTAACTGACAACTTCTCCAAATAGTATTAGTAGGCTTTATGATTTTAGATAGACCTTGGAAAACATCTTTTGAACTAATTTAGACCATATTATCAAAGTTTACATGTCCCATTATTTGGTGCCATAACCAACTCTCATTAACTTGAGATACAAGGCACTGACCATCAACACCCTTAAGCTAATGGATGTTTCCATGAGTTTTCCTTCCTACAACAACCATAGTTCTGGATCCTTTTATGATCTCACATGTATTATCCTGAAACACAAGTTTGAAACCTTTGCTACACATCTTTCCAATACTTAAAAGGTTATGCCTTAGGCCTTTTACATAATATACATCATCAGTGTTGTGAATTCCTTCAAAACTAATTCTACCTTTATGAACAATCTTTGGTCCAGAATCATGACCAAACCACCATCATACTTTCAAGTTTAGTGTACTTACTTTTATCTCTGGTCATGTGATTAGAACATCCATTGTCAATCACCTAGTATTCTTCATCTTGTCTAGCATGAAAGGTGATAACCAAAGTACCTTCCATCTCATCCTTCTTGTTCTTTGAATCACATTTTCACGCACATTTTCCAGAGTTAGATGACATGAATTTTTTGGGAAATTAAATATCAGTGTTCACATTCGTTAATTTTTTTTTGAAAACCAACATAATAATATTGTTAGGAAATAATAATTGGGTTTGTTAGTATGGTTTGTTGGAATATTATGTATAGGTTGTACGAGAGATTGTAGTTATATGAGTTGTTAAAATAACTCATATTATTAATTAGAGAGTAGTTCCTTTAATATAGGAGATCAAAACTCCTATATAAGTTTGTAATGTATTGATTGAAAATAGAGGAGGAGAAGCACAATTTTATCTTGTATATTTATTTTCTTCTAATATTGTGCCTAAAATTGCTAATTTGGTATCAGAGCGGGATATACATGTAATATATGCATTTCACAGATAAAGTGCTGATTTTGTGGAGCACACAAAGGTGTATAGGATGCCTATGATCCTAAAATGAGTGGATCAAGGAAATTTTGGATTCCTTTGTTATGATTGTGGTATGGCGTTTGGTTGGATTTCATTCTTGTCAGGGCATGATGTAAGAAAACACACTTGGTGGCTTTTTGACAACTTGAATTAGATTGGATTAAAGACAGATTGTGGAGCAATATAGACCAAATTTCTTATTGACCAAATCTTTGTTTTCTGTGATCTATGATTACATGTTTGGCATGATTTACATAACACGGACCTCTCATAGGTCTATGGTTTTCCTCACCTCCATTAACATTCAGCTTGCGCACAGCTTCAAGATTTTTGCAGGAGTATTATTGTATTTGGATTTAAGTATTTTGTATTCATTGGAATCTGTTGATAGGTACATTTAATTTCTTCATCAGAGATCGCATTGGTAGTGGGTGTTCTCTTTAGTGATGTGAAGATCGATTCTACTTTCCTCCTTAGCCTACCAATTGTTTAAAAATTATCTCATGATAGATCATCATCATTCGAGCCCCATTTCAATTATACTCTGATCCTCGTACTTGGGCTTGAAGGCGGTCAATCTAAGCATCTTGTGGATCAATATTGGTGACTGGATAGATGATTATGTGAAAATTTGAGATTTCTTTTAATAGAGCTTTTTAGACCCATCAATTGGTGGTTAGCATTCTATATTTTGTTGTTCACATAAATCATTGGCATCAACAACAAGATATTTTTCCCAAATCTATGACATGGTGAGATAAAAAGAGGACTATTGCATTGCGTGGTTTTTGAAAACTATTGTAGTCACCATTTATCCTATATAGGTAGATAAGCCCATGACTTAGAGATAAATTTTTTATTTAAAACTCATGCTTTTGAATATGCCTATAGGTCATGATTGAGAAATAGATTTTTTTTTTTTCATGCTACTGTCATTTGAAGTTGGAGCCATATAAAAATAAATAATAAATAGAAATAAAAATTTCCTTAATTGTTATTGGAGTGCATGATCAGTGGTACCTGACACTCCTTGTAAGAAGTTCATATTGAGAGGGGCATTTCAAAATTGAGCCTTAAATCCAAATTTTTTAAGTAGAAAATATATTGGAGGATGGAGGTATTTGAGGCAAGAGGACAACCAATGACCTCTCGTCAGTCACCAACGATGGGGCTGCACAACTGATTTTGTGACTAGTGTGCAGTGTGTTTTCAATTGTTGGTGTGTATTTCAATTTTTTAGTTTTTTAGTATGGTGTGTGGATACTAGAAAAATGATTGTATTGGAGAGAAGATAACTATAGCAATCCTCTAACTGTCATGATCATTTGAGTGTCGTACTTCATTGGAAGATGGTCAACTGGTGAATACATTCACTAGCAATAATGGTCATGTGTAACAAGATCTAGATAGTAGTATGCAGTATGATATGATTTACTTTTTAGTATTCTTATTTGTGTGAATAAAAGGAATTTCACATTGTAGGGGGGAATAATAACTAATGTTCCATTCCCATCTTGTTCCAAAATAGATAAAGTCAAAGGCATGTTCTAGTGGTAGTGGCAGTTGTCTATGTTGTTCAAGATTGAGTGGCAACGATCAACAATAGTTACTACAATTAAGAACATTGTGTTCTTATGTATTGTAATGTGAAACCATTTATAGTATGGGTTTTTTCATATTTGTGACATGTATTTTGCTTTCTATAACTTCCCTGATGTACAAGCATAGTGACAAACAAAAGCACCAGTGTAATGCAGTTAATGGATCTTGAAAGGGTTTGTGGGAGGATCTAGAAAACCACACTAGGTGGATAGATGGAGGAGGTTCCTGTTCACGTCAAGGTTTTCGGTAAGCCTATTTAAACCATGGGAGGAGAGAGTCTTTCTTTGGATCAAGGTCATGAGTAAGTTGGAAATGCCACAAAGATGAGCATACTAAGGATAAAGGGTGTGTGTTTGTACCATGTTCACACTAAGGGGGGGAATGAAGGGAAATTAAATATTCGTGTTCACATTGGTTAAAAAGTTTTTGAAAACCAACATAATAATATTGTTAGGATATAATAATTTGGGGTTTGTTAGTATGGTTTGTTGGAATATTATGTATAGGTTTTATGAGAGGTTTTAGCTATATGATTTGCTAAAAAAAATCATATTATTAGAGAGTAGTTCCTATAATATAGGAGATCAAAACTGTTATATAAATTTATAATTTATCGATTGAAAATAGAGGATAAGAAGCATGATTTTATCTTGTATATTTTTTTGCTTCTATTATTGTGCCTAAAATTGCTAATAGGATTTATTCTCCAAAGCTAAGAACAAGCATTCACTATCATCACCCTTATAATCATATTCATCATCAAAGATTCTAGCTTCTTCTCTAAAATAGTACAACTTTTTGTATTTCTTATCCTTTCTATCTTTATGATCTATGTTTTTCTTATGTAAAGCTCTATTCGGACATCTTGAATCATAGCGACCAATATTACCATAATTGAAACATTTAAAGGGAAGAATACCTTTATACTTACAGTACCTTTCTTCAACTTCCTTGTAAAGTTCTCTTCTAACTCATTTGAACCATCACTATTCAGATCATCTTCAATCTTTGTTTCTTTAAATGTTGTTTCTTTATTCTCCTCTTTCTTTCCAAATTTCCTCATCTTAAATGTAGTCAAGGTGCCAAATAGTTGTTCTTTAGTATATTTCTTAGGATCATACATTTCCTCAATAATTGAAACCTTATCACTGTAACACTCTGGTAGGGTTATTATAATCTTCTCAGTTATGTCTTCATCAACCAGAGTGCCCCTTTGATTCCTAACTTCATTTGCTACTAGATCAACCCTCTAGAAATAGCTTGTAATATCTTCACCTTCTTTCATTTCAAATTCTCATATCTACACTTTTCCATTAGCTTCTTTGTTAGTTTTACTCTATCATTTCCTTCATAAAGATCTTCAAACTTCTTCCAAACTTCATAAGCAGTTCCCAATAAAATAATTTTTTTTTTCACTTAGTCTTGGATAAAGCACTGTAAATAGCATACCTCACTTTTTAATTCTCCTCATAAGTAGAAACCTCATTTGTAGTAGTAGAACCACTTACCAGTGCAATATACTTTTTCTCAATAGCCTTCCAAGTCTTGTAAGAAAGATCGATAATATAGACTCTCATCTACACTTTCTAGTCACTATAATCAGATCCATCGAACATAGGGATTGCTAACTTATACGCCATCAAATATACCTTAAGTGGTTAAGCTCTACACCAAGGAACCAAATCTCTAATACCAATTGTTAAAAGGTGCAAGACAACTAAGAGTGGAGTGAATCAGTTGTCACCAAATTCAAATACAAAACTTCAAACACTTATCAACTTAACAACCACACTATTCCGATATTAAGTATGAACATGAAATGTACATAATAGAAAGTAAAATAAACACAATGAACACCATATTTTATGTGAAAAACTAAATGAATGAAAAAACATAGTGAGGATTAAGTCACAATATAAAGTAATAGAAAAACTAAATACAAGAGGCTCACTGCCCGAATGCAAAGGCTCACTGCCTACAGAAAGGACTCATTGTACAATAGGGAGGATCACTGCCTACAGATACAAAATATAAAAGAAAGATCCACCACAACAATATACACACATCTGTAGCCTTGATTAGAAGATTGCAGAAACCTTTAGCTCACTGCTTTTTGGAATATAGCACAATAAATTATTGCTACCTCAACTCCCTTTCACACAGCTCTTCTATTCACTTGTGGGTTACTTTATTAATTATGTACATTTTAATCCTTTGCACCTCAACTTGCATTTATACCATCTTCAAGCTTAGAAACTTTCTCCAAGATCGACCACATACGCTTCATTTCATAAATTCAAATTAGGTCGACAACTCAACATTCCCGTGGTGGAAAAGAATGAGAGTGGACCAATTAAACACTTAACCAAGACCAAAAGCAACATCTTGGATCAACCACATGCTTCCTTAATTAATTTTTAATTTTTCATATGTATGAATTGTAAATAATACGTTAGCCAAACCTAATGTAAACACAAATGAACATTGAAGTACACACTTCCCAACAAAAAGATAACATGTGGACAACATAACATGCTTTATCATGCATGAGAACACATATTAGATACCTTTGGATACATTTTTAGCAAGTTCCACAACCTTGAAACATAGAACACCTTCCATCAGTCCATACAGACTATGCAAACACATACAAAATCTCTAAAACTCAACTTCAAGAGCACCAAAGCACAAACATCTTTGCTAGAATCTAGAGAACACCATTACAAGAAATATTCTAGATTTTCAAGATAGGAAAAAAATTAGTAGAGGACTGTGAAGCAGAAACATTTCTCCTAATCCACAAAAAAGCAACTTTGTCAAACCAGTTCACACACGGGTGAACACAACTTTCACACTCCATCAAACTAGAAGCTACAAATCAAGAGATGACACCAAAAAATCTCCAAAATCAACCTTTCAGATCCTCACATGCATACAATCAACATAGAAGAAACGCATAGCACATACCAAAGCACATTCTAGACACATACATAACTTTCACTTTACTCTTTATTAATTTTCTTCAAAAGAACTTGGTAACTCATCATTTCAGAACATCTGCAACATCATAAGGATAAATCCATGTACTCACAACATCTCAACAACATCTCATCTATACATGCACAATTTGCAACATTTTGAATCATGTTGACAACAATGACAACATTAATGACAACACCACCAAACTTTCTCATAATTGAAACATTTCCTATCTATGCAAGGATGGGGGTCTAACATAAATAGCAATTTTGGGAGAAAGATTAAAACTAAGAAATAAACTCCAAATTACAGGCTATAAATTACATTTAGAAGCTTAATCATAATACTAATAGAACCTACAGAATTTAGCAAGTGTTTGGAAGGGATAAAATCTTGTGTACATCTCTCAAAAAGTTATTTTTCAAACCTCACTGAGGACTCATTCGCCCTATGGTGAATGGGTCCTAGCTAGGGCTCCAAAAAATTAGTTCCTAGGTTATGTTATTCACTACATGCTCTCGCAGATTCTAGTAACGCATTGTCAGAAAGCCAAAAATAAATCTTGTAGCTCAATTTATGTGATTTTGGAAGAAAGTTGACAACTTTGATAACTTTGCAACATTCTCTCATTTTTCTCTCCAATTGATCTTGAACCTAAAATGTACAATCACACATCAAAGAGAGAAAAAATGTTGTTTGTTATGGAATAGGGGATTTCTTGGTCAAACCTTGTTTTGGTAATTAAACTTTGTAATGAAATAATGAAACATGAGGGAATGATGAATGAACAAGCTTCTGCCACAACTCACCAAACCTTTGATAAACCTTGATAATGGAGGTCTACATCTAGCATGAAGTGGCCTCAATGAATGTAGATCTTTATCGTGAAATTTGATGTGAAACAATTCCTTTGATATGCTTGAAAATTGATCTTGAACACTACATCAACATATTAGTTCAAACAACATACATGATGCACTAAATATTTGAAATTATGAAATGAATCTTGATTGTTGCAATGTTTTTCTACAAATTTTCCCTTGAATTCATTGAAAATGATCTTGACTATTCTCAATAATGCTATTGTGAAAATTTCTTGATTGCTTGAAAGTCTGAGATAAAACTTCATGAAATAGCCTTCTATTTATACATAACTTAACATTAATTCTTGAAATTCAAATATCACAATCTGACATCAAATTATGGATTTGAAATCATTAAAATAACACCAAAACCATATTTCAAAGAGGGGTCCTAGGTCTTAGTGAGGACCCATTTTCCTTGTGGCAAATGGGTCCTAGGCCATTTACTAGGGACACACTTCAAACAAGGTGAAATGTCATGTAAAGATAGGGTCCTAGTACCTAGTGAGGACCCATTCACCATTTGGTGAATGGGTCCCAGGTCACTTACCTAGGACACACACCTTGTAAAATTAAGTTTTGTCTAATGGAATTTATGAATGTTGGGTTTTTTCCCTTGGAATTTGCATTTAATTAGGCTGGGATTTGAACTAAAGGGGCCAATTAAGGAAAATTAACCTCAATCAATTAAAACAACCCTAGATTAATGTGAAAGTGTAAAGTTACACCTTACAACACCCTAAAAAAAGCACAATTAATTCCATTTTAGTAAAAAGATCCCTAAACTTAATGTGAATGTGTAAAGCACATTACAACACTAAATCAAGACAACATTAAGCTCATTTTAACATTAATTATTCACAAATTAAGTAAGAAAATGGGATGCATTTTCCCTTATTGCAAGGTTATGAAAAAATAACATTATAATGTAAGCACATTATAAGGAACTAATAATACACAAACTATAGTAACTAATAGCTACCTTTATCCATTTTATATTCTTCATTAGTATAAAAACATGAGCTAAAATATTTTTGACTACATTTCTATGTTGAGTAGAGGAATAATTCTCACACTTGTGATAATTAATATCATTCTTTTATAATTTATGTTAATATTTGAATATGTCTCTTTGGATTAGTTTTTATTTTTTGAATTTTATTTCAAAATAAGCTAAACCATCCTCAACCTAAGAACCCTCCACCTAATGAAATGCATGAATAAAATGATTTAGAACAATATGACCTATAAAATATCCTTCAAACTATTATGTGCTTAGTGATATGATATGTTAAGATATACATGAATAGATATTCTTACATGTGACACATGTCTCTTAAGCTAGTTATATTGAGTCATGAATTATATTATATAATTAGAAGGTATATATGGGTGTAGTAATGGAAAAATTATCTTTTTTCCTTACTTGATTTGGGAATAATGTCATTGAATTAACCTAATGTTTCCTAGGTCTAATGTTGTAATGTGTTGTACATATTCACATTATCTTGGGACCCTTTTCAATAAAATGTACTTAACTTATACACTATTTATGGTGTTTTAAAGTTTTGTAACATACTTTCACACTTATCTAGGGTCCTCTTAATTAATTATGGTTAATTAGAGTTAGTTAGCCCTTTTATTTTAAATTTAATCCTTATTTTTTACACCTTCTGAGGATCCACCCTAACACCCATAATTCAAATTGTAAAACATTTAATTAGGAAAAATAAAGTTCCTAGAAATTGGTGCTAGGACCCATTTGTGCTAGGTGGTGAATGGGTCCTACGTCTATAGGACCCCCTTTCTTTGCACATTTGAAATGGGTTTTTGATGTTCTTTCATCCACCAAAGGCATGATCCTAGAAACTTGTGCTAGGACCCATTAACCCTAGGTGGTGAATGGGTACTCCCTTAATAAGGACCCTCTTTTTGAATTTCATTCTGGTAGGATTTTAATAATATTCATTTTCAGATTTGGTGTCGGCTTGAATTATTTAAATTTTAGAGTTATTCTCTAGATTTAGTATAAATATGGGGTTAGTTCACATAGTTTCATACTAAGCTATCCTAGCAACTTTGAGAGATCATCCTAATACTTTAAAAGATAATTATAGAGCATTACAAGAGCATTTCAAAGGAAAATCAAGGTAGATTATCAAGAGTTTATTGCAGCAATTCAAGATCATTTCATTATGTCTAAGGCATAGTGCATTCCTAAATGTTGTTGAGCTAAGATAGTTGATGTAGCATTGAATATCTACTTGCAAGCATTGTTACAAATCTTATTCAAGGATCAAGATCTACATTCTTCATGTCCACTACATGTTATGTTATACATTTATACTCCAAGATAACTTCCAAGGTATCAACAGTTACATATTTCATGTTCATGCTTCAATTTCATTATCTCATCATAATTAACTTTAAGAGGTTTGACTTAGGTAAACCCATTTTCACTAATAATCAACAAGTTTTTCTTCCCTTGAGTGTGTTTTTTAAGATTTAAAGGTTGAAGATCAAGTGGAGAAGAAGTTTAGAACAAGATTGTCAAAGTTATCAAGTTGCAAGATTGACCTTTATAGTGTAAGAACAAAGAAAGGAAACTATAGAATTTATTACAATTTTTGGAAACTGACAACTGGGGATCTGAGAGTGCATAAATCAAGGAAAATAACCTCAATCTTAGTTTTAGAAACCTTAACAGGGACCCATTCGTCACTAATGGCGAATGAGTCCATTGTTCCATAAAAATAGGCTTCTTGTAGCATGGTACACACCATTTTAAGCTATAAAAACTCCCCTCAGATATGCTATAATAGTTTGGGTTAGTTTTTTGTTGTTATTGGAATCTTATCACACATATAATTCAATGATTTATGGTGGAAAGTAGTGGTTCATAATTAATCAATGGGTTTAGTTGTTTACTCCTCCATTATATACAAGGAGTAGGTCTATATAAAGGAGATGGGTATCAATGTAATTATATGTGAAGATTATGTTATTCATTTAGACCTCCTATAGATATAACATGAACTAGTTTCTTTCATTAATGGTTTAGTATGTAATATTTCTCTACCTTGAAATTTATTTATATTTCTACATAGATATTAGATATTAGGGTATATTATCCCATGTATCTCTCTTATGTTATGCATGATTGATATTATACACTCTTATTTTAAATATTTGTGTGGTTCTAATGAAAATCTTCCTACAATACCTAAAAATTCTTGAAAAACACATCAAAATATTCTAGATAAAATTAAAATGAGAAAAATGAGCTTTATATAGCGATAGAAATATTAAAAATTATAATACAACAAGAACACACTACTAATATCCTATAGCATTATTAAAATATTTGATACCTCACATTAATGCTATTTTATTTAAATAAATAAAAATATGCACAAGCAAATGATAAAATTGTCATCATTTTTCCACCCAAAACATCTTATATGTGGTGAAATATAGAAAAATACCAAACATAACTTCTACACACTTTTTACTAGCCTAGAAACTACTCCACCATTATAAATAATTTTTCAAATATTTTTAATACATTAGTTTAATAATTATTAAGTAGAGAAAAACTCTCATGATGTATGGTGAATTTCATTTTCCTTAGATTTTCCTAAGAAAAATCTATTATAATTTTTTCCTTGATGACATCCATGAACTATTTTGATATTTATAATATCTAGGAAAAAGGAAAAGGCTTTACATAATATGAAGAGGGGGGACATGTAACATGCATATGACGAAGTGAGAAACTCCTTTCCTAGCCATCCATTCAACATGTCATAGATCCTTTAGTTGTGAATAATAATGTAAATAATAGAACCTAGGATCAAGTAGTTCACTCAAAAAGTCCCTAATTACACATAAACATTCATTTATTCTAGGGTGATTAAGATAACCCTTTAAGGTGTAAGGAACCACACCATTATCACTCTTGTTAAGTTATATGCATTAATTAGCTAGAGGAATATATTATGGGGAATGTAGAACATTGTGTATATACTAATGATGCTACCATACATGTTCAACATGATGCACCACACATTGAAGAGTGTGCCACATCATATGAGTCACATCAAAATTCCTTATTTGAGATTATGATGATGATGGATACCTTACTAGAGGAAAATTTTCATATCAACCCATATCTATTTTTAATAAAGTTTAACTATTTAGAATGTACATGTTGTAACATTTTAGAACTAATTACAATAATATTTATTATGAATGATAATTTCATAATTCTTTTATAAATTTTCAATATGAAATAGTGCATCCTATATCTAATGCAATTTATCTTATATGTCTTCCATGAGCTCCTTATGTATTTATTGAATAAATTAAAAAATATATTATGTTCCAATTTACTTTTAATATAAAAGTTTTATTGTAAATAATAATTTTATTCGAACATTCAAAATCCACACATGTTTGTGTAGTAATATTTTATAACTTATTATAGCACAAACCAACTAGGGGTTTTACTATTGGCTAACAAGCTTAAGGGAGAGCCAATCTACTAGGATTTGGTTAATTTTTGTTCCAAAGAGGGAATTTTTTATGTGTATATTAATTAGCATATTTGGCATAAACTCTAGATCCGAAAATGTAATTTATTGTGCAAACAAAAACAAAAAATTGATGGAACATTGATAGCTATGAAAGAGGCAGATAAAGGGACATTGACACATGAAATTTTTGCCTAAATTTGTGGGACAAGGGAAAGGGTTCCCTTTTCTATAATTAAATATTTTTTAATGCTTGAAATAGGTTTTTGAAGGTACACATCCACTTAGCTCTTTTATACAACTTGATGTTGATGAAAGTTTTATATCTAACTTGCATAGATTAAAATATGGGAATATGTAGAGTTGTATAGGATTTTTCTAGAGTCAAACCCCATTTTTTATGTTTCCAACTCCTCAACAAAAAATGATGATGATATAGAGTTATTACCCTAGGTCAAAAATAGGAAAATTAAATAATAAAAGATTATAAAAATAAGTGACAATTGATAATGTTACCTTAGGTATGAAGTGTCTATCAAATTGATGTGAACACAAAACTTTGTTAAAAAGACCTAAGAATGGATGATTGGATAACCTTGAAGGCCTAGAAGAGGTTAGATCAAAAAACATCATAGGTTGTATCTAGCATATATAAAAGAGATGAAAAACATATTTATAATTAGAGAATAATAATGTATGATTGATCATAATAGTTACTAGTTATTCAAATGATAGGGAAAACTTGTTTATATATGCATCCTATTTCATATTTTTGGATATAGGATGAGTTGGGCTTATTTTGTAATACTCAAGTCTAATAAAATAATTATTATCAAAATAGGTCAACTTTAAGACTATGTTTCTCATGCCCTTGTCTAGGTAATTTTTGCTCAAGTTTCTTTAGATGTCAAGTATTTTAAATGATTTTCCAAATTTAGCCTTAGAATGAACAAGCTATTAATATAACTAATTCTATAGGAAAAATAAATTGCAAACATAGTGTTAAATTATCAAGGGTGACAACTTATGACACTGCATAAATGAAATATTATTTTTACTATTGATAGTGGACAAAATATAATTCTTTGTTACCACCTATATATTGATTCCTTTTTCAGTATAAGATAGAAAAAAAAATTCTAACGCATATTGGCTTCCTTCTCCACATGCCTTGAATAAGGTAAAGATAATTTTTGTGTCCTATTTTCTAATTTTATCAAATTTATTATTTTCCTATCATTTGAAGTATTCTGACAAAGAAGTCATAGAAATTTTCTACCTCTAGTCATAAAATCATCTCAGAAATTTGCAATTTTTTTTTTAAAAACCCTAACCTAGGACCCATTCTCCTTGGGTGAATAAGTTCCTAAATAAAATATTTTTGGGTTTAAGAATGCTATGACTTTCTTGCTTAATTAGGGTTTTTCACCTAAAGGAGAGAGATAGACCCTAAACAAAATCTAGGTGGTTCACTCAAAAAAATTCAAGTATAATGGAAATATGTCTAAATGCAATGATCTAAATGCAACAAGCTGATAAAATCGATTGTTTATTTATGCAAAACCTAAGAAATATGAAGTGTTTTAAAACATAGTGTGATATGCAGAAATGAACTAGAAACATGCACAAACAAAAACCAAACTTAATGAAACTGAATGGAGTGCACATGGAGATAGAATGATAATGCTGGAAGGTTATGGAATATTTCATAAATCACTGTTGATGGTCACTGGGACTCATTCACCACAGATGGAAAATCAGTCCAGGTTCTGGTAAATTTTACTAAAACAGGTTTCGGGATGTTGGGAACAAAATTCTGCAAAATTCACTTTTTCCAGCCTGGCAACGGGACACATTTTCTAGTGATGGTGAATCAATCCACCTACAAAAATCTATAAATTCTGAATTCAACTCTGTGGCTCTAGATTTGCACTTGTCTTCTTGTTGGATTAATAGATCTAAATCTTTATAAAATGGGTTGAATGATGTCTCCAAGCTTGAATTAGGTCTTTGTTGACTTGAGTAGTTTTTATGACTTGTTGACCACTTTTCAACACCTATCTCTTTGAAAAATCTACTTACAAGTCCTGCAAACTCAGATGCAAAGTAGGGAAAAATAGTTAAGGGTTAGAGTATAGGTATTTTACTTGGTCAAATCCCACTTTGGTAATCAAACCCTTGATAATGAAATGAAATGAAATAAGAAAGGAATGATGAAAAAATAACATGCAATTGTCATAAACTCACCAAACCCTTGTTGTGAAAGTCCAAAGATTTGTTAATGGATGCTCCAAGATGCTTGAGAATTGCTTCATTAAATGATGAAAAATTCTTGAATACTTGAATGTATGAGATGATTAAGTGAACAAGATGAATGGCAGTTAAAATGGATAGAAGGAAACTTATTTATACACACTTGTGCCCTAATTTCCCAAAAATACATCACAAGCCAACCTAAGGTCTTAATGAATAAAAATATGAAAGAAATTTGAATTGACTTTGAATTTTGTGTGAAGAGGGACTCATTCGCCACCCATGGTGTGTAGTGCCCCTCCGTAGTGACCTTTCCAGATTTTGTGTAAGTGCTTAATTGCGTTATTGTTGTTTTGTGTGATTAGTTTATGCAGTTAACATAATATTTGGTGGGATTGTGTACTCAATTAATTAAAATAGCATTGAGTAAATAAAATTAGAAATTAAGATGAAAATTAAATAAATTAGTTTTATAAAATATTAAGTAAAGAATTATTAATAAATAAATTAATTAATTATTTTGTAAAAAGCATTCTTTTAATAATATTCGATAATAATTAATAATTTATTAGTTGTTAAAAGGTAATTATCCCAATGACATAAAGGGTAAATATTATTGCCAATAGATTTTAATTGATTGGCATGATTTGAAATAAAAGTTATAATACTTCTGTGTTTTGGAAAATAAAATATTATTAATGGTTAAAATGAATTAAATAAAAAAATCTTGAATATTATAATTAAATAAATAAATACATAAAGTAATGATTAATTAAAGTGGGTGAATAAAATTAGTAATTTTTGAAAATCTTTTACGGGGGAGAAAGAGGAGTTAGGGTAGTTAAAAGGAGAATTTGGTATTTTCTTTAGGAGGGCAAGAAAAATTTAGGGGGGGGTTCTCTCTATGATCCAATGGGAGAGCACCTTCTTATTCGAATGTTGTTATGCTGTTTGTTAGCCTTCTGCACTGACCAAGGGTTTGAAGATGCAGTAAAAGTTTCAGGCATAATTGCCCCTGTTCTGGCTGATCCATCCCTCAACCTCAATAAATCGTATGTTCTTTTATGACAATGTTTCTTTTCGCTACAATTTTTCCCTAATTCTTGGAAGAAATTATAGTCATTTGGTAATATGCAGTCACGTTTCGGTTTCTTAGAAGTGTATGGCTTGTAAATATATGATGTACATGTTATGCAATTATCGGGATTGTTGTATGTTTCTATTTTATGTAGTGCAATCGATTTATCTTAGGGCATGTAATTGTTGAAGAAACCCTCGTTTAGGGATGTCATGGCCTTTTCTTTCTTTAATTATTTTGGCCAAGGACTTTCAACAGTATATTGCCCTAAATGCTCTGGCAATTTTCATTAGGTAATGTAAATGCTCTTGTTATTGCTTTTAAATTGGGGAAATTATGTGTATCTTTTACTCATACCTATTTCAGGCCTTAAACCATAGCAACTGCAATGTCAGTAAGGAGTAATGAATAATTCATGTTTTTTTTCTTTTCTTTTCTTTTGAGTTTCCACTCTGCATCTGCAACATTCAAAATCTATCACAACCGTATCTCTGGAACATAAATTATTTTGGAAATTTAAGTAACCTTCTTGTTTTCATTTACGATCTATGACATCTGAGTGTTGGCAAATAGAATCTTGAAGAGGTTGAAATAAGCCCTCTGTTTCCTTTATCATCTTGTCCCAGCCGCAATGTTTGACCTTAATAGGAAGCTTAAAGCTTTTAAATAAACTGCTTGATTTTGCTGGCAAACTATCGCAGTTGCAGCACTTGAAAATAAATTCATTTCCCCCAAACTGCAATACTGAGCACATTTCTGGAAATTCACTACCAAACAGAAATGCACCTGGCTTAAAACAAAAAAAATGTTCATTGATGCTCCTTCTCTTATGACACGTGTTTGTACCTCACCTTTCTCCTTCTCTTCCGCCTTGTGGATAACATGAGAGGTCTGATAATAATGCAAGTGAATGGCGATAGTTCCAAATTCCAATATTCACTTTCTGATATACTTGGCAACTTGTCACAGCCGCAACGCTTGAACATGGTAGGGTGTATAGATTTAAATAAACTCTCAGATTTTATTATCAAAACCCCAAATGTTATGCGCAAGACTGTGGCTTCTCACATTTTTGCAACCGTAACCATCTCAAACGTGGAGGAAGCTTGGTTCGGGTGTCTTCTCTGATGTCGTCGATGAGCAAATTGTTCAAGTGAAGAAATTGAGGACCAATGAGCAGATTATTTAATTCTCTTGGTCTGTACAATGTTTCAAGCCTTTGCCAATTACCTCCATTCAGTCGAAGCTGAGAGAAATTGATGTTATTGAATACAGTGTTTAGATGAGCTCCTTCGCATAGTCTGGTAATCTAAATTTATATAACCTCCCTGATACCTGCACTTACACATGTTCGTTGCAATTCCCGATTTAAACTTTTACCTTCACTGCATTCTTTTCATTTACCATATGGTCTTTCCCTGTATAACGCTTATGTGCCCTTGCAAATCTAATGGTTTTATGAAGGTTAATTCAGTTTACCAACTTTTACATCTATCATTCTTGCTCGTCATCTAATACTCGTATCTTTGCAATACTTAATCCACTGGTGTAAATGCCTCTTCCCATGTTTCTTCCATGACATATTATTCCTTGCCAAACTATATCCTTTTTTCCTAACTTCTTAACTGTCAATTTTGGAAGAATAAGAATATGAGCTAGGGGTTAGGGCTATCATGGAAAATAGCAATAAGTTATTTATTTTTGGATCTCACTAATGGACGTTATGTGTTCCACCATAATTATGCTCAAGTCCAAATTGGGGCGTCTCACGTGTAGTAATTATCTAAATTGTAATGGTTGCTTTATTGTAATTTATGAGTACTTCTATCAAAATTAGGATTCAACAATATAATTGCACATGCATAAGATATATATATCTAGAAATATGAGACTCTTAATATAAATTGACAAATATTAGAATTTCATGTTTATTGTTTTGATTCAGTAATTACTTATTTAGAAAGATATTGTTAACACTTGATTGTATATTGTAATTACAATATCTTTCCGTTGGCATTGTAGACTTACCTTAGATGTATTGTATTAAATAATCAGGATATCATCATTATTGATTAAGGTAGATTTGTTAATAAACTAGGAAAAATGATTCTTTAGACAACCTATCAATACAATTATATATTGTGGAATTGTTATAAAACCTTGTCTTTTAATTATTATTATTGTTACCAATCGAACACTCTAACCTTGCTCCTTCTGTCTGAGGAAACATATGTTGTTTTAGAATATTATTAATCATTGTATCTAATTTAGAATGGAAAGGTAGGTTAAAGATTTTAACTTGATATATTATTCAATTGAAAATTTAAAATATGGAGTATATATTGACCTTTTCTTATATGTTCTCTTATTTGGTAATTTAATTTTTATAGTACATATTTCGTGATATCTTTTAATTCATTTATATTTCTATTAGTTTTAGAATTAAATAAATGTTATCTTAATATCTTTCTCCTCGTATGCTTTTATGTTTGGCTAATGGATAACTTGGCAAATGGGTAATGGAATCTTTCATATTATTTTTAAGACCTAGGAATCGTTATGTGAAATGAACATTTTTGTATAAACATTCATTCATGTAATTGTGTGACGTGAATATTAGTGTGATTGTTTTATATTTATAAGTTTATGAAGTAGATAGGGATATGTTGAAAATAAGAAAATTGCTTGGTTAAGATAGTTTCATTTTGGTAATTAGGAGAGTAGATGGTTGTAGAGTTGACTGTTTATTTTTGGATAGATGTAGGGATTATGTTAATTAGATGATTTTCTAAAAGATGACTATCTCCTTATTCTCTTTTTCGTAAATTCTCTATATGGATGCTTACTTGTTTCATGATTGATTTGATGGTTTGATCCAGTTGATTTGTATCAAGATAATCATGTATTTTTATTTTATTTTATTTGAGTTTTGTTTATGGATGGAGCTCTTTTGTGTGATAAAGTTGTGATTAGATTTTGGTCCTTGCGGATGGATAGAAAGTGTTTGTGTGATTATTATTATTCATTAAGTGTATCCCCATGTTTGAGGATTGTTATGATGAATTTGTTTCAATGTATCTCTTGAGTTGTTTAGTTTCCATAGGTGATCTTGATCATTGAGTTCATATTTGATTTTGTGGTGGAGTATTTTGGATACAAATGTGATGCTTGGTTGTGATAAGTTTATGCTTCTTGTTGTATGCAATCTTCCCACTTTTATTATATTGCTAAAACATTTAATTACATTGTTGTCCTGTTGGTTGATTTTTATCAAAGGTCATTTGTTTACCAACTATACGGGTATCTTGTGAGGAGGAAATTGAGGTCTCCCTTGCATGCCTGGTTGCAGGCTTTTACCTCTGTTGTTGAAGGATTGTTTTAGATGTTTCTGTATTGGTGTGAGTACATTTGGAGATTAATTTTGATTCAAGGAATCTTTTGTCATTTAAGTTGTGTTGCAATGTAATTGGGAACTCGTGTTTTGAATATGAGTTGTGGATAGTTGATCTCTTTGAATTTCCGATTTATTTCATATCGAAGTTAAGTATGTAGTCTGGATGGAGTTGTTGGTCTTCTTTTGGTTTATTCACTCATTATATTTGATTTGGAAATAGTTCTTTGAGGTCTTGCAATTTATTGTTGTCATTTCTTTGATGGGGAAACCCTAGTGTAACCTTTTGAGAGTCTTCTAGAGGCTTGTTTTTATGGTTGGTCAATGTTCTCTCTTTATGTGCCTTTGATGTGGCAAGTGCTCTGGTATTTGGATTTTGAAAGGGTTGTACGAGAATTGTAAGATTGTGATTATGTGTTTATAGCGAGATGGGTAATGCCTCACATGCTTCTCTGTTGTGATATAATGCTCTTGTTATGTTGTACAACCCTTGGATTTTGGTCTTTTGTGCTTTGAGTGTCTAGAGTGAGACTGGCTCTAAGTGGGTGGTCGGTGCACAAAGGGGCACTAGGATAGCCCTCGTTAGAGTGAATTTAATAAGTGATAATTTAAATAATTAAATAGGGGTGGGTAGAATCACATTAAAAAGATAATTGATGCCTCATCGGCCTTTTAGTGCTACCACAGACTAAAGGGGATTGAGAAGGCCGTGGTTGGCATGATTGTTGCCTTGTCTTCGCGAAAGGTAACGGTTCTGCATGAGCAACCCTATGGGGCGGTTCCTTGAGATAGGTAGCCTGGATAACCATAGATAGAGGCAGTTCCTAGTGCTTGGTTGCCTGGATAATCCGTTAGTAGATGGAGGTGGTACCTTGCAATTGGTAGCCTGGAGAATCCATGTTAAGCCATGCGATGACACTCTCCTCTAACACTCCTTATGTTGTTACTTTGGAAATCCTCTGGAAGTGGTTCTTTGTCTTGAACTGATGAAACATAGTTGTTTTGAATTGGTTTATTGTTTTACCCTATTTGATCTATGGTGTATTCTTTGGTCTTGTATAAATCTTGTTGATGTTTGGGTTTTGACCTTGTACTCTTATGGTACCGTTATATGATGTTATTGGAATTGTATTATGTTTTGGAAGTGTTTCATGATTTTACTGGTTATTGCTTTGATTTATGTGATGAGATTTATGACTCTTGGATGTGGTTGATTATGTCATTGTAATTCCTGAGTGTTATGATACTTTTGTATGACGTTGAGTCTTTTGGTTCCCTGTTGGATATTGTTGGTTGAGGTCTCTTTCTTGTTAGCTCCTAGCACGGGGGGTGGGTCTTCGGACTCACATGGTTGGATGGAATGTGCTAAGCACCCCATTGGGTCCCCAGTCGAAGATCGAGAGGAGCAGATTGGTGTTGTTGCAGGGACTCCAGAGTTGTATCTATCTTGGAGCCAGTTATGATTCTTTGTATTCCTCTATTCAATTGTATCATGTTATCTTATTGTATGCGTTCTATTCATGATTGGAATACTTGTGTATCATGATTCTTGTTGTATGTTTTTCGTTCATGTTGGAAACACTATTGTAACATTGTACCTCTAGAACATTGTATTGTAATGTAATGTTAACTTGGTGTGGACATTGTCTATGGTAGTTGTTATTCAATGTGTTAAGTTAATCATGTATATGTTGTATTTGCATACACAGATGGTTTCTTATCAATGCTTTATCATGTATGTGTTATATTTGTTAATGTTTATTCTTTGGCTTTTATACTTATTTGTTGTGGTGTGAATCTAAGTTGCGTAATGACTCCTCATGTACCCGAATGGATGTATGTGCTAATGAATTTACTTAAATGAAATTCATGTCATGATCTAATGTGTATTACATGTTATGTTAACTTTAAAAAAAAAAAATTGTGCTGTAATTATTGTGTTATTGTCCTTTTGGGTTCGCACGACGGGGCATTACAGCATGGTATCAGAGCCTAGGTTCATACAGTGGGTACTATGTGTCCTCACTATGTAACCTTGCGCTTAGACCCGCGAGTCTTGAGTTTCACTTTTCTTTTGTCATTGTTGTGAACCTGAGTTTCTTCTGTTAACCGGTGTTGGGTCGATGGTGCAGGAAACCGATTGAAGGGATAGGACCCGCGGTGTAGTGTGCAATGCACCGATATCCTTCCTGTCGAGGATGCTCTATGGACCCTTGAGTTTTAGTGTGATGTGTTTCTTGGTGATGCGTTTTATGTGTGTGAATATGTCAAGTGTGCATGGAAATTGCAATTTTGTTGTCCTTGAGTGATGAGTTTTGTTTTCTTGAATCTGTGAAGGTGTAAAATTTTACCCTTTTTATTGAAATTGATGTGAGATTTGATGTTGAATAATGGTTAAAGTGAAGTTCTTTGTGTGAAAATTATGAGTTTTAACGAGAATGTGAGGTTTTGTGGATAATTATTCTATGATTTTTAGCAGAATATAGTATCTCGAGGTTGAAGTGCAACTTGAATTATTGGTACTAATGTTCTATGTTAGCTTTTGATGTACAGGAAGTTGGCTTCAGAAAGCACAGTGACGAAGGTAATGTAATTGTAATATGTAGGTATAGATACTTATAATTTCAAGTAGTAATTCATTTTGATATAGTAGAAGAATTAGGTTTATGGTTAGTATCCTTATGCGAATATTGCTTAACTAATAAGAAGCAAACTGTTTATTGGTTACTAGAATTGTTTTGACCATTATGTGTGGTTTGGTGGGAGGGACAGTGTGGTATCACTCGCTCGCGAGTGCCCTACCATGCTGGGAGTTCCTCTCGCGATGTATTTGTGATATATATGTATTGTGCACAACGCTTGTTTGCATGCAAGATTGCAGGAACTACGTCTTGATTCCACCTGCATTGTCAGGACAGGGAAAGCATTGTATACACCCAATGGGTTTGATGTTGAACATAGGAGCTGACAAGAAAGTTTCCCCAACCTAGTTCATCATCTGTTCTAGTGTTTCACAAATTGGTCTAGTTGCAACCCCATCACTATTATCATTTTGGTATCATTTCCTTATTTTGGTTTGTTTTATTATCATTGCTCACTTGATGACGATTAATTGATGTTTTAATTTTGGTGTTGATGTGCTTATGATCATTGATATTGTGGTGTACCGTGTTTATGCTTGAGATCAACTTCCAGGTGTAAGTCGAAGCTTAGGGGGGAGGATGTAGTGCCCCTATGTTGTGACCTTTCTAGATTTTGTGTAAGTGCTTAATTGTGTTATTGTTGTTTTGTGTGATTAATTTATGCAGTTAACATAATATTTGGTGGGATTGTGTACTCAATTAACTAAAATAGCATTGAGTAAATAAAATTAGAAATTAAGATGAAAATTAAATAAATTAGTTTTATAAAATATTAAGTAAAGAATTATTAATAAATAAATTAATTAATTGTTTTGTAAAAAGCATTCTTTTAATAATATTCGATAATAATTAATAATTTATTAGTTGTCCAAAGGTAATTATCCCAATGACATAAAGGGTAAATATTATTGCCAATAGATTTTAATTGATTGGCATGATTTGAAATAAAAGTTATAATACTTCTGTGTTTTGGCAAATAAAATATTATTAATGGTTAAAATGAATTAAATAAATAAATCTTGAATATTATAATTAAATAAATAAATACATAAAGTAATGATTAATTAAAGTGGGTGAATAAAATTAGTTATTTTTGAAAATCTTTTACGGGGGAGAAAGAGGAGTTAGGGCGGTTAAAAGGAGAATTTGGTATTTTCTTTAGGAGTAGGCAAGAAAAATTTAGGGGGGGGTTCTCTCTATGATCCAATGGGAGAGCACCTTCTTATTGGAATGTCGTTATGCTGTTTGTTCGCCTTCTGCACTGACCAAGGGTTTGAAGATGCAGCAAAAGTTTTAGGCATAATTGCCCCTGTTCTAGGCTAATCCATGCCCTCAATCTCAATAAATCGTATGTTCTTTTATGACAATGTTTCTTTCTGCTACAATTTTTCCCTAATTCTTGGAAGAAATTATAGTCATTTGGTAATATGCAGTCACGTTTCAGTTTCTTAGAAGTGTATGGCTTGTAAATATATGATGTACATGTTATGCAATTATCGGGATTGTTGTATGTTTCTATTTTATGTAGTGCAATCGATTTATCTTAGGGCATGTAATTGTTGAAGAAACCCTTGTTTAGGGATGTAATGGCCTTTTCTTTCTTTAATTATTTCGGCCAAGCACTTTCAACAGTATATTGCCCTAAATGCTCTGGCAGTTTTCATTAGGTAATGTAAATGCTCTTGTTATTGCTTTTAAATTGGGGAAATTATGTATATCTTTTACTCATACCAATTTCAGGCCTTAAACCATAGCAACCGCAATGTCAGTAAGGAGTAATGAATAATTCATGTTCTTGTCTTTTGAGTTTCCAGTCTGCATCTGCAACATTCAAAATCTGTCACAACCATATCTCTGGAACATAAATTATTTTTGGATATTTAAGTAACCTTCTTGTTTTCATTGGCGATCTATGATGTCTGAGTATTTACAATTAGAATCTTGAAGAGGTTGAAATAAGCACTCTGTTTCCTTTATCATCTTGTCCCAGCCGCAATGTTTGACCTTAATAGGAAGCTTAAAGCTTTTAAATAAAATGCTTGTTTCTGAGAATTAAAGATTTAAATAAACTGCTTGTTTTTGCTAGCAAACTATCGCAGTTGCAGCACTTGAAAATAAATTCATTTTCCCCCCCCAAACTGCAATACTGAGCACGTTTCTGGAAATTCACTGCCAAACAGAAATGCACCTGGCTTAAAACAGAAAAATTGTTCATTGATGCTCCTTCTCTTATGACACGTGTTTGTACCTCACCTTTCTCCTTCTCTTCCACCTTTTGGATAACATGAGAGGTCTGATAATAATGCAAGTGAATGGCAATAGTTCCAAATTCCAATATTCATTTTCTGATATACTTGGCAACATGTCACAGCCGCAACGCTTGAACATGGTAGGGTGTATAGATTTAAATAAACTCTCAGATTTTATTATCAAAACCCCAAATGTTATGCGCAAGACTGTGGCTTCTCACGTTTTTGCAACCGTAACCATCTCAAATGTGGAGGAAGCTTGGTTCGGGTGTCTTCTCTGATGCTGTCGATGAGCAGATTGTTCAAGTGAAGAAATTGTGGACCAATGAGCAGATTATTTAATTCTCTTGGTCTACATAATGTTTCAAGCCTTTTCCAATTACCTTCGTTCAGTCGAAGCTAAGAGAAATTGATGTTATTGAATACAGTGTTTAGATGAGCTCCTTCGCATAGTCTGGTAATCTAAATTTATATAACCTCCCGGATACCTACACTTACACATGTTCGTTGCAATTCCCAATTTAAACTTTTACCTTCACTGCGTTCTTTTCATTTACCATATGGTCTTTCCCTATGTAACGCTTATCTTCCCTTGCAAATCTAATGGTTTTATGAAGGTTAATTCGGTTTACCAACTTTTACATCTATCATTCTTGCTCGTCATCTAATACTCGTATCTTTGCAATACTTAATCCACCGATGTAAATGCCTCTTTCCACGTTTCTCCCATGACATATTGTTCCTTGCCAAACTATATCCTTTCCGCCTAACTTCTTCACTGTCAATCTTGGTAGAATAAGAATATGAGCAAGGGGTTAGGGCTATCATGGAAAATAGCATTAAGTTATTTATTTTTGGATCTCACTAATGGACATTATGTGTTCCACCATAATTTTGCTCAAGTCCAAATTGGGGTGTCTCACGTGTAGTAATTATCTAAATTGTAATGGTTGCTTTATTGTGATTTATGAGTACTTCTATCGAAATTAGGATTCAACAATATAATTGCGCATGCATAAGATATATATATCTAGAAATATGAGACTCTTAATATAAATTGACAAATATTGGAATTTCATGTTTATTGTTTTGATTCAGTTAATTATTTATTTAGAAAGATATTGTTAACACTTGATTGTATATTGTAATTACAATATCTTCTTGTTGGCATTGTAGATTTACCTTAGATGTATTGTATTAAATAATCAGGATATCATCATTATTGATTAAGGTAGATTTGTTAATAAACTAGGAAAAATGATTCTTTAGACAACCTATCGATACAATTATATATTGTGGAATTGTTATAAAACCTTATCTTTTAATTATTATTATTGTTACCAATCCAACACTCTAACCTTGCTCCTTCTGTCTGAGGAAACATATGTTCTTTTAGAATATTATTAATCATTGTATCTAATTTAGAATGGAAAGGTAGGTTAAATATTTTAACTTGAGATTTTATTTAAATGAAAATTTAAAATATGGAGTATATATTGACCTTTTCTTATATGTTCTCTTATTTGGTAATTTAATTTTTATAGTACTAATTTCGTGATATCTTTTAATTCGTTTATATTTCTGTTAGTTTTAGAATTAAATAAATGTTATCTTAATATCTTTCTCCTCGTATGCTTTTATGTTTGGCTAATGGATAACTTGGCAAATGGGTAATGGAATCTTTCATATTATTTTTAAGACCTAGGAATCGTTATGTGAAATGAACATTTTTGTATAAACATTCATTCATGTAATTGTGTGACGTGAATATTAGTGTGATTGTTTTATATTTATAAGTTTATGAAGTAGATAGGGATATGTTGAAAATAAGAAAATTGCTTGGTTAAGATAGTTTTATTTTGGTAATTAGGAGAGTAGATGGTTGTAGAGTTGACTGTTTATTTTTGGATAGATGTAGGGATTATGTTAATTAGATGATTTTCTAAAAGATGACTATCTCCTTATTCTCTTTTTCGTAAATTCTCTATATGGATGCTTACTTGTTTCATGATTGATTTGATGGTTTGAGCCAGTTGATTTGTATCAAGATGATTATGTATTTTTATTTTATTTTATTTGAGTTTTGTTTATGGATGGAGCTCTTTTGTGTCATAAAGTTGTGATTAGATTTTGGTCCTCGCGGATGGATAGAAAGTGTTTGTGTGATTATTATTATTCATTAAGTGTATCCCCGTGTTTGAGGATTGTTATGATGAATTTGTTTCAATGTATCTCTTGAGTTGTTTAGTTTCCATAGGTGATCTTGATCATTGAGTTCATATTTGATTTTGTGGTGGAGTATTTTGGATACAAATGTGATGCTTGGTTGTGATAAGTTTATGCTTCTTGTTGTATGCAATCTTTCCACTTTTATTATATTGCTGAAACATTTAATTACATTGTTGTCATGCTGGTTGAATTTTTTTCAAAGGTCATTTGTTTACCAACTGTACGGGTATCTTGTGAGGAGGAAATTGAGGTCTCCCTTGGATGCCTGGTTGCATGCTTCTACCTCTATTGTTGAAGGATTGTTTTGGATGTTTCCGTATTGGTGTGAATACCTTTGGAGATTAATTTTGATTCAAGGAATCTTTTGTCATTTAAGTTGTGTTGCAATGTAATTGGGAACTCGTGTTTTGTTTATGAGTTGTGGATAGTTGATCTCTTTTGAATTTCTAATTTATTTCGTATCGAAGTTAAGTATGTAGTATGGATGGAGTTGTTGATCTTATTTTAGTTTATTCACTCATTATATTTGATTTGGAAATAGTTCTTTGAGGTCTTGCAATTTATTGTTGTCAGTTCTTTGATGGGGAAACCCTAGTGTAACCTTTTGAGAGTCTTCCAGAGGCTTGTTTTTATGGTTGGTCAATGTTCTCTCTTTATGTGCCTTTGATGTGGCAAGTGCTTTGGTATTTGGATTTTGAAAGGGTTGTACGAGAATTGTAAGATTGTGATTATGTGTTTATAGCAAGATGGGTAATGCCTTGCATGCTGCTCTGTTGTGATATAATGTTCTTGGGGTTGTTGCTGGAGTGGATCTAGAATTGGGTGATTACGGTGCACAAAGGGGCGCCAGGATAGCCTTGGTTAGAGTGAATTTAATAAGTGATAATTTAAATAATTAA
Organism: Sequoia sempervirens; assembly: GCA_007258455.2. Taxonomy (NCBI): domain Eukaryota; kingdom Viridiplantae; phylum Streptophyta; class Pinopsida; order Cupressales; family Cupressaceae; genus Sequoia; species Sequoia sempervirens. The sequence continues at coordinate 680,626,960 of VDFB02000003.1, forward strand.
CTAGGGGTGGGTAGAATTACATTAAAAGATAATTGATGCCTCATCTACACCTTTTAGATGCTACCGATTCAAAGGGATTGAGAAGGCCGTGGTTGGCAAGATCGTTACCTTGTCTTCATGAAAGGTTAACGATTCCGCATGAGCAACCCTATGGAGCGGTCCCTTGAGATAGGTAGCCTGGATAACCATAGATGGAGGCGGTTCCTAGTGCTTGGTTGCCTGGATAATCCGTCAGTAGATGGAGGCGGTACCTTGCAATAGGTAGCCTGGAGAATCCATGTTAAGCCATGCGATGACACTCTCCTCTAATGCTCCTTATTATGATTGCTTCTTTGGAAATCCTCTAGAAGTGGTTCTTTGTCTTGAACTGATGAAACATAGTTGTTTTGAATTGATTTATGGTTTTACCCTATTTGATCTTTAGTGTATTCTTTGGTCTTGTATAAATCTTGTTGATGTTTGGGTTTTGACCTTGTACTCTTATGGTATTGTTATATGATGTTATTGGAATTGTATTATGTTTTTGGAAGTGTTTCATGATCATCCTTTGGCTATTTGTTTACTGGTTATTGCTTTGAATTATGTGATGAAATTTATGACTCTTAGATGTGGTTGATTATGTCATTGTAATTCCTGAGTGTTACAATACCATTGTGTGACGTTGAGTTTTGTGGTGCCCTGTTTGGATGTTCTTGGTTGAGGTCTCTTTCTTTGGCTAGCTCTAGCATGGGGGTGGGTCTTAGGACTCACATGGTTGGAGTGGGAATGTGCTAAGCACCCATTGGGTCCCAGTCGAGAAGATCGAGGGAAGCTGATTGGTGTTATTCGCGGTGACTCGAGTTGTATACGTCTTGGAGCGGTTATGATTCTTTGTATTACTCTATTCAATTGTATCATGTTATCTTATTGTATGGGTTCTATTCATGATTGGAATACTTGTGTATCATGATTCTTGTTGTATGGTTTCCATTCATGTTGGAAACACTGTTGTAACATTGTACCTCTAGAACATTGTATTGTAATGTAATGTTAACTTGGTGTGGACATTGGCTATGGCAGTTGTTATTCAATGTTTTGTATTTGCATACACAAATGGTTTCTTATCAATGCTTTATCATGTATGTGTTATATTTGTTAATGTTTATTCTTTGGCTTTTATACTTATTTGTTGTGGTGTGAATCTAGTCGCGTAATGACTCCTCGTGTACCCCAAAGGATGTATGTGTTAGTGAATTTACTTAAATGAAATTCATGTTATGACTTAATGTGTTTTACATGTATGTTATGTTATTTAAAAAAAAAATTGTGCAGTAATTTTTGTGTTATTGTCCTTTGGGGTTCGCCGCAGTTACATGGTGAATAAGGTTACTCAAAGGCATTCAAGTGGGTGTTACTTGAATTAAAGTTGTATTTAATGATGTTTGTTGGTTTATATATTCAAAATACACTTAATTAGGATTATAAGTGCATAAAAGGGGCCAAATAAAGCATAAGAAAAGGTGTAATTAGTGATGACAAAGTCTAGAAAAGAGTGCAAGTTTGTTACAAGACTTTACAACACTTTAAAAACAAAAATTGGTTAGGAATAAAAGGAATATTTAGATGAATTATAATAATAAGAGTATAGAAAAGTGTAGAAATGTGTTACAACACTTCACAACACCTTCACAAGACATCATAAAATCTTAATAATTTCAATATTCAAGACCTAATGTGAATGTATAAGTCACCTTGCAACATTAAATCTAACCATAATAATCCAAGCATCATAGGAAAAATACCTAAATGACCATGATAATGTCCAAAGATCCATTTTTCTATAGTACATTTCTACTTTGGTGAGAGGGATGAACTTGCTTGAGCTCACACTAGAGTATGCATGCAAGTGAGAGGGATCCAAATGCACTTATGCTAGCAAGATGGAGACAGCGTGATCCAGAGGATGACCAATCCCAGGGATGAAAGGATCCCATGGAAAACTAAACATAAGGAAAAATGAACACAAGTGAAAGAGAATAAAAGAAGAAAGAGAGAAAAAGGAAAAGTTAGATCAAGCTTCAATCATTTTTTTAGCTAGTTGTGAATAAGATCTAGGCTATTTGTTTGAAAGAGAAGATGCATACTCACTCTAGGGCAACAAAACTTTCATGACTATCCACTAGGTAAGAAGGCCCAAAGGTGTGAAATGTATTTCATCTAGTATGTACTCACAAACACACAGAGTGTATGGGGGAAGTCGTTGCACCGGAATGGGCTTCCAGCTCAACCATATAAAATCTATACCTCTTGATAACTTTAATAAAAAAGTTACCACAAAGGGGAAAATGTTGGTTTGTGCTTCATGAGACAGACAAAAAGATTAGGTATGCTTGAACTTATAAACAAATGTGATGAGAATTTTCTATACGCATGCAAGCTATGTTTATGAAAGGTGGCCATATGAGATGCAAATTAAAAATACCAAAGTGTACAATGGGTATAATGCGGAAGGGATCATCATGTAATGGAAAAAAATAGGCCCATAAGTGAGGTGATGAAATTCAAAAGAAGAATTAGAGGTAGGAAACTTGACATAAAAATTTGAATAAGTTATCTATATTATTTCAAAAATATGTAGAATAGAATCTATAGCAAATTGAATGTAGTTTCTAAACTACTAGGTTTTTTTTTTTAATCTATTTGGTGAAAATTGAAATTTCAATGTAGTAGCACTTAAATTTCAGGGAAAAAATAAGAAGTACAGGTGTCTTTACGGCCACCCTAACCACAATAAAATAGTAATATTTTTTTTATAATATTTTTAGATATAAGTAGAGGAATCATGTCCTGATGTGATGCATATTTTTTTTTTTGTAATTTTTTCAAGTAAATAATTGATTATGATTTTTTATTACAACTTTTAAAAATATAAAAGCAGCATTTGTCTCCACCACCTTAACTTGTGGTCAAAACTTCATGAAATTCATTTTTTTTATATTTTTATTATAGTGTGTGTGAAGCATATAATGTGATACCGTTTAGAGAAGCTACTTAGGTGTTTTTTTCAATCAACCTATCAATCAGGACTTTAGTTGTAATTCAAATAGAAAATGAATAATTATTTATTAGAAATTTAGATTAAAACATGAGAATTTATATTGGTGGAAATTTGAGAATATCCTTTAAAACCCTTTTAGTTTCACATCGGAGTTTGGGTAAAAAAGTTTGTCAACCACATACCCTACACATACCCATCATATTGCCATTTTTTATCCCATCATGATCCTACACATACCCAAATGCAAGAGATGTTTAAAGAAGTCTTGTTTAGTTCATGTGAGGTCTATCACTTAGGGAACATTTTTTGTAGTGTCTCCAAGAGAGGACTGATCAAAGAATAGAATAATCACAACTTAGGGGATGTAGTGAGTCGCATAAGGCCAACAAGAGGAATGCAATATGCTAAGATAGATCACCCTTATAAAGTAAATCACAACCAATGTCATCCACAAAGTGAAAAATACATGATATGAAGTAGGAAGGATGCACTAAGAACCAGGAGAAAGAAAAATGCAAAATAATAATGCCAATGTACACCCCCACTTTAAATAAATTTCTAAACACCATACTATGAGCAATTACTTTAAAGTACAAAATGAAATATGCAAGCAAGAAAGAAGACATGAGAGCCAACTTCGAAAGCCCCTATGCCAAGTCATATGTTTCCGAGTAAGGCTGCTTCATGTAAGAGAAAAAAAAGAAAAGAGAGGGGTTTCCCCCAAAAATAAAAACACCAAACACATAAGGGATCTATGGATTTGAGCTCAATATGTTCATTTCTACAATGGTTTTATGAAAGAGATTGGAACTATCATCACTCCACAAATACATAGAACTAGAAGAGTGACATGTAATACCCCTCATGTTGTTGTTGGACTTGTTATCTTTCTATGCTTTTTCTTGGTACTTTGAGACTGTGACAGTTACTATTTATTGGTTGGATTGGTGAATTGGATAGTTTAGATTGATTGATGATTATGCTACTTCATTTGATGACATGGATATTTTATATGACATTATGGTTACATTTGGTTTAGAGATGTTTAATTTGATTTTAGTAGTATATTGTGTTTCATTGGATTATTAATCATTCTATGATAATATGATGTGATCAATTTAGTTTAGCAATGTTAATTTATATTTAATGTTGTAATTGTTAGTATAGTTTTGGTGAGGGGATAGTGTAGCACCACTCGTTTACAAGTGCCCAGCTACGCTGCAATTCCTTCTCATGATATGATGTTTTGATTATATATATAAACACATGTTGTACACAACCTTGTTTGTATGCATGAATTGTAGGAACAAAGTCTCAATTCCACCTGCTTCCGCAAGACAAGGCGAGCATCAATTTAACCCAATGGGCATGAAGTTGAATAGGGATGACAAGGAAGTCACCTTGTCCCATGTTTGTGAAACCATCTTATGTTTAGTGGTATTGTGCGTCTTTGACCTTTGCCATTTTGCATTTTATTATAGTGTTTATGTGTGAGTGTACTTTTGATATTTATTTTATGTTGGTATTTTCTATGATGTAATTTAAATAATTAAATGATGTTAATAAATGTTGATAATAATGTTGGAATAGTTTGTATTAAAATATAAAAGTTTATATTAAAAGCCATATAATTTATTAAAGATAAATAAATGGAAAAGTGTAAATTAAATTATTTAAAAAATTGATATTTTGATAATTTAAATTGCAAGTAAAACTGCGAAATCAGAATTAAAAACAAAAAGTGTTGTTAAATAGAAAAAAATCAAGAAAAGAAAGAAAAGATGAAAGGGACCAATCAATGTTGAGTTTTGGTAGTAAAGCTGGGAATAAAATTAGAAAAAATCTTTTAATTTTGATTTATGGAGCTTTCAAAAAAGAAGAAGATATCTTTTATTTAATAGCAAAATTGTGAGATTTTCATTCATGGGAATTGACAGAAGTTACTCAAGAATATTGAGTTTTGGGAATTGGATTTTCTCTTTTTCTTCTTCTATAGAGATTTATTTAGTTTTTCATTGTTCTGGAAGAGAGGTTCTTCGAAATTAATTAATAGATTAGAAAATTGGTCAAGGGAATCTAGTGGAGACATTTTGTAGAAGAAAAGGGAGCTCTTCAAAAAGGTTGGTTCAAATCAAGGAAAGCTTCATCATCAACTTCTTAGAAAGATCGAGACTCCAGGTTCCATAAATTCTCTTTCTCTTTTTCTTAAATTGGTAATGGCAATCATATTGTTCTGGGAAAAGAAAATATTATGGGAGTTTGGGTAATCTTCTGGGTAACAAGTAATTGGGGAAAAATCTATTGTTTGAATCTCTGATAGTGTTCCATAATTTCTTTATAATGTTGTTATGAGAAAATTAGTTTTCTTTCTAAAACCAATGGATGCCCATATTTAAACATATTTTTGAAAAAAAATTAGGGATTCAATATAAAATTTCCATCACTAATTAAAAATGAAATTGTCTGATAGGAGGAAAATAATAATTGATTAGTTTATCTTTATTCCTGTATTTTTGGGAAAATTTTATCCCTATTCTAAAAACTTGTATTCACGGGTGTTCATGTATATATATGTAATGCCCAAAATTTAGACAAGGGCATAAACACAACTAACAATTTTTTTGTTTTTTTTTGTTTTGAACAATAATACAATATACTAACATTTGATCAACCATACATGTGCATGGTAAATGTACATGTGCATTGATGTGACTTGTGTAACATTTTCACTAACATAACACTCTAGAGTGGGGTAAGGAAATGAAAATAATTTTGGGTTGACTACAAACATAGGGTTTGCAAGACTCTTAACTACCAACCAAAAGTTGGTGCTTTCTTTAATCATGAAGGTTAATGCCCTAGTTAGACATTCCATGGTATGGGCCCTCACATGATCCAAAAAGCATAAAACTATACCCAATTTAATTTACTATTGTTCCTAAAGATAATATGATGAAACCCTACTTTACTTGTTAGCCCTACCCCTTTTAGCCATACCAACGATGTTATGGAAATCTACATAGAACCATTTCACCATGAAATTTCAATATATGGATAATTAAAATATCTATAATCTACATGATAATTATGAAACTCCCATAGTGATATTTTTATTATTACCCTTACTATTTAATTATTATTAATTTAATTACTAAAACAAATAAAAATGTGTATAACATCTATATATTTATTTTGTAGAGAATAAATATAAAATTACAAGACTAAAGAATAATTTATAAAAATAAAAACACATTTTAAATTCCTTAACATTTACATATTATTTATTTCCCTTTTTTAAGAAGATTAAAAGATGAGACTTATAAGAATATTTATTTTCTTATATTCATAATGTATAATATATATATTTCTCACCCCATTTAGTTTAAAGTAAGTAAATCACTTTCCTATTTATTATGCATTAAAACTCATAAACTGTAATAATCAACTTAACCTTCTTTATTTTATTTTTCTTGGTTTATTAAATTTTATATTATCATACTATTACCAATAAATAAGTGAAGCAAAGCCTAGGTTTAATATATATATTTTTTTTTGAAAACTACTAAGAAAAGGAATAGTCCCACGATCCTTTTCCTTGCTTCTCTTTGTTGATTAATTTATTTAAATTCAATACATCTCTCCTCTTTATAAGGGGTAAGTATGAATATTTAATTTTTTTAAAGAACATTCATTAGAATGATTTATGATGAGATGGCTTTCTTCGGGAATATGTGGGTCGTTTAAGACATCCTTTAAATAAAGTTCAATGCAAGGTATTCTACCTAACATGTTTTAGGGATTATTCATGGGGCGCACTCTTCCATGGAGAAACAATAAAACTTTTAGACAATACATTTCCCTCTCCCCAGGATTCTCGTATTCAAACTACTAGCCAAAATTCAAATAGTTAATGAATCGCGTGGTAAAGTAACATTTAAATTTTACACACCATCCTGATTATTATTAATAATATGCTATGGAATACATTATTATGGGTGGTTTCATCTATTTATGCTACAAAGGACTATAAACTCCAGCAGATACGCCGAACAAGTCCATTTTGAAAAAGGACGGAAAACCTTCAGTCAAAAATTTCAACCTTAACTTTTCTCGACCCTTATGAGCTTGACCTATCTTATTTTTTTGTTTTATTTTTCTCACGTTCTCTTACAATGCGGGGGCAGCGGCAGCCAAGCATGTTGCAATTTTTTTTCTATATTGTTTTTCATGATAACATGGGGTATTCCCTTGGTCAAGGCATATGGGTTATCTATCCCAGCTTCAACCCATACTAAGAGGGGAGACACTCATACACAGGTCAATTCCAAACCATAGGGTAAATTCTGAGAAATCATTCATAAAGAAAATAAGATGAGACCCAAGTCCATGTATTTTACTCTAATTTTCATAGCGTTAATGGAGTCATTGAAGGGCAAGCAATGAATCAAAGGGGTAAGAAACATATTGGTATGTAGTTTATCTTATAATTACAATTTATCTACTTTATTTAGAGACTTGAGATGAACACTCTCATGGACTAAGCTTTTTTTCTTTACTCTCAGCATTGTCAAACATGAAAGGAAATAATACGAGTAGATTTACTCCCATCCTATTCTGAGGAGTAAGAGATATTCTAATTGCTTTTTTTTTTTTTTTCTTTCTTTCTTTAAAAGAACAACTATCTAATTTTATTTTAATACAAAATAACAAAGGTAAGGGTTTTTAGTTTCTCATTATGCACATCTACAAGGACTTCAAAATAGATTTCTTCCATATTCCAAGCACATTTAATCACAGGAACAACAGATAAAGTCTATTTTTTAAAAATAAAATACAATAAAATCTGCAACTACTCCTTTATTTACAAGAACTTAAGAGTCTTCCTTCTCCTAATAGTACAATGAGGTGTAAATGTCTATTTAAAATAAAATAAAATAATAGAGTAAAATATTTCCTTTAAAACAGAATAATAGAGTTAAATATTCCTTTCTCTACTTTCTACAACATTTACTCTTTTACAAAATTCTCACATAATTCTTTTTTTTTTTTTAGATAGAAGTTTACTATTTGTTTGTCACAATAGAAATAGAGGCAAGTAAGATTATTCATTTATCATTTCACAGAACTAAAACACAACAGTGGTCTAAATTTTTATATCAGGAAACTATTCAAGGTAAGAGTGCCAGGCCTTATAGATGGTAACATATATTTTGAACAGAGCAAACACCTAAACTTACAGAATGAAAATAATATGGTGCCATTATGTATGAAATTTATGTAATGGATTGCATATAGATTTCTCACAGGAATCATTTTATCTCTTTTTGAACTATAAAAATAGAACAAGAACTCTATAACAACATCCTGACTTCTCTATAAAAGTAAACTACACATTTTCCTTTCTTTGCCTTCTAAATAATTTATAGAAGTTTGGTACAAAGCTTGCTTACATTACAACAGAAACAAAGGTAGTACTTCTTCTATTACATTCAAATAGTTTTAAAGCAACATTATATACAAAACTTTGACATAGATCTTATCTTCCTTACTATATACAATACAAAATTTCCATCTACTTATTTACAACAACAAGCATCAAATAGGGTAGTATCCTCTTGAGATTCATCAATAAAATCCATATTCCAAGGAACACATACACTTCCAAATCTGAAACTCCTCGAACCTGTAAACTAATCAAGGCATAAAACTTCTTCTATAGGCCATGGGTGCTCACCTCCCAACCTTTGGTTGGAAAACCAACCACCCCTGAGCTAGGAGGCACCTTGGGAACCAGGTACATTCATGCAAGTGAAATACATTAACACACAAAATACACACAAAAATATACACACCCACCCAAGGGGATTTTCACATCACAAAGAGTTCATTATAAACCCAATACGAGGAATGGAAGTGGACTACACACTCCATTTTGGGGGACCCAAGAGTAATATCATGAATAGAAATCAACAAATTTTCAACCCTTCATTTCGAACCCTTCCTCCACATCTCCTTATCAAGCCAACCATCCTTCACATACACAACACATAGGGGTATTCATACCCATCTTTGAAACCTCTCCTCTTAAGGAGGAATAACATGTCCCCATGGAGGTTCCTACTCCCCCATCCCCAAACTTGGGATGCTCTTCCCAAATCTGGGTGAGCTTATCCCATTACAACCCTTTTTCCCAACAAAAACTCATACAAAGAAAATAAAACAAAAGAAACCAACACTTAAGAGAAAGAATTTCAAATACACAATCACATGTACATAGTGCATACAAATTTAACAACATAAGAAGCAAAAGGGTTTGGTGACCCTACCTTAATCCAAGCTTTGGAAGCAAGTGATGAGGATGAGCACAACTCCTCCAAGCTTGCTTTCCAATCCTTCAAGCCAAATCCAAGAGCTCCCAAAAATCACAACTCCAAAACAAAGAATGTCCAAAGAGAACCCCCAAAACCCTTCTTCTTAGTTTTTCTTATAGAATCTCAAGTTTGAATTTCCTTTGAATGGGGAAGCGACACTTGTCACTCACCCATTCACCCTCCCAAGCACATTCACCCATGTGTGCTCTCACATGTGTGAGAACTTGGGGGACTTCCAAGACATCATAGAGAAGTGGGAGTGGAAAGGGACTAGTCCCCATCCCACTTCTCAAAACCTTATTTTCGCCAAACTTTTTTAAGGCCTCAAAAATGGTGCCCAATCATGAAACTAACTCAACATTATAGGCTGAAAAGGTACCTAACCCATAGGTACTTGACCTAGGGACCTTAAATCAATAAAAACACTTAAAAAACTCAACTCTACAACCTTCAAAAAGTGTCCTAAGGATCAAATCCGAGTTTGTCCACTTGGGTGGACAACTCACCACTTAATGGATTGACATGGGAATTAAAACCAATTTACAAACATGCAAAAATACATCACAAAGAAAAATACATTACAAAATGGAACTATAGTCCCTTCATATGGACTATAGCTCGGCTTCACTGGTAAACTCACTCAGGGTTCCCAAAGGCTACCTCCAATTTCCATTGGCCATGGAAAATGTACCTGCACACTCGATGCACACATTAATCCATATAATAAATCATGTATCAAAACAATCGAATCACCACTTCATATACGCAAGTTTCCATCCAAATAATTCATATATCAAAACAATTGAAACACCATTTCATAAACACAAGTTTCACAATTTCACGTAGCATATATATCTCATATCACAACTAGAAAAATCACTATTCACCTATCATATCTAGATCTTTTTCCTTAATTTTCAATTTCATCAAATTATAACATGGTTTATTCACAACACATATTTCATTTGTTCATCATTTCAAAATTCAAATCAAGCAACCACAATAACTAGCATAATTTAGGTCAACCATCGTAGTCATCTAGCTAAGCATGTAGCATCACAATCAAATCATCATAAGAACTCAAATATCTAAGTATCATTTCATCAAAAGTATCTATAAGAAAAATCAATAACCATAACTCAAAATAGTCTAAATACTAGGTGTATCATAGGGGTAGACCTCACATCCTCCCCCTCTAGGATTTAGCTTCCTCTTGGAAGTTCTCAAAGAGGTGGGGATATAAAGCCCTCAATCATGAGGCATCCTACCAAGTGGCTGCAACCTCATCATATCGATCCCATTGGACCCTAACTTGGTCCAGCTCTCGAGCTCGAAGGGCCAACATCTGTCGAGCCAAAATGTGGATGGGCTTCAAGGCTAGTTGTTAGTCTGACTCCATCTACAAAGCATCCCAATCCAAAACATGAGAGTCATCCTGCACATAACATCACAATATCGATACATGAAATACATCGTGGATACGTGACAGGCTAGGTGGCAAGGCTAGACAATAAGCTACTGGACCTATCCGCTCCAAGATCTCAAATGGTCCAACAAATCGAGGTGCAAGCTTAGAACCCTTTCCATAACGGATTGGACTCTTGTGCAGATGCACTCTCAAGAATACACGATCTCCTACTGAGAAACTTCGATCAACCCTCTTAGCGTCAACATACTTTTTTTGTCGATCTTGTGCCTCTCGAAGGTGTTTCCTGATCAAATCCACTTGTTGCTCCATATCCTGTATCATCTCTGGACCAATTGCCACTCTACCCTCTATACGATCCCAACTCAAAGGAGTCTTGCATGGTCTACTATACAAGGCTTGATAAGGTGGCATACCCAAGGAACTATGATGTCCATTATTATAGGAAAACTCAACCAAATACAAGTACTCCTCCCATCGGGACTGATGATCCATCACATACATGCGTAACATGTCCTCTAACACCTGATTAACCTTCTATGTCTGCCCATCTATCTCAAGATGGTAAGCCGAACTGAAATTGAGCTAGGTGCCCAATGCCTACTGAAATGAAGTCCAAAATAAGGATGTGAAAAGTGAATCTCTGTCTAAAATGATCCTCCGAGGGACTCCATGTAATCTGACAATATCGTCAAGAAAAACCCTCGCAACTACTAGTGTTGTATATGTCGTACGCACGGGTGAGAAATGGGCCACTTTGGTCAGCTTGTCAACAGTCACCATGATGGCATCATGATGACATGAAGACAAAGGTAGACAAACAATAAAATCCATTGAAATGGTGTTCCATTTCCACTCGGGAATATCATACGGGTACAATAATCCTGCTGGATGCTGGTGCTCTACCTTGACTCTCTAACACTCAAGGCATCGACTCACAAACTGTGCAATGTCACATCGTATCCCTGCCCAATGGTATAATTGTCAAAGATCAGCATGCATCTTCTTCACCCTCGGATGTGCTGAATATGGTGCCCTGTGTGCCTCTGATAAGATGACTATACGAAGATCACCAATGTTAGGTACATAAATACGCCCTCTATGTCGCAGCAACCCATCTGACTCCAATGTGTACCCTATAAACTTTCCCTTGAGGGCTCTCTCTGACTATAATTCCTGTTGTACCTCTCTATACCACTCATCCTCTACTAAGTGTTGAAGGATGCATCCTCTCAAATCTGTACCTAATGACATGGATGATAACTTATGTCTCCTCCTACTCAATGCCTCTGCCACCACGTTCTCCTTCCCTTTGATGTAATGGAAATCAAAGTTGTACTCACAAAGAAACTCCATCCAACACCTTTGATAGGCATTTAGATTTGACTGCGTGAAGATATACTATAAGCTCTGATGATCTGAATGAAGCTCGAAGTGGTATCCTAAAAGAAAGTGTCTCCAAAGGACTAATGCATGAACTACTGATGCCAACTCTAAGTCATGAGTAGGGTATTTCAACTCATGGGGTTTTAGTTTTCGTGACTCATAAGCGATCACTCTACTCTCCTGCATAAGCACTGCACCTAAACCTTCCAATGAGGCATCAGTACAAACCATGAAATCAGTTGATGGATCTAGTACTGCTAGGATAGAAGCACTAGTAAGATGCTCCTTAAGGGTTTGAAAGGCCCTCTCACACTACTCTGTCCACTCAAACTTCTTCCCTTTTCATTGAAGAGAAGTAATCGGGTGTGCAATCCTGGAGAAACTCTCAACAAAGCGTCGATAATAACCTGCTAAGCCCATGAAACTCTTGACCTCTGTCACTGTAGTAGGCACTGGCCACTCTATGATAGCTCTAATCTTTGATGGATCTACAGAGATACCATCGCCTGATATAATGTGCCCAAGATAATGAACCTCTGAACGAAAGAAGGCACACTTAGACAAGCTACCATACAATTGATGCTCTCTCAAACACTGCAAGACCTGTCGTAGATGCTCCTCATGTTCCTCTGAATGTGAATATACCAAAATGTCATCTAGGAACACTATCACAAATTTATCTAGAAAGGTATGGAATACCTTGTTCATGAGACTCATGAACACTGCAGGGGCATTCATCAAACCGAATGGTACCACCGTAAACTCATAGTGACCATACCTAGTCCTAAAAGTAGTCTTATGTATATTTGCATCTAAAATCCGCAACTGATGATATCCAGACTTGAGGTCAATTTTAGAGAACACTCTAGCACCCTGAAGTTTCGAATAGATCATCGATCCTTGGAAGAGGGTAATGATTCTTGATTGTCACCTTGTTTAACTGTCTGTAGTCCACACAGTCAAAGGGATCCATCCTTTTTCTCAACAAAAATGATAGGAGCGCCCCAAGGTGAGACACTCAAATGGATATGACCCTTCTCTAACAACTCCTCCAACTATAATTTGAGTTCACTAAGCTCATGTGTGGTCATCCTATATGGTGCACGTGATACTGGCTCAGCTCCTAGTACCAAGTCTATGTGAAAATCGATCTCCCGCCGAGGTTGCATACCTGGTAACTCCTAAGGGAACACATCTAAAAACTCCCTAAGGATGGGATGATCATCCAAAGATGTCTCTGACTCCTCCTCGATCCTATCACTGATGGTAATGGCAAATAACTGACATCCCTTTCTCATACATCACTTAAGCTGCATAGCAGATATCATGCGAAGAGATATGGGCCTTTGTACTCCTATAATCTCCACTACTGTACCATGGTCGTCTACACACTCAACTATCTTACGATGACAATCTACCTTAGCTCGATGTGTGTCAAGCCAATCCATACCCAAAACTACTCCATAGGAGCCTAATGGAGTAATACGAAGGTCCACTGAGGTAGTCCAATCCCCCAATTGTAGTGGAAAATCTTTGACTACTGAATCTATAGGAACCTTAGCTCTTGAGGCTAACTCAACCTCCCACCTATCATTTTGCCTAGATGCCACTAGCCTACTACACTCCACTATAGATGTGGAAATAAAAGAATCAGATGCCCTAGAATCAAACAAAATAGAAACACAAATATTACCAATCATACCTGGTGTCTCAATGACAGTGGCCTAATGCTCAACTTGGCAGTTCTCGACCACCACAAAAACTCTATGGGACTTTCCCACATCTCCCACTGTCTGCTCAGAACCTCCTATCTATTGTCCTCTAGATGTAGGTCCCTGAGGGAAATCCCTAGCTAGGTGTCCCATTGCACCACATACATAACAAGGACCTCGAGTATACACCTGAGCCGACTGTGTCCTGTTAGACTGGTATCCCCTAGTCCTACTAGAACCACTAAATCCCCCATGGGAGGACTGTTGTGAACGTGCTGGAGTGACACCCTGTGTCTATGGACGCTGATCACGTCGAGGACCCTGTGGCTGCCATGGCCTAAAGTGGCCACCCTGTGAGCTCTGTTGAGGCCTAGGCCTCTGACTCTACTGCTGTTGTTGTGGTGGTCTAAGTGACCCAACTTGAGGCCTGAATCCTCCTTTTGAAGGAAGGAGAGGTCGTTGAAAGCTATGTGACTATGGAGTGTGGTTGTGGTTTTGAAACCGCTCTTATGCATCCTGAGATTTCCCTTGAATCTCCTCTGCTATAAGGGCCTTCTCCAGAGAAACCCGAAGGTTCTCTGGATCAGCCATGCGAACGGGTCCTGATATACTTGCATTTAGTCCCCTGATGAAACGGTTGACAAGAAGCTTCTCATCATGCAAATAATCCACATATGGTAGTAGCTCCAAAAATTGGCTCTCATACTGTGCTACTAATAAACCTCTCTGATGCAAGTCATGAAACTCATCAATATGACATTGTCTAAAATGCTTAGATAAGTAGCGTGCTCGAAACCACTCCAAGAATGTCTCCCAAGTGAGAGTATCTAAAGATAGGTGGTGTTTGCACTCCTCCTACCGCCACCACATAGATACTGAACCTAGAAGCAATAGTATCACAACATGTGCTTTTAGATTGCTTACATAAGCACGCAATCCCATGCACCTCTCAAGGCTAAGAAGCTAAGACTCTACCTCTACTCCATCTATGGATCCCTCAAAATTAGGTGGTTTCAATCGCAGTAACTCATGAATCTGATAGCCTGGGTCTCGATACACCCTACCATCATCTGGTACCTCAGGATGGGGAGCTTTTGGTGAAGGATCTAGATGGACTGATCCCCTCTCTCCCTCATCATTGTACTCCTCAAGAATGTGAGGGGGACTTCTGCTATGCTCTCTATGCTCTGACCTGTGTACCTTAGTTGAGTGTTGTGTCTGGCCTACTCTAGGGCCCTCCTCTGCCGCTGGTAGATGAGCGTGAATAACCCCAATCAAATCCTCTAACGCATGGAGGATTTGAGAATTAAGATTCTGTGAAGGCTCATGTTGTGGTACCTCTGGAACATGTGAGGCTCCTAGTGGTGACTCAATGCACTCCCGCCCTGCACCACGTCCATGCCCACATCCGCGCCCACGAACCTTTCACAATCGAGCTGGCATCCTACATGATAATGTCATAACACATATTAACATGGTGGACACATATGCCATGAGTTCCCAGTGTTGGAACCTAGGCTCTGATACCAAAAATGTAATGCCCAAAATTTACACAAGGGCATAAACACAACTAACAATTTTTTTGTTTGTTTTTGTTTTGAACAATAATACAATATACTAACATTTGATCAACCATACATGTGCATGGTAAATGCACATGTGCATTGATGTAACTTGTGTAACATTGTCACTAACATAACGCTCAAGAGTGGGGTAAGGAAATGAAAATAATTTTGGGTTGACTACAAACATAGGGTTTGCAAGACTCTTAACTACCAACCAGAAGTTGGTGCTTTCTTTAATCATGAAGGTTAATGCCCTAGTTAGACATTCCATGGTATGGGCCCTCACATGATCCAAAAAGCATAAAACTATACCCAATTTAATTTAATATTGTTCCTAAAGATAATATGATGAAACCCTACTTTACTTGTTATCCCTACCCCTTTTAGCCGTACCAACGATATTATGGAAATCTACATAGGACCATTTCACCATGAAATTTCAATATATGGATAATGAAAATATCTATAATCTGCATGATAATTATTAAACTCCCATAGTGATATTTTTATTATTACCCTTAGTATTTAATTATTATTAATTTAATTACTAAAACAAATAAAAATGTGTATAACATCTATATATTTATTTTGTAGAGAATAAATATAAAATTATAAGACAAAAGAATAATTTATAAAAATAAAAACACATTTTAAATTCCTTAACATTTACATATTATTTATTTCCCTTTTTTAAGAAGATTAAAAAATGAGACTTATAAGAATATTTATTTTCTTATATTCATAATGTATAATATGTATATTTCTCACCACATTTAGTTTAAAGTAAGTAAATCACTTTCCTATTTATTATGCATTAAAACTCATAAACTATAATAATTAACTTAACCTTCTTTATTTTATTTTTATTGGTTTATTAAATTTTATATTATCATAGTATTACCAACAAATAAGTGAAGTAAAGCCTAGGTTTAATATATATATATTTTTTTGAAAACTACTAAGAAAAGGAATAGTCCCACGACCCTTTTCTTTACTTCTCTTTGTTGATTAATTTAATTAAATTCAATACATCTCTCCTCTTTATAAGGGGTAAGTATGAATATTTAATTTTTTTAAAGAACATTCATTAGAATGATTTATGATGAGATGGCTTTCTTAGAGAATATGTGAGGACATTTAAGACATCCTTTAAATAAAGATCAATGCAAGGTATTCTACCTAACATGTTTTAGGGATTATTCATGGGGCACACTCTTCCATGGAGAAACAACAAAACTTTTAGACAATACATTTACCTCTCCCCACGATTCCAGTATTCAAACTACTAGCCAAAATTCAAATAGTTAATGAATCGTGTGGTAAAGTAACATTTAAATTTTACATGCCATCCTGATTATTATTAATAATATGCTATGGAATACATTATTATGGGTGGTTTCATCTATTTATGCTACAAAGGACTATAAACTCTAGCAGATACGCCGAACACATCCATTTTGAAAAATGAGGGAAAACCTTCAGTCAAAAATTTCAACCCTAACTTTTCTCAACCCTTATGAGCTTGACCTATCTTATTTTCTTGTTTTATTTTTCTTGCGTTCTCTTACCATGTGGGGGCGGCGGCAGCCAAGCATGTTGCAATTTTTTTTTTCTGTATTGTTTTTCATGTTAACAGGGGGTATTTCTCTTGGTCAAGGTAGATGGGTTATCTATCCCAGCTTCAACCCATACTTAGAGGGGAGACGCTCATACACGGGTCAATTCCAAACCATATAGTAAATTCTGAGAAATCATTCATAAAGAAAATAAGATGAGACCCAAGTCCATGTATTTTACTCTCATTTTCATAGTGTTAAGGGAATCATTCAAGGGCAAGCAATGAATCAGAGGGGTAAGAAACAGATTGGTATGCAGTTTATCTTAAAATTACAATTTATCTACTTTATTTGGAGACTTGAGATGAACACTCTCATGGACTAAGCTTGTCTTGTTTACTCTCAGCGCTGTCAAACATGAAAAGAAATAATATGAGTAGATTTACTCCCATTCTATTCTGAGCAGTAAGAGATATTCTAATTGCCTTTATTTTTTTTGTTTTCTTTATTTAAAAGAACAACTATCTAATTTTATTTTAATACAAAACAACAAAGGTAAGGGTTTTCAGTTTCTCATTATGCATATCTACATAGACTTCAAAATATATTTCTTCCATATTCCAAGCACATTTAATCATAGGAACAACAGATAAAGTCTATTTTTTAAAAATAAAATACAATAAAATCTACAACTACTCCTTTATTTACAAGAACTTAAGAGTCTTCCTTCTCCTAATAGTACAACGAGGTGTAAATGTCTATTTAAAAATAAAAATAAAAAATAGAGTAAAATATTTCCTTTAAAACAAAATAATAGAGTTAAATATTCCTTTCTCTACTTTCTGCAACATTTACTCTTTTACAAAATTCTCATATAATTCTTTTTTTTTTTTTTACACAGAAGTTTACTGTTTGTTTGTCAAAACAGAAATAGAGGCAAGTAAGATTATTCATTTATCATTTCACAGAACTAAAACACAACAGTGGTCTAAATTTTTATCTCAGGAAACTATTCAAGCTAAGAGTGTCAGGCCTTATAGATGGTAACGTATATTTTGAACAGAGCAAACACCTAAACTTACAAAATGAAAATAATATGGTGCCATTATGTATGAAATTTATGTAATGGATTACATATAGATTTCTCACAGGAATCATTTTATCTCTTTTTGAACTATAAAAATAGAAGAAGAACTCTATAACAACATCTTGACTTCTTTATAAAAGTAAACTACACATTTTCCTTTCTTTTCCTTCTAAAAAATTTATAGAAGTTTGGTACAAAGCTTGCTTACATTACGAAAGAAACAAAGGTAGTCCTCCTGCTATTACATTCAAATAATTTTACAGCAACATTATATACAAAACTTTGACATAGTACTTATCTTCCTTACTATATACAATACAAAATTTCCATCTACTTATTTACAACAACAAGTATCAAATAGGGCAGTATCCTCTTGAGATTCATCAATAAAATCCATATTCCAAGGAACACATACACTTCCAAATATGAAACTCCTCGAACCTGTAAACTAATCAAGGCATAAAAATTCTTCTATAGGCCATGGGTGCTCACCTCCCAACCTTTGGTTGGAAAACCAAGCACCCCCAAGCTAGGAGGCACCTTGGGAACTAGGTACATTCATGCAAGCGAAATACACTAACACACAAAATACACACAAAAATATACACACCCACCCAAGGGGATTTTCACATCACAAAGAGTTCAATATGAACCCAATACAAGGAATGGAAGTGGACTACACACTCCATTTTGGGGGACCCAAGAGTAATATCATGAATAGAAATCAACAAATTTTCAACCCTTCATTTCAAACCCTTCCTCCAAATCTCCTTATCTAGCCAACCATCCTTCACAGACACAACACATAGGGGTACTCATACCCATCTTTGAAACCTCTCCTTTTAACGAGGAATAACATGTCCTCATGGAGGTTCCTACTCCCCCATCCCCAAACTTGGGATGCTCTTCCCAAATTTGGGTGAGCTTATCCCATTACAACACTTTTTCCCAACAAAAACTCATACAAAGAAAATAAAACAAAAGAAACCAACACTTAAGAGAAATAATTTCAAATACACAATCACATGTACATAGTGCATACAAATTTAACAACATAAGAAGCAAAAGGGTTTGGTGACCCTACCTTAATCCAAGCTTTGGAAGCAAGTGATGAGGATGAGCACAACTCCTCCAAGCTTGCTTTCCAATCCTTCAAGCCAAATCCAAGAGCTCCCAAAAATCACAACTCCAAAACAAAGAATGTCCAAAGAGAACCCCCAAAACCCTTCTTCTTAGTTTTTCTAATAGAATCTCAAGTTTTAATTTCCTTTGAATGGGGAAGCGACACTTGTCACTCACCCATTCACCCTCCCAAGCACATTCACCCATGTGTGCTCTCACATGTGTGACAACTTGGGGGACTTCCATGACATCATAGAGAAGTGGGAGTGGAAAGGGACTAGTCCCCATCCCACTTCTCAAAACCTTATTTTCGCCAAACTTTTTTAAGGCCTCAAAAATGGTGCCCAATCATGAAACTAAATCAACATTATAGGCTAAAAAGGTACCTAACCCATAGGTACTTGACCTAGGGACCTTAAATCAATAAAAACACTTAAATAACTCAACTCTACAACCTTCAAAAAGTGTCCTAAGGAACAAATCCGAGTTTGTCCACTTGGGTGGACAACTCACCACTTAATGGATTGACATGGGAATTAAAACCAATTTACAAACATGCAAAAATACATCACAAAGAAAAATACATTACAAAATGGAAATATAGTCCCTTCATATGGACTATAGCTCGGCTTCACTAGTAAACTCACGCAGGGTTCCCAAAGGCTACCTCCAATTTCCATTGGCCATGGAAAATGTACCTGCACACTCGATGCACACATTAATCCATATAATAAATCATGTATCAAAACAATTGAATCACCACTTCATATACGCAAGTTTCCATCCAAATAATTCATATATCAAAACAATTGAAACACAATTTCATAAACACAAGTTTCACAATTTCATGTAGCATATATATCTCATATCACAACTAGAAAAATTACTATTCACCTATCATATCTAGATCTTTTTCCTTAATTTTCAATTTCATCAAATTATAACATGGTTTATTCACAACACATATTTCATTTTTTCATCATTTCAAAATTCAAATCAAGCAACCACAGTAACTAGCATAATTTAGTTCAACCATCATAGTCATCTAGCTAAGCATGTAGCATCACAATCAAATCATCATAAGAACTCAAATGTCTAAATACCATAATCAAATCATCATAAGAACTTAAATGTCTAAGTATCATGTCATCAAAAGTATCTATAAGCAAAATAAATAACCCTAACTCAAAATAGTCTAAATACTAGGTGTATCATAGGGTTAGGCCTCACAATATATATATAGGGTATGTGCAGGATCATCATGGAAAAAGCGGGCCCTTAAGTGGCAAAAAATTCAAAAAAATCAGAGTTAGGAAACTTGATGTAAAAATTTTAATAAGTTATCTATATTATTTCAAAAATATGTAGAATAGAATCTATAGAAAATTGAATGTAGTTTCTAAACTACTATGTTTTTCTACAAAAAAAAATCTATTTGGTCAAAATTTGAAATTTCAATCTGTGGTACTTTAATTTCAGGGAAAAAATAAGTAGGTGTCTGACCACCCTAACCACAATAAAATGATAATATTTTTATAAGATTCTAGATATAAGTAGAGGACTCATGCCGATGTGATGCATATTTTTTTGTAATTTTTTCCAAGTAAATAATTAATTATGAATTTTTATTACATCTTTTTTAAAATATAAAAATCGTATGTCGACCTTAACTTGGTCAAAACTTCATGAAATTCAATTTTTATTTTTTAAACCTATAGTATGCAAAGCATAGAATTTGACATGTTTTGGATTCAAAAAAGTTATACCATTTGAAAGCTATAGATGTTTTTCAATCAGCCTATCAATCAGGACTTTAGTCATAATTTGAATAGAAAATGAATAATAATTACTTATTAAATTCAAAGTAAAGCATAATTTATATTGGTGGAAAGTTGAGAATCTCCTTTAAAAACCCTTTTCGTTTCATCAATTTTGGGTAAAAAAATAATCATCAGCCACATACCCATCATATTGCCACTTTTTGGCCCATCATTATCCTACACATACCTATATATATATCTAGGATATATATATAAATATATTTATAAATATTAAATATATACAGATTTTCACATATTATATTAACAAAATTTTGAGATTAATATATTTTTACATATATGTGTTTGAATCAAAAAATTGTTTTTCATTGAAAAATGAAAAGGGATGAATTTTAATTTTATTAAAAATAGATTTAATTGAAAGCGTGTTGGGGAGGGACGGCGCTAGCCATTACCCCCCCCCCCCACTCCCTGTACCCTTATGTAGCCCTTATGATTTCCATAGCAGCCTTGAAGACTATTGTGCGTAGTCTTTGCAACCAGATGGCTGCGACTTGTTATAGCCAAACGACCTTAGTAATATCACCTTTTTTTTAATGTTTGTTTTATTTTTATTTTGTATTGCAGTTTCAATTAATATATGTGTGTGTGTGTATCCTACGCTAACCCGAAAATTAAATATATATAAAATAAGGGAATATTTATGTAATTAAATGTTTTATATATATATATATACATATATATATATATATATATATATATATATATAGGTATACTATTTCCATGATGAGTATGAAAATTATAATTGTGATTGTTAAGGGAAAAGGTGAAATTATATTTATAAATTTGAATTCTTATCAAAATTTTATTGCAAAATTATATAAAGGGAAAAAGAGATTTAGTAATGGATTAAAACGAATTATTTAACTTTGCGTGAAAATCATTATGTTATTCTATTTTCCAAATTAGCTTGACTTCATTATTTCCTTGGGTCATCATTTTGGCTTTTATGATGTGGGAACCCTATTGATTTTAAGAACCTGATTGTGGATGTTGTGATCCTTAGAATTCCAGAGGCATGATTTTATTGTCAGATGTTTATCCTCGTTTTATGTGCTCTTGATGTAGCAAGATATTGGTGTCTTTATTCTGAGAGGGTTGTAGAAGGTTTTTCTGAGACACTTTTATGTGTTTTTAGAGAGATGGGTAATGCCTCGCACGCCATCTATTGAGACTTATTTCTTTGTTCATTATGGTACAACCTTTGTTTTGGTTTTGTTATGTTTCAGGGCCTTCAGGGAGAGTGGCTCTTCGTGGGGGCCAGTACCTCAAATAGGAGGAAGGGCTCAGGATAACCCATGCAAGAGTAGATTAACAAGTGAAAACCTAATAATAGAACTTAGGGGGATGGGTAGTAAAAACATATAAGATAATCTTGGATACCTCATCTATCCACTAGGGCTACCGCAGACTAATTGTAGACTAAGAAGGTCGTGGTTGGCAAAGTCATTACCTTGTCCTCAGGAGAGATTAATGGCTTCCCATGACTCACCCTATGGGGCCAATGCCTCAAGTAGGAGGAAGGACTAGGATAACCATAGATGGGGGCTGGTGCCTAATGTTGGAGGAAGGGCTAGGATAACCCATGTAGGCTATGCAATGACACTCTCCACTAGTTGCCCTTATGCTTTGCTTTCTTGGTTACCTCTGGAAGTGTGTTATGATTATTGTTTTGGATTTACTTTTCAAGTGGTTAATTGTTATTGCCTTTGTTTATTTATGATGTGTTTTATGGCTTTGGGTGTATTATGATTGAATCTTGGTCATCGTCATTTATGATCTATGTTATCCCCTAATGTTTCTATTGGAGTTATTGTATTATTATTTTCTTATTGGAGTTAGTCTTGTGGAATTCATGGTCGTGGTTACTTCCTTGCCACCTCTGAGCACGGGGGTGGGTTTTTTTCTAAAACCCACATGGTCAAGTGGAACGTGCTCCACACCCATTGGGTTCCCCATCAATGTTCGTTCCTCACAGTATTCTTCAGATGGAGCTTGTACTAGTTATTCATCTTTTATTTTAGACATTATTTTTACTAAGTATTTATCCCACATGTATGGGAGGTTCCATTGTATTCATTTATTGAGAACATGTAATGTATTAAATGATGATGTATTATTTATGAATCTTTGTAATCATTCATAATTTATGGGGTTTATTATGGTTGTATCATGTGATGTATTTATACTTATACTTAGGGTTACATGGATGTTACCTTTGTAAATGGATATTGTAATTTTTATGATGGATTTAATATTTATTAATTTATTTAACTTTATCTATAATCTTTCGTTATGAGTTTGTTTATGCAATGTGACCTCGCATACCCAAGAGGAATTGACATTATGATGTTAATGTGTAATGTAATTATGTTTTGATGGTTCATAATTATGTGTACTTGGTATTTTTTTTATTTTTTTTTAAATGTGCATTGTTTTTTCCTTTGAGGTTTGCACAACGGGTGTTACATGACACAAAGAGATTGAAAAATAAAGAAAAATAAGATCCATTTTGCATCAACATGGAAAAGACATTGCGGTATGAATGATTTGCATCATCCCCAAAAGGAAAATAGAAGCAAATGAAAAGGAAAAAGAAAAAAGAAAAAGCTTTTGGGTCAACATGATGGAGACATTTTGGTCCTAATGCCTTGCATCATCCCCAAAAGGAAAACACAAGAAAATACAAAGTAAAAGGAAAATGGACCTTTTGGTTCAACATGGAAGAGATATAGGGTATCTCAATGCTTTGCATCATCCCAAAAAAGGAAAACACAAAATGAAGGTGAAAAGGGAAAAAGTGAAAGCGATGTATGACATATAGAAGAATTAAGGTACAGATAGAGGAAGTGCACAAAGATCTTGAGAACATGAAACATACATTATGGGGGAACAGGGTATGCACATGCAATCACACCCAAGAAAAGAAAAAGAAAAAGGAAAATAAAAAGTTAGTAAAGAAAATGTAAGTCAACCATGTAACAATTCATCCACCTCCCAATCTCAATGGGTATAAGCAGAAGATGAATAAAGTAGCTAAGGGACAATGAAAAATGCATTACTAGGAAAAGGCTAGTAGCTTCTTTCCCCCACTAAGTGTGAGACAAGAATTATTTAAGGTAGGTGATGGGAAAGGACATGCAATAGTGAGAAATGAAGATTCTATGACTATTGCATGATGAGGTTTGTAATAGGATACTATGGGGTGATAGGATAATAGTTAGTATCAGTGAAGTGATACTTACGTAGTATGTCCTTCAATGTCAGAAATTCATCATTGTGATGCCCAAGAACATGATGGTATGTACAATATGGGAAATTAGAATCTTTAGGCCGAATAACCAACCTATTTTAAGGTGGTAAGAGTATAAGGACTTTGTTTAAAATCATTTGCAGTTTCCTTTCACATTCAAGTGGTGCATGAAGAGGAAACTTTAGTTTATTCAATTTGTAATGTCATTTGCATTTACTAGATTCACCTTTTTCATGTATTGAGGAAGCAAGAGGACCTATGGGGATTCTAGCATCCTTGTCATTGGAATCTTGATAAGTTTGTTCATGTGGAAGGAGGACATTCAATTCGGGAGAGGAATCAAAGATCACCATGCCATCATCAAGAAATATCCACTATTTGAAAGGAGGCTTGTTGTCATGAGGAGAATCTTGATATCCTATCCCTGTTGTGTTCTCATCTATTGGTTTTTTTTCTAAAAGTTGAGGAATGTCATGTTGAGTTGTTATGTCACATCCTTGTTTGCTTAAGATGGTAAAACCTTTTCTATAAGTTCCTTCAAGATTGATGGGTGTGTTTGTAACTATATCATAAAAAAATGGCCCTTTGTCATTTTCATGGCCATTTAGGTCTTGTTTCATGGTGTTGGAACTATGTTGCTTTGATTTTATGTTGTAACATGGCTTGAACATGCTTATTTATTTACTAAAATTCAAAGAACGATGTCTTGTTAAGACATTGTGAAGTGTTGTAAGACATTTCTACATTGTTCTAGACTCTATTTAATGCAATTCACATAAAAATCACCTTTTCACTCATCAACAAGTCTTATTTTGAAGTGGTGTAAACTATTGTAAAAAAAAATCACACATTTCTAGGCACATCTTAACTATTCACACCCTTCTCATAATTTATTTTGTCTCTTTATGCCCTCATATGAATTAATTAAGTGTATTTTTGCATATTATCCCAACAAGTACATTAAATACAACATTATTCTTGACACTTGTTTTTAGGTCCTAGGTGGGACCCATTTGCCATGGGTGGCAAATGAGTCCCCCTTGGCCCCAAATTCAAAATATTTTAAATTTCCTTTCGAGATTTTATTAAAAATTACTTGATGTCAGCCTATGATGAGGTATGAATGGATAGTAAGGCACAAGAATTGTATAAATAAGTTTTTTTAATCTCATTTTACAATCCTCCAACATTCACATATCTATTCAAGCAATCTCAAGCATTCAATCATTTTTTACATCATCAATTAAAGCACTTTTCAAGCAATTTGAAGCTGCCATTGACATTACTTCAGAATTACAAGATCAAGAGTTACATGAGTTGATATCATTTACATGTTATTACTTTATCTTTCTCTTGCATTTCATTATCTTTTGAATGGTTTAATTACGAAAAGTGGGGTTTGACCAAGGGAAACCCCTATTCAGTAACCCTAAGCTTGGAGAGAGTTATTTGTCCATTTTTTTATAGATTTGACTTTGGCAACCTGAGAAGCAAACATTTCCAGACCTGGTGTTGCAGAGTTGTCTCCCAGTTTTTCAAAAATTTGGGAGAGGACTGATTTTCTACCTATGGAAAATGAGTCCCACATTAGGACTAGAAACTTGAGTTTTGTTAGATTTCAGATCCCAATAGATAGAAATCAATTCTCGAGAGTTTTTCACCAGTAGGTGGAATGATTTGCCACCCTGGATGAATGAGTCCCATTGTGGAAAATCAATAAATTTCATCAAAATTCTATACACTCGAGAAAGCTCACACTTCATCCAAGTGCACTTATATTTACCCCTATACTATTTGTTCTACATAATTTCTTCATTTTCATAGTTGTTTGCATATCATAATGTGTTTTCAAACATAGCTTAAATTGCACTTTTGCACTCATTCTAGTTCATTTTAATCAGTCAATTTCATTTATTTAAGTTCATTTACATCATATCACATTGCACACATTCTAATTTGAGTGTTACACAAGCATTTTTTGACCTAAATCTATCTCCTTTTAGGTGAAAAACCCTAGAAGTGCAAGAGCTAGCATTTAGGTTCCCAAAAACTATATGTTTCAATAAATTTATTATAATAGAATGCTTGAGGATTTGGTTGTGTAGAAGAAATAGGTCCACCTAGTGGAGGGAACTTAGGTCCTTGATTTGTTTCAGGATGGTCGTAACCAAACATAACAGGAGGTGAGATAGTAGGAAGGTCTTGTGACTTCATGGATGGGTAAAAGGCTGCATTGGCTTCAAGGTTCTCAGGGAATTCATTTAAAAACTTATTCATGCTATCATAATCTTCTCCAATTATTTCAACAACATGAGGAGGACATTCATGAGGAGTTGAAGGAGCATAAGGAAGCTCAAGGTCATTCGGATTAGTTCCAAAAGCACAATTTGACATGTCCACTAATGATTATAATGACATCCAAAACTTATTAAAGAAAAAAGCCATTATGAAAATGAGTGAAAGTAAAATAATATGCAAGAAAGAGAATAAAAGAAAAAATATTGAAAGTGTGACAAAATGTAATAATAGAAAACTGTAATGCATTAAATGCCCATAAAATGCCCAAAACTGCAATTTAGAATGTGCAATTGGACTGATTCGCCGAGGGTGGTGAATGAGTCCAGGGGTGAATTTTTTTGTGTTTTTTTAGAAAATTTAACATGGTTTTTTATGCTTTTCTCATGCAAAACTAAGATGCAAATGCAAAATTCTAGTTATTGTAATGTTTTGAAGTGCAAAAAGGAAATCTATATGAGATATTCACTAATGCAATGTTGGAAAGCCTAGGATGCAAAAACAATGCAAAATCTAATGAAATGAGTCCTAGGATGCAAATGTAAATTAGAAAGATAATGTTAAATATGTAGGTTCGCCAAAATGAACCAAAGATTTTTGGGTTTAGGAATGTTATGACTCTCTTGCTATATTAGGGTTTCTCACCTAAAGGAGAGAGATAGACCCTAAACAAAATCTAGGTGGTTCACTCAAAATAATGCAATTATAATGGAAATATGTCTAAATTAAATGACCTAAATGCAATAAACTGATAAAATTGATTGTTTATTTATGCAAAACCTAATAAAAATGAAGTGTTTGAAAACATAGTGTGATATGTAGAAATGAACTAGAATCATGCACAAATCAAAACGAAACTTAATGAGAGTAAATGGAGTGCACCTAGAGATAGAATCAGTACATAATCTGGTAAATTATGCTAAAACAGGTTTTGGGATGTTGGGAAGTAAAATCCTCAGAAATCACTTTTTCCAGCCTAGAAGTGGGACACATTCACCACTGATGGTGAATCATTCAACCTACTAAAATCTAAAAATTATGAAGTCAAATATGTGGGTCCAAATCTACACTTGTCTTCTTGTCAAGTTGACAAATCCAAATCTGTAGAAAATGGGTTGAACAATGTCTCCAAGCTTGAATTAGGTCTTTGTTGAATTGAATAGATTTGATGACTTGTTGAGCATTTTTCAACACCTAGCTCTTCGACAAATCTTCCTACAAGTCTTGTAAGCACACATGCAAAGAGGGGGAAAATGGTTAAGGGTTAGAGTATAGGGATTTTTCAAAGTCAAATCCCACTTTGGTAGTCAAACCCTTGATAATGAAATGAAATGATATAAGAAAGGAATGATGAAAAAATAACATGCAATTGCCATAAACTCACCAAACCCTTGTTGTCAAAGTCTAAAGATTTATGAATGGCTACTCCAAGATGCTTGCTAATTGCCCGATTAAATGATGAAAACTTCTTGAATGCTTGAGTGTATGAGATGATTAAGTGAACAAGATGAATGGGGTTTAAAATGGATAGAAAAGCACTAATTTAAACACAATTTTGCCTTAATTTCCTAAAAATACTATATTATAGGCCGACGTAAGGTCTTAACAAATAAAAACCCAAAAGAAATTTGAATTTATTTTGAATTTTGTGCCAAGAGGGACTTATTCACCATGCATGGTGAGTGGGTCCCACTCAATGCATGCAAGTGGGTTTCAAGAATTAAGTTGTATTTATTGATGTTTGACGGGTTTATATTAAAAAATACTCTTAATTAAAGTCTATAAGTGCACATAGGGGCCAAATAAAGCATAAGAAAGGTGTAATTAGTAATTACAATTCTAGAAAGGTGTGAAAGTTTGTTACAATACTTTACAACACTTTAAAATAAGACTTGGTAAGGAATAAAAACAAAATATTTAGATGATTTATAATTATAAGAGTCTAGAAAAGTGTAGAAATGTGTTACAACATTTCACAACACCTTCAAAAGAAATAATAAAGTCTTAATAATTTGAATATTCAAGACCTAATGTGAATGTATAAGTCACCTTGCAACATTAAATATAAGAAAAATAAGCCAAGTATCATAGGAAAAAGACCTAAATGACCATGAAAATGTCCAAAGATCCATTTTTCTATGGTATAGTCCCTAATTGGGGTCATTTCCTAATTTTTGGTCATTAAAACCTCTATTTTTGTATTCCATTTTATTGCTTTCAATTGTCTGTTTCAGTTTACATTTTTTTATGTTAAGTGAAACTAATCATATTAACATTCATTTGATAAATTTATAACATTGTGCGATTTCAAAATTGTATTTAAAAGACATAATTTTTTAGGTTTTTGCTTTGTGTAATCAGTAAATTACCTTGTTTAGAATCTAAAAAATTGCATTTACATATTTGCATTCTAGATTACTTCATTATATTTAACCTTCTTTCCATTTTGGGTGTGTACCGAGTTTGTGAAACTTGTATTAGCTTTACAACTTCGTGTCCTATTAGCAATACTATTGTGAGATGTAGTTCAAGACTCATGTCATCTCGTGATACACCATTCATCGTGGATCTTGGGTTCTTCAACTTTTTTAAAAATAGTGTTGATAGTGAATCCTCTATGGATCATTGCCTTCATACCTAATTTCCAAGGGCTTCCCTACCTATAAACAATATGCATGATATTGAAACAATGATTTCTAATATCTTTCAAGAAAATATAAGAAGGATGAATGAAGAATTAAATGATTTTCAAGACTTTGTGAGAACTAAACCTATTGCTCGTAATGTTATTCCTCTAATAGGGAACATAGGAACAATGTTGAAACATGAACAAGGAATAGATTTTATATGTGCCTTGGCCCATATCATTAATAACAATTTTCCTCCCACTCAACCACCTTCCAATACATTTCCCATGCATAAGAGAAAAGAAAACACAAATTATGAGCACTTTACTACTCATAACACATCCCTTTCTGGAAAAGGAAAGGGCTTGTGCAACTTAGAAGATGAATATGATGATAAAATGATTGTCAAACCAACAAAGAAGAAACTGAAACTACATGCACATCAACAAGTTCAACTAGAAAATATGTATGATATTCCTACATATTCCTATGATCTATTACAAATTTTCAAGACTAAGAATATATTTTACACCCTTTTACATTAAGGATTAATCAAATTGCCACCTAAATGTGAAAATTTAACCAAAAATAAAACTTATCAAAATATACCATATTGTACTTATTATAGATTCTTTGAACATCACACTAATAATTGTCATATTTAAAGGGAATATTAGAGAAATTTAGATCCCCTAGCCCGATCCATCTTAACGTAAAGAATGCTCTTTGCTCCTTGCCATGTAATAGTTGTAGGATCTTATTATGCTCACTATTGCATGTTCAACATTCATTGCAAATCATTTTCTTTATTGCAAGGAGCTCATTCTCATCACTTATCTCAACTCATCGTTGTCCTAAACTTAGTGTGGGCACGGGGTTAGATAGCCTTGTCCTAATTTTTACACTTGATGTTATCCCTTTGGCTACTAGTCCAACTTTTGTATATACTAAACAAGATCGGGAAGCAGATGGCCTACTATAGGTTGACTCGCATGTGACTTACTAGTATTTGATGTAGAGTAAAACACAAAATCTTCAAATTCTCATCCAAATCTAGATTACAAAGACTCCATCTAAGTGAGTCAACACAAAATCGACAATAACTTGTGTCAATTTAAGATCCATTAATATCACACATCAATTATACTCAATCTTGAAAACAAAATCAAATAACTTTATTATCATATTTCATGAAAGTTACATTATATATCAGGAAACTCTAATGCCCTTTGGACTTCCATCTTTGTGTCTTCCTCTGCTCATCTATTGGTTCTCTACACATCGACATGACTTGACTCCACTCACAACCACCTTTACTCATTCTGCCACTAGCCTTTTATGTCTTTTCCTGCATTGAATGTATTCTCATTACATACACAACCTTCTTTACCATTCCACCAACTTCTATGACTTGGCTCCTACACAACAGTCTTTAATGACTCTCCTACTACAATGTATGTTCTATCATTTAAATTTATTTTCATTGCCCCCAATCTTCTTTCAACCACCCAACTCCTATCATCTTATCCACATTCTCTTGAATTGCTTTGCATTTTTTTTCTTCTTATCTTGACTGGCGCAGGTTTTGATGCAATGCTTTTGCCTCAATCTTCTTCACTTCATTATTCATCCTTGTCTTTTGCATTCTAATACCTTATATGGAATGGTTTCATTTGCTATTCCTTTATTGACTGCATATAGAGTAATCTTTTTCTACTTCAGCATAGTCTCCTTATTTCCTGGCATCTCCCACATGGGTTTTATAATTCTCTATAATGATTCATATTCTTTGTTTACCAACATCTTAAGATATCAGTCAACCAAATAGTTAGCCACATCCCTTCCCACATTCACTCTTTCTACTCTTTCACTTATTCATCAATTCCCTTACAATGAAAGTGCTTTTCTAAATTTCTTCATTATGTTCAAACACCTCGCTTCTTCCTTACCTCAAGGATTGCGAGCTCTTAATTTTCATCTTTAAACATCATCACCATTCCATTTTCTAACACAATATCTTGTGTTGGCCTACAATTTCATTCTATGAGGAATTCCTTTGACCTTTTCATGATTCCCATGATGCTCTTAATGGTGTGGGTGAAGAAGGTTTACGATTGATTCCCTATTCCTCCACAACCTCCCTTGTTTTTTTCATTAACTACTTTTTTTCCCCCAATTTATTAACTCTCCTAGTTTATTTCAAATTCTTCTTGTCATTTGAACTTCCCCTGCATGGCTCTTCCAAGCCCGAGTGACCCTTTATATTTTTTTTTTCTTAAATTGCAAAGCTTTTATTTCTCAATGCCAATCCCACTAATAATGGGAATATAATAAATTATTTCTTTCTTGTAATTAATTGATAAAATGGATAATTCGAAAGAATAACACCTGCAAATTGGAGCTCCCAACCAAAATATGATGTTTCAACATGATGTTCCTGCATCATATGAAGAAAAGATTCAAGATTTACTTGAATGGAAGGTAGCAATAGAAGAGCCATGTTTGAAATATTTTGCTAGATTTCTTTGTCTTTGCACATTTTCTTCTCTGGAGCAGATCCATGCTACATGAACTTCGATTCTCACAAATATTCCATTTCATCTGTTGTAATCTTCCAACACTTTCTTCAAAATACTCTCTACCCAACAAAGATTCTAGAAGATTCTTCCTCTACCCACATTCTCTTAATGGAGGAACTCTACACCTTCTACCCAACTTTATCTATGTTTGAGGATAGCGGTTAGAGACTCTCTTTCACACCTGCAATAAACATACTTGTCTCTTCAGCTACAGGTCCTAGTGTGAATTGCCTCTCTCTCAACGCTCTATCCACACACATAGAACCTCCTGCTCTAATACCAAACTGATTCAAGGCAAAGCAAAAACTCTTCAACTTCTCATCCAAATCTAGATTACAAACACTCCATCTAAAAAATTCAAGATGAAATAAACAATAACTTGTGTTGATTTAAGATCGATTACTATTGCACATCAACTATACTCAATCTTGAAAATACAATAAAATAACTTTATTATCACATTTCATGAAAGTTATATCATATAGCAAGAAACTTTAATGCCCTTTGGACTTCCATATTTTTGTTTTCCTTTGCTCACCCAATGGTTCTCTGTACATCCACATCTCTTGACTCACTTCGTAACCTCCTTTACTCATACTGCCACTACCCTTTTATGTCTTTGACAGTATCGAATCTATTCTCATTGCATACACAACCTTCTTCACCATTCCACCAACTTCCACTACTTGGCTCCTACACAATAGTATTCAATGACTCTCCTACTATGCTATATGTTCTATCATTTCAATTCATGTTCACTACTGCCAATCTTCTTTGAACCACCCAACTCCTATCATCTTATCTGTGTTCTCTTGAATTCCTTTGCATTTTTTTTTCTTCTTATCTTGACTAGCATGGGCTTTGTTCCAATTTATTTCTTTTACGTCAATCTTCTTCACTTCATTATTTTTCGTTGTCTTTTTCATTCCAATACCTTCTATGGTGTGGTTTCATTAGCTATTCCTTTGTTTACTGTTCAAAGAGTAATCGCTTTTCACTTTAGCGTAGTCTCCTTATTTCTTGGCATCTTGTACATGGGTTTTATAATTCTCTACAATGATTCATATTCTTTGTTTACCAATATCCTCATATATCAGTTAGCCAAATGGTTAGCCACATCCCTTCCCACATTCACTCTTTCTATATTATCACTTATTCATCAATTCCTTTACAATGAAAGTGCTTTACTAAATTCCTTCATTTTGTTTAAACACCTCACTTCTTCCTTAGCCTAAGGATTGTGGGCTCTTAACTTTGATATCCAAACATCATCACCATTCTATTTAATAACACAATATCTTGTTCCAACCTACAATTTCATTCTATTAGGAATTACTTTGACCTTTTCCTAATGCCCACGGTAGTTTTCATGGTGCAGGTGAAGGAGGTTTACGCATGATTCCTTGTTCCTCTGCAACCTCCCCAATTTTTTTCCTTAACTAATTTTTTTCCTAGGTTTATTAACTCTCCTACTTTATTTCAAATTCTTCTTGTCATTTGAACTTTCCCTACGTGGCTCTTCCAAGCCCGAGTGACCCTCCAAATTTTTTTTCTTAAATTGCAAAGATTTTATTTCTTAATGCCAATCCCACTAAAATATTGGGAATATAATAAATTATTTCTTTCTTGTAATTAATTGATAAAATGGATAATTAAAAAACAATAACGCCTGCAAATTGGAGCTCCTAAGAAAAATATGATGTTTCTCCATGATGCTCCTACATTAGTATTTTACTTTGTTTTCTTTTCAATGTTTCTATATATGATAACATGTGTGTAATGCAATGCCCCTGCACTATTCTATTTGATGTATCTCTCTCTCTTTATGTGCATTCCACTATTTTTATCTACATTCTTCTATATGTAAAAAACATTTACGTTTTCATTTATCTTATGTTTTCCCTTTGGGGATAACACAAGGTGTTGAGAAATTTAATTCTCTTCTATGTTGACCTAGAATATTTTTCTTTTTTTTGCTCTCTATGTGTCATTCTTCTTGTTTTGTGAGTATTTGGTGAATCATGAAATTTTTTAGCTCTATAATCATATTTTAGAAAAGATATACTCACCCCAAATCTATAGATACCTTACATGTTTTTGGAGGCAACCTCTTCCCCTTAAATGATGTACTTTCATTTGAGAACATATGAATTGGCATAGGGCTTGAAGAATAAGCTTTCATGTCTTCCTGATGGTTAGCATTGAATATTTTCTACTTTAAAGCTGATTTCTCACAACAATGGTGTTAGCAATCGCTTTAAAGTGGTGACATACATTAACACTCATGTTTCACTATGTTATTTTATTTATTCTTGTGATGCATCATTTTCTTGGTGGTGTCATTGGGTTTGGTGTCCTTTGAGAGTGTGATATTTCTTAGCATACAACTTTCCTCTTAGTGGTGATGTTATGCATTGCATTCCCTAAGTTTTGATTCTCCTATTCTAGACTTGTCCTCTCTTGGAGACATTAGACACGATGATCCCTAAGAAGATACCTTACATGGATTAAGAAAAGTCCCTTTGAATAAAGTTATATATATAATGTTCATAAGTGTTTAGCATAATACAACTTGTTAACCTTGTGAAGCTCAAACCACTAAATTTAAGGCCACTAAGAATAATGCACCCTTCTTTCTAGTAGATCTTTTCCCTTGTTCATGAGTGCTTAGCATAACACAACTTGCTCAGCCTTGTGAAGATAAAATTTTAGTATTGTGGTGCCTTATTGAATTTATCGGTAGGATAGCTTTGTTATGGTATGGGAGACTAATAAGATTCTCTCATTTTCCACCCATTGGGGGCTCACCTAGTGAATTACTTCAAGTTCCATTAGCTCGTGTGAGTGTATATGGTGTTTGCATAGCATACATCCAATTCTTCTTGTTAACATATTAGACAAATACCCTAGACTTGATCCACATCGAGTTGGACAAATAGTCGAAGATTGATTCACCTCCCTCTCTTCCATACTTTCATGTTGTCTGATTGAGTATCTTTATCATTGTTACATACATATGTTTCTTGAATGTCTACTTTATTGTGAGTTTGGGATGGGGTCATAATCTCACTAAAGTGAGGGCTAAATGTAGTGTAGGAAAAAGTATTTCTTTTTCACACTTAATTTGGGAAATTTAATATTAAAATGAGCTAGATTATACTTTAATTTGGTGTTGTAATACGTATGTTACATATATTCACATTCATTTTAGGGCCATGTTAAATGAAATGGACTTGATTTTTCCTTATTTTTGGTGTTTTAAAGTGTCTCTTTACACTTTCACACTCATCTAGGGATTAATTAATTAATTGAGGTTAATATTCCTTAATTGGCCCCATTAATTCAAATCAAAGCCTAATTAATTGAGATTTCTAATGAGGAGAAGCCGAAATTCATTTATTCCATCACATAACAGTTATCATTGGAGAATCTGTGTCCTAGATAAGAGACCTTGGACACATTCGCCCAATGGCGAGTGGGTCCTCACTTAGGCCTAGGACCTAAATTTTTATTATGTTTTTAGTGGTATTTCAATTATTTCAAATCTATATTCACATGTTGGCTTCTATTATTTTAATTTTAGGAATTAATATTACATATGTATAAATATAAGATCATTTCAATATGTTTCACCTAAAAATATTTTCAACCTAGAAAAAATTTATGAGCAATTTGATCCTAAGATTTTCAAGAAAGCTCAAATAATTTCAATATCATTTTCAAGAGCATTTCATGGCATTCAAGAGAATATTTATTAAAGAATTATTTCAAGAATCAAGATCCATTATAATATAAAAGTCTTCTTACATCATGCATGTTATTTAAGCCAATATGTTGATGTAGTGTTCAAGAACCATTCAAGCATTCAAAGGCATTGTTTCAATTCAAAGTTTCAAGTTCAAGATCTACATCCATTGAATTCATTTCATGCTAGTTGCAAATCTAAATTCCAAGGTGAATTCAAGGGTTTGGTGAGTTGTGACATAGGATTTTTCATTCATCATTCCTTTAATTCTACTTCATTTCATTACAAGGTTTAATTACTAAAACAAGGTTTCAACAAGGAAAACCCCCATTCACCAACAAAAAAAAAAATTCCCCTCTTCATTTGTGTTTATTGATTTTAGGTGGAAGATCTTTTCAAGAGAAAAATTGCAAAGTTGTCAAAGTTGCATTTGTTGTCATCATTCTTTCAATTTCACAAAAAATCACCTTCAGTATTTTCGGATATCTAACTCTAAAAATTGAGGATCTGTGAGTGTAGAAATAGTAGAAGAGAACTTGGAAATCATTTTTACAAAGCCCTATCCAAGCCCCATTTTCCATAGGGTGAATGAGTCCTCAATTATCTTTTAAAAATAACTTTTGGTAACTGGTACACATAATTTTCCCTTACTCAAATCTACATTTTGAGTTTTGGTTCCATCAAAATTGAGCTTAATATATTAGATGCACTTTATAGCTTGCATTTTGGAGTTAGTTTTATTTTTCTAATCTTTCTCCCCAAAGTGTTGTTTAATCAGGACCCCCATCCTTGCAAAGAAAGGAAGCTTGTAGATTCACACTTTGACTTGACTCACCTTGAGGTTGACATCCCTTTCATTGTGTGGATCTCATTTCCTAATAAATTAGTGGAAGATAGGTCCCTCATAACCCTATTTACCCCCTTTCATATTGATGCACCTATTTTTCTTGTTTTCAACATAAGATGTGGCTTTCAGTGGCATTTTTCCAAAACCTTCATTAGGGTGTGTGGCCCCTAGACCCACCAATTATGGGATATCCCTCTACCTCATAGGGTGGATATGCCGCTACACTACCCCACACTCAAATATATTAACCTCTTATAATCATCATGAAGGAAATTCATTTTCTCATCAATTTGTTTAACCTTTAGATAATAAGAAGTGGCAATAGAAAGTAAATTTCAATGGATGTCATTTTCACAATAGGAGAAAATATCTCACCATAATCAACACCCTCAACATGAAAGAGAAATTTTATAACAAAAGGTACTTTATAGTTCTCAATACCTCCATCTAAACTAATATTTTTCTTGAACGCCCCTTTTCAACCATGTGTATATCCTTCATGTAAGGATATAATATCTCATGTATCATTATTTTTTAAAGATCCCATTTCTTCATCTATAGAAATATTCTAGGATTTTGTAGGTATGATACTTAATGCCTCTTATATATATTTTTGTTCATCCATCTTAGCATTCAACTAAAAAATATATCTCCAATCATTAGGTGAATAGATTTTAGGTGGTTGGCTATGCCTTTTAGTTCTTCAAATAAGTTGAGTTGGATATTTTTCCTCCTCTTCTAAATATTTTGAGCTAGATGATCTCTTCGTAACTTCTTGTTTATCCAAAAGCTTCAATTCAACTTTCTCAAGTGTAAAAGGAAGTTGAATCATATCTTTAAGTTCACTTTGTTTTGGATAAAATGTAATAGAAGGATTATATTCTTTAAAAATAACACTTCTACTATATCAAAGCTTGTATCCTTTAACACCACAACTATATCAGATGAAGATACACTTCATAGACATGATTTCGAAGTTTGTATAATTATCCTTTGGCACATGTACATATTCCTCACAACCAAAAACTCAAGAATGTCTCACTGAAGGCTTCTAATCTGATCATGCCTATA
The DNA here is from genome assembly GCA_007258455.2 of Sequoia sempervirens. Taxonomy (NCBI): domain Eukaryota; kingdom Viridiplantae; phylum Streptophyta; class Pinopsida; order Cupressales; family Cupressaceae; genus Sequoia; species Sequoia sempervirens. Next base: position 680,664,477 of record VDFB02000003.1, read on the forward strand.
TAGGTATCTTATCAATAAGAGATGATAGATGAGACTTATTAATCAGTTAAAAAGTAGAGGAAACAAAATCAACCCAAAAACCTTATTCAAGACCAACTCCACTCAACATAATACTAGCCTTATTTATCATTGTCTTGTTCATTCCTTCTACAACTCCATCTATTATGAAGAATATAGAGTTTTACTTTTCTACAAATTTCATATATAATATATCAAAATCATTATAGAAAAATTCACTACATTTATCAATCATGAAACAATTTATTTAAATTATTCAAATCAATTGAAAACATAATTTTTAATCTTTAGAAAATATATCCATGTCCTACTAAAATCATTAAAAAATGAAACATAATATGTGGATTTTCCAATTGAAGGAACATCTAGAAGACCAAAAACATCATAATGAATCAGATCAAATACACCACAAGATTTATGAGAACTTAAGTAAAACTAAATATTATTTTATTTTCCATAAATTTATTGCTCACATAAATCAAAATAATGATTATCATTAGATAAACCTTCAACAAGGGTTTTATTTTTCAAGATCCTTAGACGATTCTCTCAAATGTGGCTAAGTATCCAATGTTAGAATTGTGAAAACCCACAAAATGACAATGTTGCATGATTAAACAACGAACAAAGAAACCTTCCACACAAGATATCTACAAAAAATATATGCAATATTCCTTAATAAGAAAAAGCTATAGAATTCAAGAGACAATCTGAATATATGAAAGCTCAAGCAATAATTACAATGAGGGTTGAGTGCTATATAGGAGAAAAACCCTAAAAGCATAAAAGCACTACTAAGTTTAGCTTAAGTGCATGAGAATAAATTAAAATAATAATTAATTAAAGATTAATTATTAGCTAAAGAATGATTACTCTAATACTCCCCTTAAAATGAACATAGGGAGTAGCCAAAAACCCTAAAAAGAAAATGCATGATGGATCCTGACAAAAAAGGTCTAGTGAGTACCTACCCAATTGGAAACAAGACATCTCTCAAAATTAGAGAAAAAGGAGAAAAATCCTATGGGAGAAAACTCCTCTCCAAAGGAGAGAAAGGAAAATGAAGGATTGAAGAAGCCTCCAAATCAGGGTGTGAAGGACTGAGAAGCCTCGAACCAAAACTATGTCTTAAAAAATAGAACATGTAGAACATCGATGAAGCATGAAGAAGCTATAAATTGCTGCAAAATGAAGACTCATATGGTGCTGAAATTAACAAACTCCTTTGAAAAAAATTATGAATAAGATCAAGATAACAAGAATCTGCATGAGTACCCCAATGGCACTACTTGAATTAGATGGGAAAACAAAGGCAAAACATTTAGAAATTGAAGATACAAATATTAGGATCAAGGAGTGTATAATCTACATAGCTTCCCCCAAAGAAGCTACTCGAATCAGATGGAAAAAAAGGAAAACATCTGGGAATCAAATATAGAGGTGGTACATGAATCTACATGAGTGATCTCGACAACAATACTCAACATGCAGGATGTAGGTTGATAATATAGGTACCATTTTTTGAAGAACACTAATCACATGAGAGATAATAATCTACATGTGTCCCAAAGAAAACTACTCGAATCAGATGGAAAATAATGGACAACATCTACAACTTGAAGATATAAATGACACATGAAACTGTATAAGTGAACAAAAATGACACTACTCAACATGCAAGATGCAAGTTGAAAATACAACTTCCCAGTAGTCTCTTATCAAATGAAAATGTGAGGTCACCTCAACTAACAAGAATGCAAGAATGTCCATATGGTAAATGCTCCAACTCATTGAAATAAATTTTACTAGCCATTGATGTATGTTGCATGCGAAAGTACATAGGAACAAGAACTAGATACATCAATTATAGTGATTGTTGAGTATGTTTGTGAATTCCTAATAATCAGAGTGCATGTAAGATGTGAGTAAAGAGAAGAGCAGAGTGTTAGAGTAGAGTATCATGAAGGTTGCTGATTTTTTATATTGAGCTTTAGTGGAACTGTATTTCCTCCTTATTGTAGATGTATTTCTAGTAGTTCATATCTTGGTTATGAGCCACCCTTCTCTTCTATTTTTCTTATTCTCTGGATAGTGAGTCCACTGGATGGTGAGTCTACTTGGCATTGATCATTTCTGTAATATGTTATAACCAGTTATAATATATTGTGAGGTAATCCTCAGCATGGTTTTCCCCTTTTTGGATTTTCCACACATAAATATAGTGTTCATGTGTTATATGCTTTGATGGTTTCTTTCCTTACTGCAAATTGTATATGATTTTTGAAGTGTATGTTTGAATTCTTGAGTGGTTTCAAAGAATACTCATTCACCCCCTCTTAGTATTTCAAGTGTTCAACACCAATTAACTTCTACAACATAGCCTCCATATTGGTTAAAGGGCAATTATCTTTTAATAAAGACGTTTAAATTTCTAAAATCGACACATACACTAACGTCTCCATTGTTCTTCCTTACTAGAACCAAATTGGAAACCCATATGGAATATTTGATGGGCTAAATATCTCCTCCATCCCTAAGCTTCATAGGTTTTTATTTCATCTTGGGTTCCAAAGTATGGTTAACAGGTCTTTATTTTTATCTAAAGGGTTTGGAATTTGGTTTTAAAGGAATCTCATGCTAGAATAAGTCCTCTCTATATATGCCTTCAAATTATAATAATACCATGCAAAAATATGCTTATATTTTCTAAGTAGATAAATAAGCATAATGTGTTTTTGGGTCTAACTTCTTCGTATTGTAAACCATTTTAAGGGAAGCTTTCATACCTATATTTATCTCTTCAAGATCCTTTTCATGAGCATGGGTTATCTTATCCACATTCCAATGACCATTTTCAAAACTAATTTATAAAGAAAGCAACCTTTTGGGTGCTTACTTTTTTAGTTGAATCAGTTCATTTCGAAAAATAATTTACTTTCCTCTCACAAGCTCAACAAAATTGTAGAAATCAATCTTCCAATTGTAGTATACATTTATACAATGCAAAAAATTTATCAAATCCTTATCATCATTAAATATTTTCCAATTACAAGAATTATTAGGAATAGATGGTGTAGTATTCACTTCTACTTTAGACATTCCTACATAATTTATATCATAGGACATAAGAGTTGTATTGGTAAGGAGATATTCCATTGCATTCTTTGACCTCAAAATTCAATCTATAGAAAAGGCATCAAAAATTTCTATAGTATCTCATACACCAACCTTATGCTATTTAAGCATCTTGTTTTTATAAACATATTTGGATCTAACTTGAGACACTACTAGCTCATAATACCATAACACTCTAAGATTCTTTATTAAATATTTGAAAACCATGTTATGTCCTATAATTAGTCATTTATACCTTACTACATTTTTTTTACATACAAACTTTAGAGAGAATTAATAATTGAAATAATTACTATTTGGTGATATAAGAACCAATTCAACATTCACTCCTTCCATTGAACATGCATAATAAAATTGTATTGACCATAGATTATCATTTTGAATAGGTTTTTGAACTTTTTGGGCTAACAAGAGGCCAAATAAATAATAATTCACTATAGTGAAAAATTATAATAAATAGTATTACCTTAGGTATGAAATCTCTATCCAACTAATATTCACACCATATATCAGTTGGATTGAGATGTACAATAGGTTAGTCCATGTTACACCATACATTGTCATTTCTAGCATGTAGAGGTTAACTCATATACATCTTCATAATAAGAACACGATTGATCATAATAATGCCTTGTTCATAATACATATTGATAATACCTAATATTCAAATGAGAGGTAAAATTGTTTACATATGCATCCCAATTGATATTTTTTATTATAGGCCAAACTGGGATCCATTGTTAATCCCCAAGGATTCCCTTTAGGTAAAGGATGCCCTCACCCTCAACTGGATGTTTTTTGCACATATTTTTTGGATGTTGGGAGGTTTAATGTATTCTCGATCTGGCCCTAAAATGAATAAATTATTAATATATTTAATTATTGTATTGTAGGAAAAAGTATCCCTTTTTTACACTTAATTTGGGATAATAATAATAATAATAATAATAATAATAAATAAATTAAATTATGCCTTAATTTAGTGTTTTAATATGTATTTTACATATTCACATTAAGTTTATGTCTTTTTAATTAAAATGGATTTAATTGTACCTTATTTATGGTGTTGTAAGGTGTACCTTTACACTTTCACACTAATTTAGGGCTTTATTAATTAATTGAGCTTAATTATGCCTTAATTGGCCCCTTTATATCAATCAAAGCTTAATTAATTATAATTTCTAAAGGATAAAACCAAAGATTCATTAATGCAACAACATAACACTTAACATTGGAGAATGTTTCTCCTAGGTCAGTGACCTAGGACCCATTCGCCCAAGGGAAAATGGGTACTTACTTAGCCCTAGGACCTAAATTTAAAATATGTTTTTGGCAGTTTTTTAATGATTTTAAATGTGTATTCACATGTTGGTTTGTGTTATTTTAATTTTGGTAATTAATGCTAACATATGTATAAATAAGAGGTTATTTTACTATGTTTCGCCTTGAAGATTTCAAGCAAGCTAAGAACATTCAGCTGAGAATTATCAAGAACATTTCAAGGCATTTAAGAGAAGATTTGAAGAAGAATTATTGAAGCAATAAAGATTGAATTGTCATTTCAAATATTTCTTGTATTGTGCATGTTATTGGAGCTAATATGTTGATTTACTCTTCAAGATCCATTCAAGCATATCAAGGGCATTGTTTGGAATCAAGTTTCATGATTAAGATCCACATCCATTGAAGCCATTTCATGCAAATTACAAATCTACATTCCAAGGTTCAAACAAGGGTTTGGTGAGTTGTGACATTTCTTTTTCTTTCAATATTCCTTCATGCTATTTCATTTCATTAAAAAATTGTAATTACCAAAATGGGGTTTTACCAAGGAAAACCTCCATTTAGATAACATAACAACATTTTTATCTCTTGACCTATGTTTGTATATTTTAGGTGGAAGATCTATTCAATTAGAATTTTTTTTTATCATTCTTGAAATTTCACATAAACTAACCATAATAGAGTTATTTCTAGTTGTATGACTGAGATTTGAGAATTTGGGAGTGTAGATGGAACAAAACAAAACCCAAAAACTATTTTTTAGTAGCCCTAACTAGGATACATTTCCCATAGGGAAAATGAGTCCCCAGTAAGCTTTGAAAAAACACCTTTGGTGATTGGTACAAATCAATTTCACATTCCTAGATCTGCAATTTTACTATTGGTTCCATCATAATTGAGCTTAATCTTCTAGATGCACTATATAGCTTGCATTTTGGGTTTGATTTGTTATTTTTAATCTTTCTCCCTGATGGAACCCTCAAAATTTTTGGCTCCATTTTGGAGAATCTTACATTTTTATTCATGCCTCTCATCTTTCAATTTTTTGGTTTTCCAGTATTGTTATTTTGTTGTCAATTTCACCCAGGAAGCACCAAAGTTGAAACCCTTGTCGAGTTCTAATTTTTAATTGACCTTTTTTTTCCCATTTTCATTGATATTAAAAAATATTATGTCATTGAAAATCATGGAGTAATGGGTCCCTCATGCCTTGGTTGGATTTTCTTCCTTTTTTATAAGGTTGAATTAAAATCCTTTTTCCCCTTTAATACATCCTTCACATTTGATGACTAAAAATCTTGTGAAGACATTTTCCTATGTCATCCTAGGACAGTCCCCTTCATTAGAAAAAATTATGGGCATGTGCTTAAATTTTTTTGATTAAATCCCTTAGGCCATCTCTCTCTATCGCTCATCATAGATAGTTTCTAAGAGGTATGTTTAGATTGGTGACAAGCGATGAGTGGTATTTGTTTGATTTTTCTCATCATGGAAAGCTTTTGGAGCTCTTGACATGAATCAATGATGGTTTATGCTCATTCCTCTCCTTATATCATTGATTTTTCACTTATCACCAATGTCTCTTGAACCTTGATGGTTATGCAATTGTAATTCTCAAATAGTGATGAGTGAGATGAGGTATCTCCTATGTTTCACATATTGCATATTGGTTTTGAATGTCAAGTTTTGTATTACCAATACATGATGCAAATCATTGGGATCTCTCATCGCTAATTCCTTGGAAATTTTATGAGGAGAATTAGCGATAAGTGATAGCCCTCGTTGTTTTGTATTTTTCTCTTATCGCTTATCGAAGATGCATGATTATTGTTAGATCACAGGTGACTAATGAGGATTAAGGGTATATGTCACAACTTTCTGAGGTGGAATCACCATTTTTTGGGAACAAGTTGTAAGAGACATAAATGATACTCAAGGTTTCCATTGATGATGTTTTAAATCCTCACAGATCAATGGTTCAAATTTAAAACTTAGTTGCTAAGTTATCAACTTACTCGCACGACAATCTCTTCAATCATTAATTGTAGCATGCTCCAAATGGTCTATTTAATGCATAATAGATACTATTTGATATCACCATTTTCAGTTCTCTAAAATTATGAAGTGTGGGTCATAGAAGGAATGTGCGAGTGTTGATCTTTCAACTATAGAGGTGTTTTTTTTTTCATCTCGAGTAAGTTTATATTTCATGTGAGCTCATTTTAATTCATCCTTCTAGTTCACCTAGGATTTCCATTTTTTGGGGGTTGGTTGTGATAGTTGGGGATGGTGGGTGTGCTTTACTGGCAATTTGATCTTAAAGCTCTTAAGTTGGTCAATTTATGCTCAATTTAGATTTGCTAGCTTTCACCCTGTGTCCTAAAAAATGGGAATGTTTGGTGTGTCAATCCATCCAACTAGGAGGTCTAGCTAACTTAGTGTGTTTGAGTTTCATGAGGATATGTCTAAGCAAGTAGTCCCTACAACTTCTTTGGTTCCAAAGGATAATAGGAGGGGCTATGGTAAAAAGAAGAAAACCATTGTCCAAAGTCCCTACAACTTAAGAAACAAGACCATTTTAGAAGAATTGGTCAAATTCAAGGGAAAGGAGCATGTTGAGCTTGTGAAGAAGGCCAATAAAAGAAACAAGGGTCATAAGCCCTACATAGGAAAACATAATTCTCCCATTGTGATCTTTAATAGCCCTTCGGATGGTGAAGGTGACATTGACTCAGGATATGGCCATTACCTTATCTCCCTACTGTTGTCTGATGACTCTGATAATGATGTGGTAATTGTTCCTCCTATTGCATCATGAACAAGGAGTGGTTGAGCATCCTCTGATGTTGATGACTCAGAGTAGCATCTCCTCATTTTTTTTATGACACCATGGTTTTTGCATCAGGAATTTCCTTTGTCAACATGTTTTTGGCGTTCGTCTTTTCTCTTCCATGTTGATGTGGAATTCCTATAACTAGTTTGATAAGGAATATTTTGGTCGATGTGGACATTGTGGCAACAACTAATAGTACCTTGTGGTGGAATTTTTTATTTTTCCATGATCCCCTACTCCAAAATGATTGTGTGTAATTACCTAGGGAGTTTCTCAAAGTTGGTTGAAATTAGGTTTTGAAATGAAGTATGAAATGTAATTGTAAGTCAGTTGAGTGCTTGTTGCTCCCCTATTTATAAAGGGGATTTCATAGTTGATTATGCATTTTTGAAAATTTTTGAGTCTCAGAAGGGTCTAGGAGAAAGATAAGCTTAGAGAGAAATAGAATGTAAATACATATGTTGATGAATATATCAGAAGAAAGTTTACGGTATGATTCATAATGTATATTGATCTTATAATGGTTTTATAGAGTAATATCAGTAATGAAATAAAATACTAGTTTTAAAATATGTGCTCTCCTATGTATTTTTCTTGCAAACTATGAATGAGATTATTAATAATAATTTGATTTGTCTTTTGTCACTTGCACTGAATGAATGGGTTTATTTATGCTTCAATTTAATGAGTTGATTAAATTCTAAAATGGGGTTATGGGTTTGTGGGAAAAGGATATAGGATTTCGTAAGTAGCAGTATTTTAAACACGGTGAGTTGGATAACACAAAGTATCATGCCAATAGTCCTTTAATTACTAAGTTATATTGTAGTTGTATTACTGATTAATTGCAAAGTATGACTCCATTATTCTTTTAGAGAAGGCATTGGTCCATTCGTTAGTTTATATTTTAACTGTTTTTCTATTGGTGAACCTAGCCATATACTTGAAATAAGAATGAATTCATAAGAAAAAACTTTCAGTTACTGAAGTAGCACTCTATTCCTTGGAATATGTAATAACTTGTTTAAAAAATTTCCAATCCTTTGATGGATTTTTCTTATTTGCACTTTCTGAGGAATACTTTTTTTTGTGGAAATTCTTTTGACTAAGTATTATGAGAATAAATGGGATTACCCTCCTAGGTTTCATAGAGCGCAAAGTGAAGAAGTGAGATCCTTTAGAACATCACTTGTGTGTTGGCAAATCCTTACCCTTGTTAATAATTGAGTTCTGGTAGATTCATAGATGAGGGATAAGATAAAGCTTGGTTCTAAAAAAGTAACCAACAAAAATGGTGACTCTGCTAGTGAGTCATGTGAAGATATTCTGAGTGAAGATTATTTTACCTTAAAAGGGTCAAATTATTTGTTAGCGGATTATGTTCTCAAGCTTGGTTGTGTGTCAATGAGCCGATCTTCAGTAGTATTGAATGAGTTTGTTCTCTTTTGTCTGAAAACTTTTTGGTGTTGAAAATATTTAACATATTTCATGAATATATGAAAAATTTCTCACTAAATGTCGGTGGCAACTTCGTTGATCTCTATACAAGTATGAATTATTGCAATATAGAATGAGAAGTTTTTGGAAACAAGTATAAAGAGTTATGTGTGGCTCTTTTGATTAAATGAAGGTTAAAGTAAAACCTATTCATGTAGGAAACTTCATATTGTTGAAGTGGGTTCCTCTATAAAGGAGGTGGCGAGTCTATGCATAAGAACATGATGAAGGAATGAGGAAAGTTCTAGATTTGTAGAGTTTTATCGTTAAGGGCACAATTCATAAGTAATTACACTATATCCAAGTATTTTCCCTCTATTTTGGTTTTTAATGAAGAAATAAATATGTTGAAATCATGTTGAAATGATTTGGTGAAAATTAGGTTTCCCTAGTATGTGAGTTAAGCACAATTAGCGAAATGATAGCTATTTTATATACTTATAAGGTGTAATAAGTGATATCTAAGGTGGGCTGAAGAAGTATGTTTATTCCTAAAATTATGCCTCTTAGAAAGTTTGAAGTATGAATATGTTCGAGCTCTAAAATGTGATTAAAGTTATGTAATGAGGCAGTAGGAAAATCAATTATGGAGTTAAATTTGAAAGATTAAATAATGGTATAGGAGAAATGTATTATTCTCCTGCATTTCCTTGTGGAACATCAAATAAAAGCATGCAAGGTATGCATCTCTTATCATGCCATAAAAAGTTCTCTATTGAGAGATATAAACCATTAAGTTTTAGTGGTATTCAAGGTTTCCATAACAAAATTCCAAGCAATGTTAGGGAATGTTTTTCTAAATTTACAAGGAAATTTTTTGAGTTAGCATCTAAAAACTTGAATGCATTCATAAATTTGATGGGTAATTTTGAGATAGATCATGAGGATGTGGTCATGAAACTTTTTGCTCAGTCTTTAAAGGAAAATGCTAGAGACTGGTTTTCATATTTACCAATTTGTTATGTAGCTTCATGGAATGGTTTCATGGTTACATTTATGGAGAAATTTGGTGAAAGATTCAATCATAGCTTGGTAAGGAAAAGAGTTATGGAAATCCAAAAGGATGAAGATGATTTGGTTCTTTCTTTCAACCTCATGTTTGAACAAGTAGTAAGGGATATTCCTGAATACCTAAGACCTAGTGATGTAGAATTTTTGATTATATATTTAGGCGCATTTAATAATTAAATGAGTTATTTGATAAGAGATAAGGAACCTAAAACATCACAGCAGGCTTGTCGCATTGCTATGGATATTGAAAACATTGTGAAATATTCAATGATGAGAGGTTATTTGGCTGCAAGTGTTTCTTGTCCTGGTTCACAACAAGTGAGTGGATCTCCTAATGATGCAAGATATGATCAAGGCGATAATGCTTTAGATACCTCATCTTGTTCACTCTCACAACATGTTAATCATGGATTGATTCATGATAGACTTCAACAAAGTTTAATTGATAATGATCAATTGTTGTTAGTCCAAAGACTGTCTGACATGAAGAGATATGAGGATGAGTTTCCATCTGAATTGTTAGCAAGCTTCTTAGATGCCCTGCTAGGAATTCCTAAGGGGTTACGACCTGTAGATTCAAATTGCATTTCCATATTCTATGAAATTTATGAGCTAGGACTCAGTCCCTTTCATAAGGAATCAAAACCTCTGGATTTTGATCAAATACTTGATTGGATCAGGATTGTGGAGGAGGCACGAGGTTTCAAGCTCACAGTGGTAATTGTCCTAGTGAAGGTGAAATGTTTACTCAAGCAATGATGAAGGATTTCTTAGAATAAAAACATCTATCTAGTAGTATGGATGATGAAATTGTCACATTTATAAAAAGTATTGACATACCTTTGAAGGTTGGTGACCAAGATAATGAAAAAAAGGATATTGATTGCTCTTCGAGGCAATATGAATCTCTCTATGAGACTGACATAGAGGTATCCTTCTTGCTCGAAGGATTTAGCTGTACTAGCCTTCATGAATTGTTGCCCTCAATAGTCAATGAACAAAGTTCAAATGAAGGACTTATGGAATGTAGCTCAACAACATCAAAATTGGAGTGTTACAACAATATGATCAATGATGAATTTTAAGACAAGAATGTCTATATTCAGCAACCTATGTACGAGCTAAATACCAGGAGTGATGAAATTAAAAATGATAGCCAAAAGTATCATGTCCTTAATGGATTGCATGAAAGAGGAATGAATTGTGAAAATTTTATGGAAGAGATGGATATGATTGTTTTTAACATGGAGCCTGTTGAGGAAAGGAATGAAGAAACTTGTTTGGATGCTAAATTTTAAGGGTATAATGAGTCCTACAAATACAAATCAGCAAACTTTTCAACTGATGACATAATTGAATACCATAATGTAAATCACAACAAGCCTGAGATGCTTGACTAATCCTATGAAATTTTCTTCTTCAATTTGAGCAATGATTGGAGTAAAGATTTGGAGTATGGAGATGAACCAAAAACTAAAATAATCTTTGGTGCCCGGGATTGTAGGGATGGTGCTCTTTGTGGAAATATCCCTGGTATGAATGAAAGAAATAATTTTATGGAGTCTGATGAGTTGAATTCCAAAGATAATGGAACATTTGGCCACATAGTTGGTTTGCATTGCTCTGATGAATAAGAGCAACAACTTGAAATGAAGCCTATATATGAAAATTTCTTGTTTATTACACAAAATTATTGTGTACACCTGAACAAGAACCTTGGGAGGAGGATTTCCAGCTTAATGAGTAGAATAAATTTGATATCAGTTTGAAAGATGGTAGTGATCAAATGGATTATTAATTTTTTGCTTTCCCAGACCTATTAGAGGGGCATTTGGTGGAATATAATGGTAAATTGAGTTATATAGAATGCCACACTAATCATATATTCTAGTTAACACCTGCCTATAATTTACAAAGGGACATGAACAAAAGAGATGATTTCAAGTTTATGCACATGTGTATGGTGGTTGAAAGAAATGGTCACATCATGATCAGTTGGTGGACCCTTCATGATAGTGTTTTTCAGCCTTAGCATGGTGCTAACAGTGGAAAGAAGGGTTTTTGACAGAGGTAGGCATCATTTTAAGGCTAGTTTGGCCTTGTAACTTACGTAAATACCATGAATATGCTATTTCATTTGATTTTGGTGTTGTTTCTTCATCCTTATTTTTGGTTCTTTGTTCTTGGTCTGCTTCATCTAAGATTCTAGACTCTTGCTCTGTTTAGGAGAAACAAACGTCCTCAACTGGAGCCATTGATAGAACCCTCAAAAATTTTGGCTCCATTTTGGAGAATCATGCATTTTTAAACATGCCTCTCATCTTTGTATTTTTAGGTTTTGCAATATTATTATTTTTTTGTTAATTTCACTTGAGAAACCCAAAATTCTAAACCCTTGTTGGGTTCTAATTTGTCGTTAATCTTCTATCACCCGTTGCTGGTCATATTAAAACATCTTATGTCATTGACGATCATCGAGTAATCATTCCCTCATTACTTGGTTGGAGTTTCTTCCTTTTTATAAGGTTTACTTAAAAAGCATTTTTTGCCTTTACATCCTTTGCATTTTATGACTAAAAATCTTGTGAAGACCTTTTTCCTATGTTGTCCTAGGATAGTCCCCTTCATTAGAACAAGTTATAGGAATGCGATTAAAATTTGTCACTTAGATCCCTTTGGCCATCTCTCTCTATCGCTCATTGCAGATAGTTTTTGAAAGGTATGTTTAGATTGGCGACAATCATTCAGTAGTATTTCATTGGTTTTTCTTATTGCAAATAGCTTTAAGAGCTCTTGACATGTTTTAGCAATGGGTGATTCTCTTGGCTCTCCTTATATCATCTATTTTTTATTTATCACTAATGACTCTTGAACCTTGAGTATAGAAATTAGCGATCAACAATGGCCACCAAAATTTTGTTCTTTTCTTCATCGTTCATAGTGGATGGTTTTGTAATTTTATTTCTCAAATAGCGATGAGTGATATGAGGTATCTCCTATGTTTAGTGTATCATGGATTGGTTTTGAATGTTATGTTTTGTATTAGCATATACATGATGCAAATCACTAGGATCTCTCATCCCTAATTTCTTGCAAACTTTATGAGGAGAATTAGTGATAAGTGATAACCCTAGTGCTTTTCTATTTTTCTCTTATCAATCATTGCGAATTCTTTCAGAAACTCAAGTTTCAAAATAGCAACAAGCGATGGAGTCATCTATTCAACTTTCATTCACTGATATGAATTGATCCTATGAGCGATGCCTTTTGTATCATTGATTTTTATGTAGATGCACATGTTTTAATATTGCTCCATCATTTTATCTCCTCTTACTAATGAGATCCAGTGTTCAAATTCAAAGTTAAATCAGTGATGCATGGTGGGAAAATGAGCATGATCTAGGATGGGCCATATTTTCAAGGGCTAATATTTTATCACATGGATGCTTGCATCGTTGTTGCCAAAAAGTGGTGGCTACTAGGAAATGTGGCAAAACACAAGGACATCCTATAAAGCAAGGAAGAAATCAGTGAGGCAAGTGGAGAATGGTTGATATCACTTTAAAGAAGAATGATAAATGAGTTGAACTTCATCACATCAATACTATCATTGTTGCTTGAACACTAGAAAGATGGGGCAAGCCTGTGATGAGTGATGGACTGTACGAAGGACTATTCTCTCCAAATGTTGGCTTTGTGTACTTTGGAAATATTAATGAAGGAGCACGAATTGAGTTTGCAATGCATGATTATTGTCAGATCACATGTGACTAATGAGGATTAAGGGTAAACATGGTAGCTTTCTGAGGTGGCATCGCCATTTTCTAGGAACAAGTTGTAAAAGACTTAAACAATGCTCAAGGTTTCCGTTGACGAAGTCTTAAATCCTCAAAGGTCAACTAATAAGTTACTAACTCACTTGTGTAATGATCTCTTCAATAATTATTTGCAACACACTCCAAATGGTCTATTTAATGCAAAATGCCTATCGTTTGATCTTGCCATTTTTAGTTCTCTAAAATTATGAAGTGTGGGTCATAGAAGGAATGTGTGAGTGGTGAGGTTTCAACTATAGAGGTGTTGTTCTTTTCGTGTTGAGTAAGTTTGTTTTTCATGTGAGATCCTTTTAATTCATGCTTCTATTTTTCCTCTGAATTCCATTTTCTTGGGGCTAGTTGTGATAGTCAAAGCTGGTGGGTGTGCTTTCCTACCAATTTGATCTGAAATATTTTAAGTTGGTCAATTTCTACTCAATTTAGATTTTCTAGATTTCACCATGTGTCCTCCAAAATGGGAAAGTCTAGTGTGTCAATTCAGCCAACTAGGAGGTCTGGCCAACTTCGCGTGTTTGAGTTTCATGAGTATATATCTATAGACACGTAAAATATATTGATTGACATTGTGCATCTGATCCTGAATTACTAACATCATTTCTTCTTGAATCATCTCTTAGTCTAACCATTTAATCAAATCTCCTTATCTGATTAAATTCATCAACTTTCATCCCTTAATTAAATAAATCATTTTTTTCTAATTAAGTCACTCTCTCTTGTTAATTAAATCAATCCATCTGATCTAATTATCCCTATTTAATTAAATAATCAATTTATTTGATTAAATCTATAAAGTCTATCCATTAAATTATATAAATTAAAAATCCTATTTTATTTAATCTAACAACATCTCTTTTAATTAAATAAATCAAAATCCTTATTTAATTAGCCTTTTATCATATTCCTCTCGTATTTGATTTAAATAAATCCATAAATTTGAGTCAAATAGGTCACATCATCTAACCTCTCTCATTAAATTAGTTAACAGTTAATTAATTTAATCTCATCTCATGTCCCATCCTCTAGATAATGCAAGTTGCACATGAAAAAAGATTTAATTCATTTATTAAATCTCTATTTTCCTCACAAGGCATCTTTTGGAATATTCTCTCAATTTGAATTCAAAAATTCCAAGTCAACATGTACATCCAACAAGGAAATAACTTCATCTTACATGTCCTTTTCCTTGAGCCAAGTGGCATTTATTGCATTTTCCCTTCCCTCTTACAAGTCATTTCAACAAAATTGAAATTCAAAATTATGCATTTATTGGCACAATCCCCAAATCTTGCACATCATTCATCGATTCATAGCTTGACAAGTGGCATCATGCCATTGGATTAATGTTAGTCCCTCATTGCTCAAATTTGGACATTCATCCATCTTGAAATTCTATAAATAAAGAGCTCATATCTTCATCAACTCATCTACATCTTCATGCAAAGTTACTCTCTTGGATTGAGAACTAATTTTTCTCTTCTTACTCCATGACCATTGCATTTACAACATTTGAGGTTGTCAAGGGTTGGGAAAGGGTCACTTTTCACAACAAAGTGACACCAATTCCACTACCACCACTTTATCATATTCCTCTCTTATTTGATTTAAATAAATCCATAAATTTGAGTCAAATAGGTCACATCATCTATCCTCTCTCATTAAATTAATTAACCCTTAATTAATTTAATCTCATCTCATGTCCCATCCTCTAGATAATGCAAGTTGCACATGAAAATAGATTTAATTCATTTATTAAATCTCTATTTTCCTCACAAGGAATCTTTTGGAATATTCTCTCAATTTGAATTCAAAAATTCCAAGTCAACATGTACATCCAACAAGGCAATAACTTTATCTTACATGTCCTTTGCCTTGATCCAAATGGAATTTATTGCATTTTCCCTTCCCTCTTACAAGTCATTTCAACAAATTTGAAATTCAAAATTATGCATTTATTGGCACAATCCCCAAATCTTGCACATCCTTCATCCATTCATAGCTTGACAAGTGGCATCATGCCATTGGATGAATGTTAGTCCCACATTGCTCAAATTTGGAGATTCATCCATATTGGAATTCTACAAATAAAGAGCTCATATCTTCATCAACTCATCTACATCTTCATGCAAAGTTACTCTCTTGGATTGATAACTAATTTTTCTCTTCTTACTCCATCACCATTGCATTTACAGCATTTGAGGTTGTCAAGGGTTGGGAAAGGGTCAATTTTCACAACAAAGTGACACCACCACCCCCACCACCACCAACTTCCACCACATCAAACCAATACAATGCAACATTGCAGGCTACTTTTCAAAGGGGATCCCAACAAGTACAAAAACAAAAAGATGTATACCTAGTTGTTGAACAAGCCGCTCAAGCTGTGCAAGCTGCCCAAGCAGCCCAAGCCGCACTACAAACGTAACAAGCTACACAAGCCCAAGCTTTATTACAACAACAACAAGCTGCTCAAGTTGCACAAGCCACATAGGCATTGCAAGCACAGCTTCTATTGCAACGAAAAGCAGGACAAGCACAAACAACACTAGTGGAACCTCAAGCGCACGCTCAATACTAGGCACACCAAGCCCAATATCAAGCACAACTTCATGCATAAAGATAAGCAGCCCAATTGCAAGCATATTAGCAAGCATTAAAGCAATATCAAGAGCAGCAAGAAGTAGCACAATTGGCGGCCCAACAACAAGAGTTGTTAGAACAACAATGAGCACAACAACAAGCACAAATCTTAGGGAAACAACAACAAGATCAACAACATGCATTGTTCATACAAAAGTAGGTGGAACCCTACCTCACTCAGAAAAATATACAGATACCAGTGAACAACACACCACCCAACCCATGATTGAAAAATCTCAATAAACTTTCATCACCCCTTGATCCGCAAAATTATGTGATGACACAAATTAGGTTGCTCTCACAACAAGTGCTCGACCTTCAATTAGGGCGAACAACGAAGAAACCAAGAAAAAAATTTTCCTGTCTGTTTGATAGAAGCCTAGTAGTGAAACCATTCCCCAAGGGATTCGAGATCCCCAAATTTGACAAATATTGGGAGACGAGAAACCCTGAAGATCACATCAGGGAATTCCAAGTTCATTGCATGGAGGTCACATATGATGATACTTATCTGATGTGGCTATTTCCTAGGAGCTTGGCAGGCCACGCTATGGAATGGTTCTCTTGCTTACTCTCAGGCATTAGAACATTTCAAGAAAGTATGGATGCATTCATTAAGAACTACACATGCAACATCGCAATGGATGTTAGTCTAGAAGAACTTTCAGCTCTGAAACAAGGAAAGGGAGAATCATTCGTGTCATTCCTACAACAATGGTGATCCAAGGCTAATTGGAGCAAGTGGACCATGCTAGAAGAACAACAAGTTTACACCACCATAACAAACCTTGAAGGCCACTTGGGATTCCATCGTAAGGTTTAGGGAATCACTACATATGATCAATTGATTCCCAAGGCGTTCAGCATCGAAAGAGCCCTCATGACTCAACCCGCAGAATCAACATCATACCCCAAACAACAAAACAATTGCCCACCATCCAATTACAATGATAAACCTTGCATGTGGGAAATGAAAAAAAAATTACTAATGATGGTGTTGTCGATGCCAAGGTGGTTAGTAGTGCTCCTCGCCAACATACACCCACACTGCAAATCCAAATCCAACATCACAAAAATCATCACATGACACACCAACCAAATAACAATCATCCAACAATCAATAATCTCAATGAGAAAAGACGACCACCCCAATGCAAGATTTATCCCAAGCAAAAATACACCACTTTGGGGGAACCACTTGAGGACATATTGAAAAAGTTGATAAACAAAAAACTCATCCAGGCTCCTACATTTGAGAATTACCAAGAACCGGATATGAAACCTCCTTGGTATAATGAAAATCAACTTTGTGAATTCCATAAAATCAAAGGCCATACCACAAATAGTTGCATGAGACTGAAAAACATCATTCGAGATCTCATCAATAAAAGAATCATAAACGTGGAACAACCTACAAGAAATCAAAATCTTAAGATATACATGAATCCGATGTCGAATCATGGAAACAAAGGGAAAGGGACCCACTCAAACATAAATCATGTGTATGAAATAGTTGTCGCCTCCCTGGATGAAAATTGCATGGTCATTACCATCAAGGGCGCTTATGCCGAAGATTGTAGAGTCACCACAAGAGGCAAAAAAGTAACCATTGTAGGATCATCCCAGCCATATAGAGTCACTGCATCTAAATCCGTTCGTAATGGCTATAATGTCCTAGATCAACTCAAGAGAACACCAGTGCAAATCTCCATCATCGAGTTGCTAAAAATATCATCTCCCGATAGGAAAATTCTTGAAGAAGCATTGGCCTTGAGCATCCAATGTCCCCACAGATCTTGATGTGTAGCAATTCCATGCTACAGTTAGAAATATCATTATGCCTAATGTTCTTACATTCTCTGACCAAGATTTCCCCTCTGAACCATCTCACAACCGTTCAATTCACTTGGAAGCCATCGTGCATAAGAGAAAAATCAAAAGGGTCTTGGTGGATGGAGGTGCAGGCTTGAACATGTGTTCTCTCAACCTCATCAAGCAATTGAAAATATTAGAGGATTCCATCAACAAAGGGAAGGGTATCACAATAAGAGCATATGATGACCAAGAAAGAGTGTCTCAGGGCACAATCAAACTCCTTATTCAAGTAGGGCCCACCATTATGGAAACCACTTGTCAGGTCTTGGACCTTGACTTCCCATATAACATCCTCCTAGGATGTCCATGGATCCATGCGATGAAAGCGGTAGCATCAACCTTCCACCAATGTGTGAAATTTACACATAATGGACAAGAATTTTCCGTCCATGGAGATCCTGAACCTTTCTCGTATTTCAAAAATCTTGAAGCGAAATATTACAAAATCCCCCAAGTACCAAAAAATGATTAGGGACTATCCACACCATACATCGATCCCGCCACCCTCACATCCACTTATGTGACAAAGATACCCGCCACTCCCACCATTCCCACCATTTTTTACATAAACTCATCATCCAGGATGACAGTTGTGGAAGCTACAAGCTCCCTAATAATGCTTTTGTGGTAGGAGAATTACCACAATCTCCTAGATCAAGGGGATGCTCGCAAGAAAATGAAGCTTCCACATCCCAAACGCCTCCAGAAAACTATCCCACCTTCAGAAGTTGGGGAGATCTTGGACGAGAAGTTATTGAGGCTGATCCATCTCATATGCTCTACCAAGATGAAAGACCAGTACTAGATTTATCAATGGATAAAAAAAGCAAGGGTCTACAAATGATGCTTGCAATGGGCTATGACAAAAATCAAAGATTGGGACAAAATGACAATGGACTCATAATACCTATCATTCTGGAGATGCGACCAATAACAAATCTTGGCCTTGGATGTACCCCTCTGAGTATAACATATGTGGCCAAAGTCCTCTTGTTAGAACGGTTAACATTCCTCCTCAGCCAACAGCAACAAAATTAGGCTCACCAATATCATTAAGTAGAGACATACATAACTTTATAACTGGCATCTATAATAGTAGCGATGATGAGGATACCATGATGAATCTACCTAGGCTATTTGAGGATACTACCTTGTGCATGATTAGTACCATATCCTTCGAACTAGACCAACAAAATCATGAGATCCGCTTAGTATATCCCCAACTCATCGACTATGACCAACGAGGACCACCAGTTCTTGATACATTCAAAAATGTTGAGGCGCTCTCAGAATTCATGGGACTGCGGGATAACATCCTGGATGGAGACCATAAAGAAAGGTTTATAATAGAGTTGGACATGCATTCCTATTATGGGGAAACAATTGAATCCTTCAGTCACAAAAAGTGAGAAATTAAGAATAATATCCAAGTTCTTGAGTGAAAACCACACTATGGCACTCTCTGACAAGAAAAAAGTGAAAAGAAAGCACACATCCAACGATGAAAACCTCTTTGAGGCACCCGAGGATGGAGGATTCAATCTTCCTTTGAGAGCTATTCATCAGGAAAGTCAACAGTCTTGGCAGAAAAATGCAATCCGATCAACCTAGGAATAGAGGAGACCCCAAATATCACATTCTATGTGGAATCACTATTACCAGAAGAACAAGAGCTCTTAGCAGCCTTCTTAAGGGAAAGACAGATAAACTTTGCATGGAGTTGTTCTGACATGCTGGGACTTGATCCAAAGACCATGGTTCACCACTTAGCAGTGTATCCAGAAGCAAAGCTTGTCAGACAAAAGCTTTGAAAAATGCACCCTCAGATCGCCTTATTGGTCAAAATGGAGCTAAAAAAGCTACTAGATGTAGGATTCATCCGACCAATTGATTATCCAGAATGGGTGTCAAACTTGGTACCCATTTCAAAACTTGACAAAAATATCAGAATTTGCAGACTTTAGGGATTTGAACAAGGCATGTCCAAAAGATGACTTTCTCCTTCCCAATATCGACATGATAGTATAGATGACAGCGGGACATGAGATGTTTTCACTAATGGACGGATTCTCAGGATACAATCAAATCATGATAGCTAAAGAGGACCAACATAAGATGGCTTTCACTTGTCCATGGGGGACTTAGTGCTAGAACATGATGCCATTCGGCCTAATGAACATAGGAGCAACATATCAAAGGGCCATGACACTGATATTCCATGAAATGATCAAGAAGATGGTCAAAGACTATGTAGATGGCATTCTAGCCAATTCCAGAAAGAGAAAAAATCACATAGAAACCCTTAGTGCCATCTTTGATAGGCTAGAGGAGTACAAGGTCAAACTAAACCCTAAGAAGTGTGTATTCGGTGTACAATCAGGAAAGCTCCTAGGATATATTGTGTTAATGAGGGGCATCAAGGTGGATCTAGCAAAAGTAAAAGCAATCTTTGAGATGGAGGCACCAAAAAAATTAAAACAATTCAGAGGTCTCCAAGGCAGACTCCAATCCATTAGAATATTCATAGCACAACTGGCGAACAAACAAAACCCATATTCTCACCTACTCCACAAGGGAGTAGTGTAAAAATGGGATGCCAAGTGTTAAGAGGCATTTAACAAAATCAAAAAATATCTACTAACACCACCAGTCTTAATGCCACCTATCCTAAGAAAGCCATTGATTCTATACATGTCAGCAATAGCAGCAACCCTTGCATCTCTCCTAGCTCAGCATGATGAAAATGGAACAGAGAGGGCTATCTATTACATCAGCAAGACAATGGTTGGGCATGAGCTAAACTATTCAATCATAGAGAAAGCATGCCTCGCAGTAGTGTTTGCACCACAAAAATTCAGAAATTACATGTTGGCACACAAGATAAAGCTCATCTCCAAAATTGACCCTCTCAAGTATCTACTATCAAAGGAAATCCTCACAGGAAGAATGGAAAAATAGGTGTTGATACTATTAGAATATGACATCAAATATGTCGAGAGGAAAGAAATCAAGGGTCAAGTCATCGTAGACCAACTAGCAAAAGCATCAATCTATTCTGAGAACCCTCTTGTCTCAGAGTTTCTAGATGAAAGCATTTTTAATCTCAACGTAGCTAACCACTGGAAAGTATACTTCGATGGCTCATACACGCAACATGGATCAGGAGCTGGTGTCTTCTTCATCACCCCAGAAGGGGATTGCATACCAAGGTCATATAAATTGGCATTTCCTTGCACTAATAGCATTGCAGAATACGAGGCTTTAACCATAGGCCTTAGAGTACCAGTGTAGTGGAATATGATAGCTCTCAAGGTATACGAGGATTCTCAATTGATCATAAATCAGGTAAATGATGAATATCAGACCAAGGATGACAAGCTCACTCCCTAGAAGAAATTCATGGAGACTCTCAAAGAATCCTTCATCGAAATCACATTTGAGTAGATTCCTAGAGCCAGCAAGAGAGCAACAGATTCCATGGCAACAATTGGGTCACTATTACACATCCCTCACAACGTTCCAAAATATGAATTCCTAATTGAGCAGCTTCTCATTCCTGTATTCAAACTACCAGAATCAAATTTTTTGTGTGAAATTGTTGGTCCTGGTGATCCTTGGTACCACGACATTTACACATACCTTCGTATAGGAGTCATACCTGCCGACCTACCTTCAAATCTAAAATGAACTTTTGTTAAAAAGGCATCCAGATTTGTCATCCTAGGTGATACCCTATATCGTAGGAGAATAGAAGGAACCCTGCTATGTTACTTAAACAGTGAGGAGGCATTAACTGCTCTAACTAAAGTACATAATGGTATCTGTGGTTTGCACTCGAGTGGAATGACCATAGCTAAGAAATTGCTAAGGATGGGGTATTATTGGCCCACATGGAATGAGAAGCACATGATCATTCCAGAAGGTGTCTACAATGTCAGTAGCATGGGGACCTTATCCATGCGCCAGCTCAAGAGCTTCATCCTATTGTCACACCATGGCCCTTTTTGCAGTGGGGACTTGATCTCATTGGGAAAATCACACCCACTTCATCCAATGACCAGAAATTCATCATAACCACAACAAAGTACTTTACTAAGTGGGTGGAAGCCATACCCATGACGTACATAACTAGGAAGCAAATTTCAAAGTTCACTTTGAACTATCTCATATGCTGCTATGGTGTTCCACAAGCCATTATCTCAGATAATGGGACACCATTCAAAAATTAGGAGGTCCGTGACTTATACAAAAAATTCAAAATCCAACATCACTTCTCCACCCCATACTATCCTCAATGCAATGGCCAAGAAGAAGATACACACAAGACCATTCTGAAACTCCTTAAGAAAATAGTCAATGACATAGGTTGTGACTAGCATTTACAACTTAATTCTTCCCTCTGTGCCTATCGAACTAGCATCCACACACCCACCAGTGCCACCCCCTTCTCCTTGGTCTACGGATTAGAAGTCGTACTCCCCATTGAGATCGAGCTCCCATCTCTCAAGATATCAATGCAAAACCTCATCACTGATGAAGAATACAGAGTATCAAGACTAAATGAGCTAGAGTTACTAGATGAGAGATGTACAGATGCTTTGAATCACGTGCAAGTCTATCAAAATAGACTCAAAAGGAGCTACAATAAGAAAATCAGAAGCAGGATGTTCCATGTCGGAGAACTGGTCTTAAAAGAAAATCAGAAGAATGTCCAAAACCCAAGAAGCAAAGGAAAATTTTAACCCAATTGGTTACGACCATTCGTTGTCACAGCAAGTTACAAATCAGGGGCATATCAGCTATCAACACCTGAAGGGGAACCTCTACAAGAGCCCATGAATAGCTCTCATCTCAAAAAGTTTTATGCCTAAATCTTTCAAGGTATAGAACCAAAAAATCCAAAAAATTAGAAAATGTCCTAAAAAAATGGTTACTTCAGCAAAAACCTAGCAAATAGGTGTCTTGGTAACAACAAAAAAATCAAAAAACAAAAAATCCAAAAAAATTAGAAAAAGGATTGAAAATAATAAAGAGAAAAAATTGTCCTCTAGTGAAAACTACTTCGGTGGCACTTTGGACAAGTACCTTGGTGAAAACCTAACAAATAGGCGCCTTGCATAAACAAGCACTTTCCATCCACCAGGATCTATATGGCTTGTTCGACATCATCCATCCATTTCACTTCCAACATCCATCATATCCAAATTTCCATCCATCACTCATCCACTCGCATCCACACCATAGCGTGGTCCTATTTTCATATCATGATCCCTCCTAGTACTACTCGGTACATCCCCAGGGTCAGTTTGTCTTACCTTTATCAGAGTAGTCTATTGTATCACCCTGGGGGCATGTTCTTATCAGATCAGATTCATGTATATTCTTAAAGTCCTAAATAATAGAAAATCCAAAAACATCAAAACATCACAAAATCTAAAAACATAAAAAATCCATCAAAATCGAAAAACAAAGTCATCCAGTCGAACTACATCATCTATGAGCTTGAACGTAGGCAAGGTTGATCTTTGATCATCCGCCAAGACACTTAGGTCGGTCATTTAGGAGTCTATCAGAATAAAAAGACATTTCATCATCTATATCTTTATCTGTAAATTGATCAAGTCGTCAGTCGACTTACGTGGTCTCTGCATGTATAACGTAGGAAAGGCTAATCTATTGATCAGCCCCTGAGGCCCCTAGGATAGGTCTTTAGGTTAGTCTCTTGGTCAAAATTTTAGAAAATCCCAAAGCATTGGAAAACCAAAAATCAAAACACTTGAAAATCCTGAAAAATACCAAAAACAGCCTCAAAACATTGCAAAACTCCAAAAACATCCAAATATTTGAAAAAATCCATCCACCTCATCTCGCTTGCACTCGCAATAACACCATTCATAATAAACTGATCATCATCCTCAACCTTTTTTGAAATAGTTAGAAGCAAGTGTAGCTGGATAAAAGTAAAAACTCAAAAACGTCAAGTCTCTAGCCTAAGTCAGTGCATAAGCAAGTTGGTCATCTCTTCATATCGATAACTCATCATCTAGTTTTTCCCATATCAATCATCTTTTAGAGTGCTTTGGATAAACGAAATGACATGCCGCCATCCACTAACATGTCCTAGGATGAATCCTTCCTACAATGGACATTATCTTTTGGCAATAAATTTTTGTTCTTATCCTTAGAAAAACACATCTTCTTTCTGTTAGCGGTATTGAAGAGCATCAGTTTGTTTGTTTACTTGGTCTTTATCTTTTGACTTATCTTATTGCACTCATTCCAAGGAATTCTCGATGATATCCAAATGAGAGGATTTAGATAAATAGGAATGGGGCAACGATCAGTAGCTTTTGTCTGCTATGCTTGTTGGACGTTCTTGTAATATAACCTCGACGAATACTTGCTTTGTTAGGTATGTGTGGAAGAGGTCTAGGGCAACTTGTTGACTATTGCATGGATAGGTTTACCTTTTTCGTGTTTTGGTCTGAGATGTTTGAAACTTCTAAAGTGCATTCTAGCAAGGTTTATGTATGTCAGGTGTGAGCAAGAATACTCCTATCTATTTGTTGAGTCAAAGTCCATCACACTAAGTACCACGCCATCCTAGTCCTTTATACCTTGATGAATCGTACCACATGTGTTATCAAACATAAGAAATTTGGCCCTTTGAAAATCCCAATTCCTCGACAAGTAATCATCACCTTCATCATCATTTTCATTTGCATCATCTTGTGTCTTGTTGAAATGACTTCTTCTTTCCTTGCTAACCACACTAACAAGGTACTATGACAGTTGATCATCATCACCATCATCATCATCGATCCTGCATAACATACTTAATAGGCATAAAAGCATGTAATTCATTTACATACTTGCATAACATCATGACATCATTTCATCACATTACATTCATTACGCATCCTCATATCACTTCGCATCAAATACATTACATCATTTAATATGTTTAGGAAAATAACATTTTCTATTCTAAGCATTTCATAAAACCACCTCATTATGCATTAATATCGTTTTCATTTACTTCATATCATGACCATCACATTCATATTTCATCATCCATATCTTCTCATAAGCAACATCATAAAAAAATCATTGCATAAATCATCCCACATAAGCATAAATGGAATAGTCCATCACATACAAAGCATACATCCATTCATAAACATGTTATAAGCATAATTCACAAATCATTTCGCATATACACCTTACATATTAAAATCCATATCACGTACATCACATTTGCATAAAATAGATCATCATATAGATAACATCATTGCACATCATATCATAGGTTAGCATAATATAGATCTGTTAGTCATAATCATTGCATAAATATCATTAGAAATAAATGTATCCATAACATATAGAAGTAGAATCATACATGCACAAATAAAGAGTACACATTGCATTGCATCAAAATCATCATCGACTCATATATATATATCATCATCAATAACATCACTGTCATAATACAAAGAATAAATCGGATCACTATACCTATGTGTCAATCAGTACAAAAGGCCCATCGGGGCTATAAAAAATGAGCCCATAAGGCACAAAAAGTATCATAACATCTCGATCAAGCTCGGTCCCTATGAATGATCCCCTCACCCCTGTCACCATGACCCTCTGCTGGTCTGTGGCTAGCCCACTCTGAGTACTCTGGGACCCACTCTACTCTGGGTAAGACCTCATGATAGGACCATCGATAATACTCTTCCTCTCGGATGACATCCCTGTAAGAGCAAACTGATACAATACCCTAGGAGGAGGAGGTTGTCATACTCTCTGTCTGATGTCTTTGGCCTAGCTCGGTGGTTGCTTGTAGCTCTGCAGCCTGTCTCTACTGAATAGCCTGATCCCTCTCGGCCCTGAGCTGCTCTCTCTCGACCCTCGCCTGATCTCTCTCAGTTGTTGTGGCCCGGACTTGGGCCTGCAGCTATGCAATCAATTTGTCTTGTGCATCTGCCTATCCTGTTGGTTGTGCTTGTACCAGAGCAGGATCCTCGACTCGATGTGGTGGGACTGGTGACACTTGTTGCTGGTCCTACATTTGCACGTCCCCATGATCTGGCTAGACTGGAGGCACAAGTGGTGGATCCTGTCGAACCTTGACTCTCCATCGTCGTCCTCCCCCTCTACCTCTGACTCTCCGCACATCTAGAACTACACCTGGTATCATCAATCGAATTGTAGGCTGGAACCAATCTCTGTAGGCCTAGGTGGTGCTTGGATCTACTAACCCCTAATCATAAGCCCATGGATGGGCTACCAGCTATCAAAAACTATCCACTACCTCTGAAGCAGGAATATATCGCCCCCATGAAACTTGTGTCATGGTGTGGGAAAAGACAACTACATAATCATCATCGGGACGATCCTGCAACTCTCTGAACTGATGCTGCACGCGCCCAGGTAAGTATCTCTTGAGCATGGTGTGCTCCTATCCCTGCATGAAACAATCCTAGTGGGATTAAAATATCTGGTCAACATCATTAGCCCATCTGGGTTGACCAAGGTATGGGCGCCAGGTGAAAATCTGCATCTCATCCAAAACTCTCCTCCAATAGGAGATCTTGTGCTCGCCGCTGTGAGTGAAAAACACACCACCTCTGTATCGTGCTAAGAGGGGATCGTCTGGCCCCATAAGAACTGAAATGACATGTGGCCAAAGGATAGCAATGTGCTCCCATGCCCAAACATGAAGTAGGGTCACCCCTACTCCTAATGCTCTCCCATCCATATAAACATACTAATGAAGGTCTCGATATAGTGAAGCTAGCAGAACAGGCCCCCATGAAAAATAAACTGACATGTCTTAGACCATCCACTCCTAGCAATATCCCCAGCTAGGACTGAAATATCGCCCTCACCTGTCAGGGGCAATAAGGCCCGAAATGATAAGTACAATCACCTAGCGGTAGGGAGGTGCTTGGATCTTGTAGCGCTCAAGCTCTATCTACCCCTCGCAAAAGACAATCTCATCTATAGCAAGGACTCATAAGTAGGCCTTGCATCCCTCATCCATATTGAAGATCACCCGACGACCGTGGATAGGCAATCGTAAAATCTGCCAAACATCCTCTAGAGTGACGGTGGCCTCACTAGTTGAAAGATGAAATGACGATGTCTTGTTGTGCCATCTCTCGGCCAACGCTGACAGCATCCCCAAGTGAGTGTGGATGGCGGCCGCATACACAATGTGCCACAACCCCACAATCCGGAGTTGATCCTCGTCCTTTTCGCTCAAGTCCCGCAAGTAGCCAGCTAGGTCTCGTGACCTATGCTCCTGAGAGTAGAGCTCCCTCGCCGTGTCCTGCATCAAGGAAGGTCAACATGTTAAAATTTTTGAAAAATCCTTCATCAAGTGTCCAAGAAGCTTGCCCAGCGGCACAACCCATGATGGCGTCACAGTTTGATTGTAATCAAACTCTGACGCTAGGGCTGAAAGGAACCAAATTGCACTGCTGCGATGCAATTTCCCTCCCAGTGGCGCACTTTGACCCAAATCAACGCTGTCGCGTCACACTTTGTATATCCACCCATCAGCCCCGAGCTCAGCGTCAGAGTTTTTAAACTCCAAACTGCACTACGACAATGCTATTCAACAACAAGTGACACAGTTTGTCTTCTAAGTGGTGCTATATAGCACCACTACAGGTGGACCGACTCTTTAAAGAATTAATTAAAGCATTAAATGAAAGAAAAAGCTCGTGTAGGGAACACTTATCGATGCCCCAATGCCAGGTGGTCGCTGGTACGTCCGAACTCGATCCGAAATGTGTCGAGAAGTTGTTGTTGTGCCATATCGTTAGGAGGTCTCAGTTCAAATCTTGAGATCACTATTCGAGGTGTTTGAAAATGACTTGAAAGTGACCCTTTGGGCCCCTTTTAAGCTAAAAAATTAGGGTTTTTTTCACCCTGATTGGTTGTCCTGTTAGGGTTTTGGACCCTTGAACCTGCTTTCATCCAATTGAGGCTTGTTTTTTCAATGTTTTATTGCGTTTAGACACGTTTTTAGCCTCCTGGAGCCTTTTTGGACTTGTTGGGTACTTTGTCATCTTTTTTCATGAGATCACCCAAAAATTGGAATTTTCGTCCAATATCTCGAGGGGGAATTATATTGGCATGTTTCCTCTCGCCATGTAGTAGTGGGGCAGGTTTTTAAATAATGATTTTTATTTTTTGATCGAGATCGTTTATTCTTTGAACCAATACAACAAGTGCATTGCTTCAAAGAGGGGAAAAATGTAGACACGTAAAATATACTGATTGACATTGTGCATCTGATCCAACTTACTAACATCATTTCTTCCTGAATCATCTCTCGGTCTAACCATTTAATCAAATCTCCTTATCTGATTAAATTCATCAACTTTCATCCCTTAATTAAATAAATCATTTTGTCTAATTAAGTTACTCTCTCTTGTTAATTAAATCAATTCATCTGATCTAATTATCCCTATTTAATTAAATAATCAATTTATTTGATTAAATCTATAAAGTCTATCCATTAAATTAAATAAATTAAAAATCTTATTTGATTTAGTCTAACACCATCTCTTTTAATTAAATAAATCAGAATCCTTATTTAATTAACCTTTTATCATATTCCTCTCTTATTTGATTTAAATAAATCCATAAATTTGATTCAAATAGGTCACATCATCTAACCTCTCTCATTAAATTAATTAACCCTTAATTAATTTAATCTCATCTCATGTCCCATCCTCTAGATAATGCAAGTTGCACATGAAAATAGATTTAATTCATTTATTAAGTCTATTTTCCTCACAAAGCATCTTTTGGAATATTCTCTCAATTTGAATTCAAAAATTCCAAGTCAACATGTACATCCAACAAGGCAATAACTTCATCTTACATGTCCTTTCCCTTGAGCCAACTGGCATATATTGCATTTTCCCTTCCCTCTTACAAGTTATTTCAACAAATTTGAAATTCAGAATTATGCATTTATTGGCACAATCCCCAATTCTTGCATATCCTTCATCCATTCATAGCTTGACAAGTGGCATCATGCCATTGGATGAAT
Organism: Sequoia sempervirens; assembly: GCA_007258455.2. Taxonomy (NCBI): domain Eukaryota; kingdom Viridiplantae; phylum Streptophyta; class Pinopsida; order Cupressales; family Cupressaceae; genus Sequoia; species Sequoia sempervirens. Next base: position 680,693,674 of record VDFB02000003.1, read on the forward strand.
GTTAGTCCCACATTGCTCAAATTTGGACATTCATCCATCTTGCAATTCTATAAATAAAGAGCTCATATCCTCATTTCATCATCGACAATTTATGCAAAGTTACCATGCTCAAATATCTCTCAAATTTCATCCATTGTCATTGAGTTCTTAGCTAGGTTTTTGCAGATTTTTTCCTTGGAACTCTCGTCATTCATCAACAAAGTGGATCAATCATCTTCAACACATGAAATTTTCATCTTAGGAATTGGGAAAGGGCCAATTTCCACATCAAATTGGCACCAATTCCCCCATGGGATCATGAGTTTGCACATTTAAATTAGGATTCAATCTTTGTTTTGTCATTTTCATTGTGCTTTTCACTATTTTCTTCCTAGTTTGAGTGTTGTAAATGGATTTCATGGGGAATCCTTATTTTGGCTTGCAATCTCTTGTCTAACATGTTTATTCTTGTTGTCTTGCAGGTACCAAGGTTGCGGTTCACACAATATTTGAGCAAGAAGTCCCTACAACTTCTGTGGTTCCAAAGGAAAAAAGGAAGGCCCGTGGTAAAAAGAAGAAAACCATTGTCCAGAGTGCCTACAACTTAAGAAACAATACCATTTCAGAAGAATTGGTCAAGTTTAAGAGAAAGGATTAGGCTAACCCTTTGAAGAATGCCAAGAAAAGGAACAAGGGTCATAAGGCCTACCTGGGAAAACATAATTTTCTCCCATTGTGCTCTCTAGTAGCCCTTCAGATGGTGAAGGTGACATTGACTCGAGATATGAACATTACCTTCTCTCCCTAGTGCCATATGATGACTCTAACGATGATTTGGTGATGGTTCCTCTGATTTCATCATGAACAAGGAGTTGTTGAGCATCATATTATGTTGAAGACTCAGAGTAGCATCTCCTCCTTGTTTTTTCTTTTGATGACACCATGATTTCTGCATCAAGAACTTCCTTTTACAATGTGTCTATGGTGTTGGTCTTGTACTCTTACATGCTGATGTGAAAGTCCTTTGGCTAGTTTGAGAAGGAATATTTTGCTCGACATGGACATTGTGGCAACAACTAATAGTACACTGTGGATGAATTTTGTCTTTTTCCATCCCCTAGTCCAAAATGATTGCATGTAACTCCCTGGGGAGTTCCTCAAAATTATTTGAATTTAGGTTTTGAAATGAAGTATGAAATGTAATCATAATTTGAAACTAGGTGCTTGTTGCTCCCTTGTTTATAAAGGATATTTCATGGCTGATTACGTAGTTCAGAAAATTTTTGAGTCTCAAAAGGGTCTAGGAAAAAGCTAAGTGCATACAGCAATATAATGTAAATAGATAAGTTGATGAATATATTAGAAGAAAGTTTAGGGTATGATTCATAATGTATTTTGATCTTAAAATTATTTTATAGAGTAATATCAGTAATGAAAGAACATACAAGTTTTAAAATATTTGCTCTCTTGTGTATTTTCCTTGCAAACTATGAATGTGATTATTAATAATAATTTCATTTGTCTTTTTTCACTTGCACTGAATGAATGGGTTTATTTGTGCTTCAATTTAATGAGTTGATTAAATGCTAAAATAAGGTCATGGGTTTGTGGGAAAAGGATATAAGGTTCGGTAAGTAGCAGTATTTTAAACACAGTGAGTTGGATGCCATAAAGTAGCATTCCAATAGTCCTCTCATGATTGAGTTAGATTGTAGTTGTATTACTAATTAATTACAAAGTATGAATCCATTATTCCCTTAGAAAAAATAGTGGTTCTTTCATTAGTTTATCTTTTAACTAATTGAGCTATTGGTGAACCTAGCAAGATACTTGAAATAAGAGCGAATTCATAAGCAAAAACTTTTAGTTACTAAAGTAGTACCTGTTAAAAGGCACAAGACAACTAAGAGGGGGGATGAATCAGTTGTCGCCAACTTAAACTCAAAACTTCAACACTTATTAATTTCACAACCACATTTTTATGTTATTAAGTATGAACATGAAATGCACATAAGAGAAAGCAAAATCAACACACAGAACATCATATTTTACGTGGAAAACCCAATGATGGAAAAACCATAGTGAGGATTAACTCACAATATAAAGTGATAGAAAAATTGAATACATAGGCTCACTGCCAAGGGCTCACTACCTAGAAGAGGACTCACTATCTAGATACAAAGGTTGATTTCCTACAGAAAGGAATCAATGTCCAATAGGGAGGATCACTGCCTATAGATACAAGAGAAAACAAAAGATCCACCACAGTAATTTACACACGTTCACAGCCTTGATCGAAAGATTGCAGAAACCTCTAGCTCACTCCTTTCAGGAATCTAACAAAATGAAGTATTGTTGCCTCAACTCACTTTCACACAACTCTACTCTTCCCTTCTGGCTTACATAGTTACTTTCCATCATCTAAAACTTCACAATTTGACTTGCATTTATACCATCTTCAACCTTAGAAACTTTCTCCAAGGTCGACCACATACGCTTCATTTCGTAAATTCAAATTAGGTCAACTGAACATTCCCGCAGTGGAAAGGAATAAGAGTGGACAAAATAAACACTTAATTGAGACCAAAAAATTAATGTCTTAGATCAACCACACACTTCCTTGATTAATATTAATCTTTCATATGAAGTGTAAACACTAGGTCGGCCAAACCTAATGAAAGCACAAATGAACATTGAGGTACACTCTTCCCAACAAGAAGATAGAACACGAACAAAGAAACAAACTTCATTATGCATGTGAACAAATCTTAGGTTCCTTTAGATACATCCACAATAAGTGAAACAACTTTCAAACACAAAACTCCTTCCATCAATGCATCCAGACAATGCAAACACATACAATAATTCTGAAACTCAACTTCCAGAACACCAACCTTAAACACCTTTTCTAGAACTTGGTGAAAAACTTCACCAAATGAATTACATATCCATAAGATTTGAAACAAGATAGCAAAGGACTGCAGAGCAAAAACATTTCTTGCAGTCCACACATAGCTAACTTTGTCAAAATAGTTCACACACTGGTGAACACAACTTTCACACTCCATTAAACTAGAGACTACAAATCAATAGATATCATCACTGGATGACCAACAAGAACTCTCCAGATCAACACAAGCATAATATCAACACAAGAGAAACATAGAGCACATACCAGATCACATTCTGAACACTTACATAACTTTGACTTCTCTCCTTATGAATTTTCTCAAAATCACATGGAAACCCATCATCTCAGCACAACTGCAACATCATAAAGATAGCTCAATGTACTCACAACATCTCAACAATATCTCAACTATACATGCACAAATTTCAACATACCGAACTGTGTTGACATCAAGGACAATATTGATGACAATGCCACCAAACTAGGTGATACTTGCAACAATCTCCCTCTTTGTCATTTATGGCAACACATGATGTGGAAAACCATCAAAGACAACAACCTACACAATATTCTGGGAGAACACCTTTTTCTTCCTATTTTTCACATGAATTTCTCTCCCACTTTGACATCAATGGAAAATATCAAAAGTTTTGATTACTCCCCCTTAGGAGTACACCCATTCATCTCATACCACAACAATGAACAACTTTTCTACCCCCCCTACACAGTAGACTCATTCATCAATCTAGAAAAATGAATAATTTGTGAATTCACTAGACTAATGCACCTCCATGTGCACCTAGTTCAGAGGGACAATGAACCCCATCCTCTCCCTAAGATACTCACAAGTGTCCTTCATAAGAGCCTTAGTAAATATATCTACAATTTGTTCCTTTGTTGACACATACTCTAGCATGACTTCATTCATCAACACTTTCTCTCTTAGGAAGTGATATATGTTAGATATGTGTTTTTTTCTTGAATACATCACCAGATTCTTTGAAATTTCTATAGCACTTGTGTTCTCACAGAAAATAGAAATAGGCTCATCACATATCACTCCAATGTATTTCAAAGTTTGCTTCATTCACAAAGCCTGTGGGTAGCAAGATGTTGCAGCAATATATTCTGCCTCTGTAGTGCATAAAGAAAGTGATTCTTTTTTATTACTCAACCAAGAAATCAATCTTCCACCAAGAAGGAAAGCAACACCACTAGAACTTTTCCAATCATCCACTCAACCAACCCAATATGCATCAATATAAGCACTAAAGGTGAAATCAACACCCTTTGGATACAATAAGCCATAATTAGGTGTACCTTATAGATATCTAAATATCCTCTTTACTGTTGTAACATGTGACTCTTTAGGATCTGCTTGAAATTTGGAAACTAAACAAACTGCATGCATAATATCTAGACTTGTAGAAATAAGATACAACAACGCACCAATCATAGATTTGTATTTTCTCTGATAAGCTTTAGCAGATTCATCATCTTTACTTTGCTTACATCCAGTTATCATAGGAGTACTAACCAGTTTGGAGACATCCATTCCAAACTTCTTCAATAGCTCTTTCACATATTTTTATTGTGAAATGAATATCCCCTTATCAGTTTGATTTACTTGAAGACCAAGAAATAAATTCAACTCACCAATCATGGACATTTCAAATTCTTTTTGCATTTCTTCTACAAATATTTTACACATGCCTTCATTTCCACCAAAGACAATATCATCAGCATAAACTATGACTATGGACATTTTGTTACCTTGCACTTTGAAGTAAAGATAGTTGTCAATAGAGCCTTTGTTGAAACCTTGCTATATCAGGTATCTATACTATCTTGCATACCAAGCTCAGGGAGCTTGATTTGGTCCATACAATTCCTTCTTCAACATACAAACCATATCCAGTTTGTCTAATAACTTAAATCCTTCAAGTTGTTACATGTACACTTCTTCCTCCAATTCCCATTCAAAAATAATGACTTGACATCCATCTGGTATACTTTGAAGTCCTCGTGGGTAGAAAATTCCAAAAAATCCTAATAGCATCCATTCTAGCCACAGGGGAAAATCTTTATTCAAAATATATGTCTTAAACTTGTGAGTATCCCTTGCATACAAGTCTTGCTTTATTTCTTATAACTTCCCCACTTTCATTCAACTTATTCCAGAACACCCATTTTGAACCAATTACATTCTTATTCACTAGACTAGGAACTAATTCCCATGTCTAATTATTTTCTATTTGCTACAACTCTTCTTTCATAGCTTTAACCCAACTCTCATCTTCACATGATTTACCCACAGATTTAGGTTCTATTTTAGAAAGTAAACACATGTTTACCTTAGCTATTGCTTTTCTTCTAGTCTTCACACCTTCACTCTTATCTCCAATTATATTCACACCTTCACTCTTATCTCAAATTATATCTACCTTTGGATGATTCTTCTACAAATCCTTAGGAGTCTTAACAACCGATTTTGGGATTTCTTCATCATCATCTTCTTCTTCTTCTTCTTTCTTCTTCTTCTTCTTCTTCTTCTTCTTCTTCTTCTTCTTCTTCTTCTTCTCCCTTCTCTTTATTTTCTTTAGGTACAAGTCCACAAATATGAACATTAGGTTCAACTTCATTTATCTCAACAGGTCTATGCATGTCCTCATCAATTTTCACATTAGCACTCTCAATTATCTTCCTCAATCTTTTATTGAAGCATCTATATGCTTTACTAGTAGTGGAGTACCAAAGAAAAATTCCTTCACAACATCTAGCATCAAACTTTCCAATATTTTCATCATCTCTTTTAATGAAACATTTGCTTCCAAATACCTTAAAGTACTTCTTAGTAGGAGTCTCACCAGTCCGTAACTCAAAAGGAGTCTTTGTGTTGTTACCTATAATCTGAACTCTGTTAAGAACATACGCAATAGTGTGTATTTCCTCTCTCTAGTACACATCTGGTATAGTTGATTCTTTCATCAAGGTTCTTGTAGCTTCATGTACCATCTGGTTTTTCCTTTCAACTACTCCATTCTATTGTGGGGTTCCTAGAGTAGAAAATTGGCTTTTTATGCCATGTTGTTCACCAAAAGTATTAAATTCACCAGAAGTGAATTCTCCACCTCTATCATATCTCAAACATTTGATTCTCAGGTTCAATTCATTTTCCACTCTTGCTTTGAACACCTTAAACCTATCTAGAGCTTGTGTATTTTCTCTAAGAAAATCAACCCATATCATTCAAGAATAATCAGCAATAAGGAGCATGAAATACATATCACCATTTAGGTTTCCTATTCTAGTTAGACCATAGAGTTTAGTATGAATTAATTCCAACATTTTGGTGGTAGATTGCTCTTTTCCCTTAAAATTGTGTCTTGTCTATTTCCCTAACTGACAACTTCTGCAAATAGTATTAGCAGGATTTGTGATTCTAGGAAAAAATCAAACATATCTTGAACTAATCCTGACCATATTATCAAATTTTACATGTCCCATTCTCTAGTGCCATAACCAACTTTAATTGAATTGAGATACAAGGCACTGACCATCAACACCCTTAACCTGATAGATGTTTCCATGAGTTCTCCTTCTAGCAGCAACCATATCTCTAGATCCTTTGCTGATTTTGCAGGTATTATCCTAATACACAAGTTTAAAACCATTCCTTTACATCTATCCAACACTCAAAAGGTTATGCCTCAAACCCTCTACATAGTATACATTATAAGTGTTGTGTATTCCATCAAAACTAATTGTACCTTTCCCAACAATCTTCACTATTCAATCATCACCAAAAATTACCAAATCACCATCATACTTTTCAAGTTTAGTGAACTTACTTTTATCTTTGGTCATGTGATTAGAACATCCACTATTAATTACCCAGTATTCTTCATCCTATCTAGCATGAAATGTGGTGACCCAAGTACCCTCCATCTCATTCTTTTTGTTCTATAAAACATTCTTTCTTGCACATTTAGTAGACACAGATTTATTCTCCAAAGCTAAAATAAAGCATTCACTATCATCACCCTCACACTTAGATTCATCATTAGAGATTTCAGCTTCTTCTTTAACATAATACAACTTATTATATTTATTATCTTTTCTATCCTTATCTCTATGATCCTTTTTCTTCTTATGTATAGCTCTATTCAGACATCTTGAAGCATAATGACCAATGTTACCACAACTAAAAAATTTAAAGGGAAACATACCTTTATACTTACTAGTACCATTCTTAAACTACATGGTAAAGTTTGCTGCCAACTCATCAGAACCATCACTATATAGATCATCCTCAGTCTTTGTTGCTTTAAATGTAGTTTTTTTCTTTTCCTCCTTCGTTTAAGACTTTCTCATCTCAAATTTTGTCAAGGTGCCAAATATCTCTTCTTTAGTATACATCTTAGGATCATGCATTTCTTCAATAATTGAGATCTTATCACTCTAGCACTTTGGAAGGTTTATTTGGATCTTCTCAATTATATCTTCATTAGTTAGTTTACCCCCTTGATTTCTAACATCATTTGCTACAAGTTCAACCCTCTAGAAATAGCTTGCAAAATATTCACCTTCTTTCATTTTCAGATTCTCATATCTATGCTTTTCCATTAGCTTCTTTGTCAATTTAACTCTATCATTTCCTTTATAAATATCTTGCAACTTCTTCCAAACTTCATAAGCAGTGTCTTAAGAAAGAACCTTAGTTCTCTCAATTTTAGAAAGGGCACTGTAAATAGCATATATCACCTTCTCATTCTCCTCATAAGAAAAAAACTCATCTATAGTACTATGACCACCCGATAGGGAAACATAATTCATCTTAATAGCCTTCTAGATCTTGTAACCAAGATAAATAATATATGCTCTCATCTATACTTTCCAATGACTGTAATCAGATCCATCAAACATAGGGATCACCAACTTATGTGCCATCAGATCTTCCTTAAGCGGTTAAGCTTTATACCAAGGAACCAAAGCTCTAATACAATTGTTAAAAGGAACAAGACAACTGAGAGGGGGGTTGAATCAATTGTCACCAAATTAAATTTAGAACTTCAACATTTATTAATTTCACAACCACTCATGTTCTGTTATTAAGTATGAACATGAAATGCAGATAACAGAAAGAAAAATCAACACACAAAACACCAAATTTTACATGGAAAACCCAATGAGAGAAAAACCACGATGAGGATTAACTCACAATATAAAGTGATAGCAAAACCAAATACAGAGGCTCACTGCACAAAAGAGTAGTCACTATCTAGATACAAAGGTTCACTACCTGCAAAAAGGACTCATTGTCTAATAGGGAGGCTCACTACCTACAGATACAAGAGAAAACAAAAGGTCCACCATAGAAGTTTACACACATTCATAGTCTTGATCACAAGATTGCAGAAATTTTCAAATCACTACTTTCAGGAATCTAACACAATGAAGTAATGCTACCTCAACTCACTTTCGCACAACTTTTCTCTTCAATTGTGGCTTACTTTGTTACTTTCCATCATCTAAAACTTCACAACTCAACTTGCATTTATACCATCTTTAACCTTAGAAACTTTCTCCAAGGTCGGCCACATATGCTTCATTTCATAAATTCAAATTAGGTTAGAAACTCAACATTCCTATAGTGGAAAAGAATAAGAGTGGACTAAGTAAACACTTAACCAAGACCAAAAATTAATGTCTTGAATCAACCACACGTTTCCTTGATCAATTTTAATCTTTCATACCAAGTGTAAACACTAGGTCAACCAAACCTAATGAAAACACAAACAAACATTGAAGTAGACGCTTCCCAACAAGAAGTTAACATGCATACAATGCAACACACTTCATTATGCATGGGAGCACATATTAGGTTCCTTCAGATACATTTGCAACAAGTGAAACAACTTTCGAACATAAAAATCCTTCCATGAGTCCATCTAGATTGTGCAAACACATACAACAATTATGAAACTCAACTTTCTGGACACCAAAACTTAAACACCTTTTCTAGAACCCAGTGAACACCTTCACCAAATGAATTCTAGATCCACAAGATCTAAAACAAGACAATAGAGGACTACATAGTAGAAACATTCCTCCCAATCCACAAACAACTAACTTTGCCAGAACAGTTCACACAACTTTCACACTCCATTACACCAAAGACTACAAATGAATAGATATCATCACCAGACCACCAACGACAACTCTCCATATCTGAAAAATCATGGGAATAACATAGGAGAAATACAAAGCACATATCAGAGTACATTTTGAACACTTACATAAATTTGACTTCTCTCTTTATTAATTTTCCCAAAAGCAATTGGAAACCCATCATTTCAACACAACTACAACATCATAAAGATAGCTCCATGTACTCAGAACATCTCAAGAACATCTAAACTATACATGCACAATCTGCAACATATTGAATGGTGTTGAAATCAATGACAATATTAATGACAACACCACTTATACCTGCAATAGTATTGTATTCTTTGCAATAGGTAATAACTTGTTAAAAGGTTTTCCAAGCCTTTTATGAATTTTTCTTATTTTCACTTTCTGACGAATACATCTATTTGTGGAAATTATTTTAACTAAGTTAGTATATTACGAGCATAAATGGGTTTACCTTCCCAGGTTTCACAGACTCTGAAGTGAAGAAGTGAGATCCTTTAGAACCTCACTTGTTTGTTGGCCAATCCTTACCCTTGTTAATAATTTAGTTTTGGCAGATTCATAGATGAGGGATAAGATAAAGCTTGGTTCTAAAAAATAACCAACACTCCACAAAGTGTTGTTTGACTCATACCCCTGTCCTTGGATAAAAGGGAAATTTGCAAATTGATACCTTGATTTGACTCACCTTTTGGTTGATAGTCACTTCATTGTATGGATCACATTTCTTGAATGAAATAGCACATAATAGGTGCATTTCTTCCAATATTTAGCTCACCCCACATTTCAAGCCTTCACAATACTTATTTTACCACATTTCAATTATATAGGAAAATAAGGGTGACAATTTGCAATAGTTTATTTATCCCTCACTTTAGTTAGAGTATGATCTTATTTTCAGGATCAAACTAAAGGAATATATTTATTTATAAAAATGCTAAAGAGATATGATAACACCAATTTGAGAGGTGCAATAGCTCCTAACCTAGGATGCCATCAATCCATAATGTTAAGATATACATTATGACATATCACATGTAATATGAGGAAAATTTTACTTTCACATGAGAAATTCAATATGAAATAAATGTAGTACACATAAAGAGTACAAAAAAATCATAGATAATGAAAACATGATGTGTGCAAGGAATACATGAAAAAAAAGGAATACCCAATGAAAAAACACTAAATACAAGAAACAAACACACTAAATACATGAAACAAACACATGTTATACTTGTGGAAAACACACAAACTACACAAGGAAAACAAGACATGCACACAGAGAAAACATAAAATATACATGGAACTATAGTAAAGAAAAATGTAATTCTTTATATTTGCAAACTTTGCTTCAGAACTCTTGATTAGAATGGACTTAATTAAGCCTTAATAAGCCATATTTGTCATTTACAATCCTAATAAATTATATTTTCCAAAGGGGAAACTCAACAATAATTGATGCCAACATATAACACTTTACCTTGAGCAATGTGTGTTCTAGGAATAGGGACCTGGGACCCATTCACCCATTGGCGTCTGGGTCCTCATTAGGCATTTGAACCTAAATTTAAATAATGTTTTTGGTAGTGTTTTAACATCTCTAAATTCAAATTTTCATGTCAGCTTGTAATGTTTTATTTTTTGGGAAATTAAGGATACATACATATAAATACAAGGTTATTTTAGCAATTCAATTAATCTAGCAAGAGGGGAAATTTCATATGAGAAAATATTATTGTCAAGGCATTGATGAGAATATTTACTAGTGATTTATTACAGCAATTCACATTTCAAGCATCATGTCAAAGTCATAAGCATCATGCATGTTTTTGGAGGTAACATTTTGATGTAGGTTTCAAAGATTCAAGCAAGCATTTAAAGTCATATTTCAAGCATTAAGATCCAAATCCATTAAGGCCAATTGATGCAAGATCAACATCAACATTGCATATTTCCAAAGGTTTATTCAAGGGTTTGGTGTGTTGCAACATTGTATTGTTCATTCATCATTACTTTCACATTTCATTATTTCAATTCAAGGTTTAATTACCCAAAAGGGGTTTGACCAAGGTAAACCCCCATTCACCAAAAAAAAATAAAAATTACGCTCTTTTGTTTGTGTTTTAGATCTTAGGTTGAAGAAGAATTGAAGATCTTTTGGAGAGGGAGATTGGAAATTTTTTCAAAGTTGTTGTCAATTCACAAAAACTCACCTACAAATTTGATTTTTGACTTTCTGAAACTACAACCTAGATCAAAAAGAAGCTACAAAGTCACATAAGAGGCTCCTAAAATATGTTTAAAATCCATAACAAAAGACCCATTTTCCCATGGGTGAATGAGTCCCAAACAACCTCCCAAAGCTGTCTTTTGGTGGGTAGTAAATAGTGTTCTACCCTTCTCAGATTTGTAGAAAGTTTTCTATTTCTATTAGTATTGAGATTTAAATTGTTTTTTTTAAGTTTGAATGAGCATAATTGAGTAGATTTGGGTATGTGTAGGATCATCGTGGAAGAAAAAAGGCCCTTAACTGGCAAAAGAATAAGAAAAATTAGAGTTATGCAACTTGATGTAAAAATTTGAATAAGTAGTACTTAAATTTTAGGGGAAAAATAAGAAGTAGGTGTTTGTCTGACCACCCTAACCACAACAAAATGATATTTATTTTTTTATAATATTTTAGATATAAGTAGAGGACTCATGTTCTCATGTGATGCATTTTTTTGGTAATTTTTTTCCAGTTAAATAATTAATTATGAATTTTCTATTACAACTTTTAAAAAATATAAAAACCCGTATGTCTAACCACCTTAACTTGGTCAAAACTTCATGAAATTCAACTTTTCTTTTTTTAATCCTATAGTATGGGAAGCATAGAATGTGATGCATGTTTTGGATTCAAAAAATGTGATATTGTTTGAAAGATATAGATGTTTTTCAATCAGGAATTTAGTCTAATTTGAATAAAAATGAATAATAATTACTTATTAAATTCAAAGTAAAGCATAATTTATATTGGTGGAAATATGAGAATCTCTTTTTAAAACCCTTTTTTTTCATCAATTTTGGGTTAAAAAAAGTCATCGGCCACATACCCATCATATTGCCACTTTTTGGCCCATCATGATCTTGCACATACCCATTTAGTATTTTTTGTTTTTCTCCCAAAAGTGTTGTTTAAGCTGAACCCCCCATCCTCAAGCATAAGGAACTCAGTATACCCCCTCATTGAGTTGACTCACATAAGGGTTGTAAGTCAATTCATTATGTGGATCTCATTTCCTAATGAAATAAATGAATATAGGTCTATATTTGGTGAACACCTCTCATTAAATTAAACATTAAAAAAACCTATTTTTGTTGTTTCATTTTGGTGAACCTAACTTTGTAGAACAAAATTTTGAAATTTTGAGTCCAATCAAACCCTAGATCTATGATTTGCATTACTTTATAAGGCATTGCATTTATTTGCATCTTATTTAGGGATTTTGTAAATCCCTCTCCAAGATTAATTGAATAAAATACTACAAACTAACTAAATAAGAGAAGTAAGTAATTAAATAGAATAATTAAGATAAACTACTTAATTTAAAACTTGTCTAACATTTTGGATTTAATAGCAATAAGGACAAAGTCTTGCACACTCCAAAAGAATATTTTTTCAAGTTACATACTTCCTCTACTAATCCAAAAATCAAATTTACAAGAGGGAATGATAATAATAATAATTATTATTATTATAATAATTATAATTATAATAATAATAATTATAATGATAATTATAATTATAATAATCCCATTAAGGAATTTATTAATTATTACTTTATGATGATTCTGATAATGTATGCACCTAATGTTAATACAAAAAAATGAATAAATTTTCATTTTTAAAGTCAAACATTACTATTCCAACGTCACATTAATTGTGAACATCATTTGTATTCATTTAAACTACACATAAACATGGAACATATTTTGATAAGGTTAGTATTAAATATTCACAATAACATTAAGTTAACCCCAAAAGATAATTTTTACCATTAAATAAAAATCAAATAGGATATGTAAACTTGTTAGTGAAGGTAAAATCAAGATTACATAATGGTAGAGATGTGTAAGAAAATCAAATCAAATTTACTAAAGATGCATCGTAAGTGGTGAATAAACCTCAATCTATTTACCTTTACAAGTGATCTATTTAATGCCTAATCATTAGAAATGAAGACAATAATTTAAACCATATTTTACAACAATATTGAGATTGATTATGTATATTTGTAGTATACACACACAACTAAACATATACACAAAATTGATGACTATTTAGATTGTTAACATATTTTAGTAACTATAATTTAATGGATTTAGAAGCTTTAATATTATAATTCACAAATTAAAACTTATTTCCTTCATAACTCTACCCAAATTATTATTCTTCTTAGAAAAATTCTTAGGTGATTTCAATTACCAACTTTTCTTACTATACCTAGTCTCTTGTATGATAAGTCGTTTGTTCATCACTTTGATATAAATTAAAATATTCTTATTCTTGGATTAAATGAAGATATTGTTCATACATTAATAAACCAAATAATTAATTAATCTCTCTAACAAGAATACAATCCTGAAAATAAGAGGATAAATAAAATCAACAGTTTGGAACGAATATTTCTAAGCATTATACAATTAATGCTATTAATGGATAAGCAGAAACTATTTTAAAAAAAAAACTAACTTAACAATCCATGTAAGGGTTTTTTTATCATGTTTATATCTTTCTCATTGAAATTTTATTTTATATATTTCTCTTTCCTACATGATATCCTAACTTGGTTTCATTTAATTTGTTTTTGTTTTCAATTTATTGTTATAGTTTCAAAATATGAGATGATAATGATTTAATCATAACTTTAGTTTGGTTTACTTTTGAATTCTGAATTTTGGATATATTTTACAAATATCGGATTTATAAAAACCCTTTAAATTTTATCATCTAACTATTTTTATTTATTGTTTTGTGAACAGATGTCTAGGACTGTTTTATGACATATTTTTATTCTGAATAAGGATGTCAATGTTTTCTTAATAAATGATAATTGGTGATATGGGTTAATAAAAATTTTAAGTATGGTTTTCTTAGATAAATAATAGAAAAAACATATTAAATTATATGTTTTAATCACATGTTTATCATTTTTTTAAGAACAAATACATGAAACTACTTTTTAAAAAATAATTGTTTGGCATACAGGCATCAATATTGTAACATCAAGAAAACCAACATGTTTCTCTCTTGAAATTCATTGGCTAAAAAATGCAAGATATTCTTTCTTCTTTATAATATTTAACCAAAATACAAAGATCTATAAAGAAGAAAAATAATATGGTCTAATGGGCTCTCCACCCAACCATAGGATTGAGATTCAATCCACCCCCAAGCTAGGGTCACATAACACTTCCACAAAATTACTTTCCACATAGGATCCGAAACCAAAGTGAAACATATAGCATCCACATAACTAAATTTGACACATTACAACCACTAATTACAAGCATTCATATACAATTTTACCCTTTACATACTTTGCATATCACAAGATCTTGCATTCATATTTTTTTATTTTAACACACAAAAATGGTATAAATGAAATTAAACTAAGAAAGGTGGAAAACTCAGCCAATGAAAACCCCAACACACTATTTGCAAACAAACAAGGGATTCAACATCAAATTTCACATAGAATTTTTTTATAAGTAAGATAAATATGACAACAAACTCATTATAAATTGACAGAGATAGATAAACAAAAGGTTAGACCTCACCAAGAAAATTTTCTATCCAAATTGAGGAAAACTCTCTACAAGCACTCTCTTCCATTGTGTAAGGCCCCACCTTGAATGTGATTAGTAAAGCCCTAATATTTGTTATGTGATCCTAAATAGATGGTAAGATGTATTATAGATGACAAATAGTGTGTTTATTTGATAATATTCTTGCTTATGATACCGTGAATGTAATACCCCATTTCGTATCCCCCATTTTATTTCAATCGAACAAGTAGTTCAATGATAATTATGATGAAATGAATGATAAAAATCTTTTTAGTATTCATGGGAATTAACCTTGATTCAATTATGATAGATGCACATGTGAATTTTTGGATATAACTTGAAAGTGCTAGGTTATCTGGCATATTAAATTTAAAAATGGTTCATTGTTAATGCTAGAGGAGTTTAAAATGAATTACTAAGGTGGTAAACAAAATGATGGAGTGACTATTTCATTGACTATATTCTTGTATTGGAGTAACTGTGTATTTCCTTTGATTATAATGAAAATTGAATCATTAGGCTCATTTGATGTATCAATGAGGAAATAGTTCATGAGTGAAAATTATGTGAATTGGATTAGCTAATAATATGAAGAGATATATAATCTAATCATGCTGACCTTGGTAATGTGCAGGAATCAAATATGCAAATAGGAGGATAAATAAATGTTGGAATCAAATCAAATACATCTTTGGGAAGTTCTAAGTGTAGCCCTATTTGACTTAGAAGGGTTTGAGGTTTTATTATTGGCTCGGTGATTGAGTAGAACCCAATTGTAGGACATGTGATGTGAGTTTGGTTGGGGTTGGAACCCTTGGTTAAGATCAAAATTCTTATGGATTTTTGTGTGGGTTTTAAAAAGGGATTACTGAATCAATTTCCTTGGTTTTTAAACAAGAATAGACCCCTAGGACCTATATCTATGGGTTTGGAACCTTTTTGACACATGTGAACTTGTCCTTGGAGTGTGAAAAGACCCCTCAAAAGTCCACATTCATGAATGTGACAAATTCAAAAAGTGTTGGGGCTTGGGAAGAGTGACTTGTCACTCTCAACCTTCTACTCCCCAAAAGTTCTTGGAATTGGCACAAGACTCACGCATGTGTGAGCACTTGAGGGAAATAGTGTAGGTTTGGAGGATCCCTATATATCTCAAGAAGATAGAAGATTTTGGCATTGCCCACTTCTCCTCTTGGAGAACTTGAGTGAAGAGGGTAGAAAGAATGAGAAAAAGAGGGGAGTTCATCTCTTTGGCAAGATATTGATGAAAATGGCATGGTTTGGAGATAAAATATGGATACAAGATTTCAGTCCCTCCACCTAAAAGAAGAGATAAGTTCTTTCTTTTCCATTTTCCCTTGTTTCTTGGTAGTAAGGAGTTGACCTATTGTATGGATCATGCTTGAAAACATAAAGTAGATGACATAGATGCATGTAAGTTGTGCTATGTTAGTTTTATTACTTTGTAAAAATGAGAAAATACTCCATTTATCATTGTGGAGCTAAAATAATTCCTTGATCGGGAGTATGGCTAGAGCCCACGAGGCTCCATGATGCCATTATGGTAGGGTGGAGAGCAAGCCCTTATTCATTGGTTTGTTTTCTTACTTCACTTCCATGGATTGTTGCAGTGGGGAGAGTTTAAATAAGGAAATGGTGTTTCTTGAAATAAAATAAAAAGAAGGGGTTGAGATAAAAGAAAGGGTTATGTTTAGTATTTGAGAGGATTATTGTGATGATCTACTTGTATTTTTTTTCTTTAATAGTTCAAACAAGTTCTTTATGGGAAAAGTAATTCTTGGGAGCCTTTGTGGCTAAACATTTGAGTGTTGTAATTTCTTATAGTTGGGATGAAAAGAAATATTTTCATGTAAGTGTAGCAATATGTTCTTTGAAAGGTTGTATGTTATGAAAAACAAATATTTATTTCTGTTGCATAAAACAAACATGGATTTTGGCATATGAATATTTTTTAATTTTCTTTTAAAGAGGTGTTAGTTTTAAAACAAAAGAAAAGGGTCATATTATACTTATTTCAATACAACTATGAATTTTAGTCATATGCTACATTGATAGCTACTCTCTGCTCAAAATGTAAAATAAGTGGTATCTTAAGGTTCTTTGGTATGGGGGATAAGCATTGCTTTCCATTTATTGTCACTGTGAAAATAGATTTCAATAAAGCCATTTCCTATTGCTTAGATATGTAAGTCTATGAGAAGCCTAATGATCTCTCTGTCATATGAATAATTTTGTACTGGTGGTTGCCAACGCTTAAAATGTTCAGCTTATCATTTCACTCTTTTATTTTAGCTATGGAAATTAAAATCTAATAATTAGATAGATAATCAAGTAATTATATACTCTTTGAGTCAAGAAAAGAAAATATTTCTATTGCCCTTATCTGAAATGTCGGTCAGAGTGAGTTTGGCTTCGTGAAGTTAAAAAAGGCAAGCAATGGCTTCTCCTATACCTTCCAATGCCTCTATAATTAACACTACCTTACCCTCCAGGCTACAGGCAAACAAATTTTAAGAGAGAGAGAGAGAGAGAGAAAAATAACTATTAAATAAAATTCTAAATGTCAAATAGTCTATCAATTGCTAAAGTAATATACATTAAAGAATCTAGAGCTTATACCTTAAAGCTAGCATCTAGAACACTACAATGAGTCTCTTGAGCCTCTTCTGTAGTTTACGGTAAATGGGTCATATGCGCCCTCACCATTCAATTTTCTTTTTACCATGGATTTCATACAATATTTATTTTCTAGCATTTCTTGAGAATAGAGATTGAAGTTCTTATCCTTGTGGTCCTTGCAATAGGCATCCCCCAAAGTCGCTCGAAATCCTACCCAACCAAAGTAAGTTTTGAGCATGGAAAGTAATCTAAACTTTTAGGGGTTGAAGACGGTCTTGCTTCAATAAAATATTATTATTATTTTTTGTAGACTCTAACGCAAGTTTAAAATAAGCACCACCTCAGATTGAACATTTGGTAGGTAGATAAATAATGCAGCTAATAGGATATGGCTAAATTGGTGCACAAGATCCTAAGAATTTTTAATTGCTCACATTGAATCAACTACCCCATGGTCTATAGAAGATGTGGTAGTTGGTTCATCATTTATAGCGCCTTCTGAAATGTCTCCATCCCATTAATCAAGTCATACAATGTTGTGTCAATGTGTAGCAGCATAGTAAATGAGCGTCTAATCAATCTAGTATTCACGGGGTAGAGGTTGTAACAATTATTTTGGATGGAGGGAAGTACCACCTAGTTGAACGAGTGAAGAGACCGAAAATCCTACCACTTAACAATACTAAAAATTTGTACTTGACAACCAACTTTGGTAGAAATCTCTGTTGATATATCTTCTTTTAATTCCTATTAATAATCGTACACATAAAACTTAAAACAACATATAATAAAGGGATAGACATAGCAGTGAAAATAATAAAAATAGATCAAGAGAATACATCATAATAGTTTTTCATTCTTCCCTATCTTCTACGCCATTTATGGCTATATTTTTACTCCAAGCTGTAAGCTTTGTAACCAAAAAAATAAATAAAGGAGACAATTGTTTTGGTAACAAAGATTAAAAAAAACAAAAATAAAAAAATAAAAAGGAGAGAGATGGAACTATATACTCTCATCTACCTGTAGCTTGGTGTTCCTCTCGTTTCCATTGTATAATTGCTTCACTCATCGCCTATTCATCAACATGGTTGCAAAAGTAAACAAAGTGAGCAATATATGTCAAACAAACATTTTTGACTGCAGATATTATAACTAAGTGGAAAGAAAAAAAAAAATCTGAAATGCTCTTGGGGAATAGTTTGGGGTGAGAAATAAATGTTCTAGCCAATATTAATAAAATTTTACTAATGCAATCTATTCTTCTGGCAAGTGGATTTTCTCCTTGATTTGGTGATTGATTATCCTCACCAACATTTATGCTGAGTTGGTAAGAAATTAAAATAAATAGTAATTCAACACCTCTGTCCATTGAAATTTGTCAGATTTATGATGTTTCATGAGACTGTAATGTCACCATCATGGAGAAATTAATTTTTGCCTAGGTGTAGTCTGATGGTAAATAAAATTAAATAAATCATATTTTTGTAACATAGGTTTTACAGTTAGAATCATAATTTATTTTTTTGGGGCTAACATACATATAAATAAATTATTCACATGCAATGCAAAAGTTGAATTGCAAGAGTTATTAATAAATTGATTAAGGTTTGCAAGATTAATATTAATAATAGCAAGAGTTACCATAAGTTTGAGATAATAATGATACACAAATAATGATGAAAAGTTACATAAATAAAGTTGATTATAAGAAGGTAAATTAATATAGATAGCTCCAACTAACATTAAAAGCGTAAAAAGTTCAAGTCATTTTAATGGAGAGTTAATATGATAAAGCTATCAATCTAGTAATGCTAATACTTTTGTCAATATGGTAAATTTATTTTTAATGGGAAAGAGTGAAAATGACATCAATAATAATAGAAATATGAATATAATGAGTAGTAGCAATAATAACTTCACATAGTGTATTAGAGTATTGGCCAGCAACACAAATAATCGCTTGACATGAATATAAATATTATTATTGTATTAATGGGGTTCTAATAGAGATTAAAATGACAGAAACAACACTTTTCATTATGTATATATTTTTTAATATTAAATGAGACTATCATTAATATTTATTTATTACTCTAAGATAACTAATTTTAATTTTATTTGAATTCTTTGACTAACATTGGTAAAAATATCATTGCTAAGATGATAATACTATGAGCAAAAATAAAAATAAAATTGAAAAAAGATGATACTGATATTAATAGTGATAGTTAATATTAAATGATATGAAATTAACTGGATGGCATAAGTCTAAAATTACTAATACTAAAAGTAATTTTTTTTTTAAGAAGGTATAAGTTTACTAATGCTCTAATAACTAGTTAAATGGTAAATTTAAATCATTATTAAAGTTACCATTGGAAAACCGTTGGTAAATTTAAATAATATTAGTTGGGGAAGTAAATACTATTATTATTATTATTATTAGATGATGAGTAATGATATTTTTTAACATGGATTGGGTAATGTGTAAATTTGTACTACCTTATTAAGGGGTTATAAAATTAAATTATTGTTAAATATTAATCTTCCCAAGCTCATCTTAGCCAACCTAAGGATGGTATGATTAACTAATTGCATAGTTGACCTTTGCACTTGTTTTAAGAAATAATTTCACGAAAGTTTATAACTAACATGTTTAGTGTTATGTCTTAGACCCTTAGAGTGTTAATAATTTCATTATTGTCCAAAAAACAAAAAAAAATTGTTAGGTTTTTCTAGCATTAAATCCTAGGCATGACACATTGCTCCTCCTTCACAAAAATGGAAAGTACTCAAAAATAAAGAATGAAAACAAAACATGAACTCAAAAACAATCCAAAAAGAAAAAGAGAGAAACCCCCTCCTCCACACAAATAGATAGAACAAATGGAAGGGGAAAAGACAACCTCCTTTTCAACTTTTGAACAACCCTTTCAACTGCAATTTTCCTCACTTTTCATAAGTGAGTAATTAGAGTTATTTTAAAAATTTATTAAAGGGGTTTTATGGAATAAAATTACCCCTACCCCACAAACCTATCACCTAGGATAATTTTAAAACAAGTGAGACCAAATAAAGGCTTCATAAAACATAAAATAAGTGACCATAATAATAAAGCAACTCATGGGACTAATAAAATTCCTTTCACATACACACAACCCAAACCACACAAAACAAGATTAAATCACATGCCCATGATAAGACTAATATTTCACAAGGGTACAATAAAGGAATTAGCTATGTGAGACCCTTATCAACATTGACCAATTTTTACCTATTTACCTAACCAAGAAAGTGTGTCAGTATTACTCATGATTAATAATAATTAAAACAATGACATATGAGTTAAATTTTTTGAGGATAATAATAAACTAGAGAGTTAGATCCACTAATCTACACAAGTAACATACAATTTAACACTCCTTACTTGCATGATACCTATTATGGAGTCAAGGAAGATTTGAGTGAATACTATCTGTTATCAAAATATCACCACTTATGTCAATAGAATACTTAACTTTTTATGTATACTACTATAAGTAATAGTAATAGTAATATCAATAATTGTCTTCATAATCACACCTAGTTAGATCTATAATATGTAATTACCTAATATAATCTAATCCCCTTAATATACATAGTAATATTGCAAACAACTAAGCATATTGATCATTGCATAATTACATAGACAAAGAATTCAACTTGTCTGACTATCACAAGAATTCACAACAAGTATTAGATAGGATTACTCAAGAATATGAACAACTTCATGGTGTAGTAAACTACAACCATCACTCATGTGTACTATCCAACATGAAATAATATAGAATATAACTTATAAATCATTAAAAACTAATAGGATCAACAATCCCACAGGGGATGGGGTCTTACATTCTCCCCCGCAATAATGGGATTCCTCCAAGAAGTCCTTAAAATTGAAGGTAAATGGAAGGAACAAGCACTTATCAATAATATGTTTTGTAAAATTTCCCAAGTATGACAATAGAAATTTTTATCCTCTAAAGTATTCTAAAATATTAGGAAACTTTATAGTTTAATTATCTACTTAAAGGATGATCATTCCATGAAACACATCAATATTATAGATATCCCTTTCACATTACTTCATCTATCACTTATAAGGTTGATAAGCACTACAATATACACAAATATATGTTCATTTCAATCATCATTACTTTGACAATTTGGTCAATCATTTCACAAAAATATGAATTTGCATCTTAAGAAATCATTCTTTTCCTTTTATCATGGCAGTGCTAACAGTTAATGCATAACATCATAAATATTGGTTTACAAAACTCACACCATCAACACAACACTGACATATCCCACATTTTAGGGAATGGTATTTATGAGGAGAAATGGTTCTAAATTCTGTATCATTGATCACACACTCGGGGAGAATGGACTATGACCATCCCATATCGGTCCCATTCACATCCCCAACCTCACAAGATAAATTCCCCAGCGCATCTACACCCCCATACAACTTGCCAAGGATCCCTCCTAGATATAGCAGTTTAGGGTATGTGTAGGATCATCATGGAAAAAAAGGCCCTTAAGTGGCAAAAAATTCACAGAAATCAGAGTTAGGAAAATTGATGTAAAAATTTGAATAAGTTATCTATATTATTTCAAAAATATGTAAGAATAGAAGTTGTAGTTCTAAAATTGAATGTAGTTTCTAAACTACTAGGTTTATTTTTTAAAAGAATCTATTTGGTGAAAATTTGAAATTTCTATGCAATAGTACTTAAATATCAAGGGAAAAATAAGAAGTAGGTGTCTTTCTAACCACCCTAACCACAATAAAATGATAATAATTTTTAATAATATTTTAGATATAAGTAGAGGAATCATGTTCAGATGTGATGCATATTTTTTAATATTTTTTTTCCAAATAAATAATTAATTATGAATTTTTATTACAACTTTTAAAAAATATAAAATCTTGTATGTCTGACCACCTTAACTTGGCCAAAACTTCATGAAATTCTTTTTTTGTAATCCTACAGTATGCAAAGCATAGAATGTGATGCATGTTTCAGATTCAAAAAATTTGATATCATTTTAAAGGTATAGATGTTTTTCAATCAGCCTATTAATCAAGACTTTAGACATAATTCAAATAGAAAATGAATAATAATTATTTATTAAATTCAAAGTAAAGCATAATTTATATTGGTGGAAAGCTAAGAATCTCCTTTAAAAACCCTTTTCATTTCATCAAATTTGGGTTAAAAAAAGTCGTCAGCTACATACCCTAGGCATACCCATCATATCGTCACTTTTTGGCCTATCATTATCCTACACATACCTTTTACATGGTTCACATCATGACACATATGCTAGTAGTTCAAAGAGGCCTCAAACTTAAGAAGATACAAATAAGATTTCAAAATTTACAACAAAATCTCAAGAAATAATGAAGAAAATTAATTAAAATTAATTAGTTAAATACAAAGGAACCTTCTCAATCCAAATAAAAATTGTTTAAATCAACTTATGTTCTTAAGGAAAAAGGGAACACACAAATTAAATATCTAAGTTATAATACTACTGTAAAAAATAACAAAAGAATCTTCAAAATAAAACACATTTCACAAAAATTGGCACATTACATGCACTATGTGAATTTTTCAAGCCACTCAATGGGTGGAGGGGGGTGGAGGAGAGTGGTGGTTCTCAAACCATATAGATGAAAAAATTTAGTGGTCTCACACCACTTATAACAATATGGTGGTCTCAAACCACAAAATAATCATATAGTAACTAGGCATAGTCCCGCACAACCTGGGACATGCCAACCAAATAGACATAAACATATATATGTTGGATTTTGTGGTTGTGTTGCTGATATGTGGTTGTCATTGATTTCAACACTATTAGAATTAATGTCTTAGAGGTTGTATATGTCAAGGATATTGAGAAAATTGTAATGAAATAAGTTGCAGGTTGTCAGTGGTGAAGTGAAGTTTAGTATGTTGGTGAGTTTAGTATGTTGATGATCAGAGGTTGTGGATTAAAGGGTTTCTTGTCGAGTATATCTAGTTTATCCATGTTAAGTTTCAGAGATCTGCGTGAAGATTTGATCATGCTATGGAGATTTGTATTCTCACAGTTTTTTTGTTCCTTCAGTTGATGTTGTTGAATGAAGATGATTTGATTTTAACAATTTCGGTTGTTTTCAATGCTTCTCTGGTGATTCATGATGTTTTTGGATGTTTCTAGATCATGCTTTATCTATGTTTCACATCAGCATTGATTGGTGTGCTCGTGATACAAGATTTTCTCTTGTGTGTTCATGTTTTTCTTGTTCATGGACGACAAAGTGTTTGTAATGTGTTGTGGATCTTCGAGGAATTATTATTGAAGGTGGTTTGTGTTCAAGAATTTTATTTTGGGTCTTCATTATGTTGTGGCTAACCTTGGTTGATTCACATTAATAATCTTTAATGTTTTGGGCCGACAGTTTGCATTCATTTTATTATTTTTTCTTCAGGCTGACATGTAGCGATGTAATTTCTTGTTGTGGATATATAAGAGTGAATGTTTTATCATTTGAAGGAATGAGTATGTAAAGGGTGTGAGTCCTATGTGTGAATATTGTTTAGATCTTTTGAAGGCAGAAGCAGAGTGTGAAGAAGTGTTCATGTGCTTAACCGGAACTATAATCAGGCATTAGCAGATGCTATTTTCTCAGTTCAAATCCCTGTGGATGTAATCTGAATCTTTTTGTAAGATAGTGTGTCTTCCATAAAGATTTAAGCCTTATTGTATTTGAGCAGTGAACTCTAGGCAGTGTGGTTTAATGCATGTGCATTCCCCATTCATATTTCTTTATACTTTTAATAGGGTATAATCTTGTGGACTAACCTCCACCATGCTTTTTCCCCTAACAGGGTTTCCATGTAAAAATTATTGGTTTTATGTGTGTTTCTAATGTGTTGTTGATTTATGCTTTCATGGTTATTAATCAAATCTTAGAATAAGCATAATAAGTTGAATAAGTTTGAAATTTTGTGACAAGTAATTCACCCCCCTCTCAGTTGTCTTCCCTTGTGTTGCAAACAATTGGTATTAGAGAAGGTTCCTTGGAAGAATTTTAATAGCTTAAGGTGATCTGGAATGGCGACATACAAGAAGGATAGACTAAAATTTGATGGAACAAATTATTCTTTGTGGAAGACTTGAATGGAATGCCATATGAGATGCATTGGTTAACCCTATTGGAGCATTACAAGCAAGAGGTATGTTATTCTTGAGAATGGTCCTACTACTACTATTGAGATTAGGGATGTTGAGTACAATATTAGGGCTAAGGAAGCACTGTTGAGTTCCTTGACTGATTCTGAGATGAGAAATGTTATGGATCTGAAGACTAGTTATGAGATCTGGAAAAAGTTGGAAATTTTGTATGAAGGTGATGCTAATGTGAATATTGCTAAGTTACAAAGTCTGAAACGGAAATATGAATGTTGAGAATGGGTGATGATGAGAACATTAATACTTTCATGCAAAGAGTGAATGAACTTGTGTGTGGCATCAGATGTATTGGTGGACAGATAGAAGAATCGAAGATTGTTGCTAAAGTGTTTAGATCCTTTCCTACTTCATACAAAGTCAAAGCTACAGCTATTGAAGAGTTCTGAAGTATGACAAATGTAACCAAAGACATCTTGATTGGTAAGCTTACTACTTTTGAGTTGAGTGAATTTAGTGATGATCTTCCTAAGATATAATCTGCATTCAAAGCTACTACCTCCGGGAGAGATAAAAAAATATATGATCTGAGAGAAAGTTCTTCTAGAAATGTACATTCAAGTATGAAGAGGAATTGAGAGAGATTGAAGAAGAGGAGAAGAAGCTAGAGGAACTTGAAGTACTTATTGTCAAAAGAGAAGCCATAGAAGAAAGTAAGTATAAAGAAAAGTTATCTATTAAATTTTTTTCTTGCAATAAGATAGGTCATTTTGCATCAAGGTGTCTAGAAAGAGTCCCTAAGCCAAGACCTAACAAGCCTAGATTTCAAAGAAAGTGCTATTATGCTACTAATGAAGGTGTGACAAATGATGAATCTGATAAAGAGAATGTAAGTGAAGATGAATGGGTATTTATTTCTACCAAGGAAAATGATCTGGTACCTACTAAATCTGCTAGTTGCTCAAATGTGGAGAAATCCCTAGCTGCTCAAGTTGAAGAGAAAGATGAATGGGTGATTGACAATGGATGCTCTCATCACATGACAAGTGATAAAATCAAGTTTGTTAGCCTAGAAAGTATGATGGTGGTGTTGTAATATTTGGTGATGATAAAGCTAGTGTAATTTGCGATAGAGGATCCATTTCTCTTGATGGTAAGAATAATATTGATGATGTTCTTTATGTGGAAGGTTTGAAGCATAATTTGTTAAGTGTTAGATATATGGTTGACAAGGGATACAATCTTCAATTCAAAAATGGAAAGTGTAGAATATTGGGAAATTCCAGAAATGGGATTGCTTCAGGTACAAAAACAAAAGGTAACATCTTTCACCTGAATGTTGCTAGTAAAAGTTGTTTGATTCCTCAGGTTGATGAAATTTGGTTATGACATAGGAGAATGTGTGATGTGAAATTTGACAATATTATGAAGATGAGTTCTTTTTAGGTAGTGATAGATCTTCCTAAGTTGGTAAAACATACTAATACTATATGCAAGCAATATCAGTTAGGGAAGCAAACTAGAATTCCATTTCAGAGAAAACAACATTGTTCAAAAGAAGTGTTGGAGCTTGTTGATATTTATTTGTGTGATCCTTCTAGAATCATAAGCTTACAAGGAGATAGGTACTTCATGTTACTCATTGATGATTACTCTAGATTGATGTGGGTTACTTTCTTAAGGGAGAAAGCTAGAGCTCTAGTGAAATTCAATACTTTTAAGGCTATGGTTGAGATAGAGACAAGTTAGAAGATTAAATGTTTCAGATCAGATAGAGGCGGTGAATTCACTTCCCATGAGTTTAATTCTTTTTGTGAAGTGCATGGGATAAAGAGACAATTATCTTCCCCACAGACCCCTCAAAAAAATGGAGTTGTGAAAAGGAAGAACAAGACAGTTGAAGATGTTGTTAGGACTATGATGCTGGAAGGAAATGTTCCTCATATCTATTGGAGAGAAGTTGTGAGTACTATTGTTTACAACCCCAACTGGGTACAAGTCAAAGGTGATACTGGTAAGACCCCTTTTGAGCTATGGACTGGTCATAAGCCTACAATTAGATATTTCAAAATCTTTGGGAGTAAATGATATATCATAAGAGATGAAGATATAGGAAAGTTTGATGCTAGGAGTGATGAAGGAATCTTTCTTAGTTATTCTACTAAGAGCAAGGCCTATCGGTGCTACAATAAGAGACTGAGGAAAATAGTTGAAAGTGAAAATGTCAAGGTTGATTTCAAAGACTAGGCCTAATAATGTGAATGAAGCATGCAAATATGAACATTGGGTGGAATCAATGAAAGAAGAGCTACAACAAATAGAGAAGAATAATACATGGATTCTTGTTCCTAGACCTAAGGGGAAAAAAATTAATTAGAACTAAATGGGTCTTTAGAAACAAGCTGAATGAGCAAGGTGAAGTTACTAGAAACAAAGAAAAATCGTGTAAAAGATATTCTCAAATGGAAGGTATTGAATTTGAAGAGACCTTTTCCCCTATTGCTAGGATTGAAGTTGTGAGATTGTTTCTTGCTTATGTTGCTTACAAAAAATACAAGGATTATTAGATGGATGTCAAGTCAACATTTTTAAATGGAGAATTGGAAGAAGAAGTGTATGTTGAGCAACCTGATGGATTTCAGTTGAATGATGAAGGTGATATGGTTTGTTGGTTTAAGAAAACATTGTATGGACTTAAGAAAGCCCCTAGAGCATGGTATGTCAGATTGGACATGTATTTTTTGAAGCTTGGATTCAATAAAGGTATTGTTGATAGTAATATGTATTTCAAGATTGATCATGATAAAGATTTGATTTTGGAAGTCTTTGTTAATGATATCATTTTTGGAGGAGATGATGGTTTGTGCATGAATTTCTCTGATGAGATGTAAAATAGTTTGAGATGCCTATGATTGGTGAGATGAAATTATTTTTGGGATTGCAAATTACTCAATTAGATAAAGGGATCTTCATATCTCAATCCTAGTATGTGAATGAATTGCTAAAGAAGTTTGGCATGGAAGATTCAAAGCCAGTTGGTACAGGGTATGTGTAGGATCATCATGGATAAAATAGGCCCTTAAGTGGTGAAAAATTCACACAAATAAAAGTTAGGCAACTTGACGTAAAAATTTGAATAAGTTTTCTATATCATTTCAAAAATATATAAGAATAGAAATTGTAGCAAATTGAATGCAGTTTCTAAACTACTAGGTTTATTTTTGTTTAAATAAATCTATTTGGTGAAAATTTGAAATTCCAATGCAGTATTACTTAAATTTCAGGGGAAAAATAAGAAGTAGTTGCCTTTTTGACCACCCTAACCACAATAAAATGAGAATATTTTTTTATAATATTTTAGATATAAGTAGAGGACTCATGTCTCAATGTGATGCATATTTGTTTGTAATTTTTTTCCAAGTAAATAATTAATTATGAATTTTTTATTAAAAATTTTAAAAATATAAAAATCATATGTATGACCACCTTAACTTGGTGAAAACTTCATAAAATTCTCTTTTTTTTTAATCCTATATTATGTGAAGCATAGAATGTGACGCATGTTTCAGATTCAAAAAATGTGATACCTTTTGAAAGCTATAGATGTTTTTCAATTAACCTATCAATTAGGACTTTAGTTGTAACTCAAATAGAAAATGAATAATAATTATTTATTAAATTCAAAGTAAAACATAATTAATATTGGTGGAAAGATGAGAATCTCCTTTAAAAACCCTTTTCATTGCATCAATTTTGGGTAAAAAAAATTCGTCAGCCACATGGGCCATCATATCAGTTACATATTGCCACTTTTTGGCCCATCATGATCCTGCACATACCCTACACCTATGGCGACCGAATGCAAGTTAACACAAAATGATGATTCCCGAAAGCAAATCAAACGAGATATAGATCAATGATTGGTGGATTGCTTTATTTGACTCAAACTAGACTAGATATCATGAATGTTGTATGCATTGTTGCAAGATTTCAAGTTGATCCTAAGGAATCTCATGTAACTACTGTGAAGAGGATTTTCAGATACTTGAAGGGGACTGTTGATTTTGGCTTGCGGTATCCTAAAGATGATGATCTTACTTTGAGTTCTTTTACTGATGCTAACTGGGTAGGTGATGTGGATGATAGAAAGAGTACTAGTGGTGGTCCATTTTCATTGGGTAAGAAGTTGATTTCATGGTTAAGTAAGAAGAAGAATTCCATTTCTTTGTCTATTGTAGAGGTAGAATACATTGTTGTTACTAACAATTGTACTCAAGTATTGTGGATGAAGCAGATGTTGAAATAAATCAAATTTGTGAATGATGATCCCATTGCTATATTGTATGATAATTCAAGTGCAATTAGCATTTCTAAGAATCTAGTGTTGCATTTAAAGACCAAGCATATACCTATCAAGTTCAACTTTTTGAGAGAGAAGGTGAGTGAAAAGGAAGTCAGATTGGAGTATGTGCCTACTAAGGAATAGATTGCAGAAATCTTTACAAAGTCATTTCCTAAGGATACTTTTGAGTATCTCATAGGGAAGCTAGGGGTGATTACTCCTCCTAATCAAAAATAATATGCATTAACTTTCATCAATCTATGCATTTCATCATCATATTTTGATCTGGATTGATGTTGTGGTGGCTGCTACTTAGGGGGAGTAGTCAAATGTTAAGATATGTGGTTCAGAGCTTGTGTGGAGAAAAGATATCTTTTTCATTGATGTCAAAGGGGGAGAAGAGTCATGTGAAAAACTATGAATTATCTAAGAAGAAGATTCATGTGAGGAGAAGAGTTGTCTAGGAGAAAAGAGTCTGAACCTAAGGGGGAGTAAGTGCTAGAGAAAGTTTCGTTGATGGTGTTTTTCACATCATGTGTTGCCATCAATGCCAAAGGGGGAGATTGTTGGATATTATGGTTGTGTTATTGATATGTGGTTGTCATTTATGTCAACACTATTAGCATTAATTTCTTAGAGGTTTTATATGTCGAGGATATTGAGAAAATTGTAATGAATTGCAGGTTGTCAATGGTGAAGTGAAGTTCAATCTATTGGTGAGTTTAGTACATTGATGATCAGAGGTTGTGGACTAAAGGGTTTCTTGTCGAGTATATCTAGTTTATCCACATTAATTTTTAGAAATAAATGTGAAGATTTGTATTCTGACAGTTTTTATGTTGCTTCAGTTCATGTTCCTGAATGAGTATGATTTAATTTTAGCAAGTTCATTTGTTACAGATGCTTATTTGGTGATTCATGATGTTTTTGGATGTTTCTAGATCATGCTCTATTTGTGTTGCACATCTTCATTGATCGTTATGTTCACGATTCAATATTTTCTCTTGTGTGTTCATGTTTTTCTTTTTCCTGGATGACAAGGTGTTTGTAGTGTGTTGTGGATCTTTGAGGAATAATTTTTGAAGGTGGTTTGTGTTCGAGAATTTTATTTTGGGTCTTCACTATGTTGTGGCTAACCTTGGTTGATTCACATTAATAATCTTTAATGTTTTGGGCCAATAGTTTACATTCATTTTATTATTTTCTTGAGGTCGACATGTAGCGATGTAATTTCTTGTTGTGGATATATAAGATCAATTGTTTTATCATTTGAAGGGATGAGTATGTAAAAAATAGTGAAGAAGAGTGAAGAAGAGTGAAGAAGAGTGAAGAAATATTCATGTGATTAACCAAAACTATAATCAAGCATTAGCATATGCTATTTGCTTATTTCAAATCCCTGCAGATGTAATTTGAATCCTTTTGTACGACACTTTGTCTTCCATTCTACAATAATCCTTGTAGTATTTGAATAGTGAGCTCTACGCACTGTGTTTAAATGCATGCACATTCCCCATTCATATTTATTTATACTTTTAATAGGGCATGATCTTGTGGACTAACATCCACCGTGGTTTTTCCCCTAACAAGTTTTCTATGTAAAAAATCTTGGTGTTATGTGTGTTTCTGATGTGTTGTTGACTTATGCTTTCATGTTTATTAATCAAATTTGAGAATAAGCATAATATGTTGAATAAGTTTGAAATTTTGTGACAATTAATTCACCCCGCTCTCAGTTGTCTTGCCTTGTGTTTCCAACAATATATATTTGAAGTAGCCTAAAACATATGTAACGCCCCGCTATAGAATCCTAGAGGACAACATGCAACAAGACTTTAAAATTGAACATTTTTTTATTTTTTTAATTTTTAATGAAATACACAAGAAATTGCAAACATAATTTAACATGTTATCTAATCCTAAGTCCTCTAAGGTCCCATGAGTATGCTACTGACATATCTATCAACCAAGCTAACAAGAATCATTTAATTAACTACAATGATTACATGAGTTAACTAAAAATCTAAGTTCATTTTAAATCATCACATTATAAGATCCTACATTAATCATTTCCATAACATGTCATCAAATAAATAACATTCAATATCATTTCAAATAAATATTATAAGTAAAATACATCACTTGCCATTTCCATTACAAAAGAGAGTTCATCACTATTTGATACAACATTACAAGGTTTACAATAATGCTTCCTTGAGACCACTTGGGTAGAATATACATCAAT
Source organism: Sequoia sempervirens (assembly GCA_007258455.2). NCBI lineage: Eukaryota > Viridiplantae > Streptophyta > Pinopsida > Cupressales > Cupressaceae > Sequoia > Sequoia sempervirens. The sequence goes on from VDFB02000003.1 coordinate 680,725,051, forward strand.
TTACAATAGATGGTACATCTGAAGTAAAATTCATTACACATACATAAATATTGTCTTCTCAAACTGGAACATGATCTAGAAACCTCTACACAAGGTACAACCTCCACACACATGAAAAAGCAACAAGAAAACCCAATGGATTAAAAAGAACCAACCTCCTGACTATGTGGAAACCTATGGTCCACCCCCCATACTATGAAATAACACAAGGTCCCATAATCAAGAAAGAATTCAATAGGAAGATAATAGGATAACATATACTTGGGATATACAACATTGAATTTTCTTCCAGAGGCACACATGCAACAAAAGGAGAACAACAACTAGGGAGTGCTAGACTACAATAGGGAAGAGTGTCATTGAATGGTCCTAACATAGGTTGCCCTGGTAGTATCTTGCTAGACCTAGACGCCCATCTATGGTTGTCTTGGTAAACCTCTCACTAGGTCCCGACCCCGTAGGGTGACGCATGTGGAACCAACATTCCTTTTGTGGGGATAACGAAGTTGATCTTGCCAACTAGGCCTTCTCAACCCATCCTTAGCCTAAATGAGAACTAGAGGGATGTGTGAGGCATCCATTATCTTGATGATGTAGGAGCATCCAATACTGTAGGGAAATCTTGCATCACCCAAAAAAAAAATTCTTTATTTTCTTCATTTTTTTTATTCCCTTGATGGGACTTAAAGGGTATAAGATAGTCAGGAGTCAAAAATAGCGAAAAAATAAATGCTTCCTATTTTTAGTGAGTTAGTGTAAACGAGCTTGTATGACTTAAAAATTTACCCCAAGGAACATAACTTAAAAAAAATTCCAGCTGCAAAAGAATCACTTCAATACCTTGAGTGGTTTGGGAGAAATTAAAGTTTATGTACTGAGAAATTTCTTGAATGCAACTTCAAATTTAGATATGAAACTTCAGAGGCCCCAAAAAAACTCAAAAATTGGTTCAACTGACCTATGGTGGGGTAGTGTGTTGTAGAGAATCTTGAAATATTTCCAACGATATGCAATAATATTAAATTAGACACCTAGATCAAAAGTTATGGCCCCACAAAGTTGGTCCTCTAAAAAGTGAATTTCATTAAAAAATTCTTCCTAGGCTATAAATCTAATAGTGGGACTTTTGGCGCCAGAGAAAAAGGGCAAATTTGAATTTTCCAGGACATTTTAGGGTGGTTATTAGGGAAAATAAAATGGGTTAAGTGTGGGTTGTAGAAGGTGGGCCTGATAGTGTAGATTGTGGATCCAAATAATAGATTTTCCTTTCAAAGTTGATTTTGTAATAATGAATCAAGCCCATGAGGTTGTTTCCTGTAAGCTTTGAATCTGGAATTTCATTTCCTAAATAGAATTGAAAGTGAGTCATTTTTCTATCTCGCATATTCTATGTTGGTATTTGTTGTTGTGATTTATGTGGGTTTTGGGTGGTGTGGCCCTCATCACAAATCTACACAAATGGAGTCACCTTCTACAACCTCCTCATATGCATTTTTATTTTATCCAATAATCTCCCTAGAATGTTCTAGAAAGTTAAACTTTCCCTTTTGTTTTGGTGCCAAAATTCATGTCATTTGATTTCTAACCAAGGAATTTTTTTTAATGAAATACAATTTTTACAAGGGAAAATTCACAGAGCCATAATTTTTGATTTGGGTGTCCAATTTTCTATTATTGTGCATATCATTGGAAATCTCTTTAAAATTTATACAACATGTAACACCCTACCATGTGAACCCCAAAGAACAACTAAAACTAACAGATTACCACACCATCTTTTTTTTAAGAACATTACACAAGATGAACATGAACATACATCACATATAAAGTAGTTATACAATTACAATACCAACTATGTCCTCTGGGGTACACGAGACAATGTTACAAAAACCTAAAATAATACCATATAAATAATAAACAAATTCCAAGATTACATTATAAACCAACCATTCATGATCACATTAGATAAATGAGAAGTATCCATATACAACACATAATCAAGAGAATATAAACATAGATACAATACAATAATCAAATTGGATTATAGAAAAACATTGATAATGAGAAGTTACATTGCTTTCAAAATTACATATGCACAACTGTGCTTCCCAACATATACTGGGAATAATACATTCATTACAAGAGAATATAAAAATAGACATGACATAACTGAACTGAGGTGAAGCTCTGGATTCTCTGCATCAACACGAACTCCATGCTTTGTGAACACTACCTAGGAACCTAATTGGGTGTATAGCATGTTCCACCCAGCCATGTGGGTCTGAAGACCCACCGCCCATGCTAGGAGTTGACAAGAAAGACCCTCAACAACAATAGTCAAGTGAATAATGAATACAAGACTCAAAAAACAAGAGCAACGATAAACATAGGACAACATCTGCTTCCAGAGGAATAGAGGAAACAAGGGGAAACACAGCAAAAATACTTAGTTGCTTAAGGGTGCAATGTCATCACATGGCTTGACATGGGTTACCCAATGCAGATCTTCATAGGTTACTGACCCCCATCTTGGGCTACCCTGGCAACCTCAACCGATCTTCGGCCCCCATTATTACACATGTGGAATCAACTCACCTTTCATGAAGACAAGGTGGTTGATTTTCCATTCCAAGGCCCTCTTGTCTCATCCAAAGCCTAAACGAGCACTTGGGCCATGAGATAGGTATACATTATCTTCCATTAGTGTGAATTAATACCCACCCCCTAAATATTTATTAGGTTATCACTTAATTACTCAACTTCCACATGAGTTACCCAGGATACTAGTTAGGGTTCTGGCCCTAGTGGGAAAACACTCTCCCTTCTAGCAAAAAATCTCATAAACATGGATGGGGTAAGATAACTTGCACAAATATCAAGGCCAAAAGTAAATACATCTCATGAGGCATGCACCTCCTCATGCCAAAATTCCATAAATAAACAACTTCCAAGTGCAATGCTAAACCCACCAAAATCAAAACAAGCATAAGAACAACCATTCACAAAAACAAAACAAAAACCAATTATGAAGCAACATATTCTTTCCCTCCTCTAGAAGCCCAAGAAGAATGACTACCCAAAATCCACAACTGAGGGTAAATTGAAGCAACACGGTTCCCACATAGAACTTTAACATATAAAATCCCCTCAAAACAAAATCAACTCAAGAGGAAGTCACATCAAGATAGAACCATCAAAATCATCCATTAATCCAACATGAACAAGCAATTACAAAAACTATGAAGCCCACTTTTATAATAAACCTCTTAATATTAAATAAACATAAATACAACCTTCAACAATTTAAACTATTAAGTCATCTATCAATAAATCAAAATTATTTAAGTTAAACAACCTACCATTCAGTTTAACCACTTACTCAAATTAAAAGACTATAATCTCAAACAATGATAACCAAAGATAATCCCTAGCAAAAAAATACTTTAATAATTGATGTATCAAAGAAGAGTTCAGACCATCAACTTTCTATATTCTTGGAAATAATGAAGTACACAACTAAAATTCTTCATTCTTGATACAATCTCAATCCATTAACCTTGAGCAACATGGGCTCCAACTTACACAAATGGACACCAATCTCTATCAGACTTGGTAAATGATTTCAACATGATTATATTCATCCCAAAAACTCATTCAAACCATCCAAATATTAGACAAAAATGATTTAAGGCCAACTCACCTATGCTAGCCTCTAACCTAGTAGCATTTCCAAGTGGGACAACGGTTACAACTTTTGATACAAGAATCATATCAGGATTGTAAAAGTATTTTTTAGATACCTATTTCCATTTTTTATAGCATATCCAAAAATCAGTGTAGGTTCCTTTGGATTGAACCCTTCAAAAATGGACTCCTCTGATTGTGCACCTAGGCCAATTAGGCCTATTTTACAAAGGGTCACCCAACAAATGACCTTCCTGAACAAAAAAAATCAACACCGATAGTTTAGGTATGTTCCCAAATGGAAATTTACACAATCTTAGCAAATGTTATAATTACAAAGCCATCAAATGCTCAAAAATTAAAATTTTTGTGCCAAAAGGCTTGCAACCAATGAGGGTTTATTGAAAATATTCATTCCAGACCTCTAAGCAACTGGTTTTTGCTTCAAAAACTTGAATTGTGTTTGCACATGCTTATAAATCCATTTTCCAACCTCTAACAGAATTATTTTATCAAACCATAGCTTTAAACCACCTTTTTCTTACAAAAATCACACAAAATCATTCTTTTCTAGCCTAGGGCCTCCTTGAAACCTTATCAAACATTAACATGCACCCCTACAACTTTGGAATCTCAAATAACATGTTAAAAAATACCTTCAAACCAAAAATCATGAGTTTTTACTAGTTAGAAATGAAGAAATGCATTTTTTAACGCTTGTTGCCCCTGCTAAATCATAATTCAACTATTTTTATGAAAATTGCAATAACTTTTGCATATCTTAAAATAAAAATGAGTCAATCCAATTGCATTGGAAATTATATTCAAATATTTTTCACCTCCAATCAAAGAGAAGTGCATTTTTGGGTCGTACATGGTCGTACAAGGACCTGCCACAAAGACAATTGTTGGAAAATGCACATAAATAGTCTCAAATTGTATTCCATTCAACTTCAATTCACCACTTCTGCCTTTTCAATAATGAAAATGACCTATTTAAGGTCTTATAAACTTCCTACAACTCTCAAACTTCCATAACTAACTCTTAAACAACTCATGACTTCAACTTCCTATTTTTTTGTCACTTTTACAACCTTTTACAATTTGACAATTTTGTCAACTTCTGCAATTTTGCACTTTTTTCCCAAATTAACCAAAAATTACTCAAAAATATAATCTAAGACCTAAGACATTTATTTTTTCCCCCATGGACATTACATTTCCTTGAAAACACCTAAATTGAACAAAAAATGAAAATTTTCCTCATGGACACTTAACTTTGTTTGGGTGCTCCTACACCAAACTCCAGACAACATAAAGAATCCAAGTCCACTTGGATTGGTCTTTGTAACTATTCTTCATACTTGCATGGTCCTTCTTGATGATCTCTCCCTTGAAATAGCTCCTCTTCGTCTTCACTCTTGTTTTTCCTTTGTTCATGCTAAGTGGTATTTTTATTGTCTTTCCTTTTTGCTTCATCCTTGCAATGGTCCTCATACCTGCAAACAAATTTTTGCCTCTTGGTTCTTGAAATATATTCTCCATCACCTTTGTCTTATCAAGTACACCAACCTTTGTGAACAAAAAAGGAAACAACATAGTATCACACAATATTAAAATAACCATATCAATTCAGTTTTGACATCTTCTTTAACATTAGGTCTTGTTACCAACTCAAGATCATCGTCAAAAGGCTGAACACTCTTCCAATTTTTTGTCATGGCTGCAACTTCATGTTTTTCCCTTTGCTTAGTATTTTGTATAGCATCCTCTAATTTCATTTCATATTCTTCTTCTTACTGCTTGACTTTTTCATCTTCTACCTTTACCAAAGGTGCTATCATCTTCTCTTTCCTTCTCCTGTGAATTATCTTTTTAATGGGCCATGACACCCTCTTCTTAATCACTACGTTCCAACTTTGTGCTTTCTGGAGCAACTGATCTAATCTTTCCATTTCCTTTTGCATATGATCCATCATTTTCCTTAGCTCTTTGATCTCTTGATCAAATTCCTTTTCCTTTCCCTCTTCTTATTTTTCTTTGTCTCTTCGTCTTTTCTCTTTCTCTCTTTTAGTGAACCCTCTATCTACAAAAACCTTCTCAGCAAATCCATCTTAACACTCTGCCTCACCTAGGTCTATCCACCCACCTAGTCTCTTGGAATTTCTCACTACACCAGCCTACAAACAACTTTCCCAGAGCATCTTTAGGCTCTTATACCAAATTGATGCAATAAAAAAATTTCACACCATCAACTTTCTATATTCTTGGTAATAATCGAGTACACAACTGAAATTCTTCATTTTTGAGGCAATCTCAATCCATTGACCTTGAGCAACATGGGCTTCAACTTACACAAATGAACACCAATCTCTATCAAACTTGATAAATTATTTCAACGTGCTTGGATTCATCTGAAAAACTCATTCCAACCATCCAAAGATTAGACAACAATGGTTTAAGGCCAACTCAACTATGCTAGCCTCTAACCTAGTAGCATTTCCAAGTCAGACATTGGTTACAACTTTTGATACAAGACTCATATCAGGATTATAAAAGTCTTTTTTAGATACCTATTTCCATGTTTTATAACATATGAAAAATAAATGTAAGTTCCTTCAGATCAAACCCTTCAAAAATGGACTCCTTCGATTGTGCACCTAGGTGAATGAGGCCTACTTTACAAAGGTTCACCCAACAAATGGTCTTCCTGAACAAAACACTCAACACCAATAGTTTCGGCATCTTCCCAAATTCCAAATTACACAATCTTAGGAAATGTTATCAAGTACAAAGCCATCAAATTCTCAAAATTCATTTTTTTGTGCCAAAAGGCTTGCAACCAATGAGGGTTTATTGAAAATATTCAATCCATACCTATAAGCACCTATTTTTTGCTTCAAAAATATTTAATTGGGTCTTCACATGCTTATAAATCAATTTTCCAACCTCTAATAATAGTATTTTATCAAACCCTAGCTTTAAACCACCATTTTCTTGCAAAAATCATAGAAAATCACTCTTTTCCATCCTAGCGCCTCCTTGAAACATTATTAAACATTAACATACACCCCTGTAACTTTGGAATCTCAAATAACATATAATTACAGACCTCCAACCAAAAATCATGAGTTTTTACTGGTTAGAGATGAAAAAATGCATTTTTTAATGGTTGTTGCCCCTGCTAAATCATAATTCAACTATTTTTACCAAAATTGCAATACCTTTTGCAAATCTTAATGAAAATGAGTGAAACCAATTGCATTGGAAAGTAGATTCAAATATATTTCACCTCCATTCAAATATAAGTGTGTTTCTCAGTCGTACATGGCCATACATGGTTGTACAAGGACCTACAACAGACACAATTGTTGGAAAATGCATAGAAATAGTCTCAAATTGTATTCCATTCCACTTCAAATCACCACTTCTTCCTTTGCAATGATTAAAATGATCTATTTAAGGTCTTATAAAATTCCTAGAACTCTTAAACAACTCATGACTCTTCAACTTCCTATTTTTTTAATCACTTTTACAACCTTTTACAATTTGACAATTTTGTCAACTTTTGCAATTTTGTATTTTTTTCCCAAATTAACCAAATATGACTCAAAAATATAATCTAAGACCTAAGAAATATTTTTTTTTTGGCCCCCTTGGACCTTACATTTCCTTGAAAACACAAAAAAATTGAAAATTTTCCTCATGGAGGCTTAACTTTGTTTGGGTGCTCCTTCACCACTAACACGACAAAGTGACAACCTTAACTAAGATAATCAAAATGATAAATTTTCAAAGAATATTTAACTCATTATATTTTATCTTTTTGTGTGTCAAGAAATCATTTAGAAGAATAGAAACATATTTTATACCTATCTCCCTATGCATTTAACATAGTAATAACATAATTCTCCTATATCTACTTACATTACATGTTCAATTCTTATGTGTAATAAATCACCTAAGCCCTGCTGATTACATTTTGTTTTCTAAAAGAAAACTTTATTAAATGACATACTTTATTTTTCCTTGTTAATCAAATAACCTCTTTTCCTTTTAAGTATAGAAGCATTATAGCCAAATAATAAATAATGGAGCTTATACAAGACAACCATTTATTCATTTGTCATGAAATCATCCCTACATTTTCCTTATACATTACTACAAAAAAAAAATTATAATAATTCAAAGAGGCAATATAACACATTAAACAAAACACAAACAAATTATCCTAATTTAAAAATCCTCAATTACCTACATATAATTAACTCAATTTCTTTTCTTTTGTTTCATTTTCTAAGATATTAATCTTTTTTAAAAATATAGTTAACAACTACTTAACTATGCATTTAAGAAGGAACTTTATAAATATTAAAAATGTGTTTTTTCTAAATACTAAATGAAAGAACCATGAAATTCCCTATATATATATACACACACACATATGTATATATTTAATTCTCCAAATGTACAATTCGATACACATTCATTCACCCATAAGAATACCGAACACATGCAAGTGATTTGTAATCATTCAATTAAAGTACTCTATTAACTATAAACGTTGATAGATTGAAACTGACCATGCCTATAATTCACCTATAGATTTACAATTGATCGCCATTGATTATGCCAAAAATAAAGAGGTAAGATTAGAAATAATTCTAATGTATGATAGGGATCTCTATTTCAAGTCATTCTACAAGGTAAGAGATTGTTTGACAACTAGAGAACCAGCACAAAGACCTCAAGGATTGCATGCCAAGTCTCCTAATTGGAGTTTATTCCTACTCCAAGATCGACACATTCAATCAAAAGTAAATAAAGTGAAAGAAGGAAGTGAATGGCATGAATAACACACAGATTTTGCATCCTTCATAACTACCATCTCAAACACGATATCCATATCTCATACTATTAAATAAAAGATAGCTAAGCACATTCAAATTACTATGGAAAAACTTCATTAAAATTGAATTCTTCTATACTTAATTAAAGCCTGTGATATCCTATGCATACTTAATTTATAAGGGTATGTGCACGATCATGATGGGTGAAAAAGTGGCAATATGATGGGTATGTGGCTGATGACTTTTTTTTTACCCAAAATTGATGAAACGAAAAGGGTTTTTCAAGGAGATTCTCAGCTTTCCACCAATATAAATTATGATTTAATTTGAATTTAATAAGTAATTATAATTCATTTTCTATTCAAATTATGAATAAAGTACTAATTGATAGGATGAGTGAAAAACATCTATAGATTTCAAACAATATCACATATTTTGAATCCAAAACATGTGTCACATTCTATATTTCACATACTATAGGATTAAAAAAAGAAAAAATGAATTTCATGAAGTTTTGACCAAGTTAAGGTTGTTAAACATACGAGGTTTTTTATATTTTTTAAAAGTTGTAATAAAAAAATCATAATTAATTATTTACTTGGAAAAAAATTACAAAAAATATGCATCACACCAGGACATAAGTCCTCTACTTATTTCTTAAATATTATAAAAAAATATTATCATTTTATTGTGGTTAGGGTGGTCAGACATACACCTACTTTTTATTTTCCCTTGAAATTTAAGTACTACTACATTGAAATTTCAAATTTTCACCACATAGATTTATTTTTCTTTTAAAAATACCTAGTAGTTTAGAAACTACATTCAATTTGCTACAGATTCTATTCTTACATGTTTTTGAAATAATATAACTAACTTATTCAAATTTTTACGTCAAGTTTCCTAACTCTGATTTTTCTAAACTTTTTGCCACTTAAGGGCCTATTTTTTCCATGATGATCTTGCACATACCCATAAGGCAATGATGCATTCAAGCCAATAACTCAAATGCATACAAAATTTCCAATAAAGGAAAGAATAAGAAGTCTACAAGAAGATCGGTTGCAGGGGCATTGGCACAAGAGATGGATATGGTTCTTCCAAGTCATCCACTGAGATAGTTTCTTACAAAAATGTGGATGATATCCTCACTTCAAGAGACCTCAAGATTCAGGTTGAGATAAAATGATGTGGATAAAACTTAGCCTATAATCATATATGATTCCCAGGCACTTCAAATTAGGTGACAATATGGTCATAAGGCTTTTAGCCATCACAGCATGAAGGTCAACAATGCACACCTAATGTTCAACTATATAAGAAAAGAAATAAGGGTTACCGTAATGTGAAGTATGTGCAACACGCATCCAACATTTGGAATGCCCAAAAAACATCGGCTCCAAAATGAAGATATATTTTTTTCTGATGTTGATACAGAGGGTCTAGTACAAGGCATATTGTAGATATCATATAGGAGGTTGTGATGTTTTCTGGGGTCTTTTCCAGTAGTGCCATTTCCCTTTCCCACCGATGTGCCTCTCCAATGCCTATGTTGAAGATTTCAAAGAAATATTTGTGCCATTTTGTGATGAAAGGATAGTAATGCAATTAGATGAGATTAGAACCTTGGCATTCTACAAAGATTAACACCCCTGCTCTAACATAACAAGAATCTAGAGACCAATATCTAATACTTGAAGTTTCAGAGCTAATACCAAAAGAGCTAGCAACACAAAGTAAAATACAACAATAATGTTCCCAAGACAAACGATGGTGAAGTAAAAGTGCAGAATTTAGAGTAATACAAGATGAGTGATTTCAATAAAATAATAAATACACCTTCCTGCACAACAAGATTTGAAATGACCTACGGACATGCACCTAGCATAAAGGTAGGAGATTTATATCAGTAGTTAAGTCAGTAATGGTTTCAAAGATATTTATGCACGATGGGGAAACATGGACCGAACACCTGATTCAAGTGACAAAAAGCCTTGGATAGAAGCCTAATATTACTACTTTCGCATTCAAAGAGGGGGAATCAATTCAAAGAAAATTTTATATTATGCACCCAAAAAAAATATGGTTCTCGTCTTTTAAATCTTGTATGTAGAAGGAATTTCATTGAATGGTTAAGAACTTGCACATATGGGAGGCTCGATTGGTATCATGACCCAATGCCACATAATAAGCTATCACAAAGGTAGCAATGGTTGCAGATAGCGCAAAATAGTTGGGTGACCTCTTCAACAAGAATTTCACCCCTCACACAAGGACACATTAACCCCAAAAATTTGGATTCAAGAAAACTAAAAAATGAAATCAATCGCAGAGTACATAGTGATTAACAAAATTAAGTGGAACAATATCAGAGAGAGAGAAAGAGAGAGGATGTGGTAAATAACAACTAACACAATTTCTAATTATTTCAACAAGGAAATACTCTGATCTCATACAACATATCATTTGAGTTTTTACTTCGAAATCAAACATAGGAAAAATTTACAAGAGAAAAAGGAACCTGATTCACAAACAATTAACCCAGCTATAGATTTGATGCCAAATTCAGCTATGCGATTCTTTTCCCTCCAAAATTCTTCAAGAATACAACTTATACTATCGAAACCTTAGGCCTCTGGAAAAAAATTCTAAAAAAGAACCCCCATTCATGCAAAAAGCCCCCTCTTGTTTTTATTTCCCAGATAGATATGCATGCAAAATATGGATTCCCTCCACGTGAACTATTTTTCCCCAATGCTTCAAAGAAATGTGGTCTCATTAAAATCCCCTCCCTCACCATGTGTCCTGCATGCCTCCCTCTTTTATTTTTCTTCTTTTTTTTTTAATATTGAACTTGTTGCTCACATTTCCTTATTCTTTTACGTTATTTTCTAAGATCCTTTCACTATACTTATACTATTCTCCCTTATAAGCTCAACTAATTTCATCTTTTATTTTATTATTTTTATTTTATATTAATTCCTTTCCACTTTTAATTTATTTATTAAGATTATACTATTTTCACATTTAAATAATTAATTTTCCAATGATAATACAATTAACCATTAATATTAAATTTAATTATGGTAATACAAAATAAATTTGATTAATCATCAATAATCTGAATACTTTTTCCCTCGCACAAATGATTTATTTAATTATTAATTTAATTTTCCAAATTCATTCCAATTACCATAGCAAAACAATTCTCAGTTTAATTAACGACTTGAAGAAAAACTTTGAAGTACATCAATAAACAAACTTACTCAAAATACAAAGACGACCGAAATAGAGGGACACTACACCCTCTCCCCCTTGGCATCGACTTACTCTATGAAGTCGCAATGTGACATAAAACACATGAAATCATAAGCGAAACAACACAATGAACTAACAACTGTATCAACAAGTATAACAAGTAGTATTAGAAAACTCAAAATGAAACGATAGAAAAAATGGAATGAGATGACAAACAAATAACATTGTCAAACAAAATGAAGGGGTGATGGACTAGGATGGGGGAAACATTCTTGTCAACTTCAGTTTCCACATCATACCCACTGGGATTGTAGGGCACACTCAAACCTGACAGTGCAAGTGAAGTTGATGCCTAGTACCTACAACTTGCATCAAGACAAGATCGAGCATATATATATCAAGTAAAAGTAACAAAACACACCATGAGAGGAAGTAACAGTGTAACAGGGTGCTCATGAGTGAGAGATGCTACACTGTTCCTCTCACCAAGACCACAAAAAATAGCCACAACAACCTGAACAACCCTAATTATCCATTCAACTTGTAAACAATTCGCTACTTAATAGTCAGAATAATAATCACATAATGACCATAATCATGAATCTATATCATGTGCTAAATTAAAAATATATTACTGCTTAACATTATTAGTATCTACATCTAAATATTCTAATCACAAACTAGGGTGGAGCCATAACACATTAGTAACAGTCATTCAAGAAATTTCTTTATCTTGAAATGCTACACTTCCATAAAAATGCAACATACTCACACACACAGAGCACAATTTTTTGTTAATATCATCATTTACATACAAAGCATTCCACTTAATTCATTATTCAACACAGATCTCACCACATATGCAAAAAAATACCATCAAATAACACCTCTTCAAAATAAACAAGACACGATGTATCACTCCCCAAGCACAAAATCCCAAGTTTATCACACACTCTTTACATTCACACACAAATTCACATCTCGGGGAAACACATCACATGATGAGACAAAGGTCCATAATACATCCCTGGTAGGAAGAATATCGATGCATTGTGCACTACACCGAGGGTCCCATCCTTTCCACTGGCCTTTCTGCACCATTAGACTGACACCACCTATGGAACAAACTCAGATTGCTAAGTGAGGTTGACACAAAAGAAAGACGTCCCCTTGAGGGTTCAAGCAACTAGGTCAACAAAATGGGCTCATAGTGCCTAGTGTATGAAACTAGGCTCTGCTACCAAGCTATAACGCCCCGTCATGTGAACCCCAAAGGACAACTAATACTAACAAATTACTGCACTAATTTTTTGTTTTAAAGAAAATTACACAAGATTAACATGAACATACATCACATATAAAGCAGCTATACAATTACAGTACCAACTATGTCCTATGGGGTACATGAGAAAGCATTATGAAAAACTAAACTAATACCATAGTGATAATGAACTAATTCCAAGATTACATTATAAACCATCAATTCATGAAATTACATAAATGAGAAGTATCCATATACAACACATAATCAAGAGAATATAAACATAGATACATTACAATAATCAAATTGGATTATACAAATACATTGATAATGAGAAGTTACATTGCTTTCAAGATTACATATGCACAACCATGCTTCCCAACACGTAGTAGGAATAATACATTGATTACAAGAGAATACAAAAATGTACATGATATAAATGAACTGAGGTGAAGCTCTAGATCCTCTACAACAACATGAACTCCATGCTTTGTGAAAACTCACTGGGAACCCAATTGGGTGTATAGCATGTTCCACCCAACCACGTGGGTTCAAAGACCCACCCCCCATGCTAGGAGTTGACAAGAAAGACCCTCAACCACAATAGTCAAGTGAAAAATAACAACAAGACTCAACAAACAAGAGCAATGATAAACATAGGACAACATTGAATTCCATAGGATCAAAGGCAACAAGGGGAAATGAAACAAATATAAATGGTTTCTTAAGGGTGGAGTTTCATCACATGGCTCGAAATGGGTTACCGAGTGCATATCTTCATATGTTAACGACCCCCGTCCTAGGTTACCTTGGCAACCTTAACTGATCCCCGGCCCCCATTCTTTCACATGTGGAATCAACTCACCTTTGATGAAGACAAGGTGGTTGATTTACCATTCCAAACCTTCTCGTCTCATCCCAAGCCTAAATGTGTACTTGGGCCATCAGAGAGGCATACATTATCTTCCATTGGTGTGAATTTACCCATGCCCTAAATATTTATTAGGTTATCACTTGATTACTCCACTTCCAAATGAGTTACCCAGGATACCACTTAGTGTTGTAGCCCCCATGGTAAGCCACTCTCCCTTCTAGTAATAAATATCATAAACACAGACAGGGTAAGCCAACTTGCACAAATATCAAGGCCAAAAGTAAATACATCCCATGAGGAATGCACCTTCTCACACTAGAATTCCATAAATAAACAACTTCTAAGTGCAATTCTAAGCTGACCAAAATCAAAACGAGCATAAGAACATCAGTTCACAAAAACAAAACAAAAACCAATTATGAAGCAACATATTATTTCCCCTTCTCTGGAAGCCCAAGAGGAACGACTACCCAAAATACACAAACAATGGTAAATCAAAGCAATAAAGTTCCCACATAGAACTTTAACATATAAAATCCCCTCAAAACAAAATCAACTCAAGAGGAAGTCACATCAAGATAGAACCATCAAAATCATCAATTAAACCAACATGAACAAGCAATTACAACAACCATGAAGGTCACTTTTCCAAGCAACCTCTTAATATCAAATAAACATAAAGACATCCTTTGACATTTTAAACTACTAATTCATCTATCAATAAATCAAAATTATTTAAGTTAAACAACCTATGATTCACTTTAACCACTTACTCAAATTAAAAGACTATAATCTCAAACAACAATAAGGAAAGATAAACCCTAGCAGAAAACTACTTTACTAACACAACAAAGTGATAACCTTAAACTAAAATAATCAAAATTATAACTTTTCAAAGAATATTTAACTCATTATATTTTATCTTTCCATGCATCAAGAAATCATTTAGGAAAATAGAAACATATTTTATAACTATCTCGTTATGCATTTAACATGCAATAATAACTTAATTCTCCTATATCCACTTACATTACATGTTCAATTCTTATGTGTAATAAATCACCTAAGCCCTACTGATTACATTTTATTTTCTAAAAGAAAACCTTATTAAATGACATGCTTTATTTTTCCTTGTTAATTGAATAACCTCTTTTCTTTTTAAGTATCGAAGCATTATGACCAAATAATAAATAATGGAGTTTATACAAGACAACCATTTATTCATTCGTCATAGAATCATCCCTAAATTTTCCTTGTACATTACTACAAAAATCATTTTAGAATAATTCGAAGAGGCAACATAACACATTAAATAAAACACAAAAAAAATTATCCTAATTTAAAAATCCTCAATTACCTACATATAATTAACTCAATTTATTTTCTTTTTTGTTTCATTTTCTAAGACATTAATCTTTTTTTAAAATATAATTAACAACTACTTAACTATGCATTTAAGGAGGAACTTTATAAATATGAAACATGTCTTTATTGTAAATACTAAATGAATGAACCATCAAATTCCCTATATATATACTCACACACATGTATATGTATATATTTAGTTGTGTAAATGGACAATTCGATACACATTCATTCACCCATAAGAATACTGAACACATGTAAGTGATTTGCAATCATCCAATTAAAGCACTCTAGTAACTATAAATGTCGATACATTGAAATTGATGGGTATGTGTAGGATCATGATGGTCCAAAAAGTGGCAATATTATGGGTATTTGTAGGGTATGTGAATGACGACTTTTTTTTACCCAAAATTGATGAAACAAAAAGGGTTTTTAGAGGACATTTTCAGCTTTCCACCAATATAAATTATACTTTAATTTGAATTTAATAAATAATTATTATTCATTTTCTATTAGAATTATGACTAAAGTCCTGATCGATAGGCTGATTAAAAACATCTATAACTTTCAAATAGTATAAATTTTTTTGAATCTAAAACATGCATCATATTCTATGCTTCACATACCATAGGATTAAAAAATAAAAATAAAAATTCATGAAGTTTTGACCAAGTTAAGGTGGTCAAACATACGAGTTTTTATATTTTTAAAAGTTGCAATAAAAAATTCATAATTAATTATTTACTTGGAAAAAAATTACAAAAAAATATGCATCACATCCAGACATGAGTCCTCTACTTATATATAAAATCTTATAAAAAATGATTATTATTTTATTATGGTTAGGGTGGTTAGACAAACACCTACTTCTTATTTTTTCCCTAAAATTTAAGTACTACTACATTGAAATTTCAAATTTTTACCAAAATAGATTTTATTTATTTTTAAATAAACTTAGTAGTTTAGAATCTACATTCAATTTTCTATATATTCAATTTTGACATATTTTTTAAATAATATAGATAGCTTATTTAAATTTTTACGTCAAGTTTCCTAACACTGATTTTTGTGAATTTTTTGGCACTTAAGGGCCTATTTTTTCCATGATGATCCTGCACATACCATGACCATGACTATAATTCTCTTATATATCTACAATTGATCACCAATGATTATGCCAAAAATAAAGAGGTAAGATTAGAAATAAATCTAAAGTATGATAGGGATCTCCATTTCAAGTCATTGTATAGGGTAAGAGCTTGTTTGATGGCCAGAGAACCATCACAAAGACCTCAATGTTGGTATAATTAATATTTAATTACATTTGCATAAGTTTAATTAAGTAATATTTTAATTCTTAGGTTAATTATTCTCATCCTTATCTTGTTGAGCTATCTTGTTGCTCAAGATAAGATTAGGGTTATGCATACTTTTCTTTTATAATGAAAATCATTCTTATGTAATTATTGTACTTTGAATATATCAATTTGCACATCTTCATGCAATCTCTCTGTATTTTTGTTTTTCTCTTTGTGGAAGGTTATTTTCTAGTCTGCATTTCAGATCTTAGTTTCTAACATGGTATCAGAGCCTTGATTTGCAGCCCCTTCTCAATTTTGTGGAGATTTTCAGTGCAGAGTTCGTTCGGGGTTCCTTGAGGGATCTAACCTTGAGCATTTTTTTGGTGCATTTTGGAGCAAAAAGGACGCCACCATCGTGTTCACAGCGCCCCAAAACCCTAAGATATCCTACTATTTTGCTCAAATCTGAGCAGTTGCAAAAAAGGAATTTTTTTTTAAAGGCACACAGATCTATATAGATTTGAGTGGCTCATTTTTCTTGCACACAGGTGTACGCAGTGCATGGTACACTTGCATAGGAATATGCAGTGTAGAGTACACCACCTAGGCGGGCCCCATACAACCGTCGACAGCTTCTGCAGTGGCATTTTTTGGCCAATAGTAAAAAAAATTCAGCAGCTGACTCCATTCCGACGGGCTTCACAAACAGCAGCGGGCTCCTAACCCTCACTGGCGGCTCTAAATTCCAGGTGGAAAACCTAGTCAGAGAATATTCTCCAAAGATTCTAGGCATATTCTATATGATGGCTGTTAATTTTTTTGCAGGGGGCATTTTTTTCTATGACGGCCATCAATTTAACCTCGTGAATTGATGACACCAGCATGATGTCAATGGTTGTGTGACCCTCTTTTCCCTCTCCTAACCCTGGTTTTCTTTCAAGGAGCAATTTTTTCCTTTTTAGCATAACTTTGACATATGGTATCGAAATCAAGCAAATGAGATATCACTGGAAAGCTAGTTCCGAGAACTTTCCTATGGTGTAGTTTATTTTTCAGTATTTTTTTGTTTAGTTGCATTTATTGCTGTTTGAAGTTAGATGTTCATTTATGGCTTTCGAGCTCATAACTTTTTGCCACAATCTCCGATTTTTGCCATCTTTGTGGAATTAGAAATGTATTGAGGATCTCTACATTGTTGTCCATGCACTTTTTTCTGTATCTATTCCATGTTGATCATTATTCCAAATTTGTGCCGATGAGTGTTTTGGAGATTACTTGGATGCTTTAGCAGTTAGAAGGGTGAAACTTGAATATTTTCACTTCATTTCAGTACCACATCATCTTATTTTTTGTTTATGCATTTTTAGCATTCTCTCCTTTTAGAATCATTAGGTTATTGTAATAAATGAACTGAGATAAAGTCCCATCAAGGGGGTTTCCTGCATAATAATTTGATTAGAGTGTGCATGCACTTTGATATTCATCTTGTTTTGATGGCAACTTGCATGGGTTATCTGGTTTCTTAATTTCTTTTTCCCACATTCTTTCTCTTGCTTGAAATATATCAAATTCACATCGGTTCACACTTTAGATTGAGAGTTTATGGTTATTGATCCACATTGGTTCAGATCCTTCTCAGTTTTAGGGCCATGTTTTTATGGTTAATGTTCTAGAGTCTTTATGGTACTTGTTCCCATGGAAGAGTTTTAGTCACAGTTTGGCATCGGCATCGAGATACATGGTTTCCAGATTCTCTCATCATTTCATTTACTATTGCTTCACAGATTCCAAGGTTGTTCCAGTTTGTGATTTTTCCAATGATCTGTGGCATTAGGTCTATTGTCACATTTTTATGATTCCAATTTGGTTTCTTGTAGACAAAAGTATCTTTCCTTGCTTTTCGGATTTCAGTTCCAGTGTTACTCCACAGTTTTCTTCTAGTGCTTCTTTGCAACATTCATCTCATTGTAGGGGGGTTTTGTCCCACTGGGTTTTCCTTCTCCACCTCATTATTGCATTTGTACATGGGTACCTAATCAGGCCTTGTTTCAAGGACCCATTCATGCTTTCTTGCATTCATCTTAGGTTTAGGTGCATGCTCTTTTAGTCTCCCTAAGTTGCACTTATGGGGGGGTGTTGGTGTAATTAATATTTAATTACACTTGCATAATTTGACTTAGGTAATATTTAAATTCCTAGGTTAATTATTCTCATCCTTATCTTGTTGCTCAAGATAAGATTAGGGTTATGCATACTTTTCTTTTATAAAGAAAATCATTCTCATGTAATTATTGTACTTCAAATATATCAATTTGTAGATCTTCATGCAATGTCTCTACTTTTTTTGTTTTTCTCTTTGTGGAAGGTTATTTTCTGGTTTGCATTTCAAATCTTGGTTTCTAGCAAAGGACTACATGCCAAGTCTCCTAATTTTGAAGTTTATTCCTACTATAGGATCAACATTTTCAATCTGAAGTAAATAAGGTGAAAGAAGGAAGCGAATGGCATGAACAACACACAGATTCCACATCATGCATAACTACCATTTCAAACATGATATTCATATATCATACTATTCAATAAAAGAGAGCTAAGCACATTCAAATTATAGAGGAACAACTTCTTCATTAAAATTAAATTCTTCTATACTTAACTAAAGCCTGCAATAGCCTATCCATACATAACTTATAAGGCAATTATGAATTCAATCCAATAACTTGAATGCATACAAAATTTCCAATAAATGAAAGAATAAGAAGTCTACAAGAAGATAAGTTGTAGGAGCATTGGCACGGGAGATGGATATGGTTCTTTCAAGTCATACACTGAGATATTTTCCTACAAAAATGTGGATGATATCCCTACTTGAAGAGAGTTCAATGTTTAGGTTGAGACGAAATGATGTGGGTAAAACTCAGCCTATAATCATATATGTTTCCAGGGCACTTCAAATTAGGTGACAATATGGTCATTGGGCTTTTAGCCAACAAAACATGAAGGTCAATAATGCACACATATTGTTAAACTTTATAAGCAAAGAAAGAAGGGTTACGACAATGTGAAGTATATGCAGCCCACAACCAATATTTGGAATGTCCCAAAAGCATCAGCTCCAAAATGAAGATATGTTTTTTCCTGATGTTGATACAAAGGGTCTAGTATTAGCCAAATTGCAGATATCATACATGAGGTTATTATGTTTTCAGGGGTCTTTCCCAGTAGTGTCATTTCTCTTTCCTACCGGTGTGTGTCTCCAATACCTACGTTGAAGATTGTAAAAAAATCTTTGTGCCATTTTTTTATGAAAGGATGGTAATGCAATTAGATGAGATTAAAACCTTGGCATTTTGCAATTAGTAATAACCCTGATCTAACATAACAGGAATCTAGAGACTGATATCTAATACTTGAAGTTTCAGAGCTAATTCCAAAAGAGCCATCAACACAAAGTAAAATAGAACAATAGTGTTCCCAAGACAAACAATGGCGAAGTAAAAGTGTAGAATTTAGATTAATATAAGATGAGTGATTTTAATAAAATAATAAATACACCCGCATACGCAACAAGATTTGAAATGACCTAAAGACATGCACTGAGCACAAAGGTAGGAGATTTATATCAGTAGTTAAGTTGGTAATGTTTTCAAAGATATTTATGCACGATGGGGAAACATGGAACAAACACCCGATTCGAGTGAAAGAATGCCTCAGAGAGAAACCTAATATTACTACTTTTGCATTTAAAGAGGGGGACTCAGTTCAAAGCCAATTTTATATTATGTGCCCAAAAAAATATGGTTCCCATCATTTAAAGCTTGTATGTATAAGGAATTTCATTGAATGGTCAAGAACTTGCACAGATGGGAGGCTTGATTGGCAACATGACCCAATGCCATAGAATAAGTTATCACAAAGGTAACGATGGTTGTAGATAGCACAAGATAGTTGGGTGAATGATTCAACAATAAATTTTTCCCTCACACAAGCAAGCATTAACCCCCAAAATTTGGATTCAAGAAAACTAAAAATAAAATCAATCGTAGAGTACACGGTGATTAACAAAATTAAGGGGAACAATTTGAGAGAGAGAGAAAGAGAGAAGTTGTGGTATACAAGAGCTAATAGAATTCCTAATTATTTCAACAATGAAATACTTTGACCTCATATAGTATAACATTCAAGTTTTTACTTCCAAATCAAACATAGGAAAAATTTACAAGAGAAAAAGGAACTTCATTCACAAACGATTGACCCAACTACGGATTTGATGCTAGATTCAGCTGCGTGATTCTTTTTCCTCCAAAATTATTCAAGAATCCAACTAATACTATAAAAACCTCAAAACTTTGGAAAAAAATTCTAGAAAAATAACCCCCATTAATTGAAAAATCCCCCTCTTCTTTTTATTGCCTAGATAGATATGCATGCAAAATATGGATGCCCTCCACATGAACTATTTTTCCCTAATGATTCAAAGAAATGTGGTCTCACGAAAATTCCCCCCCCTCACCATGCATCCTGCATGCCTCCCTCTTTTCTTTTTCTTCTTCTTTTCTTTTTTTTGTTTTAATATTGAACTTGTTGCTCACATTTCCTTATTCTTTTATGTTATTTTCTAACATCCTTTCACTATACTTATACTTTTCTCCCTATAAACTCAATTAATTTGATCTTTTATTTTATTATTTTTATTTTATATTAATTCCTTTCCACGTTTAATCTATTTATTAAGATTATACTATTTTTCACATTTAAAGAATTAATTTTCCAATGATACTACAATTAACCATTAATATTAAATTTATTTATGGTAATACAAAATAAATTTGATTAATCCTCAATAATCTAAATACTTTTTCCCTCAGACAAACAATTTATTTAATTATTAATTTAATTTTCTGAATTCATTTGAATTACCATAGCAAAACAATTCTGAGTTTAATTAACTATTTTAAGCAAAACTATTAAGTACACTAATAAAAAAACTTACTCTAAATCCAAAGACGAGCAAAACAGAGGGACACTACACAACACACTAACCTATCATAGGTCAGTTCAACCAATTTTTGAGTTGTTTCAGGGGCCTCTAAAGTTTTATATATGAATTTGAATTTCAACCTACATTGGAGAAATTTCTCAAGACATAAACTTTAATTTCTTCCAAACCATGCAGGGTATTGAGGTGATTTTTGCGACTGGAAATGTTTTTTAGTTATGCTCCTTGGGATAAATTTTTAGGTCCATACAAGCGCATTTAGCATGACTTACGGGTATGTGCAGGATTATCATGGAAAAAATAGGCCCTTTTAAGTAGTGATGAAAATTCAGAAAAATCAGAGTTATGCAACTTGTCCTAAAAAATTGAATAAGTTATCTATATTATTTCAAAAATATGTAAGTGTAGACATGTCAAATTAGCATTATGCATATGCATCTGATCATTCATAAATCAAATTCACATTGATCCATTCAGTAGAAAAATCAGGTTCATCATCCATTTAAATTAAATAAATTAACTTTATTTGATTTAAGCCTGCCATTACCTCATTTAAATACATCAAATCCTAACATTTCATTAATCCACCTTTATCTTGCATCATCCCTTTTGATTTAAATAAATCAAATATTTGAGTCAAATTGGTCAAACATCCTAATCATCATTAAACTAATCTAGCCATGATTAAATGCTAATCTTACCCACTTGCATCCTCTAGATAATGCCACTTGCACAAATAAATCAATTTATTGATTTATTAAAATCATCATTTTTACTCAACATGGCATTTATGGGGAATATTCCGTCAAGTTTGAAAAATATGACAAGTTGATTTGTCCCTCCAACATTGCATTTATTTCTCATTTTCTTGTCCCCCTCTCAAAATTTATTGCCCAAATTTGAATTTGAAACTCCCTCTCATGGGAACATTTCCCAAATCTTGCATATCCCTTGGCCTATCACAACTTGACAAGTGGCCTCTTCTCATTGGTGGATCTTTAGTCCCACATTCATCCATTTTTCCAATCTCTCATCAAGAAAATCTTTAAATAGAGGCATCATTCTCCACAATTGGATCCACAAAGCTAATGCAAAGTCACTCTCCTTGAGAACTGATTTTTCCCATCTTAGCATTCCATAATATTCTTCATAGCAATTTCATCACTAGCTTATTTATCAAGGATTGGGAAAGGGCTATTTTCAACAATAGCACCAATCCACTATGAAATAAAGTTTTGATTATGTTTTATATGCTTACATTTCATTATCTTTGTTTTATCTAGTTTGCATATTTTATCATAGTCAAGTATTTCATAGGGATGTTAAATCTAATGTTTTTCAAAGGACTAACATGATGATATTATGTTAAGATTGTTAACCATTTGTAGATTTGATGTCCACAAAATGGCACTAGAAGGATGGATGAACCTCCAATAGTTTAAGCATTAGACTTCAAGTTCATTTAGATTTTAGTCTTAGCGTCCATATTCAAATTGAACCCCTTAGCATTTGGTGACATTTTCTAGAAAATTACCAAAAGAAAAAAGAAAAAAAGGGGAGGCTAACATGCTCTGTTTATGATTTCAATTTCATTAGCTTGAGATTTTCTTTATTCATTGTTGTTTCTATACACACTAGCAAAATGCATTTACAAATCCATTTGGGACATATCCTGTAATAATTGCATTCTGGATATCATGGTTTTTTAATCTTCTTTGAGACATTCTGTCCAAAGTTCACACGCTTTCTCTGTGCTATCATTGTTATTTTCATTTTCATACATGCCTGTCATAAAGTTGCAATTGAAATAAATGGAACTTTCCAATTTCCTCAAGTCTATGTCATGGTTGCTAATTCTTAGCTCATGAATTGATAATCTGTCATTTTATAGAGTATCCGATCAACCACTATTTTATTCGCACTTGCTGCAGATCCATTTACAACTAACTAATGATCCATATTTTTAGTTTACTGGATGTGGGATATGCTGAGCACGTGCTTTTGTCTATGCTCTTGCATTTTGAATTCATTTCTTCCTGACCCATTTTGAGTGATAGCTTCTGCAACTATTTGATTAAAAGAGAACTAAATGCATCTACAGAGCATCTTATTTACATTATAGAATATCTATTCACAATGTGAAATATCTATTTGCATTGCTAAAACCTGGCTGTATTAGTTTGAATATTTGTCAAATAATAATGAGCACCAGTCTTTTGTACTTTCCAATTGCACCAATCCTCACGCCATCACCTTCTTTTCACTCCACCGCAATTAAAATGTTGTTGTATACAGTGAATAGTTTATGTTGTGTGCAGTGGTAGTCTTTCAATATCAAACTTGAAAGGTATTAAATCTTTTATTACTTCTCATTGACTTCAAGTGAAGGCATCATGTCAAAGAAGTTGGCCCCTTGTTGTTTTTGAATTGAGTGATTATTTCTTACACTAAAACAAAGCTCCCTGACATGACATTCTAAGTGATCTACAGGTTGATGCTAATGAATTTGCTGATGCATGTGCATATATACTTGAAACATGCTAACAGCTAACAACAACCATACTTGAAACATTCTAAAATCCATCTGTCACAGTGATCTATGGTTGTAGTATTCCTCCAGGCCTTACACTCTGTTGAATGAACACATCTAGTTCTAGGAAATATTCCTCTCTTCTTTGGCGCAGGCTGAAAGGATTTAGTTAAGGGCTGTGAAATCCACTTTTACACCTGCCAATTGCATTTAACTTAAAAGTTTCCAAGAAAATCTTTAGTGGAAGTCGGTTTTATATCTTTGGCACGATGTCTTTTGAGGGAATTCAAATGAAATAGACAGGTGAATCATTGTGATGGTGTAGGAGATTTTTTTTTTTTTTTTTTTACTCAAGTCTTTTTTTTGGCTAAGGTTAAACGCAACCACTCCCCTTATTGCAATCCCATCCTCTTAATTGCATTCAAACTAGTAACACCCAACTGTCATCTAGAAATATTAAAATATGTGAAAGAAACTGAGCTCGCACATTATGAACCTTGTGTCTGATTGTGGTATAACTATGGCTGGAGTGATCTCTACATTTCATAGGTTAGCAAGTTTCACTGCCAAATTGTCATTAATTGTTCTAGGTTTCTATTATTATCTTTAATATTTTGGTGCGCAATGATGTCTTGCCTTCACTTTAAAAATTTTTAGAGATAGGAGGATGTCTTTATTACTGTTCCTTCCAGAGATGATACAAATCAGCGAGGCACTCAGATTCATATACTTTACTCACTCGCCATTGGGTAAATAAAAACAAAGTGGGTATGTCAATCAATCAAACCACTTTTCTCATGTACTCTTAAGTTCCAACGATCTTCAAGCTGGATCAACGTCTTAAAATATTTATGTCAAACAATTTAAATATGTCTTGTTTGTTATAACTGGTTGTTGCGCATTAAAACCCTTTTGTCTTCTATATCTCTCATGTGAAGATTTTGTACCTGTGCAGATATAAATTTTAGCTGACCTTGAGGAGACCGAACCATCAATAGTCATCAAAAGTTGTGTCTCAATAAATGCATAGAGGCTTTACTCTAATGATTTTACTCTGTTGTGATTAGTAGGCAGCTTTAAAATAGTCTGGCTCTTAAGAATGATTCATTGTCTCTACCTTCAGCTGTGAGAATTTCTTTTAAATTCTTAAATGTTGCAGATATGTGTTCCTTTACCTTTGTGCTAAGCTTGTAGGTATCTAGAAGAATTCTATTACCTCGTTGATTATTTGAAGGGCATACTTGAAGATTGGAAAGCTGCAAATATGAATTTGTTTGGGAATAGGAGAAAACCTTGGGCATGCACATTCCTTTGACAATTGGATGCCATGAAAAGATCAAGAGAAATACCTCAAAAAGCATGGATTCTTGTCTTGTTTATGTGCAGCTGAAATTACTCTTCATCCCTTGTACAACAGTAGCTACCCAATCAATTAATCAAGAATGATATACTTAATCAAATATCTACTTTTTGAAGAGTTGACTAGTAATTAGTATGAGCATGTTTTTTAAAAGTTTGATATTTTTAAAAGTGCTCTTAACATTACTTTTTAAAGAGTTGACTAGAAATTAGTGTGAGCATTTATTTATTTATATTTTTTTCAAATAATTACAAGGGCAATGAATTAAAACTCAAATCTCACTTTGTTTATAGGTACAAACAAAGGATAACGAAGGAGAGCAAGGAAAGTGAAGGTGAAACGAAGAAGAAAAACAAAAGGGAGGAGAATAAAGATGACATTTTGGGGAAGATTAAAGTGTTTTTTTAACACTTTAGTGTTTTCTTAAACACTTTAGTGTTTTCTTAAACACTTTTCATGAAACTGTCATCTTTTCACTCTTAGGACACAAACTTTCATTTGGTTTAAAAAGAACACTTTGTTTTTTTCATTTGCAAAGGGTTTAAAATTGAAACTTAGACACCTCCTAGATTTCAATTTGGGCTAAAATTGAACAATCAATCTTCATCTTTCCTTTTGGTGCTTAAAACAAATCAAATCATTGCTTTGAAGGATAAAATGAATGAGTGCCTTTATTGCATAAATAATTGCCCATACACACTTCAATTTGGGTTTAAAATTGAACATCTTGTGCGAGTGTGAATAGAGCATCATCGCGTATATTCTTTTTCTTTGAGTCATCAAAAATTGATCGAGTTATGGATTTTGTCTTTCCTTTCTTTTGTTTATCTTAGGGGCCTGCCTTGGGTAAAAAGTACTCACCCAAGGGAATGACTCAACCAGTAACACTCTGAACCCGAGAGTATTTCTAGCTGGGATATAAATGTGGATATTGGAAGAAATTCCAATATCACGCGGTTGACTCTGACAAGATGGATCTAAAAGGGGACTCTTGCCACATTGGGTCAACTCCTACAAATGGAAAGTCTAAAATAGAACCCTTGTTTTTAGTGGCAAATTGATCCATTCAGCGAGTTTATCAAAGTGGTGCATTGGAACTTAGAATCCAAGAAGTTACTTTCCATGTCTGATCTTGGTTGAAATATAGAGGTTAAGACTTCATTCTTAACATACCTTTATATTTTTTCCTTGGTTGCATGTAAAATCATCTCTTCTATGAAGGGCATGAGGCAAGCCCACCAAGAAAAATGTACCAATTGAGCTAGGGTGTTATATTGCTTGTGGTTTGAAAACATAGCACTGTTATCAAAAACAATGAAAACCAACATTCAACATGAGCATCAAATCTCAAACCCTTTAGGAGAGGAAAATATCCTTGAAAAAATTCACATGTTATTGCTTTTTCTTGTGACTCGTATCCTTAGATGCATCTAAACATTTGGATTTCATCTCAATTTGCTTCTACTAAAGTCAACTTTAGGGAACCTTTGCCTTGATTTCCTCGATTTCCGTACAATGCACTTTGTGGGATGAAAAGGAATTATGACATTGGAAATTCAGTTGAAAACCTAATCAAGAGTGTGTTTGCGGTAAAAAGAATACATTAAGCAAAGATAAAATCAATTGGACCCTACATATAAGCTTGGCATCTTTTGGTCATATGGTTTTCATGCAAACATTGGTCTTTTGATTTTGAAATTACTCTTAGAGAAAGGCATGTTTCTTCACTATCTTGGCCTAGTAAACAAGTTCTTCTTAGGTTCATTTAGGATCAAATCAAACACTTCATCCATCCCAAAAATTTATCAAATCCATCCCACCAAAAAAACTTTAGAGCTTTGGAAACATCATTCTAGACTTGGGTAAATCATCAAAACCAAAAAACCACCTTATTTAGTTAGGTGTATGGGAATGCATCCTTTCTCATACATTTAACTGAATTAGTGATCCTTTTGAACAAGTTCATCGTAAGATCACATCCAACATCCTAGGGTTTGCAAGTTCATCATCCAAATAAAACCAATCAATAACAAACCCTATGTTTAGCATTGATCCAAAGTTCCTAAAACTTTCAACACTCATATCATTTACACCTTTCATCCTTCATCTCGTCATTGGTCCTAAACACCTTAGAGGTAATTTTTCAACAAGGTGAAAAAAAAGGAGAACATGGAATACAAACTTGATCCATACATCATGAGTAATCCAAATCTATTGAACACTCAAAGCCTTACAACACCGATCGATTATCAACACTCACACTTATACAAACCGTACATAGGATCATTACCTTCGACAAATGTCAATGGCACAACTATTATGAGTATCCCCAAATCAAAGATTGGAGCACATTTACCAATGGTAGATCTAAATCCAAACCTACAAGTCTGTCAACTGAACGATCAATGCATGAGCCTTCAAATGAACAACAGCATCCCATCAAATCCCTAGAAGCCAAATAAGAATGTACCAAGCACAAGTTTTCAAAACATGAATCCGGAAAACTTTTGTAAGGATACATTTGCAAATCATACGAATATTCCAAACATCAACAATGGTCAATTTCAACCTATCATGCTAAATCAAAGTGTCATCCCAAATCAGAACATTGTCCAAAATCAAACACAAGTACACACTCCAAATCTACTTAAATAGAAGCCAAATCAACTATATCAAGGGAGTCAAGATCGAAATCAAGAAAAAAATTGGTGAGATCAAATTGTGACACTTACCAAAATAGTTGATTCATTACATGCCAAGAGACATCTACACCACCATTACCCATATCAATATCATTCCTTGGTTTAGGGCTCCCCCCTTTACCTAGCACCAATCACTCCATCCAAATCAATCCACCTAACACCAATCAAGCCATTACATCAGATCCTTTGAGTATACCATGGACATCACACCAACATATAGTATTCAATCAAGCAACAATGTTGATCCCAAATAAAAACATGGTCTCCCAAGGTCCTATCACCTCGGTCATTCCAACCATCCCCATCACTTCGATCATTCCAAACACCACTCTCACACCCATCATATCTCAACCCCTCACTACCATGATTGCTCCAAGTGTATCTCAACCACTCATCACTACATCCAACATGATTCCAAATCCACCACCACCCCTACCACCACCAACTTCCACCACATCAAGCCAATATAATGTGGAATTACAAGATGCTTTTCAAAGGGGATTCCAACAATATCTAGCCTTGCAACAAGCAACACAAGCTCAACAAGTGCAACAAGCCTCTCAAGTCTCCCAAGCCTCTCAAGCTACCCAACAAACACAAGCACAAACACAAAAAATGATAGCTATTGGGAATAACGATGAACATTCAACCACTAGTGATAGCATTGACAATCTCCCCACCATAATTGCTAAAAGAAATAATCGAGATCTATCCATCAAAGTGCACATTGGAGATGTTTCTATCTTGTCTGAAGATCAAATCAACACACATAAAAAGTTACTTTTCAATCATGATCAAAATCCACCAAAAAAACCCAACAATGATCTAATTCAAGAAATGTCAACATCATTTGACCCTATGGTTGAAAACATTGAAAATCCCTCCACCACAATTGTTGAAATCAATGATCAAGATCTATCCTTCAATAAAGATATTTTTGCCTCATCCAATGAGGCATCAACCAATGATCATGTTGAAAATGTATCTACATCACCTAATGAGTTAGAGGAAATATCTCAAAAATTTGTTCCAAAGCAAGATCAAAATCTTCCACTAAGGTCTAACAATGGTCCTTTGCATGAAATATTGACATCCTTCATCCTTATGGTTACATATACTGAAGGAACCCTGAACTCAACACTTGAGGATGTTGAACCACTTACCATGTCTAATGAAGAAATCCAAGAACCTTTTGTAAGAAATCCATCCTTTGAAACTGATCCATGTCAAGAACTTGATCCAAAGCATGTCAAAAGCAACTCTAAAATCATTCAAAATCAAGAATTTGTATCTTCAAGATACTACAATAATCTAATTGGCACTCTCTTATCTATGCAAGATGATCATATCCATGTAGCACATACTCCTCCATCTACCCATGAGATGCTTTCTATAGATGGGCACGTAGATGATCTTCATCTAGAACAAGATTGTGTTACACAAAAAGAGCATATTATTAACTCCTACAGTCAAACGAAGTTATCAACATTAGGATAAAATATATCCCAAACTTATATTGAGGAAATCATGAATAAAGATATCGAACATTATCCACTCAAGGAAATAAGTCGAACAAAACAGTATAATCCAGAGTTAGTAGAGTATAATCCAGAGTTAGTAGAGTAGAAAATTGAAACAATGTCATATATAGTGGTCATTTATCAGAGAATGCACTCTAAACATAAGATCTTAGAATGAGCAGAATCAAAGCATGAAGGTACTACTTCCACCATACTAGGGGAAACTTTGTCTCAAGCAAGCGTCAATATAGGGAGCACAAATAATCCTTGTGATGAAACCATTGCCAATACTACAACCAGCCACGTCACAAATCTTCATCCACCCATCACCCCATCCATGAATTGGGACCAACGTCAAAAGAAAGAATTGAATCAAAGTACGAAGAATGTTATCAAAGCAAAAGAAGCTCAGAAGCATAATGGACAAATCAAATACAAATGGATACCAAAGAGTACAAAGAAAGACCATCCCTATCAAACTCCATCAGTCAAAGAAATTGTGGGGAAAAATAAAAAAGGGAAAAGTATCCCTCAAGGATGTCCACAAAAGCAAAAGCATGCTTTTCAAGCGATGTACAAAGTGTATCAAGTAGTTGGTGCTAATTCCACCCACAGTTTTGTATCCACCCATCATTGCTCATCGTCCCAAGTTTGGAGAGTCAAAGGTTCCAAACTGTCAACCAATCCATCTTTTATCCCTAAACACACTCCATCCACGCCTCCATGCATGATATCCAATTCTCACATCGACCATGTATTGGCAATGAACCTTTATCATAAGGATTCAGAAGGCACTCTATCACGATGTGTGTACAGAGACATAGTTAACTCCAACATCAACGAAGTAGATCATGAATCCAAAAAGTTGCATTCAAGTGCACACATTCTAGCAAAGCAACTTCTTCAAGCAGGATATCGATGGCACATTATGATAGGGGCATCTAAATCAACACCACCAGGTGGTTCAACATGAGCTTTAAATCTTTCAAAAAAATACAAAAAAATCAAAAAATATGAAAATCCAAAAAAATCAGAAAAAGGATTGAAAATAGTAAAGAAAAAAATTGTCATCTAGTGAAAATTGCATGTGTGGTGCTTTGGGAAAGAACATAATGAAAACTTGGTAAATAGGCATCATGTGTGGAATTGAGCATCTATGTGCACCAGTTTGGTTGAAAGCATCTCATACCATCCATATTAAATCCATTCATCCATAAACCATTCATCCAATCCATTTTCATCCATCTACATCCATCATCCAAGTTATCTTGATCTTGATGAAAGTTTAGGACACACTTTACGCTTGCTTACGGTAAAACATCTTGACATGGGTCGTTTTCGTTGATCCTATCCTATTCAACGTTATCTAAGCCATGAAGCATTATCCAAATGAGCGTTCATTATCCAAACACCTTACCTTATCACAAAATAATCCTTGGCATCCTCTGCATGCTTACAATATCCATCCATCCATACACCTATCTGAGCGTTCATCCATCACATTCCATACATTGCTAGACATTAGGGGTAGATATTCACATCTTCCTTCGGGAATAAATCTTGATCTATATTCTCCAACTTATGTGGCAGTCTGAACATTGGAAAATGTGAAATCAAATTGGTTAAGAGAATTTGTGATCCAGAATCCAAATCACTAGCCCATGGCATATTTTGACAAGAAGATGTTCCTCATCAAGTGTTATCTTCAATCGAACATCGATCCAAACATTGAACATCAGTTGCATCTAACGCACCTATGAAACATCACATCAAATTATCCAAAACATCTTTTGTTCCAAACCAAGCATCGTCAATCCTGATCAATCGAATCCAATCAATCCATCATCATCTTGGGATATCCATCCTAATCCTTTTGTTTCTTAACACTATCCTTGCATTGTTGTGCATCCTCATCAATGTTATCATCATCAATCCCGATCAACCAATCCTTGCATTGTTGTGCATCCTCAACAATGTTATCATCATCAATCAGGATCAATCAATCCTTGCATTGTTGTTCATCCTCAACAATGTTATCATCAGCAATCCTGATCAAAAAATCCTTGCATTGTTGTGTATCCTCAACAATGTTATCATCATCATTAATCCATCGGCCTGATCGATCAACGTTTGCTTGGTTTTTAGAAAAAATCCTAAACAAAGCATTGATATCATCATACAACAATGTTATCATCATCAATCCCGATCAATCAATCCTTGCATTGTTGTGCATCCTCAACAATGTTATCATCATCAATCCCATCAACATCCCAATCCTTGTGTTGCATAACACTATCATTGCACTGTTGTGTATCCTCAACAATGTTATCATCATCATCAATCCATCGATCTAATCAATCAACCTTATCTTGGTTTTCAACAAAAATCCAAATAGAGCACTGATAGCATCACACATATCCATATGAAAATCATCAAAATCATGCGAAAATCCAAAAAATCAAAAAATTAGAAAATCCAAAAACATTTAAAACATATCAAAATCCAAAAACAAGTTGAAAACAGAAAACATCAAAAACATTGGCATCCGAACTACGTCATCTCTGAGCTTAAACGTAGGCAAGGCTAATCTCTAATCAGCCCCTGAGACACAAAATCCAAAAACATTCAAAAAGCATCAAAATCCAAAAACATTCAAAAACATCAAAATCCAAAAACATTTGAAAAGCATCAAAATTCAAAAACATTCAAAAACATCAAAATCCAAAAACATTCAAAAATCAAAACATTTGTAAAAACTCAAAAAACACCAAAAACAACCTCAAAACATTTCAAAACGCCAAAAACATCCAAATATTTGAAAAAATCCATCTGTCTCATTTCTCTTTCACCCACAATAATCAATCATCCATAATAAATTGATCATCACCTTCATCCTTTCGCAACACAAACATAAACAATCATAGCAATTAGCAAAAGCAAGCTTCAATCACAAAATCAAAATCAAAACAACAAACTGTTAAAACACAATCAAACTCTTGATCATTTTCAATCATATCAGTCAACCTCATATCAATAGCCTATCAATCAACTTATCAAACCATCATCATCCTATACAATGCATGTCCTAGGATATATCGTTCTGACAATGGGCATCATTTTGGATATCACTTGGATTCTTATCCTATCAAAACAAATCCCTTTTGGCTAGAGATATGAAGAACATTGACTTGTTTGCATACTTGATCTTTTCTTTTGATTTATCTTATTGTACTTATTCCAAGGACCTCTTGATAATATCTGAATGAAGGATTTAGAGAGATAGGAATGGGGCAATGATCATTATCTATTGTTTGTTGTGCTTGTTGGATGTTCTTGTAAAATAACTTGGTGAATACTTGCTTTGTTAGGTACATCCTAACAAGGTTTCTGTATGTCAAGTGTGAACAAGAATACTCCTATCTACTTGTTGATTCAAAGTCCATTGCACTAGGTACAATGCCATCTTGGTTTCTTTTTACCTTGATGCATCATACCTACGTGTGTTATCAAACATAAGGTAAGTAGCCCTTTTAAAATCCTAATCCTGGATAAGCAAATCATCATCATTTATCATCATCATCATCATCATCTATCATCATCATCATCTCTAATAAATTCTCTCCAGATCATGGACTTGTGAGATCCTCTTGTCATCATCTCATTTCCACACTAATATCATCATCACCAATGCATCCATCATGCATACATCTTGCATCCACAAACTATCAGCATACCACATATCATTCATATCATAATAGGAAACATCAATGATTTCACATGCATTGCATTTGTATCATCATCATAATATAGATCTATTAGTCTACGCATTTAGATAAATCATCTATTGCATAATCATAGCATATCACATCATGTCATCATTTAAGTTGTTTAGGATAATATAGATTTGTTATTCTAAGCATCTTAAAACCATCTCATTTGCATCATCATCCATGACCATCCATTTTGAACCTCTTTATCATGAGATCGACCCTCAAATCAAATATTTTCACTCGATCTCTCGAGGGGGCAATGTACCAGTGTACCTATTTCCACTGGGGCATCCAAAAACTTAGAAATTTTTTGAATTTTGATCGTGACAATTTTATTCTTTGAACCAACGCAACAAGTACATTGCTTCAAAGAGGGGCAAAATGTAGACACGTCAAATTAGCATTACACATATGCATCCGCTCATTCATAAATCAAAGTCACATTGATCCATTCAGTAGAAAAATCAGGTTCATCATCCATTTAAATTAAATAAATTAACTTTATTTCATTTAAGCCTACCATTACCTCATTTAAATACATCAATCCTAACATTTCATTAATCCACCTTTATCTTACACCATCCCTTTTCATTTAAATAAATCAAATATTTGAGTCAAATAGGTCAAACATCTTAATCATCATTAAACTAATCTAACCATGATTAAATGATAATCTTACCCACTTGCATCCTCTAGATAATTCCACTTGCACAAATAAATCAATTTATTGATTTATTAAAATCATCATTTTTACTCAACATGGCATTTATGGGGAATATTCCCTCAAGTTTGAAAAATATGACAAGTTGATGTGTTCCTCCAACATTGCATTTATTTCTCATTTTCTTGTCCCCCTCTCAAAATTTATTGCCCAAATTTGAATTTGAAACTCCCTCTCATGGGCACATTTCCCAAATCTTGCACATCGCTTGGCCTATCACAACTTGACAAGTTTCCTCTTCTCATTGGTGGATCTTTAGTCCCACATTCATCCATTTGGAAAATCTCTCATCAAGAAAATCTTTAAATAGAGGCATCATTCTCCACAATTGGATCCACAAAGCTAATGCAAAGTCACTCTCCTTGAGAACTAATTTTTCCCATCTTAGCATTACATAACATTCTTCATAGAAATTTCATCACTAGCTTATTTATGAAGGATTGGGAAAGGGCTATGTAATGCCCCATCATAATAACCTAAGGAATGTTGCATTTGTGTATAAATATGAAATAATTTATTTTTTAAAGTATAATTTTTAAGTTAATAAGTTGCATACATTCACTAAGTTACGCGACGTTACACTACTTTGAGTTACCATAGACGACTTTAGTATTTCACATTGCACATATTAATTAACATTAACATAAAGATAAACATTGCATTTCATTTGAAATTCCATTCAGGATAACATAAAGTACATACATGTTTCTTACATTGCATTTAATAAAGTATTACAATACTCATTCATCTGATGCGATGGATCAAATAATAATTACAATTTACGTTTATAAACATTCACCTCATAAACAATTGAGGGATGTTTTCAAATACAAGATTTACAATTTTCAATGAAGAAGTACACATAAGTTTCCAAGTGCGAGCTCTCCATCCATGAAGCTCTCGATGCCATGATCAAACTGGGGACCTAACGAAGTAAGGTGCATGTTCCACCCAACCATGTGGTACCCGTAGGTCCAACCCCCATGCTAGGAGATAGTAATATGGTTACCTAGACATAATCTACTAACCCTAGACACAAGTACATAAATAACTGATGGTTACATTTCTTCCAAATTTAAGACAATTGAATGTACTACATACACAAGGTTATCTGTTATTTTAGGTGGAGTGTCATCACAATGTTGCAAAGGTTACCCTGGTGTTTCTTCCTAGGTTTTGGCCCCCAACATGGGTTACCCTGGTAACCTCTTATGAAACCTGGCCCCATTGCAAATCATTGCGGAATCGAATGTCTTTTGAAGAAACAAGACACCGATTTTCCATTCCAGGCCTTCTCATCTTATACTCAAGATTGAATTAACTCAAGAGTCCATAAGTGAGGCATAAACATCTTGTTAAATATTTTAATTATATCTACTGTGTTATTTAGTTATGACTGATTTACTAACTCTTTGTAAGTTACCCTGACACCACTTTGTGTGTCGGCCCTTACACAGAGCCACTCCCCTAAACATAACAAAGGAATCTAAGTTTTCTTGACTAAGGTTTATAAGGTGTATAAAAATACAACAAGAACTTCTACACTTTTCATAGCGAACAACAATGACTATGTTCATACAACCAGGTGTCTAGTCACCACACAAATACCATGTACACAACCTTAACTAACTCAAGAATTTAACTTTAATAATGACAATCCCCACTTTTACAATTGGTCTAGAAGACTTGAATAATTACGACATTCCCAAATTGCCCAATAAGAAACACATTTAAAGTAAATCAAGAAAGATAAACGTCTATTATTTGGATTTACTATATCCAAAGAGGCAATAATTAAAAGTATAAAATTAATCTTCTATAATTTAATTCATTTTCCAAGTAGTACGAAAAACAGATCTATAGTTTGCTTAATTTCATAGCCATATATAAAAATAAAATCTACATAATCTCAAAAATAGCAGATTAATTTAAATACAACTAACTTATTAAAATAATTTGTTTATTAAATGTCTATATCTACAATTTAATAAACTAGTTTTTAAATAAATTTTTTTTAAATACAAATATATGTATATCTATTTTAAAAACTTCCTTAACTTAAATTTAAAATAATTATAAATATTAACAAATATATATATATATACATTAATCATATTTAATATTGAAATCAAATTTAAAATACATAAAACAAAAGTTTCAATTTATTTTTAAAAAGAAACTTTTAATACACAAAGGAAATGCAGCTAGGAGAGCCGTGGCCTCCCTATGAGGAGGACGCGGCCCTTGCCAGGGCTGTACCCAGCAGTCACTGGCTACTGTACGCAGCCATGGTGGCTGCACCCACTACTGTGGGAAATGGGGAGGGTTTCGGCCCTCCCCAACACTGTACTTTTTTACAATTTTTTTAAAATAAAATTTTGCATATTTCCTATATGAATTTCGCCGTACGGCGATTTCATCAGGAAATTTTATTTTAATATATATATATTTTTTTTAAATACAAACTTTCACAATAGAGAATATATATCAAATTTTCAACAGTGCACAATTTATAAAAGCATAAAATTTAACTTCTAAATTTTATTGCCTGAAGAACATAAAATTAACCATTAAATTTCTCTACAGATAAATTTCCCAGAAGTTTTGGTTCTCATAGTTAAATCAAGATTTTCTATTTCTAATAAATAGTTTAATCTTCAATTTCACAGAGGGATTCTATTCCAAACTATAAAATTCTTTCCTTGTAGGTTCTTCCAGAAATTTATTTTTCCCAAATTAATAAATTTTATTAACTGAGGTTTTCACAAATTCTCAAATATCAAAATATTTTCTACAGGTAGTGTTTATTTAAAAAAAATTCTTCTATTGTTTTCTCTATCCTTGTTTTCTTGAAATTCACACAAATAACAAGTTTTTATAGAAAGATTTCTGGTAAACAAATTACCGAGAAGAACAAGGGTTTTAACATTAAATAAAATTCTTTTCCAAAGCAAACAACATAAAATACCAGGGAAATACTTGTGAATTGAAGATCTTGGTTATTGGAGAGATTCTTCTACCTGTAGAACGCAATCCTCCAAATCTTATTCAAAGCACCAAATCCAAAGAAAGCTTTAACTAACCACAAAGATCCTCCAAGCAAGGGATCTTCCACAAATATACAACCAAAGCAGAGGAAATAACAAATTCTTTAAAAATAAATTTTACACAGCAAAATCCTTTTTTCATTTCCTGTGAAGAAAACTAATAACCCCACTGTATTTCCCAGATCCCAAATATCCTCCGAGAAATTTCTCAACAAACACAATAAATGCAACTTGCACACATGTCGAGAAGTACAAAATATCTTCTCAACAACTTCTCGGCAATCTTGCCTTCCAAGATTTGCATGAATTCAATTCATTTTAAATTTTAAATTTTAATATTGAAATTGCATGCATTTATTTTATTTATTTAAAATTAACAATTTTAAATTGCAAATATAGTTAACAATAAAGCATGCCATTTCCACAAAAATATTTAATTTTAAATAAAAATTGTTCACACACTTAAAAAATTTAATTTAATTAATTAATTAATTTAATTAAATAAATTTAATCTTTATGATCAGACCATTTAACCAAACAAACTAATTAATTAATTAAATAAATTATAAAACTAATTTCTTTAACATTAAAATTTAATTTAAATAATAGTAAATAAAACATAATAAACTATTATTAAAATTGACATTTTTCCTTTCAAGCAATTAAACCAAATGGAAAAGTACAAGGCAACCTATGACTCTGAACTAAAATAGACAATGTACTATGACCGTGTTATAGACTAGAATAGGATGAACCAAACTACTACCTCCCAATCAACATATTCGTTGAGTCTTGACACGCTCAAACCTGAGTAACCAGGTGGAGTCAGTGCCATGTACCTGCAATCCTACAACCAAGCAAATAACATGCATATTCATATAATCCATTGTACAGGCACACAGTGCAGAGAAAATCACAGACATCACAGGGCACTCGCAAGCGAGTGATGCGATTTCGTTCTCCACACCAATACACGTTACATTAGACTGACGAATTAAATAATAGTTAGTCCATCATAATCATGTACATAGCAATAATCATTTGAAAGAAAACATCTACACTATCTCAAAGCATATCATAAATCAAATATCACCATACAGTGTATCATCATGTCACAGAATAAATCCACTGTCGCTCAAAACCACGATCAAAATATCGAAACAAAGTATCATAGACTAACAGTGTGAAAACATATCAGCAGAAAATATAAGCATAAATGGAGGGGTACTACAGGCTATTTTCAACAATAGCACCAATCCACTATGAAATAATTTTTTTATTATGTTTTATATGCTTACATTTCATTATCTTTTTTTATCTAGTTTGCATATTTTATCATAGTCAAGTATTTCATAGGGATGTTAAATATAATGTTTTTCAAAGGACTAACATGATGATATTATGTTAATATTGTTAACCATTTGCAGATTTGATGTCCACATTAAGAATATAATCTGTATCAAATTGAATGTAGTTTCTAAACTACTAGGTTTATTTAGAAAAACAAAATCTATTTGGTGAAAATTTGAAATTTCAATGCAATAGTACTTAAATTTCAGGGAAAAATGAGAAGTAGGTATCTTTTTTACTAGCCTAACCACAATAAAGTGATAATATTTTTTATTATATTTTAGATATAAGTAGAGGAATCAT
The DNA here is from genome assembly GCA_007258455.2 of Sequoia sempervirens. Lineage (NCBI taxonomy): Eukaryota > Viridiplantae > Streptophyta > Pinopsida > Cupressales > Cupressaceae > Sequoia > Sequoia sempervirens. Next base: position 680,763,946 of record VDFB02000003.1, read on the forward strand.
GTCCCGATGTGATGTATATTTTTTTGTAATTTTTTTCCAAGTAATTTAATTAATTATGAACTTTTTATTAAAACTTTTAAAAAATATAAAAAAATCGTATGTCTAACCACCTTTACTTGGTCAAAAGTTCATGATTTTTTTTTTAATCCTATAGTATGTGAAGCATATAATGTAACACATATTTTGGATTCAAAAAATGTGATACCATTTGAAAGGTATAGATGTATTTTAATCAGCCTATCAATTAGGACTTTACTCATAATTCAAATAGAAAATGAATAATAATAATTTATTAAATTCAAAGTAAAGTAGAATTTATACTGTGGAAAGCTAAGAATCTCATTTAAAAACCATTTTCGCTTCACCAATTTTGGGTTAAAAAAAAGACATCAACCACATACCTTACACATACCCATCATATCACCACTTTTTGGCCCATCTTGATCTTGCATATACTCTTACTAAAAATAGTAAGTGTATATTTTTTGCTATTTTTGACACCTGACTATCTTACATCTCTTAAGTGCCATCATGGGACTGAAAACAACTGAAGAAAATGAAAAAAACAATTTTTTTGGGGTGATGCAAAATTTCCCTACACCACTGGATGCTCCTACATCACTTCATGATTATTGTGAGAACTACCCTTTCCCCCTAATTCATGATTAAGTTATCACTGGATTAAGAAACTCCCTAATGGGTTGTCCTGGACCCCACTTTGGGTTTTGGCCCCCATTGAGAGCCACTCCCCCTACTTATAAACTAGTAAACCCTACAAAATAAGCAAGGAAAATATCAACTTCCACACTAAACATAATCATATGACTCCAAACACCATCCAAGGCATGGACCCTCTTGCACACATAACACAATCATAAGAATCAATGCAACACATAACATTTCTCAACCCCTTACAAAGTGAAATCAACAACAAAACCACACACACATAATATTCTCTCTTAGCCTCTAAAAGACAATCATAACAAATTACACATTGACACCCTCTTTATACAATCACCAATACATTCCATTTTACAGTAACCAACATTATAGAACAAGCAATAATTCAACTAGTACAATGTAAAATATAGTATTCCACATTCCTTCATTTATCTAAATATACTCAAATCAATTTCTTTTCATTTTATATAATTTTCCAATTTAGTTTACTAAGATAATTCATTAACCCACATAACAAAAATATATTTTTTAATTATAGCCATGATATATATATATATACATACATACATACATACATATATACATATATAAATATATATAAATACATATATAAGTATGGATATATATTGTATCAGAATGCAAATTTCATTATAATATTCCAAATTATAAAATAGCAACAACATATATATATTTATGTTTATATTTAAATACTAAATCGAATCACTAACCATTTATTAGAGTACACGAATTACATGATATCAAATTCAATTAAATCAAATATCAAACAATAATATGAGCATCGAACATGAATACACAGTATATCGATTATAATACCAACATAATAAAAATAACATTTGGGACACACTACACAGGGAGATTGAATGATTAACATGTAATATAAACATAAAATATTAAGAGTTTGTAACCTATAGATTTCTCAAGACAAGAATACTAACCCTAAAGTGGGAAAGAAGGCATTCGGCCGACGATCATGGTTGGGCCAACGTCAAGCATGGAATATATGCGAGAAAAAATAATTGATTATAAAGCATATCATATATGTGATATGCTTAACATTTGATACCACTCCTAACATATGCATTTGTTATAAAATATGGTGTGCACTATGTAATACACAAAAAATTAAAGATATAGGAAATGCCCAAAATGCATGCAAAGAAGCCAATATATCAAAATATCACTAGAACCCGTATTCCACAAATTCAAAGCCTATAGTATTTTTACTCAATCATCAATGTAAGGCATGTTAATTATAAATAAAGTAGTGATTGTCATTGCTAACGTAATACCCCCTCATTTAAATTATAGACTATAGTATTAACCTGACTTTAACCATAACAAATGCAACACATGAAAATAATTCTCATGTGGTTATAAACAAGAAATACACAGCCTAAACATTTAGTATATACTTGAATCACTGAGAAAGGAAGGGAAAGCACTATGTTTTGTGTGGAACAAAAAACATAGAAAGAAAGGCACTACCAACAGCCTCAAAGCAAGCTCAGACTAACCCAAATTCACCACACACCGCAAGTACGCATGGGATGAAAAAGAATCAAGCTTAATAAATGTATAATTTTTTAAAAGAACTTGGGTAAATGAATTAAAAAAAGTACTCGAAGAGAATTGGGTTTCATAGAAACAAGAGGCTAAAAATTTTATACAAATCAATTTACAACAAAGGGTTTAGTAATTTCTAGAAAATGTGTAACGCCCCATCGCACAAACCCCAAACGAAAAACTAAAAACGCAACAATTTTTTTTTGAAACATAAGGAATGCACTTTAAGTATTCCAAAATGACTAATGTTTCAAGTTGCACATCAAAGTCACTTGGGGTACACGAGGTGACATTACAAAACTAACCCATAAAATAGTTAACAGATGAAACATTAAATTACCAATTACGTATCCATTCATTCACATAGGGTGTTGTCATAATAGTGGTTTACAATTCCTAAGAGGAATGAATTTTAGCTGAAATCACATATTTTTAGAAAATATAATGATTTAAGCCTTATAAAGTTCCATTTTAAGGATTCCAATTGAAGAGGGTTTGATTAAATCACCTTAGATCAAACTGCCTTGGACAGAAGCTCGCTAGTTTTAAACCATACCTATAAATGCATCTCCTTTACACCTATCAAAATGCTGATAAAAAATCACTTTTGATTTAAATTTTGGGGGATCAAATGAATTTATTTAAAATTTATTTCAAATGATTATGGTATTCCTCAGAACAAGCTATCCAATGAATATAATTTTAATATTTTTTGGTTTTGTTATGTATTTTTTTTTTAAGTTTTATTAAACATAGGTTTTTCAAAGAAAATGAATTTCTTTGTTATTCACATGTGGAAAAATAGAAGATTATCAAAAAAAAAATTTGAAAAATATGAGTGCACCAGATATTGAAGTCCTTGATCCAACAAAAAAAATAAAAATAAAATTTGACATATACAAAAAAAGTTACGTGTTATACAATCGCGCTCTGTCTGAATTGTAATTTGTTTGACTTTGAAACTTGATTAAGGAAAAAATATTCAATTAAAAACTATTTAACCAAGTGGAAGCACTAGATATGAGAGTTACAAATCTAAATTTGAAAGAATTAGAATTTTATCCTTTGTGGAAAAAAAGTTATACGTTATACAGTGTGCGTCACTTTTTAAAAATGTTATTTTCTGAAAAAAATCTATTTTCGTGGGAGATGGAAAAATAAGTGCAATTTGATTCCAAAAATTTTGAAAAAAATATTTTTAGAATCTAAAGACAAAATTTGATGAGACTCTAGTTTGCACCATCTTCAAATTCCTCATAGTTTAGCCGCTATAGCTGCCTGAATGTGAAGATTTAGTTAAAAATAATAATTTCAGTGTGCAGTTTGGCCAAAAATTATAAACCACTATTATGGGATCACCCCATAGCATGATTTAAAACATTCATTAACAATAACCAAAATGATAAGAATAATCCATATAAAACCATACATGAAAAGATAATAAATTAATCATGAAGATATTAAGTACATATTTCCATAGATACACATAACATCAACAATATTTACAAATGGTAGTTCAAGAATGATTTACATGGTATGATAATACATTACATCATTCTGATAGTGCATCTCAATGAACACATATACAAAATTACATTATAGGTCTTCCCAATGCATGTGGGAGTGATACATCAAGCCATATAATACATTTCGAGTAAAAATATACATCTTATAACACATGAATCCTGGATCAAACTACATCAGCAAAACTCTACACTAAATGGTACAACTGCATCATAAGGGGACCCAACAGGGTGCGTAGCAGGTTCCACCCAACCACCCCCATTCTAAGAGTAAATAAGGAAGGAACCCCAACCAAGCACATCCAAATAGTAAGGCAAGACTAAACTCCATACATGAAAAGCAAGAGAACACAAGATATATCTCATAACAACAATAAATATCCAAAACATAATAATAGACCACTTCCAGAGGACTTCAATAAAGCAAATCAAAGGAATACTAGAGGAGAGTGTCATTGCATGTCCTCACATGGATTATTCAAAGAACCTATCACAAGGTGCCACCTCGATCTATAGTTATCGTGAAAGCCAATCTCAAGGTGCCATTCCATAGGGTTACTCATGCAGAACCGTTAACCTCTCATGAGGACGAGGCAAAGATCATGCCAACCACAGCCTTCTTGGCCCACCTTTAGTCTATGATAGCACTAACAGGAAGACGAGGCATCCATAATTATCTTATTAATGCTTAACTACCCACCCCCTAATTAATTACTTAGGTAATCACTTATTACTCTAACTCTACTGTGGGTTACCTTGACAACCCCTTTGTGTGCTGACCCCCACGTAGAGCCATTCTCCCTAGAACCCAAAACATAAAATCCAACACCAAGGAGTTGTACCACAAGAACACTGAATCAACAAATGGAACATCTGCGAGGAAAAGCCATCTTGCCAAAATAATAAGAAACACATCCATAAAATGGTACAACCCATGTGTAAACTCAAGTTAGAACTATTGCCAAGAATAGGAATAAATATCCAATTAATTGATCAAATATAAGCATCAATTTGCCCACCTTTAGAAGTCCCTAACCACAACTTAAGCTCATACAGAAGGAAAGACTAACCCAAGGGCTTTTTCCCACAATACAAAATCCCAATTAAGAGAAAACCACAATTGATTCAATGAATAATCTTGAGAATACACAATTACGTAAAACAACGCCATATAATACATTTCAATACACAATAATTTCATCAAGAAAATAATTAAATTAATTTACTCGAGAATATTCAACATAATTTAAATCACATAGTCTATCTCTAATTTACTGGATTACACTCTATATATAATAATATAAATATATCTACATATATATATATATATATAAATATATATACATATATATTAATATTAATATAAATATTGATATTAATATATATATATATTGATATCTATATATAATATAAAAAAATGAATTTAATGAAAATTGAATTAAAAACAAGTTTTTTAAGAGCAGACCCACACAACCTATCCTGCATACTTTCCTATCGGAGGCCGCAACCCACATGGTTGCATCCAGTAACCTTCACTACTGAGCGCAGCCTTGACTATTGTGCGCAACCTATGGTCTGTGCATAGTACCATAGGGGTCGGGGGTGGTACGACGGCCGCCGACCACTCCCCCACATAAATAAATTTTGTTTTATAATTTATTTTTTAATTTTATTTCTTCCTCCAAAACATAAACTTAGAATATGTACTATATCAAAAATAATAGATATATATATATATAGGTGTATGTATAATTATATTTTCTCAAATAATACAAAATAAATAAACAAATAGGATAGCTGACACGGGTAGCGGAGTTGGCTTGAGGCTATGGGATGGCTCCTCATGGTCTTGGGTTCTATTCCGCTCTCGTTACTTACCCGGTGGTTTGTGGTAGCCGGCGCTGCTGACCACCCTCAGGGACTAGTCTCGCTCCCCCCCGCTCGCCTCTAAGTGACGCTGGGCGGGGGGGGCCGCGGGGACACCCTGAGTTAACAAAAAATAAAAATAAAATAAACAAATAGGATGAAAACTAGTCCAACTCATTTTCCTTCAATCACAGAATAAATATGGGTATACAATTTTAATACCCTAATAAATTTATTTTCTTTCAAATCAAGAATTTTAGCAAAAAGATTTATTGAAGAAATTCAGAAAAAATTTCAATAGATTTCTACATAACACTTAAGGTTTAACACATTTTTTTTTTTCTAAAAGAAAACCCTCTTTCAAAAACAGAGAAATTGATTTTCAAATATGGCAGACATGATTGTTTTTTTTTTGTTTCCCTTACAAAACAATGAATTAATAAATCAAAAGAAATAATAATTTTAAAAGAACCTAGAGTCCTTTGTTTGATTTCAAATCCACCAGCACGACAACCCTTCTTCCTCTTTCAAAAATAGAATCCCTCCACAGTTCCTTCTCCAATTCCTTTCTTTAGCTTACTTCTGGATCAATAATCTATTTCCCTTACCAAGAACATTTTTTTACAGAGAAACACCAATTTTATTTTTTTTCTTTTTTAGACAAAATCCAAAAGCCCTTCCTGTATGTGTGTAGAAACTTCTCTTTTCTCACAATAAAATAAGGAAAAATAAATGAAGATCTTTTTAAAAAAAATTAAAAAAAATCCAACCCATCCATTGGTTCTTTTTATTGCTTTAAAAGCTCACACTTATCTCACAATTTTTAATTAAAAATTCATTAATTTCACATTTATTCTCACATGATATTATCCTTAGATTTTATAATATTAATATTTTGAATAAGACAATTACAATTATCACAAACATTATTTATTTATATTAATTACTCTATCCTTTTTAATTAATTAAATATCTTTTAATTTACAATATTTTAAATCCAACATTTAACTAAATTACAATTACATACAATTAATCATATCTACAAGACAACATTAATTAATCCGATATAAAATAATGATAAATTAAATAAAAACTATCCACAAATAAATAAATAAACAACAACAATACTAAGATGAAGACAATGTCAAGACAAGGACACTGAAAGACTCACAATGAGGTGATGGACTTGGGATGGGGAAACTTCCTTATCAAATCCATTTTTCAACATCATACCCTTTGGGTTAATTTAATGCTCACCTTGTCCTCCTGAAGTAGGTGGAATTGAGACTTTGTTCCTGCAATTCTTGCATACAAACAAATTTCATGTAGCATTTAAATATCCATTGCAAACACAACATGAAAGGTAATTGTGGGGTAGCAGGGCACTCACAAGTGAGTGATGCTACTCCATCCTTTCACCAAGACTCACTAGAAAACACATCAAAAACCATAACAACATAGAATCACAACACCATCACATATATTCTTAAGGAAAACCTTAGCATAACCAAATAATATAATCACCATATAATGTATCAGCAATCATCATAGTAATGCCAGGTGCAACTAACCAACCAAACTATGAATCCACACACAACTAAGTCGGTGAACTAATCACCATCACAAACCAAGTACCAAACCAACACATAAGAGTACCAAAGAGTATCAAGGAGTATCAAAGAGTATTAGAGTATCAGGAACATGAGGGGTATTACATCCTACCACCTAGAACATGGCTTACTTCTGGAAGCCAGTAAATAACTATAGGTATGCCAAGCTCTAATATGGGATGGATCCTCCCATGTCGCCAAAGTCTCATAATTTGGGTCCCACTAAACCCACACTTGTTCAATATCTCTGCCCCTGAGGGAGAGTCTCTAATGTTGTAGCATGCCCACAGGCTTGAGAGCTAGCTTCTCGTCCTCAACCTATAGAGCATTCCAATCAAGTATATGAGTAACATTAGGATAATATGGTCTAAGGACTGTTACATGAAAAACATCGTGAATCTGTGACAAAATGGGTGGCAAGTCTAGGCAGTAGGTAACAGGACCAATTATTTCTAGCACCTCAAATGGCCCTGCAAAGCGGGGCACAAGCTTAGAACCCTTTCCATAACGAATAGGGCTCTTCCATGGACGTACTCAAAGAAACACATGATCACAAACTACAAACTGTCGATCAAGTCTATGTGCATCAACATACTTCTTCTACCTATCTTGAGCTACTACAAGATGCTCTCACATGCAAGTTACTTGTTGTTCGATATGTCAAAGAATTTCGTGTCCAAGAAGAAACATGTCCTCTAACCGATCCAAGCTCAAAGTTGTATGAGAAGGATGATCTTATAAACCCTGAAAAGGAGCCATGTCGATCAAACTATGGTAACCATTGTTGTAGGAAAAGGGTATGTTCAGAATCATCATGGAAAAAATAGGCCCTTAAGTGGCAAAAAATTCAGAAAAATCAGTGTTAGGCAACTTGACATAAAAAATTTGAATAAGTTATCTATATTATTTTTAAAATATGTAAGAATAGAATCTGTAGAAAATTGAATGTAGTTTATAAACTACTAGGTTTATTTAAAAATAAATAAAATCTATTTGGTGAAAATTTGAAATTCCAATGCAGTAGTACTTAAATTTCAGGGAAAAAATAAGAAGTAGGTGTCTATCTGACCACCCTAACCATAATAAAATGATAATATTTTTTTATAATTTTTTATATATAAGTAGAGGACTCATGTCTAGATGTGATGCATATTTTTTTATAATTTTTTTCCATGTAAATAATTAATTATGAATTTTTTATTACAACTTTTTAAAAAATATAAAAACTCATATGTCTAACCACCTTAAGTTGGTCAAAACTTCATGAAATTTATTTTTTCTTTTTTTAATCCTACATTATGTGAAGCATAGAATGTGATGCATGTTTCACATTCAAAAAATATGATAGTGTTTGAAAGTTATAGATGTTTTTCAATCATCCTATCAATCAGGACTTTAGTCATAATTCTAATAGAAAATGAATAATAATTATTTATTAAATTAAAATTAAAGCATAATTTATATTGGTGGAAAGCTGAGAATCTCCTCTAAAAACCCTTTTCGTTTCATCAATTTTGGGTAAAAAAAAGTTGTCAGCCACATACCCTACAAATACCCATAATATTGCCACTTTTTGGCCCCACATGGTCCTGTACATACCCAAAACTTGACCAAGTGCAGATAATCTTCCCAGCATGATTGTTGGTCCATGACATACATGCAGAGCATATCCTTGAGCACTTGATTGAATCTCTCAATCTGACCATCTGTCTCAGGATGGTAGGAAGAACTAAAGTTCAATTGAGTCCCTAAGGACCACTACAAATATGTCCATAGCATAGATGTGAATACCAGATCTTTGTTAGAAATTATTTTTCATGGTATACCATGCAATCGGACAATGTCTTGCATGAACACCTTGGATACTGAAGATGCAGTATAGGAAGATTAGATAGGAAAGAAATGGGCCACCTTGGTTAGTCTGTCCACAATGACCATGATAGCGTCATGCCGCTTGGAAGACATAGGAAAGCCAATAATGAAATCCATAGAGTAATGTCCCACTTCCATTCTGGAAGAAAATGAGGCTGCAACAAACCTGCCAGATGATGATGCTCAGCCTTAACCCTCTAACATTCTAGACATCTAGCCACAAAATCAGCAATATCAAGCTTCAATCCTACCCAAAAATATAGTGAGCATAGATCTGCATACATTTTCTTAACTCTAGAATGTGTTGAATAAGGTGCCCAATGGGCTTCAGTCAAGATTAAGGTGTGAAGACCCTCTGTAGGAGGTACATAAATTTTACTTGCATAGCACAAGAAACCATAAGAATCTAGTGAGTATCCATAAAATTTTCCTTCCAAAGTTTTGCGCAAATCAATTTCAGATTTCACCTCTTGATACCAATTGTTTGAGGAGAAAGCGGTGAGGATCTGAATCCTCAAATCAACCTCGAGAGCCACTGTAGAAATCTCATGTCTACGTCAGCTTAAAGCATTTGTGACCACATTCTCTTTGACCTAGATATACTTCACTTCAAAATCATATTCGCACAAGAATTCCATCCACCTTCTTTATCTTGCATTTAGGTTCAGCTGCGTGAAGATGTATTGTAGACTGCAATGATCCATATGCAACTTGAACCAATTCCTTAAAAGGAAATGTATTCATCTTACCAGAGTATGAACCACAACAACCAACTCAAGATCATCTGTGGGGTAGTTCAATTCATGATCCTTAAGTTTATGGGATTCATATGCAATCACTCGCCCTTCTTGCATCAAAATGACCCCTAAGCCTTCCAAGGAAGCATTCGTACATACAACAAATTCTGCCATAGGATCTAGTACTGCCAAAATTGGTGCACTGGTCAACTTTTCCTTAAGAATCTAGAATGCTAACTGACATTGATCTGACCAAAGAATTTTTTTCCCCTTCTCGTGGAGAGAGGTGATGGGATGCACAATCCTAGAAAATCCCTGGATGAACCACCGATAATAGATTGCTAGTCCCATGAAATTATGAATTTCTAAGACATTTGTGGGCACGGGCCAATCCACAATGGCTTGAATCTTTGCAGGATCCATAGAAATTCCCTCACCTAAAATGACATGACCCAAATATTGAACTTCAGTCTTATAGAATTCATACTTTGCCACATTTGCATACAATTGATTGTCGCTTAAGCACTATAGCACATGTCTTAGATGTTCCTCATGTTCCTCCATAGATTTGGAATAAATCAAAATTTTATTGAGAAACACAAGGATGAATCTATCCAGATATGTTTAGAAAACCCCATTCATTAAGCTCATGAAGACTGAAGGTGCATTTGTTAACCCGAACGACATCATAGTGAAATCATAATGTCTATAACGAGTGTGAAATGTTGTTTTATGGATATCTGGTTCTGTAATCCACAACTGATGATACCCTGATTTGAGATCAATCTTAGAAAATACCTTCACCCCTTTTATCTAATCAAAAAGATCATCAATTCTGGGTAGGGGATATCTTTTCTTCACCATTACTTTGTTCAACTGTCTGTAATCAATACACTGATGGAGAGAACCATCCTTCTTCTTTATGAATATTATAGGTGCTCCCAAAGGGGAAACACTTGGGTGAATATACCCCTTAGCCAACAACTCTTCCAATTGTAGATGAAGTTCTTGAAGCTCCTACATTGTCATTTGGTACAGAGCTCGAGATATAGGCTCAGCGCCAGGTACCAGATCAATCCTGAAATCAATATCCTGCTTTGGTGGTATATCTGGTATCTCTTTTGGAAAAAAATCAAAAAACCCCTTAAGGAGTGGGTAATCATCCAATGACACCCCTCAACTATCCTCTGACTCAAGATAACCCACTAATACTACAAAAATCTGACATACCTACCGGAAAAACCTTTTTAGTTGCATGGTAGAGATCATTCGCAATGAAATGGGCCTTTGAATACCCATGATTTCCAACTCCTTTCTAGAATCATCAATGCACTGCACTACTTTACAACAATAGTCTATCATGGTACTATGTACACTCAACCAATCCATTCCTAAGACAACATCATATGAGCCAAGTGGTAGGATCTGGAGGTCCACCTTAGTTGGCAATGCCCCTATATCTAGACTCCAACCCTAAACAAGCTTCTATACTACTACCTTTGACCTTGAGGACAATTCAACCTACCATTTTACGACTTTCCTAGATGCCACCAATCTACATTGCTATACTACTGAAGGAGATATAAAAGTGTCAGATGAACCAGAATCAAAGAGTATGGAAATACTAGTACCATGCAACACACTTGATGTCTCGATCAAAGTGCCCTGATATTATTCTTGATGATTGTCCACTGCTGCAAACACCTGATGTTCTCTACCTGCATTTCCCACTGTCGGCTTAGAAGTAGCTGGTCTCTAGCTAAAACTTGAAGTACTCCTTTGTGGACACTATCTAGCATATATGTCCCTGCTACCCACATGAGAAACAAGTTTTTCCTCGCCCAAATCCTCTAACACTAGACGGTGCACTTGACTGCTGAAAATTTCCTCGTGAAGGTGTCGACTATGTGCTTTGTGCAGACTACACAAAACGATGTGGTCTATTACACTGCCAACTTCGATTCTTCCTGTTCTGAGATCTGTCTCCCTACTGAGACTGTGATTTGTTCTATTTTTTCTATAACTATTGTTGCTACTACAGACCACCCTTAGAGGGTGCCTAAAAATTTTTGGAAGACCCTAGAGCTTGAGGTTGTCCACGTCTAGAACCAAAACCTGATGTTGGCACACTACCAATCTAAACTAATGTGTGTCCTCCCAATGCCATTGCCAAATTTTCTTCTACTAGATGGGCCTTCTCAACTGCTACCTCCATTTTCTTTGGCTCGAAGACTCTAACTCCACCACTGATTCGGGCGTTTAAGCCCCTAATGAAATGTTGAACCAACATTCCCTCATCATGACCGATTCCTATATATTGCTTCAATTCATAGAATCTCCACTCATATTGTTCAACGGACATCGACATCTACTTAAGGTCATGAAACTCATCTGCCCTACATTACTCCAATGATCAGAAAGGAAGTGAGCCCTAAACCTATCTAGAAATAGCTCCCATGTGACCATGCTGATATCTAGATGTAACTTTTTCTCTTCCAGCTACAACTAAGTGGATGCGAAGCCTCGCAGATGCATGACTGTGCATCAAGCTTTGGTATTGCTACCATAGGGGTGCATCGTGAAGCATCAATCCAAATCAATTAACCATGTTTTCACTTCTAGACCTCCTCTAGAACCATCAAATGTAGGCGGGTGTGCTCTCATAAAGTCTCTCATATGACCAACTAGTGTTGCATCCTGATTTGTTGTTATCTCCCTCTGCCTTAGTGACCTTTCCCTTTCTCTCTCGACCTGCTGCTCCTCCTCCAGCCTGAGTCCCAAATAATCAAGAATCTCCCCCAGAAGGTGCTACGACTGTACATCTAAACTAGGTTGTTCTGTGTTCTCACCACCACTTGACATATTGTTTTGAGGATTCTGTCGTTCCCCATGTTCTTAGCCATGGGTACTTGGTGGTGATGGAATTTGGCGGTTGGCTCCATGAATACCACCTCAACCTCTTCCTCGGCCACAACCTCTACCTCAAGGAATGATCTTGCACAACATTTAGGGTTATGTAAGATCAAGAATTAACGTAAAGGTTGCCTAACAAACACAAACTACCCAAAGAAACTAGTGTTAGCAACCTTGGCTTTGATACCAAGTTGTAATGCCCCGTCATGCAAACCCTAAAGGAACAAATAAAAATAAAACAATTTTTTTTAAAACATAAGGAATGCACTTTAAGTATTCCAACATGACTAATGTTTCAAGTTGCACATCAAAATCCCTTGGGGTACACGAGGTTACATTACCAAACTAACCCATAACTGAGTTAAGAGATGAAACATTAAATTACCAATTACATATCCATTCATTCACATGTCATCATTTAAAACATTCATTAACGATAACCAAAATGATAAGAATAATCTATATAAAACCATACATGCAAATACAATAAATTAATCATGAAGATATTAAGTACATATTTCCACAGATACACATAACATCAATAGTATTTACAAATGGTAGTTCAAGAATGATTTACATTGTACGATAATACATTACATCAATCTGATAGTACATATCAATGAACACATATACAAAATTACATTATAAGTCTTCCCAATGCACGTGGGAGTGATACATCAATACATATAATACATCTGGAGTACAAATATACATCTGATAGCACATGAATCTTTGATCTAACTGCATCAACAAAAATCTGCACTGAATGCTACAACTGCATCATAAGGGGACCCAATCGGGTGCATAGCACGTTCCACCCAACCACCCCCGTGCTCAGAGTAAATAAGGAAGGATCCCTGACCAAGCACATCCAAATAGTAAGGAAAGACTAAACTTCAGACACGAAAAGCAAGAGAACATGTAAGAAATATCTCATAACAAAACTAAATCTCCAAAACATAACAATAGACCACTTGCAGAGGATTTCAGTAAAACAACTCAAAGGAATGCTAGAGGAGAGTGTCATCGCATGACCTTACATGGATCATCCAGACAACCTATCACAAGGTACCGCCTCCATCTATGGTTATCCTGACAGTCTATATCAAGGTGCCACTCCATAGGGTTACTCATGCAGAACCGTTAACCTCTCGTGAGGATGAGGCAACGATCATGTCAACCACAACCTTCTTATCCCACCTTTAGTATATGATCACACTAACAGGCAGACGAGCCATCGATAATTACCTTATTAATGTTTAGCTACCCAACCCCTAATTAATTACTTAGGTTATCACTTATTACTCTAACTCTAATGTTGGTTACCTTGACAACCCCTTTGTGCGCTGACCCCCACGTAGAGCCACTCTCCCTAGAACCCAAAACATAAAATCCAACACCAATGAGTTATACCATAAGAACACTAAACCAACAAATGGAACATCCGCAAGGAAAATCCATCTCGTCAAAATCATAAGAAACACATCCATAAAATGACACAACCCATGTGTAAACTCAAGTCACAACTATTACCAAGAATAGGAACAAATATCCAATTAAATGATCAAATATAAACATCAATTTCCCCACCTCTGGAAGTCCCTAACCACAACTTAAGCTCCTACAGAAGGACAAACTAACTCAAGGGATTTTTCCCACAATACAAAATCCCAATTAAGAGAAAACCACAATTGATTCAATGAATAATCTCGAGAATACACAATTACGTAAAAGAACACCATATAATACATTTCAATACACAATAATTTCATCAAGAAAATAATTAAATTAACTTACTTGAGAGTATTAAACATAATTTAAATCACATAGTCTATCTATAATTTACTCGATTACACTATAACATTGAAAATTTATTTAATTATTTCATAATCTCAACATAAATAAACATCATTATATATATATATATGTATATATATATGTATATATATACATATATATATATATAATCATAAGAAACACATCCATAAAATGACACAACCCATGTGTAAACTCAAGTCACAACTATTGCCAAGAATAGGAACAAATATCCAATTAAATGATCAAATATAAACATCAATTTCCCCACCTCTGGAAGTCCCTAACGACAAATTAAGCTCCTACAGAAGGACAGACTAACTCAAGGGATTTTTCCCACAATACAAAATCCCAATTAAGAGAAAACCACAATTGATTCAATGAATAATCTCGAGAATACACAATTACGTAAAAGAACACCATATAATACATTTCAATACACAATAATTTCATCAAGAAAATAATTAAATTAACTTACTCGAGAATATTAAACATAATTTAATTCACATAGTCTATCTCTAATTTACTTGATTACACTATAGCATTGAAAATTTATTTAATTATTCCATAATCTCAACATAAATAAACATCATTATCTATATATATATATATATATATATATATATATATATATATATATATATATACGTTTTTATGCGTATATACATATATACGTATATATAATATAATAAAAACATATATTAAAAATTATGCATTTAGAACATATTATAAAATTACCTATATTAAGTCTCTATAATTTTACAACTATATATATATATACATGTATATTAATAATAATATAAATATTGATATTAATATATATATATATACTAATCTATCTATATATAATATAAAAAAATGAATTTAATGAAAATTGAATTAAAAACAAGTTTTTATGAATAGACCCATGTAGCATGTACTGCATGCCTCCCTATGGGAGGTCGTAGCCCATAGGATTGCGTCCAACAACCTTGGCTGTTGTGTGCAGCCTATGGTCTGCGCATAGTACCACAGGGGTTGGGTGTGGTACGGCGGCCACCGACCACTCCCCCCCATAAATAAATTTTGTTATATATATATATTTTTAATTTTATTTCTTCCTCCAAAACATAAACTTAGAATCCGTACTGTATCAAAAAGAATATATATATATATTAAAAGGACAGTACATGACATATATATATATAGGTGTATGTATAATTATATTTTCCCAAATAATACAAAATAAATAAACAAATAGGATGAAAACCAGTCCAACTCATTTTCCTTCAATCACAGAATAAATATGGGTATACAATTTTAATACCCTAATAAATTGATTTTTTTTCAAATCAAGAATTTTAGCAACAAGATTTATTGAGAAAACTCAAAAAAATTTCAATAGATTTCTAGAGAACACTTAAAATTTTAACACAGACAATTTTTTCTAAAACAAAACCCTCTTTCAAAAACAAAGAAATTGATTTTCAAATATGGTAGACATGATTTTTTTTTCCCTTATAGAACAATGAATTAATAAATCAAAAGAAATAATAATTTTTAAAAAAATTGGAGTCCGTTTGATTTCAAATCCACCAACATGACAACCCTTCTTCCTCTTTCGAAAATATAATCCCTCTACAGTTCCTTCTCCAATTCCTTTATTTAGCTAACTTTTGGATCAATAATATATTTCCCTTACCAAGAACAATTTTTTTACAGAGAAACACCAAAAACCTATGTTTTTCTTTTTCAGACAAAATCCAAAAGCCCTTCCTGTATGTGTGTAGAAACTTCTCTTTTCTCACAATAAAATAAGGAAAAATAAATGAAGATCTTTTTCAAAAAAAAAAAAAATCCAACACATCCATTGGTTCTTTTTATTGCTTTAAAAGCTCACACTCATCTCACAAATTTTAATTAAAAATTCATTAATTTCACATTTATGCTCACATGATATTATCCTTAGATTTTATCATATTAATATTTTGAAAAAGACAATTACAATTATCACAAACATTATTTATTTAAATTAACTACTTTATCCTTTTCAATTAATTAAACATCTTTTAATTTACAATATTTTAAATCCAACATTTAACTAAATTACAAGTACATACGATTAATTGTATCTACAACATAACATTAATTAATCCCATATAAAATAAGGATAAATTAAATAACAACTATCCACAATTAAATAAATAAACAACAACAATACTGAGACAAAGACAAGGTCAAGATCATGACACTGAAAGAATCACAATGAGGTGATGGACTTGGGATGGGGACACTTCCTTATCAACTCCCTTTTTCAACATCATACCCATTGGGTTAATTTAATGCTCACCCGATACTATTGAATCAGGTGGAATCGAGACTTTTTTCCTACAATTCCTGCATAGAAACAAACGTCAAGTAGCATGTAAATCTCCATTGCAGACACACAATGGAAGGTAATCACAGGGTAGTAGGGTGCTCGCAAGCCGGTGATGCTACTCCATCCTTTCACCACGACTCACTAGAAAACACACCAACAACCATAGCAACATAGAGTCACAACATCACCACATATATTACTAAGGAAAACCATAGTATAACCAAATAATATAATCACCACATAATGTATCATCAACCATCATAGTAATGTCAAGTGGAACAAACCAACCAAACTATGAATCCACACACAACCAAGTCAGTGAACTAATCACCATCACAAACCAAGTACCAAACCAATGTATAAGAGTACCAAAGAGTATCAAGGAGTATCAAAGAGTATCAACAACATGAGGGGTATTACAAAATGCACAATTTTCTAATTGTTTCAATTCATAATCAAGAAAAAAAAGAAATATTTTTCTTCAAATAGCACAAACATTCATTATTCATTTCCTAAATAAAATTGAAATTGAGGAAAAATAATGGAGCCTAGTTTCTCTTGCTGGATGGGGTGAAGATATGATGTTGAGCTCCCAAATCCCAACTTGCAGCTCCAAAACTCTTCTAAAACCCCCAAACAATCTCTTCATACTCGTAATTCAAAACCTTCAAAAAAACTAGATGAAAATCTCCAAAACCATAAAACAATATTCACGGGAAGCAAACAAGACAGTTTCTAGATTAAATTCATATTTCCTGTTCTTTTGCAAAAATAACCAATTTATTAACTACTCTTGGGTGCATGTTGCTACATGGAAACTTTCTTTAATTTAATTATTTGATTTTATATATATTGTTCACTACCATTAATTATATATATATATATACTCAACAACCATATTCTTATTTAATTAAGCCTAATAATCACCTTTACAATATTTTATATTTATTAACTGCAACTTCACATTATAATTTTATTTTTGCATAACTTATAATTATATAAAACCATTTATTTTAACTTATTGGAAATACCTTTTAACTATAAATTCTATTTTAGTGAAGAAATTCATCACAAATATTTAAAAACCAAATTTAATCAAATGGACTAAATATGAAATAATACCTAACCAGAAAGCAAAGTCGAAAATCAAGCCACAAATGACATTGATGAACCAAACCCACCATAAAGACAACACTGTTAGTGTGTGAAAAATGGATACTCATCCTCTTCAAGGATGATGGATGAAATAGGGGACCAAGTGTTCCCTTCGTTGAACAATTACATTAGGTTTAAGGCATGCTCAAACCTGCAAATCCAGGTGGAGTCAATGCCTAGTACCTGCAACCTGCAACACACAAAATGATTGAGCATACACATAATAATAAAATCCAATACACTGTGAAAGGAAATCACAGCGTAGCAGGGTACTCACGAATAAGTAATGTGACATTTTCCCTTTCACCAAAACACATCAAACAGGTAATCACATCAATGCACAACAATCACTAGATAATTACATAATGCTTATAATAAGATTAATCCACATAATCAATTAAGTCCATACACTAGTCATAACATAAACACAAGTAATAGAAGTATAATCAAACTATTGAATCGTAATGGAGATTCCAACATAAAAAAAAAGTGTCATAATGTCTACATAGAAAGCAAAACAATTGTTAGTGTAACATATAGAAAAATGAGGGGCACTACAAAATAAGTCACTGTACACTAAATATTACCCAAGAGAACAACATACACTAGTACATATCTATGTAATCATCCCTAAAGTTCTATCATGTAATCACTGTATAACTTTATTTTTTATTTTTTTTGTCACAAGCCCTATTTTTTGTCATTTTATATTCTTTTAGAAAATACTAGATGATAACAATTAAATGATTGCATTCTTCTCCCTCTATTTCTTAGGATCATAACCGGTTAAAGAATTACTTGTATGTGAATAGACCAATATTGATACCAAAAGAACACCTCATCTAATACTCATACCTTTGAATATCTAATCTCTGTAACTTTTGTAGCCAAGTGTAGCTCATCTAAATTTTGGCACACTAGATCCATCCTCAACCCATGGGGTACACTCAAGGAAAAAGGTTTTGCACTATGGACCAACAAATGTAGTCCTCAAAAGGGGAGCTAATTCAACTCAATGTTCCAAGGGAGAACCAAATTCTTGACATCTATCCATTGGCTAGCATAGGGATGCATCAAGAATAACAATTTTCCCATGTTAAAGAATGGAGGGAATCTCTCAGTGCCAAATGGAGGAGGATCTTAGGCCTCAAGTGAGATTAGCTCCTTATGCACACCCAAACCACCATTACACAACAAGACTCCACACTGAACCAAAAGACACAAAAAATAGGTAATATCATCACACATAATTTAACACGAGGTTATATGCAAGTAGATCATCCTATATTTCCACGTCACCCTTATCCCAAGTTGGATACCCAATATTTCAAACTTGAGTCACAAACATAACCTTCAATGGTTTCTCACAACACATATTAAATGCACTTTCAAAAATTTAGACACACTTATTAAAAACAACACTTAGCCACTTTGAACCACATAGAGACCACTTAGCACTATCAAAGCATGATCTGGTTTACATTGAAAATAGTTATCAATGCCTAAGTACATCACTATCACATTAGATTTTCAAGAAGGAATTCCACTTAATTCTCAATCCACAACACAACTCTCAAACAAACACTAGAACAATAAAGAATTTCACAATATATAAAAAACACAATATATACCACTATGGATAAAATCATTGTGTACAAACATGTTTCAACTTACAGTTCCATTGCACTAAATTTAAGAATCATTATTAGAAAAAGGATAATCAATAATAATTGAGGGTAATTTATCTCATTTCCAATCTTCTACTCTAGAAATATGATAATATTTTGCAATAGTAAAACATCAAATCTTTTCAATAGGACAAATTTTAAAAAAGTAACATTAATCTTTTCAAATTCTAGGAATGTCCTCAACATATGAATAACATTGTGTTAAATTCATAGAAAAAGATCACACTTGTCAAAATTCATTAAGTCAACTAGACAATTTTCACAATTAAATTTTAACACAACAAAAAAATCTACAGTAAGCAACATTCTTAATAAGCAACCCATGTTTTATGGTGCATAGTTATATTTTATTGAATTTTTAATGCACAACCAAGAGAGCATCCAATTATGGTGGCCCACTTTACTACAACAATTGTTAAAGAATTGTTTAAGGAAATGACTCTACATAGTTACCATCTATCTCTATTATGAAGCAAGTTAAAGCGATGAACATAAGTAACTTTAATTAACTACCTCCAAGAGTAAATTTCCCATAAAAAAGTCTATTAATTCTTTGAAATCCAAAAATCAATTTCATGTAATTATATTTCCTTCTTATATCACTTTCTAAATAGGGTTACACGAATTGAAGAATAAATATAATCAACCAAGAATCCAAGTAAAGAGAAACAATGAAAATGAACAATTAGAATTAACATCAAAGATTCTTCAAATAAAATTTTCATAAGATTAAGTGATTCAAGGAAATTTCCCTCCTAAATCAAAACAACTTTCTCCTAACATGAGCAAGAAGACAATAATCACAACATTGTTGGGAATCTAAGATGTTTAAATTCAAGGATGAGAGAGAAAATAATTTCAATTTTTTTTTTTTAACTTGTTATAATTGATGTTCTACTTTTAACCTTTTATTGCAAGACTATGGACAAGATCACTTAATTAATTCTCCCCACAATATCAGAAAATAAAATTTACTCACTAATTAATACATTACACACATTTGGAAAACCACATGATAAAAAAACAAAACTGTCCCTTCCATCACAAACGTGTTGAGAAACTAAAAGTTGGCATTTACATCTAATTTAACAAATTCAATGTAGCTTCTGTCTATTATGAAAAGACATCAAATGAATGGTGTAGCTCCATCTTCAACTAATAAAATAAATCTATTTACCCATTTGCATTATTATTAGTTTTTCCCCAAAGCTCCCAAAGTGTCACAACCTAGTACTTTGATATCTTGTAATGCCCTCACTAGGATTAAGCAAAGAAAATACTACAAAGTAACTAAATAAGAGAAGTAATTAAATAAAATAATTAAAGATAAACTAATTAATTTCAAACTTGTCTAATTTTATGCATTTAATAGCAATAAGGATGATGTCTTGCATGCTCCAAAAGAATATTTTCTCTAGATTTAAATACTTTCTCTACTAATTGAACAATTAAATTTACAAGAAGGAATGACAATAATAATAATAATGATAATGTCACTAAGGAATTTCATATTCATTAATTTATGATGATTTTGATAATGTATACACACAATGTTAATACAAAGAAAATGAATGAATTTTGATTTTAAAGTCAAACACTACTATTCCAACTTTACATTAATTGTCAACATCATTTGTATTCATTTAAACTACACATAAACATGGAACATATTTTGATAAGGTTAGTATTAAATCTTCACAAAAACATTAAGTTAATCCTAAAAGATATTATTTTACCAATAATTAAAAATCAAATAGGTCATCCAAAATAGTTAGTGAAGGTAAAATCAAGATTACATAAAGGTAGAGATGTATAATAGAAACAAATACTAAAGATGCATCATAAGAGGTGAATCAACCACAATATATTTACCTTTCCAAGTGAGCTATTTAATGCCTAATCATTAGAAATGAAGACAATAATTTAAAATATACTTTAAGTCAATATTACAAGCGTAAACTGATAATAAATAAGGTAACAAGAACTTTACCATCCAATATTAAACAGACTAATATCATAGTAGTAAATAACTCAACAACTTGAGATTGATTATGTATATTTTCAATATACACACACAACTAAACATATACACATAATTCATGACTATTTAGTTTGTTAACATTTTTTAGTAACTCTACTTTAATGGATTTATAAGCTTTAACATTATAATTCACAAATTATACCTTATTTTTCTACTTCATAACTCTACCCAAATTATTATTCTTCTTACCAAAATTCTTAGGTGATTTCAATTACCGAATTTTCTTACTATACCTAGTCTCTTGTATGATAAGTTGTTTGAATCACTTTGATATAAATTAAAATAAATTCTTATTCTTGGATTAAATGGAGATATTGTTCATCCACTAATAAACCAAATAAATAATTAAACTCTCTAACAAGAACACAATCCTAAAAATAAGAGGATAAATAAAATCAATAGTTTGAAATGAATATTTCTAAGCACTATACAATTAAGGCTCATAATGGATAACCGGAAACTAAGTTTTTTTAAAAACTAACTTAATAATCCATGTAAGGGTTTTTTCACATGTTTCTATCTTTCTCATTGAATATTTTCTTCAGATATTTCTCTTTCCTACATGATATCCTAACTTGGTTTCACTCAATTTTAATTTTTTTCAATTTGTTTTTTTAGTTTCAAAATAGGAAATTGTAATGTTTTAATCATAAATTCTATTTGGTTTACTAGGTTTCTATAATTTTTGGATATGTTTTACAAGTATTTTATTTATAGGAACCCTTTAAATTTTATCATCCAACTCTTTGTCTTAAAATTCATTGTGAACAGATTTGTAGGACTGTCTTATGACATATTTTTACTATGAATAAGGATAACAATCTTTTCTTAATAAGTGGGTATGTGCAAGATCATGATGGGCCAAAAAGTGGCAATATGATGGGTATGTGGCTGAAGACTTTTTTTTACCCAAAATTGATGAAACGAAAAGGGTTTTTAAAGGAGATTCTCAGCTTTCCACCAATATAAATTATGCTTTACTTTGAATTTAATAAGTAATTATTATTCATTTTCTATTCAAATTATGACTAAAGTGTTGATTGATAGGATGATTGAAAAACATCTATAGCTTTCAAATGGTATCACATTTTTTGAATCCAAAACATGTGTCACATTCTATGCTTCACATACTATGGGATTAAAAAAATAAAAATTGAATTTCAAGAAGTTTTGACCAAGTTAAGGTGGTCAGACATAAGAGTTTTTATATTTTCTAAATTTTGTAATAAAAAATTCATAATTAATTATTTACTTGGAAAAAATTACAAAAAAATATGTATCACATATGGACATGAGTCCTCTACTTATATCTAAAATCTTATAAAAAAATATTATCATTTTATTGTGATTAGGGTGGTTAGACAGACACCTACTTCTTATTTTTTCCTAAAATTTAAGTAGTACTGCATTGAAATTTCAAATTTTCACCATTGAATAGATTTTTTTCTTTTTAAACAAACCTAGTAGTTTAGAAACTACATTCAATTTGATACAGATTCTATTCTTACATATTTTTGAAATAATATAGATAACTTATTCAAATTTTTATGTCAAGTTGCCTAACTCTGATTTTTCTGAATTTTTTGCCACTTAAAGGCCTTTCCATGATGATCCTGCACATACCCAAGTCATAATTGGTTATTTGGGTTAATAAAATTTTTGAATATATTTTTATGAGATTAACAAGTAGAAAAACCTATTAAATTATATGTTTTAATTGCATGTTTATTATTTTTTATGATCAAATACATGAAACTACTTTTAAACGAATTATTGTTTGGCATAGGGGCATCAATATTGTTACCTCAACAAAACCAACGTATTTCTCTCTTGAAATCCATTGGCTGAAAATTCCAAGATATTATTTCTTATTCAACACATGTACCTAAAATACAAAGATCCACAAAGAAGAAAAGTAATATTGGTCAATGGGCTCTACACCCAACCATAGGATTGAGATTCAATCCACCCCCGAGCTACGGTCACATAGCACTTCCACAAAATTACTTTCTACATAGGATCCAAAGCCAAAGTGAAACACATAACATCCACATAACTAAACTTGACACATTACAACCACTAATTACAAGGATTCCTATACAATTTTACCCTTTACATATTTTGCATATCACAACATCTTGCATTCATATTTCTTTGTTTTAATACACAAAAAGGGTATAAATGAAATTAAATAAGAAATGTGGAAAAATAAACCAATGCAAACGCCAACACACTACTTGCAGCCGAACAAGGGATTCAACATCAAATTTCACATAGATTTTTTTTATAAGAAAAATCAATATGACAACAAACTCATTGCAAATCGACAAAGTTAGATAACTAAAACGTTAGACCTCACCAAAAAAAATTTCTATCCAACTTGAGGAAAAATATCTCCAAGCACTCTCTTCCATTGCTCCTCTAAAAACATGGCAAGAACTCCAAAATGAAGAAGGAAAACCAAAAATGAACTCAAGAAAAATCCAAAAAGAAAAAGAGAGAAACCCCCTCCTCCACACAAATACAGAGAATAAATAGAAGGGGAAAAGGAAACCTCCTTCCAACTTCCCAACAACCCTTTCAACTCCAATTTTCATCACTTTTCATAAATGAGTAATTAGAGTGGGTTTTAAACTTTATTAAAGGGGTTTTATGGAATAAAAATACCTCTACCTCACAAACCTATCACCTAGGAAACTTTTTAAAGAATTAAGGCGACATAAGGACTACATAAAATATAAAATAAGTGACCATAATAATAAAGTGACTCATTTGATTAATAAAATGACTTTCACATACACACAACCCAAACCACACAAAACAAGGTTAAGTCACATGCCTATGACAAGACCAATATTTCACAAGGATACAATAAAGGAAGTAGCTATGTGAGCCCCTTATCAACATTGACCAATTTTTACTATTTACTTAACTAAGAATGTGTGTCATTATTAATCATGATTAATAATAATTAAAACAAATGACATATGAATTAAAAATTCCAATAATAATAATCAACTAGAAAATTAGATCCACTAATCTACACAACATACAATTTAACACTCCTTACTCGCATGATACTTGTTATGGAGTCAAAGAAAAAATTGAGTGAATACTTTTTGTTATCAAAATATCACCACATATGTCAATAGAATATTTAAATTATTATGCATACTACTATAAGTAACATTAAATATCAATAATTGTCTTCATAATCACACCTACTCACATCTATAATATTTAATTACCTAATAAAATGTAATTCACTTAATATACATATTAATATTACTAATAACTAAGCATATTAATCATTGCATAATTACATAGACAAAGAATGGAACTCGTCTAACTATCACAAGAATTCACAACAACTATTAGATAGGATTATTCAAGGATATGAACAACTTCATGGTGTAGCAAAAACCATCACTCATGTGTACTATCCAACATGAAATAACATAGAATATAACATATAAATCATCAAAAACTAATAGGATCAACAAGGCCACAATAGACAAGGTCTTATAGTTTTCTACTTGCATTGATTTGCATCTCATATAGGGTTTTATGTTTGCATTTTTGCATTCTTTAAAATATAAAAAAATTGAAAAATTTCACTCATTTTGTAGAGAATTTACATAGCATTGCATGATCAACAACTTAAAGCAGAAAGTTGAATCAAAATTGTATTTCAAATTAAGTCTGTTTTCCTATCATTTAACCTCATTTTACACTTGCATTTCGATCTGATTTTCTAGAAATCTGAAACTATAACTACCAATTTGCAACCAAAATCTGGAAGCATAAATATCAACTAAGAAATCTATAGCTTCATTTTTCAAAATACTTAAGACCCATTCCCCATTGGAAAATGAGTCCTTGATCAAGCTTATTTTTGAATTTCTAGGCATTAAAAACACTTAATTTGCATTCTTTGTTTCTATATCTATATCTTTGTTTCAATTTCTAGAATTTTTGTATTATGCAATCATTCTCTTTAAGGTTAATTGGTCAAAGTAAATTTCATTTCAAAATAAAAATTTGATGAGGGAGGGAGACTCTCCCTTTCAAATATGATCACAAAACTTCACAAACACAACACAAAATTTCTACAAATACATAATAGGAACAAAATTTGGAAGATAAAATCTATAACTTATATTATCTTCAAACATGCAAAAGATTACAAATATTTGAAGCTCATGGGATATTCCGCAATCTTACATGCGACACCTACAAAAAACTTATCTTCAACAACCTCGTGCCAATCCTGAAAACATCTGGGTATGCTAACCTTCCTTCTCCAAGCCTCCTACCATTCAAATCTTCTCCAATATTCTCTCTCGAGCCCCCTGTCTCCTAGGGTTTTTGTTACATACTAACATCACCAACAAACTTCCTTTTCTTGAGCCACACACCATCATCTGACTCCTCCTTAGGATAATTGATAGGGTTTTACCAGATATTCCCTATCCTACCTTGAGCCTCTAGCATTTAATTCATTTGTTACCAGTGAGAATTTTCCATCATTGTCTTCCCACCAACCCTAAGATCAGATATACATTTAATGCTCTCTTTTGACCCTTTGATTTTTTTTATCTCAATTACCTCGTAATCTATTCTGCCACCTTAAAGATAAAATCTTCATTTACATTGGTCACTAGTGTAGTTGGATCAATTAATTTCTTCCACTATGTCAATTTTTTGTCCCAAACCATCATTCATAATGTCGTAGCTATTTCAAATTTTTGCCTTTCAATTATGGCCATTGATCTTCTCTTTCGCACCATGAACCTCAGGCTCTCTGTTCATCTCAACATCTTTAAAACACAACCATTAGATTGTATATCCTTCAACTCAGCACTGTCAATCACCTTTCATTTAATGTACATCATTATGTCAGAGGGACCGACAACCTTCTCCCAGTGACATCACCATTTCTCCCAGAGGAATATTTACATAAGAATTTACTACCCACGGGCCCACAATTCCAGCTCACTACCTCACAATTCACAACAAGGATGTGAATTGCATTATTACCCAAATGATAATCACCATCTTCTTTTACATTTCACCATCTATCCTTGTCCACCCATCGGGTCTAGCCATATGCTTTACATCACACATCGCTAAATTGCCAAAAACCCAAACTTTAGAACCTCTATCGCTTTGTCGCTAAAAATTAGAACTTACAAACCTCTAGTTGGAGGTTGTGGAGTTTTGATAATTTGTGACACACTGACAATGAAGAGATCCCCAAGTTGGAAGGTTTCAAAACTCCAAAAACCCATGAAAAAGGTTGGGGAAACTTGGAAACCTATGACTCCTCACAACCTTGGCCCTTATTAAAATCAAACAAACCAAAATAAAATATTTTTGGTGACACATGATTTCCAGTATGCCATGTATGCTCCTGCATCAAAATTGGAATTACAAGACATAATTTTCAAGTTCTTTCATAGTATAATTAAAAAGTTATCTTGTTTAAAATATGGAAATTGCTATTTATTTTTATATATTTGCATTACATTTCATATTGTTTATTTTTTGTTACCTACTCTCTATTTTCGGTGTATCTTAGGTTTGTGAAATGTGTATGAGCTTCAAAACCTAGTGTACTATTGCCAATATTTTCGTGTGACGTAGTTAGAGACTCATGTCATCTCACGATACATCACTCACCATGGATCTTGTTTTTTCTAACTCTTTCACTCATAGTTTTGACACTAGTCAACCCACTATGGACCATACCCTTGACACTTCATTTCCTATGACCTCTTTATGAACAAAAGGTGTGACTAATGTTGAATCAATGGTTGCTAATTCCCCTCAAGAGAACCTTAGAAAAATGGATGAAGAATTTGAAAAATTACAAAACTTTGTGAGTTCTGAATACATTCTTGTGATAGATAACATGAGGAAACTACTTAAATATAAACAAGGAATAGAAAATTTTCATAGTATCTCTTACATCATTAATCATCACATGAAAAAGTATCTTATAAAACCTTTAGTCAACTTCATTGAAGTTAAACCTCGTAAGGGCCTACCCAATATGTCCCTTGAAATTGCTTTCTCACAAAATGACATACTTAAACATGCACTAGATGGTTCTCTTTACATAGCCAGAAGAATCAATGACAAACCTACTAATGGGATATTGATTGATAATGCCTATATAGAGAATGTGATAACTGAAGAATTATTTTTTGTGCATGAAGATTATCAAGATACTTATGAACAATAGAAAGCATGGATCAAAACACATAATGGTTTTTCTAGCCCTACATTATGTTCTATAACTCTTCCTTTACAATTTGGACCAAAAGGAATGAATGTCTCATTTTTCATCATCCTGATGTTGGATCAATTTTGTGTGAAGCTAGGCTACCCATGGCTTCACTTCATGAATGCCATCCCTTCGGTAGTGCATAAATATTTAAAGTTTCCATTTGGAAAATATATCTTTATTGTGCACCATAGTGGCTTTAATATTGTGTCTTCTTGTGGGAATTTCTCATTGGATTTCTTTTCGCCTAAACCTATGGAACCTACTAAGTCTTGTAAGCACTTCCTTTTCAAATCTTATCAAAAGTCTAAGGAAAAGTGCATAATATAATTATCCCTTAGAAATATGCCTCAACCCATGATTGAGCCTCCCATCATAGATGAAAGCATGATTGAACTAAAATCCCTTCTAGGTAACCAAAACCAACCTATGAAAAATACTTGACCCATTTCCAATGAGAGACCATCAGATAGCTAAATAAGCACCGTTGTGCCTCCTATAATCAAGTAAATTTATAAAGTTAAAGAGAAAGTGGTCGAAAAACCTCTCATGGTTCCTTCTATTCCTTCTTTACAGGAATAAAAGGAGCCTATGGTTGATAAACTCACTTCTAAACAATCAAAACTTGAAAACCGAACAAAAATAAACTAAAATTCTAGAGAGCGTAGGTGTAAACATCGTGCTATTGCTCATTTGATAAAAGAAAAATATTAATCAACAACTAAAAATCAAACAACTCAAGCAATGCATGATGAATCTCCACCTTTTTCACAACAAGAAAATCTTATAACTTGACCATAACAAGAACAAGAATCTTCCATGGATATTACCATTAGACCTCCTATTGTGATTAACTTGGATGATGATGATGAGACTACTAAAATTGATGAGGAAGTGCATAATAATCTTAATATATTATTTTCCTATTCCATGAGTTAGATAATAACAACTATGATGATCCTCTTAAAACAAGTGACTCACCACATGTTGAACTTGGTGATGTTCCTAGTAAAACACTTCTTGTTGTCCATTTGGCTAGTTATCTACCTTCCACTAATGATGAACAAGATTGGGATGTAAACAAACTACTATAGGTTGACTTGCACGTGCTATACTAGTCTTTTCTTTGTCCTATTTTTGTGTTCTTTTTGTGTGATTTCATATGTGTAATGTGATGCCCTATATTGTTTTCTTTTACATGTCTTTATGTTCATTCCTCTATTTATACCTGCATTCTTGTATATGTCATAAAACTTTATCTTTTATTTTTTCTTGTGTTTTCATTTTGGGGATGATGCAAGGTGTTGAGATATTCAAGTCTCTTCCATGTTGACCCAATTTTATTTTTTTAATTTTTTCTCTCTATGTGTCATTCTTCTACTTATATGACTATTTGGGGAATGATAACATTTTCTGAGCTTTATAATAATATTGTAGCAAAGACATGTACACTCACCTCAAATTTATGGATCCCTTTTGTTTTTGGGGATTTTATTTGGTGGCAACCTCTTTCATGACATAACTTCATTTTGAAACATATTCTTGACATAGGGCTTTCCAAATAAGCCTCATGGGTATCATCACAAATTTGTCTCACACTTTCAACCAACTTATTAGCACAAGTGAATTTAAGTATTTTTAACTAAAAAATAATTTTAGTCAAACATATGATCTTTTAAGATTCATTCTAGCTAAGTTATATATTTCCACAACTTTTCCAATTAAAATTGTTGGATAAATACACATTTAGCACCACTTTGAGTCCAATTTACTGAAAAAATAAAATTATTTGGAAAACTTGATGTTTCAACGACTTCTACTTCTATAAAAAATATTTTTTCTAAAATATAAAATATCCTTTTGTAGATCCATAAGTTTAGTTTTCAAAAATGTATATATTTTAATAGTTTAATTATAATTTATAATTTTATTTTTTATTTTTACTAAATGTAGGTTATTAGCAAAAAACATTAGGCTGAATAAAATGTCAAGGAAAAATAGTAAAACTTATAAAAAAAATTTGAAAAAAATATGATGCCCTAGATACAAGAATCTATATTAAGATGGTGTAATTTTTTTTTCTATTTTAGATAAATAATTAATATGAAAGTTGATATTGACTAGAAACAACTAAGTTCTAATACATACACATTTTAATATTTATTTAAATATTTATACTTATCAAAATTGGAAAAAAATATGTGCATGCCATAAAGCTTGAAGTTATAAATACCCACAAAAAAGTTGAAGGGAAAAAATAAAATTTCCAATATAAATATTGACGTGCCATGTAACTTCCTTTTTTAGTATTTTATTAACAATTAAATTATAGTGCTAATTTATAAAAAGCTATATTCAAATAATTTTTTAATTTTTTCAAAAAAATACAAACATAACATATACTAAAAAATAAATATTTTATTATTTTATATCATTTCAAAATTCAAAAAATATATATCACTTTTTAGTTATTTAAATTTAAAAGTTGGATCAATGTTGGTTGTTTCCTTTATAAAAGTGTGACCCAATTTTGTACTTTTACGCTCATATCTTCTTTATTGTTTATCATTGATCATTTGATACTTTAAAGCAATTTTTCATAACATGGTGTTTAGCAATTTATTTAAAGTGGGGGCATACATTGGCATTATCATTTTTTACTATAATTCATGTTTCATAGTGTAGTCTTCTTACTTCATGTGATGCATCTTCTTGTTGTTGGTGTCACTGGGTTTGATGTCCTCCAAGATTGTGACCTTTCTTAGCATATGACATTCCTCTTAGTGGTGATGGTATGCATTGGATTCCCTAAGTTGTGAATCTTTTATCCTTGACTTGTCCTATCTTGGACATGCTAGGTACGATGTTCCCTAAGAGGATACCTTAGATGAACTAAGAAAAACCCCTATGAATATAATATTTGCATGTTTTTTAATGAGTTCCTATAATACCATATCTTCCTATCCTTGTAAATCTTGAAGTTAAAACCTTTTTCATGGCCACTAAGCATAACACATCTTTCTTTCGAATGACATGTTTTTTCATAAGTGCTTAGCATAACATAGCTTGTAAGCCTTATGAAGCTTGAAGTTCATATTGTGTGGTGCCTTATCAAATTTTTCATAGGTATAACTTTTGTATGCTTATTTCAATTGGATCCTAATAACATTCTCTCATCGGTCATCTTCTACGAGCTCACCTAGTGGATAATGAATTTCACTATCTCATGTGAGCACATTTGGTTTGCATAGTGGACAATGGGTTTCACTTGCTTTTTGGAAAAAACAAAAAGGCTTTATCCACATCAAGTTGGAAAAATAGTTGAGGATTGATCCACCTTTCTTTTTCTTTTTCTTTCTTTTAGTCTTTGATATTATATGTTTGTGTATCTTGTCTTGTTGTTGCACATCATACATCTTGTGTGTGTTCCTTTTTTCTTATGTTGGTTTTCCATGGGATCTTAATCCTGGAGGCCTGGCCACCTCCTTGTTATTTTTCATCCTATCTTACTAACATTTATACAATTGGACCACTTCTTTGTGCCTATTTTTCTACTTTAGTGTGAGTTTGACACAAATTCATCCTCTCACTAAAGTGGGGACGAAATGTAGTGTAGAAAAATTTACTCCTTTATATTTTCACACTTTGTTTGGGACCTTTTAAATAAACTGGAATTAATAATGCCTTAATAATCCCTATTTTTCATTTACAAGCCTAATAAATTACATTTTCCAAAGGGGAAACCTCACAATAATTAATTCCAACACATAACACTTTTCCTTGAGCAATGTGTGTTCCAAGAATAGGGACCTAAGACACATTCACCCATGGGTGAATGGGTCCTCCCTAGGGCTTTGAACCTAAATTTAAATTATGTTTTGGTGATATTTTAACATCTGTACATTCAAATTTTAATGTTGGTGTAATACCCCCATGTTTCTGATACTATTTGCTACTATTTGATACTTTTATATGTTAGTGTGATACTGTTTGTGTTGGTGATTAATTCACTGACCTGGTGTGTGTGGATGCGTAGTTTAGTTGATTGCTACATTGGATATTGTTAGTATGATTTATGATTCTTTGTATGTAGAGTTTGGATTATTTTATTATGTAATGTTTTCTCCTTAATGTTTTTATGTCGATGTGATGATTCTATGATGATGTTAATTGAATTCAATATTATATTATGAAGAAATAGATAAGTAATCATGTTAGTATATGATCAGTTTAGTTAGAAATGTATTTCACATTTGATATTGTAATTGTTAGAATAGCTTAGGTGAGAGGAGAGTGTAGCACCACTCGTTTATGAGTGTCCTGCTACACTGCAATTCCTTCTCACAATAGGATGTTTGATTATACATATAAACATGTGTTACTTGACGTTTATTGGTATGCACGATTGCAGGAATAAGTCTCGATTCCACCTACTTCAGCAGGACAGGGCGAGCATTAAATTTACCCAACGAGTAAAATGTTGAAAAAGGGAGTAGGTTTGGAAGTGTCCCCGTCCCAAGTTCATCGTTTGTTGTGAGTCGTTGTGTCATGACTGAAGTTTTGTCCTTGTTGTGTAGTTTGATTGTTGTGTATTCATTGTATTTATGGTTAGCGTTTAATTAATTAATGTTGCATTGTTATTTGATTTATTTGTAATTTAGTAAAATGTTAAATTTAAATATATTGTAATTAAAAAGTATTTAATTAATTAGAATGCAAGGAATTAAATTAAATATTATCCATTTATTAATACTAAATTAGAAAATCATGTGTGGATAATATCTTGATTAAATAATTTATTTTTAATTAAAGAATTGTAGATAAGGGTGATTTTAAAAGCTGTAAAAAGACCAATAAGGAGGGAGGATTTTTTTAGAAAAGAAAGCAGAAGAGCTTTATTGATTCTTTCCTTTTTGATTTATGATTTTTATGAGGAAATTATTGAGACACAAAAGTTTTTCTATGTTATTTTGGGATCTGTAAAATGAAAAGGAAAGAAAAATAATTTTGGGGGTTTTGTGTTTTATGGGTAAAATTATTGTGGATGAAGAAAAGATAGATTCAGAAGTGAGCTAAAGACATGAAGTTGGAAAAGAAGCTGCAAAGGGGTTCCACATTCAAAAGAAGATTATTGTGTTGGATTCTTCACCAGACGAAGGACTCCAGGTTTTCTTTTGTTATTTATTATTATTTATGTTGTTCTTTGAAACAATATATGTTTGTTGTGTTTGAAAAATTCATTGGAAGAAGTTCTGTAATTTGAAATTGTTCATATGAAACCCTTGAGTCTTCTCTCGAAAACTTTAGTAAATCCTTTTTAAATTCTAGCTTAGTAGTGAAAATTATTGTTTTTTGAAATAAAAATCATTTTTGATTGAAGGTTGAATTTGGCATATTAGATATGTAATAGGCTTATTATAAAATTTGCTATTATACTGTTGTTCTAAATCTCTAGTATATATATATATATATATATATATATATATATATATATATATATATTCCTTAAACCATTTGAATGAATATACATTTATCTTATAGATTTAATATTTTGAAGATATTAGATAAAATATATTTAATTTTAAAAATGTTGTGTGATGTTATTGTTCATCTGTATTCTCGTACAAATTAGGGTTTAATATAAATATATACTTTAAAAGTGTCTAAGCAAAATTGATTTATTATTGAAATTAGTTTTCTTTTATTAAATATAATTTTTGTATATATAAGAGAAATGTAAAATTAAAATTAAAATTAAATTTTATATTGTGGGGGGTGGACGGCCAGCCGCGGCCATACCGTCCATGAGCCCCAAGTGGTGGCTACAGTACACAGTCACCACTGACTACGCACAGCAGCCGAGGCTATTGGGCGCAGCCAGTGGGGGTTGCGTACCCCCCCCACGGCCCACAGTACTATGTACTGTGGGTGCTGGCTTCAATGCAGGCCTTTTTAAAATTTTATTTGGTTGTTTTTTTATTAGTTTTAATTAAATTCTTTTTTTTAAATTATGCGTTTTGTGAATTATTTTATATTTATATTTGTATATATATTAATCTATATTAATATATATATATTATATATTATTTAATATATTTTTTCTATATATTATTATATATATATATATATATATATAAGTATATATATATATAAATTAATTGCCAAATTATATAAGGAATTATTTTTAAATATTTAATTTGATATATATGTTGGGATTGTAAATTCATTATAATAATAATTTTTAGAAGTTATCATAATATAGTGAAATTGAAAAGATTAGGAATAAGCTATGTGATTATAAATAAATTGAAT
The DNA here is from genome assembly GCA_007258455.2 of Sequoia sempervirens. Lineage (NCBI taxonomy): Eukaryota > Viridiplantae > Streptophyta > Pinopsida > Cupressales > Cupressaceae > Sequoia > Sequoia sempervirens. The sequence continues at coordinate 680,798,391 of VDFB02000003.1, forward strand.
AGTGTAACGTTATAGTGTAGGGTTGTAAATTTGAAATAAATTGTGTTTGAATTTAATCAAACTATCTTGAGATATTGATTTACAATGTTGGTGAAGTTTATTGTGTTTGTAGTAGTTGACGTTCTATGATTTGTTCACTGGTGAGATTATTTATTTTATTTTAATTAATTTCTTTAATTTTGGTTTAGGTCATGTTGAAAACCCTAGAGTAACATATCAAGTTATAGTAACCCAAGTTGTGTTTAAGACTTCCAGAGGTGGTGATACTGTTGTTTATTTTCAATCTTTTAATTTGATGTTCTTATGAATGGCCTTGGATGTGAAGTAATGTACCATTGGATCGTACTATTGGTGAGTGTTATACAAATCATTTTGGGCGAGAAGGTTGTGCCTCGCAGATGACCCACTTGATAGGTTCCATACTTCTTGACCTTTATGTTGGATATTTTTGTGTTGAGTGTTTAGAGAGAGTGGCTCTAGTGGGGGCCATCGCACAAAGGGGCTGTTAGGGTAACCCACATAGAGTTAGTTTAATCAGTGATAACCTAAGTAATAAACCATGGGTGGGGATTAAACATTAACAAGATAATTGTGATGCCTCGTCTACCTATTAGTGCTATCACAGACTAAAGGGGACCGAGAAGGCCATGGTTGGCAAGGTCGTTGCCTTGTATTCATGAAAGGTTAACGACTCCACATGAGTAACCCTATGGAGTGGTGCCTTGAGGTAGGCTGTCAGGAGAACCATAGATGGAGGCGACACCTTAACCTGGTTGTCTAGAGAATCCATGTAGAGATGGATGTGGCACCTTGTGATAGGATGTCTGGATAATCCATGTTAAGCAATGCGATGCCACTCTCCTCTAACATTCTATTTGTGTAGTTTTGTGGAAGTCCTCTGGAAGTAGTGTTTGGTGTTATGTTTCTTGGTGATTTATAGTTGTTAGTTTTGGAAGTAGTCTTTGATTTTGTGACTTGAGATTTATTGATGATGTGTTTAGTGACTTGTTGTAATTTTGGAAAGTGATTTATTATTATGTTTCATAAGTGGTTTATTGTTATGACTTTTGGTGATTTTTTTGTGGTTTAGTTTCTATGTGGTCTTTGGTGTTATGTTATCTAGAATAGAGTTAGTCTTGTGTAACTATTGATGTGCTTGGTCGGGGATCCTTCCTTGTCTACTCCCAGCACGGGGGTGGTTGGGTGGAACGTGCTTCGCACCCCGTTGGGTTCCCTTTTAGTTGCAGATGTATCTTTTATTGCAGGGTTTTGGCTGATGCTATTGATCCAGTGTTCTTATGTTCTAGATGGATGTTTATACCTCAGATGCAATGTATTTATTGATGTATCATCTCCCACTTGTGATGGGAAGACCTTGATGTAATTTGTTATATGTTTATGATGTTGCAATATCATCTTGATGTAATGTATATTAAGGCTATGTATTCATTCAAGAACTTTCACTTGTAATAGTTGGTTAAGTTGTTGTATCTATCAAAATATGTAATACTTTATATATTTATAATTTCATTCATTGCCATATGTACATATGTTATTAATATGGATATAGTTAATGGATATTTTAAATGATGATATGAGAATGAATGGTTTTACATAATTGTTTAATTATTCTTTATTCTATTATCTTTGTTTTGGGTTAGTATAGTAATGTTACCTTGTGTACCCCAATGGAATTAGTCATGCAGCTTAGTACATTATTATATTGGAATACTTAAGTATGTTATTATGTTCTTTTTAAAAAAAAATTGTTACGTATTTATTAGTTATTTTGGGGTTTGCAGGGCATTACAGTTGGCTTGTAATGTTTAATTTGTGGGAAATTAAGGATATGTACCTATAAATACAAGGTTATTTTATGAATTTAAGGCATCTAGAAAGAGGTGAACTTTCATATCAGAAAATATTGTTTTCAAGGAATTCAAGATCATATTTATCAATGATTTATCGTAGCAATCAAGATCTCAAGCATCATATCAAATTCTTAAGCATCATGCATGTTTTTGGAGCTAACATTATGATGTAGGTTTCAAAGATTCTAGCAAGAATTCAAAGTCACATTTCAAGCATTAAGATTGTAATGCCCGTCGTGCAAACCCCAGAGAATACACACAAAGCAAATATATTTTTTTTAAAATAATTAAATTAAACATGAAATAACATTAACCAAAATCACATAACATATTACATCACATTAACACACCTAGTTCTCTGGGGCACGTGAGGTTACATCACAGCAACTAAACATAAATAAAAGATAATGATAAACCACATAACCATTTATATTATAATAACCATGAATAAATGTACATCCACATAATACAATCATAAGAATCTCTTAACAAACTTATAAATGATCCTAACTATTACATCATCGTTATAATATTACATTACAAGATTTTTATATAAGAATTACAATGGATTTCCCAAACATGTGGGATGATACAATTGCAATGAAATCTGAAATACAAAGTGAACACAGGTACAACTCCAACTGTAGAAATGTTGCGAACAAAGGATGCTGATGGGGAACCCATCGGGTGTAGAGAATGTTCCACCCAACCATGTGAATTATGAATAACTCACCCCCCGTGCTTAGAGGTGACAAGGAAGTTAACTTGACCATGATTATCAAACCGAATCCAAGAAAAACATAGTACAATACATGTAATGCCCGCTGTGCAAACCCCAAAGAACAACCACATAAAAAGCACACAAATTTTTATTTTTTCAAAAACAAATAATCAATATTCCAAATATTAAACAAGCATATACATACTCATATACTTCATTCCCTTACAACACAAATGACATAACCAAATTTGTTCTTTGGGGCACGCGAGATCACATCGAAATAAACATTACAAGTGTCAACACAAAGATATCATACGAACAATAAGGAACTATAAATGTTAACATAACATGAATTCATAGATTCCATCATAAAGTAATACCATGAGAAATTTCACAAAGCCAAGTAAAAATACAAAGTTGATAACTACATTACAACATCTTTTAATTATACATCATATCCATATAGTTTACATCATAGTTCCCAATCATGTGGGATGAATACAATATACAAGATTTATCAATAGAGTATAAAGATCTTCTGGTACAAAACTTCAACAGGATGAGACTGGGCCAACGAACGCTGATGGGGAACCCAACGGTGTGCGGAGCACGTTCCACTCGACCACCCCAGTGCTAAGAGGTGATAGAGAAGTAACCCTGACCAAGATTGTCAACTGACAAGAACTGAGGTACAAACATAACAAGAAGTACCAAACATAGAGCCATAACACAATATTGCAATAAAGACAATACAATAACATCATATCATAGTATCATAAGAGTACAAGATCATAAGTCAAATATCAATGAGATCACACAAGACCACAAAGCAAACAAAAGATGTATCAAGGCAATATTCCATAAATCAATATAAGTCCATTCAACAACAATCTAAACCAACTCCCATAACATACTTCCAGAGGAACACAATAAAGTAAAACACCTAGGCAACTAGGGGAGAGTTTCATCGCATAGTCCTACATGGGCTATCCTATCTATGGCTATCATGTGCCCTTCCTCCCAACTAGAGGCGCCGGTCCATAGGGTGACTCATGTAGAGCCGTAAACCTCTCGTGAAGATGATGTCACTAGCTTGCCGACCACGGCCTTCTCAACCTTCCATTAGTCTGCAGAAGCACTAATGAAGACAAGGCCTCCATTTTAAAATCTTATAATGATATTACTACCCAACCTTCCTAAGTTAATTATTAGGTTTTCACTTGATAACTAACTCACTCGTGGGTTATCCCTTTCCCTTAAATAGGACGTTGACCCCCACAAGGAGCCACTCTCCCTAGAGACAAAACCAAAACCAAAAGGTAACAGGGGTTGTACTGTTCCAATCATGAACATTGAAATGCAACAATAAAAATAATACGCGAGGCATAACCCATCTCGCAAATAAATACCATAACAAAAATCCCACAACTCAGTACACCCCAGAAGCTCATGACAAAAAGATATAAATTCAGCAAAAATCACAATCCTCTAGAAGACATCAGTTTTAACACAAATGGGGTTCCCACATCAATGAAGTGACAATTTCCTGAACCCAACTAATTTACAAAATACAACTCGCACAGGTACACAAATAACTTATTTAAGTTCCACAATAAATTTTGTTTTCACAGTACTCATATTAAAGTAAGGATTAAATAACAGTGCTAACATAAATACATAAATTGTCTTTTAACTTATTACATCATTTGTATATTTATAATTTTAACAAAAGTAATAGCAATTTCTTTCTATTTTCATAATTTTATTACTAAAATAAATTTCTATTTTTACTCAAACCAAAATAGAAACAGTTTGATTACGATAGAATTAATTGATCAATTTACCAGTTAAAAAGATGACTTTCAGTATATAACCAAAATAATTTAATAAACATATATACATATAAATATTTATATATATATATAAATATATTTATTCATTTATTTACAAGCACGAATATTTTAATACATAGAGATTTATCACTCAAAATTTATAACACAGGTTCAAAGTTTTAATGAATTTCCATCGCTATAAAAGACATATGTATATGTGATGCCTGGCCCAACGGACAGTCTACGGACTGTGCACAGTAGTCTGAAAGACTGCCGCGCAAGGCCCACAGATGGCCGGATGGTGGTACGGCCGAGGCCGAACCACCATTCAGTTGGCCAAAATAAAGATATTTAAAAAAAAAACAAAATAAAATTTATTAATGTCAGTAATACGGCCAAACATAGGGTTTTAAAGAATTTTCATTAAATAAATATATATATATATATAATTACATTTATATGTGTATATATATTTATCTATATATATACATATATATGTATTTATATATGTCGAATACAGAGCCTTAAAATATAAATGTATATAAACAAAGCAAATATATACAGATCCAGAGTTCACATTAACAGAATTATTTCTTTTCCCGGGACAGTACAATAGTAACAGTGTTTATTCCCAAAACCCAACCAAAATTTCATTTTAATAAACAACAATCCCGAACCCCAGTACAAATTTCTTATGATTGAATAACAGACCAAAAACATTTCTAAAAAAACCCCGAAGATTTTCTTTCCACACACATTTCATTTCAAACCCCAGGAGGAAATTTCATTCACAAAAAAAAAAACATTTTTTATTTCATTTGTTGCTATAGAAAGAAAATAATTAAAAAGGAGAAAAAGAACTTGGTGTCCTGTGCCTGTAGAGGATCTGTGGAAGCTTTCTCCTGAGCTTGATTAAATCCTTTTTGTAGAGCTATTCCTTCGCTGCCGAAGGTTTCCAGCAACAGATCTAGAACCTCCCTTAGACTGAACCTTCTTCTTCAATAAATTCTCTAGAATAACAGAAAGAGAATGCAATACTCCTCCAAAATGACATAAAAGATTTATGCAAAATTTCTCCAGAATCAGGAAAAGAGGATACCCTCCCCGTACAAAGAAAAACCCCTAAATAAAATCAACACTCATAAAGTCTTTTCCGTTTCCTCTTCCCATGAATACCAGAAGTCACTTCTCCAAAAGTAAATAAAATAATTGTTAACCCAATGATTCCTTTTGTTGCCTTTTTACATGCATTTGCATTTCATTTTATTTATTTATTTTTATCATGCATTTGTTGAAATGAAAACCCATTCCCTAAAAATAATTTTCCTTCCGTTACAAGAATATTGGATTTGACCAATTAAAAATTTAAATATATATAAATCCACAAAATTTAACTTTTTATTTATTTATTTCCACGTACACTTTATTAAATAATCAAATTCCCATTAAAATAATTAAAATCAACCATTTACGAGATTTTCAAAATAAATTTAATATTTTCACAACTACTAACATTTATTTATTTATTTATTAATTTATGCTTTATTTTATTAATTGTTTAATTATTTAAATCACAACATAAAACCATACACCACATTAGATAAGTCATAAAATCACAGTTACATATAAAGACTGACGTAACAACAAAATGGCTATGACCAAGATGCACAAAACCAAGAAGGTACAAGATAGTTGACATCTTGGGACAGGGCTACTTCCATGTCACCTTTGTTCAACTTCCTACCATTGGGTCGGTTCGATGCTCACCCTGTCCTATCAAAATAGGTGGAATCGAGTCTTATTCCTGCAAAGCCTGCATCCAACAAGGTGATACACAACATACATACATATAATCAATTACAAAGCATTGTGAGAAGGATTTGCAATGTAGCAGGGTGCTCGCGAGTGAGTGATGCTACCATGTCCTCTCACCAAATCATATCATCATCTATTGCATTATAGAATTACATCAATTCGCATCAACATCATCAATTACTATTCTCTAGTCTACTGCATTCCAATTAACTCCATCAAAACAATTGTAATAAAAATGTCATTATAATATCCATGGCATCATAAGAGTAATATAATCAGTAACAATCTAAGCTACCATAACATAACATCAATAGTATCATCAAAACCACAATGTGCCAAACAAAACCACGGAGAATTTCAAGAACAAGCAGCAACATGAGGGGTATTACATCCTCCCCCCAAAGAATTCAGCTTACTCCTGGAATCCAGTAAAAAGATAAGGATAAGAATCCCTGATACGAGAGGCATCCTCCCATGTAGTTGAAGCCTCATCATTCGGGTCCCACTGAACCTGTACCTGATCAATTTCTTTACCTCTGAGGGTAAGTCACTGACACTGAAGCATGACCATGGGCTCAAGAGCCAGCTGCCCATCCTCGACCTGAAGAGCATTCCAATCAAGAACATGAGTAACATCAGGAAAATATGGTCTAAGAACAGAAACATGAAATACATCGTGGATCCGTGACAAACTGGGTGGCAAAGCTAAGCGGTAAGCAATAGGTCCAATCCGCTCTAACACCTCAAAGGGTCCAACAAAGTGAGGCGCAAGCTTCGAACCCTTTCCATAATGAATAGGGCTCTTCTGCAGTGCACTCAGAGGAACACCCGATCACCCACAGCAAACTGCCGATCAACTCTATGAGTGTCAGCATACTTCTTCTATCTATCCTGAGCAGCTACAAGATGCTCCTGAATGTGAGCCACCTGCTGCTCCATATCTCTAAGCATTTCGGGTCCAAAAAGCACCCTGTCCTCCAACTGATCCCAACTCAAAGGAGTACGGCAAGGACGACCGTACAAAGCCTAAAAAGGAGCCATACCAATGGAACTATGGTACCCATTATTATATGCAAACTCGACCAAGTGCAGATAGTCCTCCCAATGTGATTGCTGGTCCATGACATACATGCGTAGCATATCCTCTAGCACCTCGTTAACTCTCTCAGTTTGACCATCAGTCTCAGGATGGTAGGCAGAACTAAAATTCAACTTAGTCCCCAAAGACTACTACAAAGATGTCCACAACGCAGATGTGAATACCGGATCTCTATCAGAAATGATCCTCTATGGTATCCCATGCAATCTAACTATGTTATTCATGAACACCTTAGCAACATAAGATGTCATATACAAAGATCGAACAGGGGAAAAATGAGCTACCTTAGTCAATTTGTCGACAGTGACCATAATAGCGTCATGTTGTCTAGATGACATAGGCAACCCAACAATGAAATCCATGGAAATAACATCCCATTTCCATTCTAGAACAAGGTGAGGCTACAACAACCTTGCTGGATGATGATGTTCAGCCTTTACTCTCTGACATTCAAGACATCGAGCCACAAAATCGGTGATATCTTGCTTCATTCCTGTCCAAAAATAAAGTGAACGTAGATCCGCATACATTTTCTTAACTCCAGGATGTGCTGCGTAAGGTGCCCAATGACCTTCTGTCAAAATAAGGGTATGAAGACCCTCTGAAGGAGGTACATACAACCGTCCAGAGAAACACAAAGCACCATCCAAATCCAACGAGTAACCAACAATTTTCCCTTCCAAAGCTCTGCCTGACTCCACCTCAGCTTTCACCTCTAAAAACTGACTATCTGAAGGAAGGGCTGTGAGAATCTGACTCTTCAAATCCACCCCAAGAGTCATTGCAGAAACCTCATGCCTGCGTCGACTCAAAGCGTCAGCCACCACATTTTCCTTACCCTGAATATACTTCACCTCAAAATCATATTCACACAAAAATTCCATCGACCTCCTCTGTCTTGCATTCAAATTCAGCTACGTGAAGATGTATTGTAAACTCAGATGATCTGTGTGCAACTCGAACCGGTGCCCTAACAAGAAGTGCCTCCATCTCACAAGAGCATGAACGACTGTGGCAAACACAAGGTCATGTGTGGGATAATTGAGTTCATGATCCTCTAGTTTCTGAGATTCATAGGTAATCACTCTCCCATTCTGCATCAACACAACTCCAAGACCTTCTAAAGAGGCATCAATACAAACCATGAAATCACCTGTAGGATCCGGCACTGCCAAAATTGGAGTACTAGTCAGTTTTTCCTTAAGAGTTTGGAAAGCTAACTGACACTGCTCTAACCAAAGAAATTTACTTCCTTTCCTCTAAAGTGATGTGATAGGATGCGCAATCCTCGAAAATCCCTAGATGAACCACTGATAATACCCAGCTAGTCCCATGAAACTATAAATTTCTGAGACACTAGTGGGCACGGGCCAATCCATGATAGCCTGGATCTTAGCAGGATCAACAGAAATTCCCTCACTAGAAATCACATGGCCCAAATACTGAACTTTAGTCTTATAAAGTCACACTTTGCCAGGTTGGCATATAACTAGTTGTCCCTTAAGCACTGCAAAACCTACTTTAGGTGCACCTCATGTTCCTCCATAGACTTAGAATAGATCAAAATATCATCAAGAAACATGAGGATGAACCTATCCAAGTAAGTTTGAAACACCCCATTCATTAGACTCATAAAGACTGAAGGTGCATTTGTTAACCCGAACGACATCACTGTGAACTCGTAATGTCTGTACCGAGTGCGAAATGCAATTTTATGAATGTCGGCCTCTGCTATCCGCAACTGATGATACCCTAATTTGAGGTCGATCTTGGAAAATACCTTTGCCCCTTTTTTCTAATCAAAGAGATCATCAATCCTGGGAAGGGGATAATGATTCTTTACTATTACCTTGTTCAATTGTCTATAATCGATACAAACATAGAGAGAACAATCCTTCTTTTTGACAAAGATCACTGGTGCTCCCAAAGGTGACACACTAGGGTGGATAAACCCCTTAGCCAACAATTCCTCTAATTGTAGATGAAGTTCTTGGAGTTCCTGCATGGTCATCCTGTATGGAGCCTGAGAGATAGGCTCAGCTCCAAGCACCAGATCTATCCAGAAGTCCACCTCCCACTTAGGAGGCATACCCAGTATCTCACTAGGAAAAACATTAGAAAACTCTGCAAGGAGAGGGTAATCATTCAATGACACCTCATGGCTAACCTCAGACTCAAGGTCACTAATCAACACTGCAAAGAGCTGACAACCCTGATGAAAACACCTTTTTAACGACATAGCAAAGATCATTTTCAAAGAAATAGGCCTCTAAACACCCACAATTTCCACCTCCTTTCCAAAATCATCCACACACCGCACTACTTTACGGCGACAGTCTATCAAAGCATGATGTGAGGTTAACCAATCCATGCCCAAGACTACATCATAAGAACCAAGTGGAAGAATTATGAGGTCCACCTTAGTCGACATTGCCCCTAACTCTAACCTACAACCTTGCACAAGCTTCTTGACCATAACCTTAGATCCTGAAGCTAATTCAACCTACCACTTTTTGCTTTGCGTTATTGCCCCCAATTTACATTGCTCGACAACTAAAGGAGATATGAAAGAATCAGAAGCACCAGAATCAAAGAGTACTTAAATGCTAGACTTATGCAATAAACCTGTAGTCTCAATGACGGTGCTCTGATGATCCACCTGATGATTATCCACTGTTGCAAAGACTCGGTGAGATCTCCCTGCGTCTCCCACTATCGGCTTGGACATAGCTGGTCTCTGATTAAACTCTGAAGTGCTCTTCTGAGGACACATCCTAGCAATATGCCCCTGTTGCCCACACGAGAAACATCCAGAACCTTGACCAAAACCTCTTCCCTCAGATGGAGCATTTGATTGCTAGAAGCTCCCATGACTAGGTGGAGACTGAAAACTCAATGTGGGCTGCTCCTGACATGCACAATTCTGGTTCTGATCCCTGTGAAACTGAAAGTGGCCACCATGCTGAGAAGTAGCATTCTTGTGCTTCGGTTGAGATTGCTACTCGTGACCCCCTTTTGAGGGTGCAAAATGACTCTTAGAAGGCCCTGCTACCTGTGTCTAACCTCCTTGAGAACCAGCTCCAGGAGTTGGCACACTACCAATCTACACTCCTACATGACCACCCAATGCCATAGCCAAGTTTTCTTCCACCAAGTGAGCCTTTTCGATAGCAACTTCCATTGTCTTTGGTTCGAAGACTTGTACGCCACCACTAATGTGAGCATTCAAGCCTCGCACAAAATGTTGTACCAACATCCCTTCATCATGACTAATCCATGTATACTGTTTCAGTTCATAGAAGCATCATTCATACTATTCTACTGACATTGCCATTTGCTTAAGATTGTGGAATTCATCTGCCCTGCATTGTCTCCAATGATCTGAGAGAAAGCGAGCCCTGGACCTTTCCAAGAAAAACTCCCAAGTGACCATATTGATATCCATATGCAACTTTTGTTCCTCAAGTTGCCACCAAGTGGACGTGAAACCCCACAAATGCATAACAGCACATCGAGCCTTGGTATTACTACCGTAGGAGTACATTGCAAAGCATCAACCCAAATCAATTAACCATGTCTCGGCTTCCAACCCTCCACCAGAGCCATCGAAGGTAGGTGGATGAACTCTCATCAAATCCCTCATATGGCCTGCTAATAAAGCATCCTAATCAACTGAAGGTCCCCTATGTCTTGGAGACCTTTCTCTTTCTCTCTCAACCTGTTGATCCCCATCAGGTCTAGGACCTAATCTATCAAGAATCTCACCCAAAATATGCTGTAACTGACCATCCAATCCTAGCTGATCCAGATTTTGTCCACCACCTGACAGATTGTTCTAAGAATTATGTTGCTCCTTAGACTCAGAACTGTGAAAACTTGGCGGTGAAGGACTCGGTTGGTTGGCTTCACGACCACCACCTTGGCCTCTTCCTCAGCATCTACCTCTACCTCTACCTCTGCCTCTAGGCATGCTTCTGCATAATAAGACAAAGGTACATATGAGCTCAAGAGCCAAAATACAAAGGTTACCTAGTGGACATAACTACCCAAAGACCCCAGTGTTTGCAACCTTGGCTCTGATACCAAGTTGTAATGCCCGCTGTGCAAACCCCAAAGAACAACCACATAAAAAGCACACAAATTTTTATCTAAATTTTAAAAACAAATAATCAATACTCCAAATATTAAACAATCATATACATACTCATATACTTCATTCCCTTACAACACAAATGACATAACCAACTTTGTTCTTTGGGGCATGCGAGGTCACATCAAAATAAAAATTACAAGTGTCAACACAAAGATATCATACAAACAATAAGGAACTATAAATGCCAACATAACATGAATTCATAGATTCCATCATAAAGTAATACCATGAGAAATTTCACAAAGCCAAGTAAAGATACAAAGATGATAACTACATTACAACATCTTTTAATTATACATCATATCCATATAGTTTACATCATGGTTCCCAATCATGTGGGATGAATACAATATACAAGATTTATCAACAGAGTATAATGACCTTCTAGTACAAAACTTCAACAGGATGAGACTAGGCCAACGAACACTGATGGGGAACCCAACTATGTGTGGAGCATGTTCCACTAGACCACCCCCGTGCTAAGAGCTGACAGAGAAGTAACCCTGACCAAGATTGTCAACTGACAAGAACCAAGGTACAAACATAACAAGAAGTACCAAACATAGAGCCATAACACAATATTGCAATAAATACAATACAATAACATCATATCACAGTATCATAAGAGAACAAGATCATAAGTCAAATATCAATGAGATCACATAAGACCACAAAGAAAACCAAAGATGTATCAAGGCAATATTCCATAAATCAATATAAGTCTATTCAACAACAATCTAAACCAACTCCCATAACATACTTCCAGAGGAACACAATAAAGTAAAACACCTAGGCAACTAGGGGACAGTGTCATCGCATAGTCCTACATGGGCTATCTTGTGCTCTTCCTCCCAACTAGAGGCGCTGGTCTCATCTATGGCTATCATGTGCCCTTCCTCCCAACTGGATTTTCCGGTCCATAGGGTGACTCATGCGGAGCCGTAAACCTCTCGTGAAGATGAGGTCACGACGTTGCCGACCACGGCCTTCTCAGCCTTCCATTAGTCTGCAGAAGCACTAATGAAGACGAGGCATCCATTTTAAAATCTTATAATGATATTACTACCCAACCCTCCTAAGTTAATTATTAGGTTTTCACTTGATTACTAACTCACTCGTGGGTTATCCTATGCCCTTCCCCTTAAATGGGGTGATGACCCCCATGAGGAGCCACTCTCCCTAGAGACCCAACCAAAACCAAAAGGTAACAGGGGTTGTACTATTCAATTCATGAACATTGAAATGCAACAATAAAAATAATACACGAGGCATAACCCATCTCGCAAATAAATACCATAACAAAAATCCCACAACTCAGTACACCCTAGAAGCTCATGACAAAAAGATATAAATTCGGCAAAAATCACAATCCTCTAGAAGACATGAATTTTAACACAAATGGGGTTCCCACATGAATGAAGTGACAACTTCCCAAACCCAACTAATTTACAAAATAAAACTCACACGGGTACACAAATAACTTATTTAAGTTCCACAATAATTTTTTTTTTCACAGTACTCATATTAAAGTAAGGATTAAATAATAGTGCTAACATAAATACATAAATTGTCTTTTAACTTATAACATCATTTGTATATTTATAATTTTTAAAAAAGTAATAGCAATTTCTATCTATTTTCATAATTTTATTACTAAAATAAATTTCTGTTTTTACTCAAACCAAAATAGAAACAGTCTAATTACAACAGAATTAATTGATCAATTTACCAGTTAAAAAGATGACTTTCAGTATATAACCAAATGAATTTAATAAATATATATACATATAAATATTTATATATATATAGCTATATATATATATAAATATATTTATTCATTTATTTACAAGCACGAATACGTTAATACATAGATATTTATCACTCAAAATTTATAACACAGGTTCCAAGTTTTAATGAATTTCCATCGTATGTATATGTATACACACGGCTGTACTGTCTAGCAATCTGAAAGACTAGACTAGACTACAACGGCCAGACGGTGGTTACGGCCAAGGCCGAACCACCATTCGGTTGGCCAAAAAAAAGAGATTTTTTTAAAAAACAAAATAAAATTTATTAATGCCATTGGTAATATGGCAAAACACAGGGTTTTAAAGAATTTTCATTAAATAAATATATATATATAATTACATTTATATGTGTATATATATTTATCTATATATATATACATATATATATGTATTTATATATTTAGAATACAGAGCCTTAAAATATAAATGTATATAAACAAAGCAAAGATATACAGATCCAGAGTTCACATTAAGAGAATTATTTCTTTTCCCAGGATAGTACAACAGTACTAGTGTTTATTCCCAAAACCCAACCAAAATTTCATTTTAATAAACAACAATCCCAAACCCTAGTACAAATTTCTTTTGATTGAATAACAGACAAAAAACATTTCTAAAAAAACCCTAAAGATTTTCTTTCCACACACATTTAATTTCAAACCCCAGGAAGAAATTTCATTCACAAAAAAAAAAAAAATTATTTCATTTGTTGCTACAGAAAGAAAATAATTAAAAAGGAGAAAAATAACTTGGTGTCCTGTGCCTATAGATGATCTGTGGAAGCTTTCTCCTGAGCTTGATCAAATCCTTTTTGCAGAGCTATTCCTTCACTGCCGAATGTTTCCAGCAATAGATCTAGAACCTCCCTCAGACTGAACCTTCTTCTTCAATAAATTCTCCAGAATAATATAAAGAGAATGCAATACTCCTCCAGAATGACATAAAAGATGTATGCAAAATTTCTCCAGAATCAGAAAAAGAGAATGCCCTCCCTGTACAAAGAAAAACCCCTAAATAAAATCAACACTCAGAAAGTCTTTTCCGTTTCCTCTTCCCGTGAATACCAAAAGTCACTTCTCCAGAAATAAACTAAATAATTGTTAACCTAATGATTCCTTTTGTTGCCTTTTTACATGCATTTGCATTTCATTTTTATTATTTTTTTAATCATGCATTTGTTGAAATGAAAACCCATTCCCTAAAAATAATTTTCCTTCCATTACAAGAATATTGGATTTGACCAATTAAAAATTTAAATATATTTAAATACACAAAATTTAACTTTTTATTTATTTATTTCCACATACACTTTATTAAATAATCAAATGCCCATTAAAATAATTAAAATCAAACATTTACGAGATTTTCAAAATAAATTTAATATTTTTACAACTACTAACATTTATTTATTTATTAATTTATGCTTTATTTTATTAATTTTTTAATTATTTAAATCACAACATAAAACCATACACCACATTAGATAAGTCATAAAATCACAGTTACATACAAAGACTAAAGTAACAACAAAATGGCTATGACCAAGATGCACAAAACCAAGAAGGTACAAGACAGTTGACATCTTGGGATGAGGCTACTTCCATGTCACCTTTGTTCAACTTCCTGCTATTGGGTTGGTTCGATGCTCGCCTTGTCCTATCGAAATAGGTGGAATCGAGTCTTATTCCTACAAAGCCTGCATCCAACAAGTTGATACACAACATACATACATATAATCAATTACAAAGCATCGTGAGAAGGATTTGCAGTGTAGCAGGGTGCTCGTGACCGAGTGATGCTACCCTGTCCCCTCACCAAATCATATCATCATCTATTGCATTATAGAATTACATTAATTTGCATCAACATCATCAATTACTATTCTCTAGCCTACTGCATTCCAATTAACTCCATCAAAACAATCGTAATAAAAAAGTCATTATAATATCCATGGCATCATAAGAGTAATATAATCAGTAACAATCTAAGCTACCACAACGTAACATCAACAGTCTCATCAAAACCACAATGTGCCAAACAAAACCACGGAGAATGTCAAGAACAAGCAGCAACATGAGGGGTATTACAATACAACTCAAGGTATATAATGACATAAACATCCATCTTCACGAATCCACATAATAAAAATAAGCTATGAAATTCATCACAATTAAACAAGGCATTAACAATAGAACAAGTCACCAAAGAACATTCATAAATCATTTTCACAAGAATCTGAATCAACAATAAGAGTACAAATCTAGTAGAACCGAAACAACATCCAAAATACATTTCCAGAGGCAATAAGCAACAAGGAAAATAGGTGTCTAGTGGAGAGTGTCATCGCATAGCTCTCATGGGATCCCCTGGCCCTTCCTCCAACTGAGGCGACGACGCCCATCTATGGAACCCCTAGCGCTTCCTCCTACTTGAGGCGCCGACACCATAGGGTAGCTCATGCGGAGTTGATAACCTCTCATGAAGATGAGATTACAACTTTGTCAACCATGACTTTCTCAGTCTATCATTAGTCAATGATAGCCCTAATGCATAGACGAGGAATCCAATGTTTATTATCTTGTGTGTTTTACTACCCATCCCCCTAAATTCTATTTTTAGGTTATCACTTGTTTAACTACTCTTACGTGGGTTCACCTGAGCTCTTCCTCCTTCTGAGGTGCCAGCCCCCACAAAGAACCACTCTCCCTAAGACCCCTAACATAAATCAAATCCAGGAAAGGGTTGAACTATAACATAAAAATCATAATAACACAACAAGAACATGCGAGGCATTAACCCTCGTGCACTAATTCATAACCAAAAGTCTTAACAAACCATTCAACCCTTCCAAACATAAACCATTAAGTTTTCAACTCCAAAAGCATAACCAAAATGAGGATAACATTCAAAATTAAACATGCCTCTGGAACAAGGTTTCACCATCAACAACAACTAAAT
Organism: Sequoia sempervirens; assembly: GCA_007258455.2. Lineage (NCBI taxonomy): Eukaryota > Viridiplantae > Streptophyta > Pinopsida > Cupressales > Cupressaceae > Sequoia > Sequoia sempervirens. Next base: position 680,814,651 of record VDFB02000003.1, read on the forward strand.
TCACAATTACACAAGGTTCCCACCGCAATCCAGAATAATAGAAAACCATAATCAAAACACACAAGATAGACCGACAATCCATAGGGTTTCACAAATTAACAACATAATTCACATTTCATCAAGACAAGCAATCCACTTTCATCTTGCACTCAGCCTTCCATGATAAAATTTTACCATAAATATTCCATAATAAAAATAATAACTTTACCCTATTATACAATTTATTCAAAATAATCCATACAACCATATATTCCTTTTAAAATAAAATAAATAAAATAATAAAATAGAACAATATATGTCATCTTTCCTATATATATATATATAGCCACACTGAATGTATAATAATAAAATAATTCATGCCAATAACATTTATTTAGCATTCTTTTTGAAACAAGAAAACATAATAAATAATAATTAAAAAAATAAATACATATTATATATATATATATAACCATAAAAGCAACCCCAAGTGGAGAATGTCCCGGTTGTACAACGGCCCTTATAGCTGCTATACATAGTCTGCGGCTTGCAGGGACAGGGGCGGGGTACGGCCCAGCCATCCCCCCCTAATCCCCATATATAAAAAATATTTATTAAACAGAAACCAAAACATGAGTTCGGCTACCAAACAATTTCAAAAAATGAACCTGTCAAAAGGAACATAAATGCACACAATTAAATATCTGAGTTATATATATATATATATTCGTACTTCTAAAGAAGAGGAATGGTTTTATATTAAAAAAATACAACTGTATATGAATATATATAAGGTAATAACATTTTCAGTAGAAGACAGGATTGTAAAAATAAATAAAAATTATATTTGTATACATATATTATATATATATATAAAGTTGAAGATTTATTTGTCTCAGATAGGATGAAGGATTTTCTTTCATAACAACAAAGATAAATTGAACATTCTAGAAGATGTAATTTTTGAAGACAACAATAAACTTTCAGAAAACTAATTTAATCCCTTTCATTAATTTTAAATTCAATCTAAAGTTTTCTTTTCTCACATGAGTCATATTTTAACTACAATTTTTTTTATTTTCTTTGAACAAAAAGATGGAGAAGGAAACAAGTGGAACCTCGTGTCCTACGCTTAGTTGAGAAGACTGATGATGCTTGCTTGAATCTGATGGCCTCTATGCCGAGCTTCTCATTCCTGCTTCGAAATCTCCTCTATAGAATTCTGTGCTCAAACTCAAATCCGATTCATTGTTCAAAAGACTCTCTAGAATAAGATCAACAAAAGATTGAAAATACCTTTCTAAAACTCTCCTCAAAATATAGCAAGCAAAAGATTGAAATATCTTTCCCCAAAAACTTCAGAAGACTCAACAATACAGAACAATTAACTTGCACAACTCCTGTCTCAATAATCCTCTCTATGTGAAAAACTCTCAAAAATTTCAATTAAATAAATGATATTACCTTTTTTTTTTCCAAAAGCTCTCAAAAATCTTAAATAAAAGAAATTAATTCTTTAAAAGCAAGCTTTTCAGCCAAATCTCAATTCTCATTCGTTCTCAAAACTTTTTCCATTCTTTTATTTTTTTAATTTTTCTATTCTTCAATATTTTTGTTTTAATTTCTGTTTTTACAACTTTACTTGCAAAGCAGACTATCTAATTAATTTAAATAATTTATTCTAATAATTATCCTCAACCAAATAATTAATTAAAAAAATAAAACACAATTTAATATTTTAATTATAATTTAATAAAACACATGACCTTTTTAAAATTAAATAAAACATTTAAATATTTAAATACAAATAAATCTAACATTAAAATAAACAATTTTTACCAACATTTAATTAACTAATTCACAAATTATAAAATATCAACATCAATTAAATACGACAAAACACAAACATGACCCACAAAGAACGACAACTTCAAGAATGTACAAAACAATTTAGACAAGACAGTCTGACATCACTGGACAAGATGACTTCATTGTCACCTTTGTTTCAACATTTAACTGTTGGGCTATTGGTGCTCAGCCTATCCTGCCAAAGCAGGTGGAATCGAGACTTGTACCTACAATACCTGCATATAAATGAAGTCCTGTACATGTGTATACATATATATAAAATCAAAGTATTTCATTGTGAGAAGGAATCACATCATAACAGAGCACTCGCAAACAAGTGATGCTACACTGTCCTTCATCACATCTATCCTAACAATTATAATATAACTGATAAAATAACATTTCTAAACTAACAATTCATCTCATAACATAATTTATAAAATCACTGCATCATAATATAATTTTGAAAATCAACTAATATCACCAACCATAATGTCATATGAAATAATCATGTCCACTAATGGAATAACAACATCATCAAATGTCTAACTAACCAAATCAAACAATAATAGTACCATCATAGTATCAATGTATCAAATCAAAGCATAGAAACTACTGAGTCCAACTAGCAACTAGGAGGGTTATTACATCCTCCCCCCCTTAAATCCGGCTTACACCTGTAAGCTAGAAAACAAGTAGGGGTAGATTCTCTAATACGGGAAGCATCCTCCCATGTCACTGAAGTCTCATCATTGGGATCCAATTGGACTGTACCTGCTCAATATCCCTGCCTCTGAGAATGAGTCTCTTGTGCTGCACCATGGCCATGGGCTCTAGAGCTAGCTGCTCATCCTCGACTTGTAGAGAATTCCCATCAAGTACATGAGTAACATCTTGAAAATACAATCTAAGAACTGATACATGAAAAACATTGTGAATCCGTGACAGACTGGGTGGCAAGGCCAGGCGATAGGAAAAAGGACCAATACACTCTAACACCTCGAACGGACCCATAAAATAGGGTGCAAGCTTATAACCCTTTCCATAACATATAGGGCTCTTCCTAGGACGAACTCAAAGAAACACTCAATCACCTATCGCAAACAGCCAATCAACTCTATGTGCATCAGTAAACTTCTTCTACCAGTCTTGAGCCGCTACAAGATGCTCTCGGATGCGAGTTAATTGCTGCTCCATATCCTGAAGCATCTTGGGTCCAAGAAGAACCTTGTCCTCCAATCAATCCTAGCTCAAAGGGGTATGACAAGGACGACCATACAATGCCTGAAATGGAGCCATGCCAATCGAACTATGATAGCCATTGTTATAGGAAAACTCGAACAAATGTAGATAATCCTCCCAATGAAATTATTGGTCCATGACATACATGCAAAACATATCGTCAAGCACCTGATTGACTCTCTCAGTATGACCATCTATCTCTGGATGGTAGGCAGAACTAAAATTTAACTTAGTCCCTAAGGACTGCTGCAAAGATGTCCATAATGCAGATGTGAATAGCAGATCTCTGTCAGAAATAATCCTGCGTGGTATCCCATGTAATCTAACAATATCTTCCATGAACACCCTAGCCACCACTGAAGCAGTATAGGAAGATCGAATAGGAGAGAAATGGGCTACATTGGTCAACCTGTCAACAGTGACCATGATAGCATTGTGTCGCCTGGAAGACATAGGCAACCTGACAATAAAATCCATAGAAATGATGTTCCACTTCCACTCCAGAGCAAGATGAGGCTCTGCAACAAACCTGCTGGATGATGATGCTTAGCCTTAACTCTCTAACATTCTAGAAACCTAGCCACAAAATCAGCAATGTCACGCTTCATTCCTACCCAAAAATATAGTGAGTGAAGATTAGCGTACATTTTTTTATCTCTAGGATGTGCCAAATAAGGAGCCCTATGAGCTTCAGTCAAAATAAGGGTACGAAGACCCTCTGCAGGAGGTACATACATACGGCCTGCATAGCGTGAAACACCATCCAAATCTAAAGAGTATCCTGCAAATTTACCTTCCAAAGCTCTGCCTGACTCAATCTTTGACTTCACTACTTGATACCAATCATCAGAAGAAAGAGCTATAAAATTTGACTCTTCAAATCCACCTCAAGAGCCACAACGAAAATCTCATGCTTGCATCTACTCAACACATCTGCCACCACATTCTCCTTGCCTTGAATATATTCTACTTCAAAATCATACTCACACAAGAATTCCATCCACCTCCTCTGCCTTGCATTTAGATTCGGCTGCGTAAAGATGTAATGCAGACTAGGATGATCTATATGCAACTCAAATCGATGCCCTAGGAGAAAGTGTCGCCATCTTACCAAGGCATGCACAACTGCGGCTAACTCCTAATCATGAGTGGGGTAATTGAGTTCATGATCCTTCAGTTTCTATGATTCATAAGCAATCACTTGCCCTTCCTTCATTCACACGGCCCCCAAGCCTTCCAAAGAAGCATCTATACAAACAACAAATCACCTATCAGATCTGGTACTGCTAAGATTGGAGCACTAGTCAGCTTCTCCTTTAGAGTCTGAAAAGCTGACTGACATTGATCTAACCATAGATACTTCTTTCCCTTCCTCTGTAAAGAGGTGATAGGGTGAGCCAACCTAGAAAAGCCTTGGACAAATCACCTATAATATCCTACAAGTCCCATGAAGCTACGAATTTCTAAGACATTTGTGGGTGCAGGCCAATCCACAATGGCCTGAATTTTTGCACGATCAACTGAAATTCCTTCACCTGAAATCACATGACCCAAATACTAAAGTTTAGTCTTATAAAAGTCACACTTTTCCAAAGTGGAAAATAACTGATTGTCCCTTAAGCACTACAACACCTGCTTTAGATGTTCCTCATGTTCCATAATAGACCTAGAATAAATCAGAATGTCATCGAGAAACACAAGGACAAATCTATCCAAGTATGTTTGGAACACTCCATTAATTAAGCTCATAAAGACAGAAGGTGCATTCGTCAACCCAAACGACATCATAGTGAACTTGTAATGTTCGTATCGAGTACAAAATGCTATTTTGTGAATATTTGTATCTGCAATCCTCAACTGATGGTATCTCGATTTGAGATCAATCTTAGAGAAAACCTTTTCCCCTTTTATCTGATCGAAAAGATCATCAATTCAGGGTAATGGATATCGGTTCTTCACTATTACCTTGTTCAATTGTCTGTTGTCAATACACAAGCAAAGAGAACCATCATTCTTCTTTACGAAAATCATAGGTGCTCCCCAAGGGGAAACACTTGGGCAGATAAAGCCTTTAGCCAACAATTCTTCCAGCTATAGACGGAGTTCCTGAAGTTCCTGCATTGTCATCTAATATAGAGCTCGAGATATTGGCTCAGCTCCAGGTACCAGATCAATCCTAAAGTCTATATCTCGCTTTGGCGGCATACCAGGTATCTCTTCTAGAAACACATCAGAAAACTACTTAAGGAGAGGATACTGATCCAATGACACCCCTCAACTATCCTCTGACTCCAAGTCACTCATAGATACTACAAAGAGATGACAACCCTTTCGGAAGTACCTTTTGAGCTGCATGGAAGAGATCATTCGCAATGAAATGGGTCTTTGAACACCTATGATCTCCACCTCCTTTCCGGAATCATCCAAGCACCGCACCGCTTTATGGCGACAATCAATCATAGCATGGTGTGCACCCAACCAATGCATTCCCAAGACGACATCATGAGCTGAGTGGTAGGATTCTGAGATTTACTTTAGTTGACAAGGCCCCTATACTCAAACTACAATCCCGCACAAGCTTCTCTACAAAGAGCTTTGACCCTGAAGCCAACTCAACTTGCCACAAGTCCACATCGCTCAACCACTAAAGGAGATATAAAGGAATCAGATGCACTAGAATCAAAAGGTATAGAAATGCTCAAATCATGTAACACACCTGAAGTCTCAATGATGGTGTTCTGGTGGTCTGCCTGTCGATTATCCACTGCAGCAAATACACGATGAGATCTCCCTACATCACCTACTATCGGCTCTGATCTAGCTGGCCTCTGATTAAAACCTGAAGTGTTCTTCTGAGGACACAATCTGGCAATGTGCCACTGCTGTCCACAAGAGTAACACCCAGTACCCCGACCAAAACCTCTACCCCCTGATGGAGCATTTGACTATTGGAAACTCCCTTGACTCAGCGCTGACTGGAAGCTAGGTGCAAGCTATGCAAAACATTCTTGCCGAGCTTGGTTCCTATTCCTATTCTGATCCCTACAAAACTGTGAATTGCCACCATGTGGAGATTGGAAGTTCTTATGTCTCGACTGCTGCTACTGAGCTTGCTGGTGCTGATGACCCCCTTTCAAGGGTTGAAACCTATTTCTAGAAGATCTTGCTCCCTAAGACTGACCTCCATGAGTGCTAACACCTGGGGTAGGAACACTGCCAATCTGCACTCCAATGTGACCACCCAAGGCCATGGGTAAATTTTCCTCCACCAAGCAAGCCTTCTCAACTACCATTTCCATCATCTTCAGCTCAAAGACTCGCACGCCACCACTAATGTGGGCATTAAGGCCCTGAACAAAGTGTTGTACCGACATTCCTTCATCGTGGCTAATCCCTGCATACTGCTTCAATTCATAGAAGCATCGCTCGTACTGTTCCACTGACATAGATAACTGCTTGAGATTGTGAAACTCGTCAGCCCTGCGCTGCCTCCAATGGTTTGAGAGGAAACGAGCTCTAAACCTGTCTAGGAACAACTCCCAAGTTACCATACTGATATCAACGTGCAATTTTTGTTCTTCAAGATGCCACCAAGTAGATGCAAAGCCTCGTAGATGCATAATCGTGCACCAAGCCTTGGTATTGCTACCATAGGGGTGCATGGCGAAGCAATGATCTAAGTCAATTAGCCAAGTTTTGGCTTCCAAACCTCCTCCAAACCCATCAAAAGTGGGAGGGCGTGCCCTCATCAGATCTCTCATATGGCTTTCTATGACTGCATCCTGAACCACATCTGTATCCCTTTTCCTTGGTGACCTTTCTCTCTCTCTCTCTCTCCACTCGGTGCACCTCATCTAGCCTGGGTCCCAATCGGTCAAGAATCTCTCCATGTATATGTTGTAACTGACCATCTAAACCAGGCTGTGCTGGATTCTACCCACCTGACGAAATGCTGTGAAGACTCTATTCTTCCTCATGCTCGAAACATTGGGAACTAGGAATTGAGGGACTTCACTGGTTTGCTCTACGACCACCACCACGACCTCTTGCTCGGCCATGTCCTCCACCTCGAGGCATAATTGTGTGCAACAAGATAAAGGTACATGTGAGCTCAAAATTCAAACACAAGGTTTCCTAATGGACTTAACTACCCAGAGACCCTAGCGTTTACAACCTTGGCTATGATACCAAGTTGTAACGACCATCGTGCAAACCCCAAAGAACACACACAAAGCAAATAATTTTTTTTTAAAAAAAAATTAAATTAAACATGTAATAACATTAACCAAAATCACATAACATATTACATCACATTAACACACTTACTTCTCTAGGGCATGCGAGGTTACATCACAACAACTAAAAGGAAATAAAAGATAATGATAAACCACGTAACCATTTATATTATAATAACCATGAATAAATGCATCCACATAATACAATCATAAGAATCTCTTAAAAAAGTTATAAATGATCCTAACTATTACATCATCATTATAATATTACATTACAAGCTTTTGATATAAGAATTACAATGAATCTCCCAAACATGTGGGATGATACAAGTGCAATGAAATCTGAAATACAAAGTGAACACAGGTACAACTCCAACTGCAGAAATGTTGCAAACAAAGGATGTTGATGGGGAACCCAACGGGTGTGGACCACGTTCCACCCAACCATGTGAATTATGAATAACTCACCCCCCATGCTCAGAGGTGACAAGGAAGTTAACTCGACCATGATTGTCAAACCGACTCCAAGAACAACATAGTACAATATAACTCAACGTATATATTGACATAAACATCCATCTTCACGAATCCACAATAAAAACAAGCTATGAAGCTCATCACAATTAAACAAGGCATTAACAATAGAACAAGTCACCAAAGAACATTCATAAATCATTTTCAAAAGAATCTAAATCAACAATAAGAGTACAAATCTAGTAGAACCAAAACAACATCCAAAATACATTTCTAGAGGCAATAAGCAACGAGGTAAATAGGTGTCTAGTGGAGAGTGTCATCGCATAGCTCTCATGGGATCCCCTGGCCCTTCCTCCAACTGAGGCACTGGCACCCATCTATAGATCCCCTAGCCCTTCCTCCTACTTGAGGCGCCAACACCATAGGGTAGCTCATGCGGAGTCGATAGCCTCTCATGAAGATGAGATTACGACTTTGCCGACCATAGCCTTCTCAGTCTATCATTAGTCAATGATAGCCCTAATGCATAGACAAGGAATCCAATGTTTATTATCTTGTGTGTTTTACTACCCATCCCCCTAAATTCTATTTTTAGGTTATCACTTATTTAACTACTCTTACGTGGGTTCACCTGAGCTCTTCCTCCTTCCGAGGCGCCGGCCCCCATGAAGAGCCACTCTCCCTAAGACCCCTAACATAAATCAAATCCAGGCAAGGGTTGAACTATAACATAAAAATCATAATAACACAACAAGAACATTCGAGGCATTAACCCTCTCGCACTAATTCATAACCAAAAGTCTTAACAAACCGTTCAACCCTTCCAAACATAAACCATTAAGTTTTCAACTCCAAAAGCATAACCAAAACGAGGATAACATTCAAAATTAAACATGCCTCCGGAACAAGGTTTCACCATCAACAACAACTGAATTCATAATTACACAAGGTTCCCACTGCAATCCAGAATAAAAGAAAACCATAATCAAAACACAGAAGATAGACCGAAAATCCATAGGGTTTCACAAATTAACAACATAATCCACATTTCATCAAGACAAACAATCCACTTTCATCTTGCACTCAGTTTTCCACGATAAAATTTTACCATAAATATTCTATAATAAAAATAATAATTTTACCCTATTATAGAATTTATTCAAAATAATCCATACAACCATATATTCCTTTTAAAATAAAATAAATTAAATAATAAAATAAAACAATATATGTCATCTTTCCTATATATATATAACCACACTGAATAAATAATAATAAAATAATTCATGCCAAATAACATTTATTTAGCATTCTTTTTGAAACAAGAAAACATAATAAATAATAATAATAATAAAAAAAAACATATCATATATATATATAAAACCATAAAAGCAACCCCAAGTGGAGACTGTCACGGCTGTGCAGTGGCCCTTATGGCTGCTGTACACAGCAGTCCATAAGGACTGTTGTACACAGTCTGCGGCCTGTAGGGATAGGGGCAGGGTATGACCCAGCCGTCCCCCCCTAATCCCCATATAAAAAAAAATATTTATTAAACAAAAACCAAAACACAAGCTCGGCTACCAAATGATTTCGAAAAATGAACCAGTAAAAAAAAACATAAATGTACACAATTAAATATCTCAATTATACATATATATATATTCGTTCTTGTAAAGAAGAGGAATGCTTTTATATTAAAAAATACAACTGTATATGAATATATATATGGTAATAACATTTTTAGTAGAAGACAGAATTGTAAAAATAAATAAAAATTATATTTGTATACATATATTATATATATATATATATATAAAGTTGAAAATTTATTTGTCTCAGATAGGATGAAGGATTTTCTTTCATGACAACAAAGATAAATTGAACATTCCAGAAGATGTAATTTTTGAAGACAACAATAAACTTTCAGAAAACTAATTTAATCCCTTTCATTAATTTTAAATTCAATCTAAAGTTTTCTTTTCTCACACGAGTCATATTTTAACTATTTTTTTTTTATTTTTCTTTGAACAAAAAGATGGAGAAGGAATCAAGTGGAACCTGGTGTCCTATGCTTAGTTGAGAAGACTGATGATGCCTGCTTGAATCCGATGGCCTCTACGCCGATCTTCTTGTTCCTGCTTCGAAATCTCCTCTATAGAATTTCGTGCTTGAACTCAAATCAGATTCTTTGTTCAGAAGACTCTCCAGAATAAGATCAACAAAAGATTGAAAATACCTTTCTAAAACTCTCCTCAAAATATAGCAAGCAAAAGATTGAAATATCTTTCCCCAAAAACTTCAGAAGACTCAACAATACAGAATAATTAACTTGCACAACTCTTGTCTCAATAATCCTCTCTGTGTGAAAAACTCTCAAAATTTTCAATTAAATAAATGATATTACCTTCTTTTTTTCCAAAAGCTCTCAAAAATCTTAAATAAAAGAAATTAATTCTTTAAAAGCAAGCTTTTCAGCCAGATCTCAATTCTCATTCGTTCTCAAAACTTTTTCCATTCTTTTATTTTTTTAATTTTTCTATTCTTCAATATTTTTGTTTTAATTTCTATTTTTAAAACTTTACTTGCAAAGCACACTATCTAATTAATTTAAATAATTTATTGTAATAATTATCCTTAACCAGATAATTAATTAAAATAATAAAACACAATTTAATATTCTAATTATCATTTAATAAAACACATGACCTTTTTAAAATTAAATAAAACATTTAAATATTTAAATACAAATAAATCTAACATTAAAATAAACAATTATTACAAACATTTAATTAACTAATTCACAACTTATAAAATATCAACATCAATTAAATACGACAAAACACAAACATGACCCACAAAGAACGACAACTTCAAGAATGTACAAAACCATTTAGACAAGACGGTCTGACATCACGGGACGAGATGACTTCATTGTCACCTCTATTTCAACATTTAATGGTTGGGCTATTGGTGCTCGCCCTGTCCTGCCGAAGCAGGTGGAATCGAGACTTGGACCTGCAATACCTGCATATAAACGAACTCATGTACATGTGCATACATATATATAAAATGAAAGTATTGCATTGTGAGAAGGAATCACACTGTAACAGAGCACTCGCAAATGAGTGATGCTACACTATCCTTCATCACATCTATCCTAACAATTATAATATAACTGATAAAATAACATTTCTAAACTAACAATTCACCTCATAACATAATTTATAAAATCACTGCATCATAATATAATTCTGAAAATCAACTAATATCACCAACCATAATGTCATATGAAATAATCATGTCCGCTAATGGAATAACAACATCAAATGTCTAACTAACCAAATCAAACAATAATTGTACCATCATAGTATCAATGTATCAAATCAAAGCATAGAAACTACTGAGTCCAACTAGCAACTAGGAGGGTTATTACAAAGATCCACATCTATTGAAGCCATTTCATGCAAGATCAACATCAAAATTTCACACTTCCAAATGTTTATTAAAGGGTTTGGTGAGTTGCAATATTGTATTGTTCATTCATCATTCCTTTCACATTTTATTATTTCAATTCAAGGTTTAATTACCTAAACATGGTTTGACCAAGGAGAAACCCCATACACTCAAAACAAACAATTTTTCCCTATTGTGTTTGTGTTGAAGATCTTAGGTTGAAGAAGGAGTGAATATCTTTTGGAGAGCGAGATTGGAAAATTTGTCAAAGTTGTCAATTCAAGGAAACTCACCTATAGATCTAAATTCCAACTTTCTAAAATTGCAACCTACATCAAACAAAATCTACAGAGTGACATTAGAGGCTCCTTAAAGATTTTTGAAATTCCTGATTAAAGATCCATTTGCTCATGGGTGAATGAGTCTGAGATAGCCTCCTGAAAGTGCCTTTTGGTGACAAGTACATAGTGTTTTTCCCTACTAAGATATGTAGAAAGTTTTTTTGTTTCTATTAGTATTGAGCTTTAAATTATTGTTTTATGTTTGAATTATTATAATTGAGTAGATTTACTATTTTTAGTTTTTCTCACAAATGTGTTGTTTAGGCTATAACTCCTATCCTCAAGCAAGAAGAAATTAGTAGAATCCCTCATTGAGTTGACTCACCTAAGGGTTGTAAGTCAATTCTTTGTGTGGATCTCATTTCCCAATGAAATAAAGGAAATAGGTTTATATTTGTTGAACCCCTCTTAGAAAATTAAACATTAAAAACCACCTATTTTCTATTGTTTTAGAAACACAAAAAAAAAATGTTAATACATAGAAACTAAATATCTGAGTCCAAAAGGTATGGAGATATTAGTGTTTAATTTTTTTTCAATTATGAAGGATCATCTCTTGAAATCACAACATAGACATCTAAAATTTTAAAATGATAAGTGAAATTTGTTACAGGGATACATAGATTTACTAGCTAGCAAGTTACACTATGCTATGTGATCATGCAAAATTGCTAAATGATAGGTGTTATAAGGCTAGCAAGTTTTTTTTTAATCATTAGACACGTGGATCTATTATCCAACCAGTTGTTTTTATGCTAGGTTCCCATGTAAAAATTCTCAAGTTCACAAGATAAAAAGATCTATTATGCTAGGTTTGTGGACTATTTGAGAATCATGCCTTAGGGAGAATATAAATTATGAACATCTAAAGGGATAGTTTAAGCATCGTAGTGAACTAATTGTTAACCAAACCTTGGGGCATGCATAAATTTTTAACATCATGAGGTGTTGAATAAATGCCTAACATCTAATAGGAGGAATTGATAGCCACGCCTCAAGCAGTATTGAAAAACTACCACCACCAAGGGGTTATATCAATAAATAAAAGCTCACAGGATTTGAATGTGTGGCAATATCAAAATGGATAGGGTGATATGTCCCTCCATAAAATGTTAGAATACTTTCTATGATGATATTTTAAGGAAAAGAAGTGGAAGAGGGGATCCTTAGAAAAATAAAACACCTCACAAAATTATTTATCCTTTCCCTCCCATGTGTGTCGAAAAGGACAACCATGCAAGATATTATCATGTTGCTATCCTAGATGAAATATTGTTTCACATAGGATTTTACCACCATGAATTGGAATAAGTAATACACATGAAGCTACAAATCGAACATAGTGAGTACCAACATCATAGGAGATTTTTTATCATATAAAATGAATAGATTCATCAATACATGGAGAGTGATAGCACCACAATCAAAAATTTTATTTTTTACTTGAGGCTTTAAATTCATTGTGGGATGACCATGTAATCAATGATATGCACAAAAAAAATGATTTTATTGATTATTTTTGTGAAATTCCTTACATGTTTGAAGAGGAAGAGTAATCAAGTGGGCTTTGAGAAGCCTCAACAAAATATAATCTTTCTTAAATAGAGGATAAGAAATGATCATTAATCCCTTTTCTTGTGAAGAAAAGCTTACTTTCATACCAAAAGATGTCATAAATATAGTGGATGATTGTGGATGAGATGTAGATGGAGGAGAAATTTGAAAAAATAAACCACTGTTCACAAGATATTGTGTGAGTTTTATAGTATCCTTAATTCATTGTTCCATGTTTTCATTATATCCAAGTTTACAAAAAAAAAAAATTCCCAATTTAGATGATTGATAAGTCTTGTTTAAATTATTATTTGTTGAAAACTAAGTAGTAATATCATCATGAGAAGAATTTATTATTTTGCAGAATGAAAATCCTTTTTGGGTGTTGAAATGTTAGGAGTAGGAGGATATTTGTGAGATATTTTCAACACATTAGGGATAGAAAAATAAAGAGCCTTCACTACCATAATGGGAGGATAGTGTTTTTGTTTTTGTTTATAAAGAAGTAGAATACTAATTAAATAGAAAAAAATGATTCAGGCTTATGTTTAGATAATGAGATTTTGTACACTCCCACAAAAAGGGGGTGCAAAACCTAATGAACCCCAATCGTCACCAAAACATGTTCTTAAAGGTGAATAATTATCATTGTTCAAAGGATTTTTGGTGTTGATATTGGATTATGATGATGTCACTAAAACAATCTTCAACTCTTTAGGCTTTGATTGTGAGATTTTATACTTCCCAATTCAAGTAGGTGTAAAATATAGAGAATCCCAATCATTGTCAAAGAGAAAAATCATAGTATCATTATCATTGGAAGACAATGGTTCAAAATTTGAAGATGGAATCGAAGTAATAAAAGAGGTGGAAATGTTATGTTATTATTTTACTTGTAAATAATTTTTTGTAGTTTCTTTTAGCATATAGACCTTGTTATTATATTCATACTTCAACACATACTAAACAATAGATGAGACTCCCTTCATGGCATGAATCCATAATCTTCCAAAAAGAATATTATATGAAAGAGGATTAGGCATAACATAGATAAGGGTAGGTAAACTCATGAGTCCTACCTCGATTGGTAGCGAGATTGTACACAATAGTTTCTTACCAGTGTTATCAAAACCATGAATATAAGGATTATTGGGTTATGTGAGTCATGTCAACAACAAACTTATGTAAAAGGTAAATACTATAAACATTAAGACCTAATCCATTATTGATTAGAGTATGCTTGATTTTGTGATTATTAATGTTGACAATAGTCATAAGATAATTATATTCGTTTCGGTTGTTAGAAGGAGGAATTTGTATATGAGGGTTAAGGGCAAGGGTTTCTTTGACCAAAGATACTACTTTTTAGGAACTTAAAACTTCAAATGATTTGTCACATTCTATTATGTGTTTTTCTATAGCTTTTTTTGTTGACGAAACTTTGAGATCTAACCCACATAAATTAAAATAGGGGGAAAGGTTATGTTGTATAAGGGATTGCCTCAGTCAAATCACATTTTGGTGTTTCCATTTTTACAAACAAAAAATTATGATGATAATGAGGACTTACACTCGGTTGGGGAATGTTTGAATTAACAATAATTCAGTGTAATGGTAAACAATAATGAATAATGTTACCTTAGGTATGAAATCTCAGTCAGACTGATGTTCACACCATAATTTTCCACAAGAATTTTATTGATAGATGATAAAATTATTTGAAGAATCATAACAGGTTAGTCCACATAACACCATATATCATTGTAGCTAGCATGTAGAGGTTAACTCATATACATATTCATAATAATACCATGATTGATGATAATAATTCCTTGTTCATAATGCCTCTTGATAAGTCTAATATTGAAATGAGAATAAAATTTGTTTATATATACATCCCAACTAATCTTTTTGATTATAGGCCAACCTAAGATCAATTTTAAATGTCCAAGGACTGACACTGAAATCCTATTTATTGAAATAGTGAACCTTTTGGAAAAGGGCACCCTTGCCCTTGATTAAGTGTTTTAGGCCCAATTTTTTTGAGATATTAGGGATTTTAATATGTTTTCCCAATATAACTCTGAAATAAATAATTTATTAATATATTTAATTTTATAGGAAAATTAGGGTGTTAGTATTGTGTGAAATTGTAAATGATGTCAATTTACAAGAATACAACTTATAAATTACTAGTTCAATTGGTGTTTTAAGAAAATTGATCTAAATCCATTAAATTTAATTAAAAGATTATTGAATGGACCTTTTCAAGGTGAAAAAAGGTTGGACTAGAGTTCTCAATGCCCTTGTCCCACCTGATGTCCCCACTACACAAGTTATAATAAGGAGATGCATTTCTCACCTCTACAAGGAAATAAATCTTGTACAATCATTAGAAAGGTGTGGAGTTAGTAGATGAAGTAGTAAAGGAACAATAGGAGAGTGTACCCATGGTAAGCATTGACAATTCTCTATCCAATGTACAAAATGTAAATCTTTTAGTTGATTCTTTTAAAGAATATTCTTGTGGACTAGAGTTAAAATTGGAGAAAGAGATCACCAAGAAGGTGGATGAAAAGAAGTTGGTAGAAATGGTTGATAAATGTGCCACTACATAATAAAATTTAGAAAAATCTCAAGAATGTTTAGGACTATGTAGAGGAGGCCAAATACTTGTTTCATTTTTTCCTAAAATGGCCAAGGTCCACAAAAAGTATAAAGGATAAAATGGACTCCATTGAGTCCCATATTGACATGGAATTTGGTGTTTACAGTCTAGAAAATGATGCAGACGGATCAAGAAGGTTGGAAATTGAAAACCTACATGAACAACTTTTCCACCTATAAGATTAGAGGGAAAATATAATAACATAGTTTGGACATATTAGAGAGATGGTAAATAAAAAGTATACATCTTTATCTAGTGATCTAACAACTACAGAGAAGGCTACAAAGATTATTTTGATACCTAGCATTTCAGATGATGTAGAAGAACTCCTCATTTAGTTTGAGACCCAAAACCACATGCTTGGCATAGCGAAGAAGCAATAGGAAAACATAAAGAAGTATTGGGAGGCACAACTTACAAAATTGTACATGTCAAATAGTAGCAATGTGCCCTCCCCTTGCTAATCTATATTTATTTCTATTTATTTTATGTAATTCAGATTTATTTGTACATATGCAGAAGTTAGAAGATAGTTTCGCTAGGCAATTTTAATTTGGTTTGATGGATAACACTATTATGGGGAGTTGGTCAAGTTTTTACTCTCTCGTATACATATATATCTAATAGGGGGAGTATATGTTTAATTTGGTGAAGAGTTGGTTGATAATGTGTTGATCATCAAAGCTTGTGCATCTCCAATAGTCTTATGGGAAATTCAGAGAGTGGGGGACCAATTTGCACCTCGCTGAATAACCTCTGGGATTTTATAGAAAGTCAACTATTATTTGTGTTAGGAGAAAAAGGTAGAAATAAATGTGAGTAAAACATGAAAATGGTGATGTACCAAATATTTTACAACCTTTCAAACCTCAACTTATTTCCTATGAATGATATAATATACACAAAATGCCACATACCCTTCATTGTTGGGAAGAGAACGAGCAACAAAGGCTAAGTAAAATAAGAGTGCATTCATTCAAATCTCCCCATGGAAAGCACCCATTAAGGTCTGATTAGACATAAGAAAACTCTATAAGATAACAAAAATCTCTAGAAAATTATAGACACCCTTTCTCCCTTTACGATATAATATGAAAAATAACAAACTTTACAGAAATTGGAAAAATTCAACAAAAATAATCCAATTTTTGAAAGTTATAATTCAACATAGAAGCTTAACAACATGGAAATTAGCTCCCAAAAATATCAAAATAAGCTTAATACAATGATTTTAACATGAACGAAAATATAAAGAAGAAATTTGACAAAGGCCATAACATCCATAGTTTCAAAATTTTCTTCTAAATAGATTGAACTTCAATAATAATTGATCTAAAAAACAAAGGTCGAATGCCAATTTGATGATAGTTCGAGTTAAAATATAACATGCCAGAGAATAGCAGTATTTTGTAAGACTTTCTACTTCTAAAAACATAAAATCTCCCTACTAGATCTATCTACTTTGAAAAGGTTCTTGAGGTGACTTCTTTTTTAAATTAAAAAAATCTCTTCTAATTAAGTTACCAACCCCTATTTATAACTCAGAAGAAGAGAACGCTGCCACCAACATTCCAGAAGTGAAAACTGCCAGGTGTCTGCTCTTGATAGACCATGATCTAATCTTAGATCTTGATTAGATCACATCACTCTTTGCTCATTAAGTCCCAAATGTTTTATTAATGGCTTAGATATTTAGCAAATATTTCAATTAGAAAACAATAAGATTCTAACATATCTTGGAAAAAATATGATCGTTCAATCATGCATATTGATGGCGCTAACACAAAGGTTCCACCCTGAAGAAAAGAAACCCACCACATTTCAGCAAAATTTTCCTGAAGAGATCATTCCGCAAAAATAAGAACTGCTTGAATGAATAGATGATGTGTTGTGTGGGAAGACAATCTCAAATTTATGAGAATGGCCTTGAAGAAAATCATGCCAAATAGACACATGTCTTGGCTCACACCCAAAAGGAAAGAGATATACAAAATCCGCACAACCACCATGTGGCGCATTGTGTGCCTTTTAGAGCAGTCTTCTCTTCATTAAGCGCAAAATCTTCCCAAAGCCAAAAAAGGTAAAAGTCAAAAACCAAAAATGATAAAAAGAAAAAATTTCTTTACAGTTCTAGTGACTCATAAGGGGCCTTTGCTTGTGGAGGTGTGAACCTAGAGCTCTGGAAACTCTTGTATTTTGAGGAAGGCGGAGTGTTGTACCTCCCAATAAAAATCAGTGGGCTAGATGAGAGTATAGAGAATTTTGTATGTTGGATCCAACTCAAAAACTTATTTAAAAGAAACACCTCCCCATCTTGATGAAACAAACCCAACATGGTAATAGAGCCAAGAAATGGGAAAGATCTCCTTGATTTTTTTCAACAATGGACGATGGGATTATACCTAGGAGTTCTCTAGAAGTATGGACCTTATGTCTGATTGCATCCATGATCTGCTCAATTGATAGTCCTCCTCCATCTAATGAGAAATGTTAGATGCTATGGTTGTGTTTCTAATATGTGGTTTTCATTGATGTCAAAACTATTATCATTGTTGCATTAGAAGTTGTATATGTCGAGGATATTGAGAAAATTGTAATAAAAAGTGCTACAGGTTGTCAGTGGTGAAGTGAAGCTATTTCTGTCGATGTGATTAGTACATTGTTGTTTTGAGGTTGTGGATGAAAGGGTTTCTTGTTGAATATATCTAGTTTATCCACGTCAAGTTTTTGAGATCCGTGTGAAGATTTGATCAAGTTAAGAAGAATTGTATTTTGACAATTTTTCTGTTATTTTAGTTTGTGTTCCTGAATGAATATCATGTGATTTCAGTTAGTTTAGTTGATGTGGATTCCTCTCTAGTGTTTCATGATGCTTTTGGATGTTTCTAGTTCATTTTCTATCTATGTTGCACATTTGCATTGATTTTTGTACTTGTGATCCAATATTTTTCTCTTGCGTGTTCATGTTTTTCATATTCATGGCCCACTAGGTGTTGAAGTGTGTTTTGAATCTTCAAGAATTAATTAATTGAAGTGGCTCATGTTTGAGGATGTTTTTGGTCTTCATTATGTTGTGGCCGACCTTGGTTGATTCACATGAATAATCTTTATTGATTTGGGTTGACTATTTATAATCATTTTATTATTTCTTTGAGGTTGACTTATAGCGATGTAATTTCTTATTGTGGATATATAAGAGTGATTATTTTATCATTTGAAGGGATGAGTGTTTGAATTTTATGAGTCTTGTGTGTGAATAATGTTCAGATCATTCAAAGGTAGAGCATAGTGAGAAGAAGAGTGAAGAAGAGTGAAAAAGAGTGAAGTTTTCATGAGCTTAATCGGAACTGTAATCAGGCATTAGCATATGCTACTTTTCTTAGTTAAAAATATGATGGATTTAATCAAAAAAATTATGTAAGATAGTTCATCTTCCTTTGGGCAATAAGCCTATTTATATTTTGAGAAGTGAGCTCTAGGCAGTGTGCCTGAATGAATGTGCATTCCCCATTTATATCTTCTTATACTTTTAATAGGGTATAATCTTGTGGAATAACCTCCACCATGGTTTTTCCCCAAATAGGGTTTCCATGTAAAAATATTGGTGTTATGTGTGCTTCTGATGTGTTGTTCATTTATGCTTTCATGATTAATGATTATATTTGAGAATAAGGAAAATAAGTTGAATAAGTTTGAAATTCAGTGGCAACTGATTCACCCCCCCTCTCAGTTGTTTGCCCTTGAGTTTCCAACAATTGGTATCAGAGCAGGTTCCTTGGAAGAAGTTTAGCAACTTGAGGTGATCTAGGATGGCGACTTGTAAGAAGGATAGTCCTATATTTGATGGAAAAAATTATTCTTTGTGGAAGACATGAATGGAGTACCATTTGAGATGCATTGGTGAACCCTACTAGAGCATTACAAAAAATATATATGTTATTCCATAGAATGGTCCTACTACTTTTGTTGAGATCAGGAATGCTAAGTATAATATCAGGGCTAAGGAGACATTGTTGAGCACTTTGACTAATACTAAGATGAAAAATTTGTTGGATCTGAACACTGCTTATGAGATCTGGAAAAAGTTGGAGACCTTGTATGAGGGTGATGCTAATGTGAAGATTGCTGAGCTACAAAGTCTGAAAGGGAAATATGAAAATTTGAAAATGGGTGATGATGAAAATGTTACTACTTTCATGCACAAAGAGTGAATGAACTTGGGTGTGGTATTAGATGTACTAGTGGATAGATAGATGAATCTGATATTATTGCTAAATTGCTTAGATCCTTGCATATTTCCTAAAAAGTCAAGGCTAGTGCTACTGAAGAACTCTTAACTGTGACAAATGTTACCAGAGATATGTTAATTGGAAAGCTTACTTCTTTTGAGTTGAGTGAATTTGTTGATGCCCTTCCTAATGTTGGATTTGCATTCAAGGCCACTACTTCTGGATGAGATAAAAAGAGATATGATCTGAGTGAAAGTTCATGAAGAAACAAATTCAAGTATGAGGATGAAATGAAATAGCTCGATGAAGAAGAAAGAGAGCTTGAATAACTTGAAGCATTGATTGCGAAAAGAGAAGCTAGAGGACATGGTAAGTATAAGGGGAAGTTTCCTATTAAATGTTTCTCTTGCAATAAGATAGGTCATTTTGCATCAAGGTGTCCTAAGAAAGTTTCCAAGCCAAGATATAACAAGCCTAAATTTCAAAATAAGTGTTACTATGATGCTGATGAAGGTGTGACAAATGGTGAATCCAACAAACAAAATGCAAGTGAAGATGAATTTGTATTTATTTCTATCAAGGAAAATAATCTTATGTTTATTGAATCTGCTAGTTGTACAAATGTGGAGAAAGACCTACCTGCTCGAGTTGAAGAAAAAGATGAATGGGTAATTGATAGTGGTTGAACATTCTCATCATATGACAAGAGATAAAAGTAATTTTGTGAGTTTGGAAAAGTATGATGGTGGTGTTGTGAGATTTGGTGATAATATAGCTAGCGTGATCCATGGAAGAGGATGCATTTTTCTTGATGGTAAGCATAATACTGATGATGTATTGTATGTTGAAGGTTTGAAGCATAATATTTTAAGTGTTGGACAGAGGGTTGATAAGGGATACAATCTTCAGTTCATGGATGGTAAGTGCAAAATATTGGGAAATTCTAGAAATGTGATTGCATCGGGTACAAAAACAAAGGGTAATATTTTCCATCTGAGTGCTACTAGTAAAAGTTGTTTGATTGCTCAAATTGATGAAAGCTAGTTGTGGCATAGGATAATGTGTCATGTTAACTTTGATAATATTGTGAAGATAATTTCTACTAAGGTTGTGAGAGATCATCCTAAGTTAATGAACCCTATTAATTCCATATGCAAGGAATGTCAATTAGGAAAGAAAACAAGAATTTCATTTCAGAGTAAACATCACAATTCAAGTGGATTGTTGGATCTTGTGCATAATGATTTGTGTGGTCTTGCTAAAACTAGAAGTTTACAAGGATACATTTATTTCTTGTTGATTATTGATGACTATTCACAGATGATGTGGGATACTTTCTTAAGGGAGAAATATGAAGCTCTAGAAAAGTTCAAGATCTTTAAGGCTATGGTTGAGATAGAGAAAGGTTTGAAGATTAAGTGTCTAAGATCATATAGAGGTGGTGGATTCACTTCTGGTGAGTTTAATTCTTTTTGTGAAGAGCATGGAATAAAGAGAGTTATCTGTACCATGGACCCCTCAACAAAATGAAGTTGTGGAAAGGAAAAATAGAACAATTCTAGATGCTTCTAGAAACATGATGTTGGAAGGTAATGTACCTCATATCTACTAGAGAGAAGCTGTGAGTATTGTTGTGTAGACACTTAACCGGGTACAAATCAAAGGCGATATTGGTAACACATACTTTTACCTATGGATTGTTCAAAAACCTACTGTTAGATATTTCAAGATCTTTGGAAGCAAGTGTTATATCAAAAGAGATGAATATATAGGAAAGTTTGATGCTAGAAGTGATGAAGTAATCTTTCTAGGTTATGCTACTAAAAGGCCTACCAATGTTACAATAAAAGATTAAAGAAAATGGTTGAAAGTCCAAATGTTAAGGTTGATGAAGACTTTGGTACACTATCCAAAACCTTTGGATATGAATTTGATGATTAGAATGATATTACAATCAAAATTCAAAACTCAATTCAAGTTCAAATCATTATGATGAATCAAGAAGATCAAGAGCAAGGTGAAACTGGTGAAAAAAACAAAAGAGAGATCAAAAGAACTTGAAGTTGAAGAACATTATAAGAAGAACTTGAGGTATGTAAGGTTGAATCATTCAGAGAATCAGATCATATGTGATAAGAACAAAGGTGTCAAGAATAGGAGAAGAATTGTAGAAGAATATTGTTTGATTTCAAAGACTGAGCCTAACAATGTGAATGAAGCATGCAAAGATGAACATTGGGTTGAAGCAATGAAAGAGGAACTACAACAAATTGAAAAGAATGATACTTGGATTCTTCCTCCCAGACCTAAGGATAAGAATATCATTGGAACTAAGTGGGTCTTTATAAACAAACTGAATGAAAAAGGTGAAGTGGTTAGAAACAAAGCAAGACTAGTATGTAAGGGATATTCAGAGATGGAAGGTATTGATTTTGAAGAAACCTTTTTTTTTGTTGCTAGAATTGAAGGTGAGAGATTTTTTTCTTCCTTATGCTGCTTACAAAGACTACAAGGTTTATCAAATGGATTTCAAGTCAACTTTTCTAAATGGCGAATTGGAAGAAGAGGTGTATGTTGAACAACTAGATGGATTCTAGTTGACTGAATAGGGAGATATGGTTTTCCATTTGAAGAAAACATTGCATGGACTCAAGCAAGCCCCTAGAGCATGGTATGCCAGATTGGATAAGTAATTGGTGAATCTTGAATTTAACAAAGGTATTGTTGATAGTAATTTGTATTTCAAGAATTATGATAAAGATTTTATTGTGGAATTTCATATTTGGAGGAGATGACAACTTGTGCATGAAGTTTGATAATGCGATGTAGAATGAGTTTGAGATGTCAATGATTGGAGAGATAAAATTCTTCTTGGGATTGCAAATTACTCAGTTAGATAAAGGGATATTTATATCCTATTCCAATTATGTGAAAGAATTGTTGAAAAAATTTGGTATGGAAGATTCAAAGCTAGTTGGTACACCCATGGTGACTAGATGCAAGTTGATAGCTAATGATGATTCTCCGAAGGAAAATTAGACTAGATACAAATCAATGATTTGTGGATTGCTTTATTTGACTCAAACTAGGCCTGATATCATGAATGTTGTATGCATTGTTGCAAGATTTCAAGCAGATCCTAAATAATCTCATGTGATTGTTGTGAAGAGGATTTTTAGATACTTGAAGGGGACGGTTGATTTTGGTCTATGGTATCCAAAATATGATGATCTTACTTTGAGTGCCTTTACTAATGTTTTTTGGGCAGGAGATGTGAATGACATGAAAAGTACTAGTGGTGCAACATTTTTCTTGGGAAAGAAGTTGACTTCATGGTTAAGCAAAAAGAAGAATGCTATTTCTTTATCTACTGTAGAGGCATAATACATTGCTACTGCTAATAATTATACTCAAGTAATATGGATACAATAGATGTTGAAGGATATCGAAGTTGTGTATAAATAGCCTATTATTATATTTTGTGATAACTCAAGTGCCATTAACATTTCTAAGAACTTGGTGTTGCATTCCAAGACCAAGCATATATCTATCAATTTCACTTTTTGAGTGAGAAAGTAAGTGAAAAGGAAGTCAGATTGGAGTATGCTCCTACTAAAGAGTAGATTGTAGAAATATTTATGAAGCCCTTTCCTAAGGATACTTTTGAGTATCTCAGAGGAAAGTTAGGGGTGATTACCCCTCCTAATCAGAACTAAGATGTATTGATTTGCATCAATATATGCATTTCATGATCATATTTTGATCTGGATGTATGTTGTGGTGCCTACTACTCAAGGGGAGTAGTCAGATGTTCAGATGTTTAGGTGTTTAGATATGTGGTTTAGAGCTTGCATAGAAGAGATCTTTTCCATTGATGTCAAAGGGGAGAAGAGTAATGTGAAATATTTCTGGGGAGAAGAGTTAGGGAAAGAAAAGTCAGAACCTAAGGGGGAGTAAGTGTAGTTGTGTTGATGGTATTTTTCACATCATGTGTTGCCATCAATGCCAAAGCACAATATTGTTGTATCTTGTGGTTGTGTTGTTGATATGTGGTTGTCATTGATGTCAACACTATTAACATTGTTGCATTAGAAGTTGTATATGTTGAGGATATTGAGAAAATTGTAACAAGAAGTGCTAAAGGTTTTCAGTGGTGAAGTGAAGTTATTTTTGTCGGTGTGATTAGTACGTTGTTGTTCTAAGGTTTTGGACTAAAAGGTTTCTTTTTGAGTATATCTAATTTATCCACATCAAGTTTCTGAGATCCACGTGAATATTTGTATTCTGATAGTTTTTTTGTTATTTCAATTTGTGTTCTTGAACGAAGATCATGTGGTTTTAGTTAGTTCAGTTGTTATGAATGCCTCTTTGGTGTTTCATGATGCTTGTGGATCTTTCTATTTCATTATCTATCTATGTTGCATGTCCACATTGATTGTTGTTCTCATGATCAGATATTTTCTCTTACATGTGCATGTTTTTCATGTTCATGGCCGACTAGGTGTTGAAGCATGTTGTGGATCTTCGAGAAGTAATTAATTGAAGTGCTTTTTGTTTGAGGATGTTTTTTCAGTATTCACTATGTTGTGGCTGACCTTAGTTGATTCACATAAATAATATTTGTTGATTTGGGTTGACTGTTTATATTCATTTTATTATTTCTTTGAGGCTAACTTATAGCGATGTAATTTCTTGTTGGGGATATATAAGAGTGATTTTTTTATCATTTGAAGGGATGAGTGTGTGAAGTGTATGAGCTATGTGTGTGAATAATGTTTATATCATTTGAAGGGAGAGAATAGTGAGAAGAAGAGTGAAGAAGAGTGAAAAAGAGTGAAGAAGTGTTTATGAGCTTAACCAGAACTATAATCAGGCATTAGTAGATGCTACTTTTCTCATTTCAAAATCTAATGGATTTAATCATAACTTTTCTATAAGACAGTGTGTCTTCCTTTGGGCAGTAAGCCTATTTCTATTTGAGTAGTGAGCTCTAGGAAGTGTGCCTGAATACATGTGCATTCCCCATTCATATATTCTTATACTTTTACTAGGGTATAATCTTGTGGACTGACCTCCACCATGGTTTTTCCCCTAATAGGGTTTCCACATAAAAATCTTGGTGTTATGTATGCTTCTAATGTGTTGTTCATTTATGCTTTCATGATTAATGATCAAATCTAAGAATAAAGCTAATAAGTTGAATAAGTTTGAAATTCGTTGACAATTGATTCACCCCCCCTCTTAGTTGTCTGCAATTTTATTTCCAACAAGAAAAGGGCGGGCAATCCGAAATTAAGCAAAACAATGAAATCTTTTTTGATCTCATTGACCTTTCTATTCAACACTGCACAACATTCTTTTCTTTTTTCCATGAACTTTTAGCAATTGATGAATTCACCTACTTTCCTTGAGGTGGCCCTCTGATCATGAATGTTGGTTCCTCTTAAAGCTTCTTCAGTGGCTTTACATAACCTAGAAATTAGGTTTTCTGATTCTTCAACCTGAGGAGACTTTTTTTGCAAAATTTGGTAACCCACCAGACCAAAATTCTCATCTAATTCCCGAGCATCCCTTAGAAAGTGAAAGATTAGATTTAGAGCAACAACTACAACTATGATCCTTTCCCAATGCGTGAATATCATTTTTTTCAATATCGAGAGGATCCTAGATCCTTGCACTACAAATAATTCCTGATGGAATTAAGATTCACTTCCCTTCATATTCTCCTCTATCTCATTCTTCTCCTAGAGGGTGTTTGTTAATTCAAAGTTCAACCTTCTAACCTCTTGCTCGTGAGCTTGCAAAATAGACTCGATCTCCTACTTCTCTTGCTTTTCTAGGCTCTCTGTTTCCACTTGGGCCTTTCATAAATTGTTGGAAGCCTAAGATCAAACAATGTCCTATTGTTCCTACATTTTTTCTTGGATATGTTGGTATTCTCTATTTTTCTAATGTTTAACATCAAGCTCAACCCTTAAATTTTCTACCTCAGCATAAAGTCAAATCTATTCATTCTGGGCCTCCT
Organism: Sequoia sempervirens; assembly: GCA_007258455.2. Lineage (NCBI taxonomy): Eukaryota > Viridiplantae > Streptophyta > Pinopsida > Cupressales > Cupressaceae > Sequoia > Sequoia sempervirens. The sequence goes on from VDFB02000003.1 coordinate 680,840,705, forward strand.
CAAGAATATTAGTTGCTTCTCCCTTCTAATCTTGCATTTTCTTTACATGACACATTTCCACCTCTTTGCCCTTTATTTTTGCTTACAACCAGCTCACTGTGTGCTTTACATTTACCAAATCATCCTTGTGCTTCTTCAATTTCTTTTTCGAACTTCTCATAATTAGTATAGACCAATTTTTGGATGGCCTTAGATAGAACCTGCTTGTCACGTGGGTGAGTTTCACTTAATTCCAGGCCCATACCTCTGATGTTGTAATCTTTCATCTGCATTTCTCCCCATGGCTTGGATACTAGTGGCTTCATGGTAGCAATCAATAGGGAATTTCATTCTTCATTGAAATAAGCCTCAATCTTCTTAGTAGCTACTGGTGCCACCTTTTTTATGTATACTTTCTATTTTCTAGCTTGCCGGGCTAGATTTGTTGCATTGAAATGACCTCAAAGACTTTGTGGGGTGTTGATACTTTGTGTAACAATGGAAGCACCTAGATGAAGAATGAATAGGGTGATGGATGGAGAAGCCTTGGCTGTATGGGATTGTAGAGAGGTGAAGGGGAGCGTTATCATTGAAAATGATGGGATACCATATGGGGACTATAGAGAGGGAACACCCATTAGAGTGAAAGGGGAAGTGCGAGGAAAAAGTGACATTTTCCAAGAAGTAGATGTATTCAATAAAATTGGAAACATGGACACTTCATATTTTTCAATGAGGCCCTTGATAGGGTGATTAAAGAAAAAAACATAGCTGATGTGGATGATGCTCACTCGGTATGTGGGGTTTCCTCACGGGGATCATTGTTGAATATGGTGGGGGGGTTCATTTAGAATGAAAAGATTAGAATCCATAGATGGAGGAGTCTTTTCCATAGATGGGAGTAAAGGAATGCCCAAAGGTGCAGAGGAAAAAAGAAGAGGGGGAGAAAAACGTACCTGGGCTGCTAAAGGCAAATATCCTAGCAGAGTGGAATCCATTTCTTCCTCTCCTCTGGTTGATGCACCGAGTCCACCTAGGCCTGGAATTGTCTCCTATTTGTATGAGAAGAATTGACAAATCTAGATCCCCTTGTGGTAGATCCCACCGAAACTTGGCCTTCTGTACCCACAATGAACCTCTTTGGGGACCTTTGTGTCCTTTTTTATTTTCCTCAGGTGCTAATGGAGGATATGACCTATGAATATTTTTGTTTCAACCCCCTTCCTTTTGTTAGGCTTGTAAGTCTAAGAAGTGTAAAGTGGAAGCTCTCCCTATTTAATCTTTTGATTAGTCTCAGGATTACTATCCTCAGTGTCAGCCTCTTTATCATAAATTTCATCAAAATATTCATCATGTGGCTAGATCTCTCCATACATGGCATTGAGGCTCTTCATTTTCTATTGAAACCTCAAAAAAATTGCCTTCTTTCTCTGTGACCACCATAGGTGCTTCAATTGTGTACTTAGAGACTTGCTCATTGGAAGGCTTGGCTGATACTCCATCGTCTTGACATAAAATTCAAGCCACAGTGGCTAGTCAAATGGTATGTAGGCTAATTCAATGTATAATTCCATCCTATCTTTGGTCAGCTTCTTTATTCATTTAAAATACACCTGACTCTCATTCTTCACAATTGGGAGGTTCCTTATCAGGTTGTAGCTCCATGCATCACAAATGAGAACAAGGCCCAAGTGTGCCAATTTTTTTGTAAGTACCTCCCATTCCTTGCTTTTTATTAGTGTTACTTGGTTGTTTGTGATGGTAAGGGGAATCAGGTAAAGCCCTACCTTGTTCCTTCCAACACCATAGGCATTTTCAGTGTGAATGTTGATTATAGACCTGCATAAACACAACAAACAATCACATAATTAGATTCATACGCAAGTTAAACCAAAAATTCCCCATAGAATTCATTTACAATGCACAAAATAAGAAATAAATGAAGAACACAACAAACAAATCTATTAAATCCTATTAAAGAAATCAAATTGTTAATCCTATGGGGAAATTGATGCCATTTTGATGTGGAAAATGGCCCTTTCCCAATCCTTTGTAAGCTTTGAGATGACTTGATGAAGATTTGATGCTTCCTTGGAGAGATTCCTACATAACCTAGCTAAGAAATGATAAAAATGGATGAAGAATGGATGAAGTTGATATGAAGATGATAACTTTGCCTCAATTATCCTCCTCAAATGAGCATTATGATTTTGCATTGATTGTGTATCCTGTAAACAATTAGAGAACGCCTCTATTTATAGATATGAATGATGGAGGATTTGAAAGATATGGAGGATGTGGGACAAAAGATAAACCAATGACAAGATGCCACTTGTAATCATGCTAATGGACAAAGGTGGAGCATATTTTTATCAATGTGCCAAAGAGGGGGAGATTTGAAATTCAAAAGATGGCTTGAAGGATTAGGTGAAAGGTGAAGTTAATGTCACATGGCTCAAGAAAAGGACTTGTAAGATGAGTTAAATGCCTTGTTGGAAGGACACATCCTTTTGGAGGGATTTTCAAATTGGGGGAATATTCCAACTGTCGATGCCTTTTTGAAAGTAATTAGAGATTTAAATAATTCAAAATTAATGATTTATTGAGCAAGTGGAAAAAGCTAGAGGATGTGATAATCTTGACTTAGATTTTAGGATTTATTTAAATCAAAATTGAGAGGAATGTGATTTAGAATTAATTAAATAAAGATTAATGATTTATTTAATTAAAGAGAGATGTAGTTAGCTTAAATTAAATGAGAATTGATTTAATTTAATAAGATGACCTTAGATATTTAATCAAATAAAAGGGATTATTTAATTAAATAGAGACTATGAGGTTAATTAAATAAAAATGATTTATTTAATTAACATGAGATGACAACTTAATTAGATAAAATTGATCTAATCCAGTTAAGAGAGGAATTTGATGACAAGCCGAGAAGATGATTCAGGAGGAAACAATGTTCGAAAATCAAGATCAGAAGTGTAATGCCAATCAATGGATTTTCCATGTCTAGATTTTTCCCCTCTTTGAAGCAAGGAACTCATTGCATTGTTTCAAAGAATAAACGTGTTGCAATCAAAATTAAAAAAAAATCCGATTTCAAAATTTTCCCCAATGCTGCCCCGGCGAAGGAAATATGCTGATATGCTACCCCCTTGAGAGATCAATTGAAAATTTTGATTTGAGGGTTGATCTCATGACAAATAGGTTCAAGATCAGTTCAGTTCATATATTTGATGTAGATAGACTCGATGATTTTGATATATTAGACACACTTGACCCTGATTTGTACCATGACAGTTGCATTATTTTCATGATATGTGAAATGATATGAGATGATATGATGATGCATGGATGATATGGATACAAATGAAATTATATGACGATGCTTTTAGGAGTATGCACTGGATGATAAATGTGTGGTTTGTGAGATGCTTAGAATAACCAATCTATATTATGGAATGATGAGATGCAATGCATGTGAGATGATCAATGTTTCCTATATGATATGATATGCATTATGCTGATGATTTTTAGATGCAGGATGGATGCATTGGTGATGATGATCTATGATTAACCATCATGGTACCATGTTAGTGTGGAAAGAAGATAAAAGAAAATAAGGTAAGATAAGAGAATCCAACAAGCCAAATTTATTAGAGATGATGATGATGATGGTTTTCTTACCAAGAATTTAAAAGGGCTATTTACCTTATATTTGATAACACACATAGGTGTGATGCATCAAGGTATAGAGAACCAGGATGGTGTTGCACCTAGTGTGATGGACTTTGACTCAACAATCAGATAGGAGTATCCTTGTTCACACCTGAAATATGGAAACCTTACTAGGATGCACTTCAGGTACTTCAAACATCTCAAACCAAAACATAGAAAGGCAAGCCTTCCTATGTGGCTAACAAAATATCTAAACCACCTTCCATACACACCTAATAAAGCAAGTATTCACCAAGGTTATATTACAAAGTCATCCAACAAGAACAATAGATAAAATGATAATGATCATTTCCCCATTCCTATCTCTCTAAATATTTTTATTAGACATCATCGAGAGGTCCTTGGAATGAGTGCAATAAGATAAATAAACAAGATAAAGTAAAGTAAACAAACAAGCTAATGTTGTTCATTCTGCTAGCCAAGAATAAACTAAAGTGATATCTGATGTTGATGTCCATTGTAGGAAGGATGCATCTTAGGACATGATGATATCAAATGTTTTTGTTATGGGACTGATTGGATGATAAGCTATTGACATAAAGAGTTGACCAACTTGTTTACTTACTGACCTAGACTTGAGATTTTGACATTTTGAGTTTTCACTTTCAATTTGATAGACTTGTTTCTGACTGTTTCACCAAAGGTTGAAGATGAAGATGATTTATTATGAATGGATGTTTATTGTGAGTGAAAGCGAGATGGGGGATGGATAAAATTTTTAGGTTTTTTTTATTTTTTTAATTTGTTGATCTTTTTTGAAATATTTTAAGGCTCTTTTTTGGTATTTTTGAATTTTTGCAAATGTTTTGATTTTCAATTTTTCTAATGTTTTTGGATTTGTGTTGTTTGAATGTTTTTTTATTTTCTTGGTTTTACGAATGTTTTTGTCTTTTTTCGCATGATTTTGACGATTTGGATATGGATATGTGTGATGATATCAATGCTCTATTTTGGGATTTTATTGAAAACTAAGCTAGGGTTGATTGATCAGATTGATTTATTGATGATGATAACATTTTTGAGGATACACAACAATGCAAGGATAGTGTTAAGCAACACAAGGATTAGGATGGATATCCCAAGATGATGAGGGATTGATTGGGTCTAATTGATCAAGATTTTGAAGCTTGATTTTGAAACAAAATTGTTTTGAATGATTTGATGTGATGTTGATGTGACTGATATTGATTGTTTGGATTGATGTTCGATGAAAGATAAAGCTTGATAAGGAATTTTTTCTTGTCAAACTATGCCATGGGCTAGTGATTTGGATTTTGGCATACAAATGCTTGGCCAATTTGATTTCATGTTTGCCAATGTTCGGATTACCACATAAGTTGGAGGATATAGCTCAAGATTTATTCCCAAAGCAAGATGTAAATATATTCCCCTAGTTTCTAGAAATGTATGAAATGCCTTGGGTTGATGGATATGGATTATCTTGTGATAAGATAAGGTATTCTAATAAATAATGCTTATTTATATAATGTTTCATGGCTCAGATAATATTGGATAGGATAGGATCAATGAAAATGACCCATGTGAAGATGTTTACCATAAGAAAGTGTAAAGTGTACACCAAAGTTTCATCAAGATTAAGATAATTTGAAAGATGGATGAAAATAGATTAGATAATATGGATGGAATGCTAGATTTATTATGGATGGGATGAGATGTTTCCAACTGAAATGGTGCACACAGATGCTTGATTCTACACATGACGCATATTTTCTAGGTTTTCATCATGGTACCTATCCAAAGCACCACCATAGTGGTTTTCATTGGAGGACGATTTTTATCTTTACGTTTTTCAATCCTTTTTCTAAGTTTTTTGAATTTTCATATTTTTTGATTTTTTTGTATTTTTTGAAAAAATTCAAGCTCATGTTGAAAATACTTGTGGTGTTGATGTAGATGATTTTTTCATAATTTTCCATCTAAATCCTTCTTGATGAAGTTTCTTTTCCAAGATATGTGCACTTGCATACAAATTTTGAGATTCCTAATCTGCTTTGTTGATAACGGAGTTAACTATGTCTTTGTGCTCACATCATAATAGGATGCCTTGTAAATCCTTATGATGAAGGGTGGCTGCCAATACATGGTCAATTTGAGAATTAGATATCATGTGTGGAGGTGTGGATGGAGTGTGTTTAGTAATAAAAGAGTCCTGAATTGGTTGATAGTTTGGAACCTTTGACTCTCCAAACTTGGGATGATGAGCAATGATGGGTGGAAATGGAACTGTGCATGGACTAAGGACCAATTGCTTGATATACTTTTTTATGTTTCTTGAGAAGTCCGTTGTTGAGTTTATGGAAATATTTGATGGAAACTTGTCCCTTTCCTATTTTTCCCTGTAGTTTCTTTGACTAATGGATTTTGATAGGGATAATATTTCTTTGTATTCTTTGGTATCCATGTGTATTTGATTTTTCCATTATACTTCTTAGCTTATTTTGCTTTGATAACTTTCTTCATGCTTTGATTCAAATTTTTCTTTTGATGTTGGTTCCAATTCATGGATGGGGTGATGGGTGGATGAAGATTCGTTACGTGGCTAGTTGTAGTATTGGCATCAGTTTCATTATAAGGATTCTTCATGCTCCCTATGTTGAAATTTTCTTGAGATGAAGTTTTCCCCAGTATTGTGGAAGTGGTACCTTCATGCTTTGATTCCACTTGTTCAGAGAGATCCTATTTAGAATGCAATCTCTGATAAATGACCACTACATATGAGGTTATTTCAATTTTTTGCGTTGCTAACTACATAATACCCTATTATGTTTGACCTATTTACTTGAGTGGATAATGTTGGATATATTCATACATGATGTCCTCATTCTGAATTTGGGATATATTTGATCTTGATGTTGACAACTCAGTTTGACTATAGGAATCAATAACCTGATTTTTTTGTGTAATAATTTCAGGAGTAAAGGAATCCTATTCTGAATGAAGATCATTTGTGTGTCCATCCAAATAAATCATCTCATAGGTAGATGGAGGAGTATGTGCTATGTGGATGTAATAATCATTTGTGACATCTTTTATAGATATGAGAGTGTCCATTAGATCATTGTAGTAGCTTGGAGATACAAATTCTTGATCTTGAATGATTTTGAAATTGTTTTCAACATGCTTTGGATCAAGTTCTTGAAATGGGTCAAATTCAAATGATGGATTGCATACAAAGGGTTCTTGGATATCTTCATTAGGTATGGGAAGTGGCTCAATATCATCTTGATCTTTGAGTGTACTTGGATCAAATGTTGAGTTGAGGATCCCTTCTATAACCATGAGGTCAAAGGATGTGAATATGTCTTGGGAAGGACCATTTCTAGACTTTGGTGAAATATGTTGATCATGCTTTGGAATCAATCCTTGAGACATGTCCTATAACTCATTAGATAATGTAGAGACATTTTCAACATAATCATTCATCGTTGGATCATGGATTATGTCAATAGGATCAAATAACTCTAACACTTCTTGAAATAGATGACTAAAATATGCCTCTTGATGTATGGTGAGTTGGTTATCAGATGAGGTAGAAACATATTAAATGTGCTCATTGGTGGATAGGTCGTGATCATTGTTTTCAACAATTGTGGTGGAGAGATTATCAATGTTATCACTAGTGGTTGAATCTTCATCATTGTCCCCAATAGTGATTATATTTTGATCAATAAGGTCTTGGATGAGAATTTTAAGTTGAATACAATTTGATGTTTTGTGTCCCTTTACTTTGTGAAAGTCACAAAGCTACTTCTCGTTATACCCTAGTGGTTTAACTAGGAGCTCCTGATAAATCTTATAAATGGGGAGTTTGATGAGATCTTCTTGCATCAAATGTTGCATGACTGATTTGATTGGTCTCCCAAGTGGTGTGTATTTTCATTTGTTACCTTGTGAGATTTGTGTACTTTAAATTGACCTTGTGATGATAGATCTTGGAGATGTGGTGATTGATCTTGGAGATGTAGTGATTGATCTTTCAGACGTGGTGATTGGGTTTGTTGTTGATGTTGTTCATCTTGATATCCAACTTCTTGACATTGGAGATATTTTTCTTGATGTGGTTGTGGACACAACTCAATGCTTTGATGACATGGTTCAACCAATGATAGAGTGTATTGATTTTGGAGTGAAAATGTCTCTTGGATAAATAATTCAATTAGTGTGGCAAGTGAAGCAATTTGATCTTGAAACCCTTGATATAGTTGATTTAGCTTTTGTTCAAGCATATTTGGAATGTACACTTGTGGTGTTTGCATGGGATCATGCAAAATTTTATTTTGGACATTGTTCTGACTAGGGGTGATGCTTAGAGTTGGCATGATAGGTTGAAATTGAACATTTTTGTGTTTGGGAATCACATTTCCTTGATTTAGGTAACTTTGATTTTGCATGGTGTTACCTTGACTTGGATCAGTACATGGAGTCATTAACATCTTGTTTGGACTTTAAAAAAAAATTGTATGATTCAAAAACATATCTATCCCAAATTTTACCAAGGGTGGACTTGAAATATTCATGTTTGGTAAACATGTAATTGGTATATTCACTTTTGGTATGTATTGATTTGGTGGGATAATGTTGTTTTGAAGACTCATGCGTTGATTGTTTGGTTGATAGATTTGTAAGTTTGGAATTTTATTTAAATCTACCATTGGGAAAGGTGTTCCAAAATTTAGATTGGGCATACTCACATTTGTTGTGCCATTGAGGTTTGTAAGGGGTAATTATCCTATGTATGGATTGTATAAGTGTCAGTTTTGATAATCAATCGGCATTGTAAGGATTTGATAGTTTGGTTGACTTGGATTACTCATGATGTATGGATTATATTCCATGTTCTTCTTGTGTTTTCACCTTGTTGCAAAAGTGACCCTTAAGGTGTTTAGGACCAATGATGAGATGAAGGATGAAAGGGGTGAATGATATGGGTGTTAAACTTTTAAGACCCTTGGAGAATACTAGACTTTAGGATTATTTGGATTCTTTGATTTAGATTGGATTTGATTTGATTTGGATAATGGACTTATAAACCCCAAGATGTTGGATTTTATCTTGGAATAAAATTTTCCACAAGGATGATAATTTAACTAAATGTATGAGGAAGGATTCATCCACACACTTAGCCAAACAAGGTGATTTTGATGTTGATTTGAAGGATTTTACCAAAAGTCTAGTATGAATGATTTTTCCAATGGTTCAAAGGTTGTTTGTGAGATGGGATTTAATTGATGTTTGAGATGATTGAAGTGTTTTATTTTTATCCTAGATGAACCTAGGAGAGACTTGTTTACAAAACCAAGGTTTTGAAGAACATGTTTTTCCCAAAAGATAGCTCAAACAAAAAGACCAATGTTTGCATGAAAAACCATATGAAAAAAGATACACAAGCACATGTGTGGGGTTCAATTGATTTCATCTTGATTAATGAGTTGCTTTTACCACAAACACTTTCTTGATTACATTTTCAAACTAGATATAGAATGTCCTAATTTCTCATCCACAAAGTGTATTATGTGGAAATCAAGGAAATTAAGATAAAATTTTCCTATTGTTAAATTTAGTAATAAAATTGAGATATAAATTCAAATGCTTAGAAACATCTAATGATACAATCCCTAGGGCAAGCAATAACACTTGAATTTTTTCAAATATATTTTCTTCCTAAAGGGTTTGAAGTTTGATGATGATGTTGAATGTTTGTTTTCACAATGTTTACGATCAAGCAAAGTGTTTTCGATTCCAAGAACATGCACAACCCTATGGATATTTGAGACAATATTTGTTGAGTCCCCACTTGGATAAATAAAGATATGCCTAATTTTAGTGGATGTTTAGATGCTTGACCACACAGGCTCCCCCTTACAGTGCACTCGCTTCTTAGTTCAGCCAAAAATCAATACCCATGAATCTCCCATGGCATACTTCTCATCTCTACTAAAAGCCGTAAAATTTTGGGGTGGCTTCAAAATGAATGTTCTTGCACCAACAAATAGATAGGGATTTTGGCCTTTTCTAAACAAGGGTTTTAATATGGACTTTCCATTAGTGGGGGATCACCCATTCGATGATAGACCATTGATGCCCTTCTCGTCGGGATGACCATCGTGATTCTTGCCTTTTAACAAGAACCCACACTTATATACTAGTTGAAAGTCACTTGTATTTAGCATGTTTCCAATTGAGCCATTCCCTTGGGTGAGTAATTTTTCCCACAAGGTAGTCCCTCTAAGATAAAATAAAAGAGAGCAAACACATCCATAGTTCGATCAACCTTCATTTATAAAAAAAGGGAGAACACATGCAACATGTTCCACTCACACTCACAAAGTTTGTTCAATTTTAGGATCCCAAATTGAAGTGTGAAGGTAATTAATTACACAACTTAATGTCACCAAAATCCTTTTCATTCTCAAGATCATCATGAGGCATGAGAGAAGTGCATATGTCTTTTGATGATATTACTTTATGTAATTAATTAAAAAAAAATGAAAACACTCATTCATTTTAACCTTCAAAGAAATGATTTTGACTCTTTTTAAGCACCAAAGGAAAAATGAAGATTGATTATTCAATTGTTAAGCCCAAATTGTAAATCTAGTAAAATTCCTAAGTTCTTTTTAATCCCTTTTGTAGTAAGAAATGGAAGTTTTCCTAGTTTTTTAAAACCCAAATGAAAATTAGTGAGTCCTAAAGAGTATGAAGGTGATGAAGTCCTTAGAAGTGGGATTCTAATTTCTCCCCAAAGTGTTCAAAAATAGTTGATACAATGATGTGATAATGATTTTTCTTTGACTTCCATGCTCCATGATCCTTTAAAACTTGCAATCCAAGCTCCAAATGTTATATGAAATTAAAAAAAAAAAGATATGAGGGTTAGATAAATGATTAAGCATACAAACCCTAAAATTTAGACCAAGTTTCATGGTGATTTGAAATTAAGTGAAATTTTTTAAAAAATGAACTCTATAAAAGTTGAGAAACATCTACACCATTGGATAAGTTATGAAATTCTACCCCATTTCCAAAAAACAATCTCTAAAAAAGACCAAAAAATGACCAAGATATGACCATTTTAAGATTGAGTGCAAAGGCTAGAAATCAAAAGCGGCGTAGTTTGAAAAGGCTAGCGGTGCAGTTTGAAAAGGTCAGTGGTGTAGTTTGAGCTCAACGGTTCAGTTTGAAATTTTGAATTTCTAGGAAGGAAGACCTCAGCGGTGGAGTTTGGAGTTTGAAGTGGTTCATTACGGCGCTGTTGGGCTGTCAATGACTCTATATGGCACCGCTAGACTATCATCAACTTTATTTCCTGTAGACACAAAACATCAACCAAAAGGCACATAATTTTGTCAAAAAAAACATGTTAAGAACTTGAGATTTTCCCTCCTTCTAGTGCTGAAATGTGAATGTTGATTATAGACATGCATAAACACAAGAAACAATCACATAATTAGATTCATATGTAAGTTAAACCAAACATTCCCCATAAAATTCATTTACAATGCACAAAATAAGAAATAAATGAAAAACACAACAAATAAATCTATTAAATCCTATTAAATCAAGCAAAGTCTTAATCCTATGGGGGAATTGGTGTCATTTTGATGTGAAAAATGGCCATTTCCCAATCCCTTGTAAGCTTTGTGATGACTTGATGAAGATTTGATGCTTCCTTGGAGAAATTCCTACATACCCTAGCTAAAAAATGATAAAAATGGATGAAGAATCCAGATGAACTTGATATGAAGATGATAAATTTTCCTCAATTCTCCTCCTCAAATGAGCACTACTGAATTTGACACCATTTTCCGATGGAAGTTTGTCGGTCGTTCGATAAATCTTTGTTGGACAAGTGATGAAATGATGAAAATATTTTCGTCACTATTTTTTCATCGAAAGGCTGACGACAAATTAAATTTTCAAATGACAGCGCAAATTCGTCGGTCGTCGGCATCATAAAATGACTCAGGATTTCATCGAAATATTGATTAAAAGTAAGTGTATCCACCGATGAATTACACCAGAAGTTCATCGCCATTTCGATGAAATGGGAAAGGAGTAGCATCGAAACAACATTAGACGTTCATCGCCATTTTGGTGAAATGGGCAAGGAGTAGTGTTGAAACAACACCAAATGTTCGTCGAAAGTGTGATGAAATGGGAAATTAGTAGTGTCCAAAGAACACCAAAAATTTCATCGAAATTGTGATGAAATGGGAAAGTAGTAGCATTGAAACAACATCAAAAGTTCATCGAAAGTCCAACAAAATGGGTAAGGAGTTACGGTGAAACCTTCATCGCAGCTATAGAACTTTCGTTGAACCTTTTCGGTGATTCATCGGTGGGTTTCATTGAAATTGCGATGAAGCAATGAATTTAAAAAAAAATAAAAATTCATGGAAATGTACCATCATGGAGACTGGCGACTGATCATACATATAGACTGCATATTGGTTTGATGCTTCAAACGATGCATTTCTTATATTTAAAAGTGCATTACCTTATTGAGGTTCTCTTTGTTTCCAGAATATTTTAATATTCTCTACTTAATAGAGCAAACCACGTAATGGTGGAAGCTCATTTGGCCCCTCCCCCCCTCACATCATTGTCAATTCCCCATACCCAATCATATAACATTAATCATTCAGTCATCCATTAATAACATATAACATTCATTCATTCATCCATTAATAACATATAACATTCATTCATTAACATATAACATTCATTAATTAACATATTCACATTCATTCATTAACATAGTATATTCATTCTTTCATTTTTTACATATTATACAAAATATGGTTGTCATGATATGATTACAATCACATTTTTTTTGTTTCTTTTTTAAAGCCACATAAATTTGAAGTGGAGTATCATTTTCTAAATCAATATATGTCCCCCCTTTAGTTGTTCTACCCTATGTTCGTGATCTTAATGTACACCTAGTCGCCTACTCATGATGTGGATGCCACTGCAAGGGGGGGTCTGCTACAATAAGAAAGAAATGTTAAACTGATATGTTTTATTATTATTGTTACAAGTATTTCATTAATTAAAAGAACATTAGAGTGGTTCTCTTTACCTGATGGGTCCACATCATGTTCCTGAACTTTTTTTATAGACTCATGCTCAACATGTTGAACACCCTCTAAATCCTGATCAGTTGAAACACGAAAGGTTACATTAATTAATACACCAATTGAAATTAAATATGTTTAAGAGAACATGAGGATGGTCCTCTTTACCTGATGGGGCCACATCATGTTCCTGCTCTTCTCTAGCCTAATCATACTCAACATGTTGATCACGCTCTACATGCTCTAAAGTTGAAAAATGAAAGGTTACATTAATTAATACACCAATTGCAATTAAATATGGTTAAAAGAACTTTAGAGTTGTCCTCTTTACCTAATGGGGCCACATCATATTCCTGATCTTCTCTAGCCTGATCATGCTCAACATGTTGATCACGCTCTACATGCTCTAAAGTACTGGGATGCACACCATGACCTTCATCTACACATTGTGCTCCACCCTCACCAGGCTGCATTCCAATGTCATGTTCAGTATTATCATTACTTGAATGTTTAAAAAAAAAGGCATGTAATTACTTTATGGTGGAAATTAATATTGAATAGATTGCACAAGTATTCAATTTTAAATAAACTTTATTGAGTTTATTTACCTGTGTGTTAGATGCAATGGAAGATTTTGTTTTCCCAGTCATGACTCTTAGGCATTCAGCCACGGCTCCATAGCCTTGCTGGAAGGCAATCTTCAGGTCCTCTTCTGTGGAAACTTTGTTGGATTCATATCCCTACATTTTTGCATAAGATCATGAATTTTGCTTCTATGGTGTGATAAAACCAAAATTGTTTCCAATTTATTATAATTTGGATGCTTGATATTTCATTTATTGATACTTAAAATTCATGCGACTAATTTCATATAACCACCAGAGCCAAGTTTTTGTTGCCTGTGCTTTTCCAGTCTTGCCTTTGTTGCCTTCAATGTTTCGGGCAGCCTATGAAAAGTTTGAAATATGTTAGATTATGTAAAAAGAAAGAGTAATCAGTATACAATTACATTGTTGATAGTATGACACATAGCAACATTAATTGTTTGGGGAAAAAAAGGGCAAACCAAAAGTTCAAGATTTTTTGAAACATTTGGGAAAAAACTGGGAAAAGATCAGAAAAAAATCAGATTTACAAAAAAAATAAAAAAATTAAAGAAAAATAGTTAGAAACCATTTAAAAAAATAAAAATTAATGGCATTTCCATAGCATACAGACATTGAGAGTTCAATCCATGAATTATAAAAAATAGATTTTTGTTGCTTATATTCATATCGTTGATTACATGGCACAAAACATAATACAACTGCATAAATATTAGATGGTGATAGTTTTCTATGCTACCACATTTTTCATACATGTCTAACAAAGAATTTTATCAAACATTTCACTACCTTGCTGCTATGGCTAAAATCCTAAAATAAGTGCTTTTGAACAAGTTATGGATGCTTGGAAAAAATCTATCAAAGCATAATAGTAAGCAATAGCATAGACAAGGCAATGAACTGTTTCAAAAAATGCCTCAAAGAAATGTGGTCTCATGGTGATGGAATTCCATGACAATCCATAGCAGTTTGCTTGTCATGGCATTCATGATGGCATTCCATCACCATGAGACAACTTTTTTTTAAGCATTTTTTCAAATAGTTCACTACCTTTTCTATGCTACCACATTTTTCATACATGTCTACCAAAGAATTTTATCAAACAGTTCAACACCTTCATGCTATGGCTAAAAAGTAAAAACCTAAAACAGGTGCTTTCGAACAAGCTATGGATGCTTGGACATACACAAGGCAGTGAATTGTTTGAAAAAATGCCTAAAAGAAATGCAGTCTCATAGTGATGGAATGCCATGACTATCTATAGCAATTTTCTTGTCATGGAATTTGTCATGGCATTCCATCACCATGAGACTACATTTCTTTGAGACATTTTTTTCAAGTAGTTGCTGCCCTGTCTATGCTATTGCATTTTTCATACATGTCTACCAAAGCATTTTATCAAATAGTTCATTGCCTTGCTGCTATGGCTAAAAGCCTAAAACAGGTGCTTTCAAACAAGCTATGGATGCTTGGAAAAAATCTATCAAATCATAATAGTAAGCAACAAGCCATGGTTTCATGGTTTTTTTTGTACGAAAATCAGCTCAATTTTATTCACGCTTTTTTGTAGATTTTAAACATGTTTTTTTGCAATTTTGCAATTTGAAACGAAAAAAAATCATTGACCAAAAATTCAACGATTTTTTCAAAAACTTAGGGAAAAAATCGTCCAGCCTGCAGATTTTTTAAAAATCATGAGTAATTGGGATTTTTTTGTAGATTTATGCTTCTATATCACATACCTTCCTTGGCCCAGTGGTGTCTTTCCTTTTTTTTCTTTTCAGCCTTCTCCTTTCCATCGGACACTAAGTCCTTCCACTCCCTCTCCAAAATCATGGGGGGATGCTCATATTTTTTGTTCTTCTCTAAATGTGACCTATATTGGTCCCTCACATACTTTAGATAAGTACCAGCTTTCTCAAGGACCTTGGTTCAGTTGAATGTTTTATCACTGAATAGCACAACTAAACGGTTAATGAGCTCATCTTTTAAATCTTGATTTTGGGAATTCCACCATGTACGTATGGTGGGCCTGAAGAGATCCAATGTAATATCACTTAGATGTTTATAAAAAACATCATTTCCAGTAAAATGATCATGGGATCAATAGTCTAAAATGAGTGATCAATAAGTAAATTTCAATTGGATTATATAGAATAATAATTAAAACATTTTAAAGTACCTAGGACCTCCATCTTTATGGGAATGAAATCGTCAGTCACCACAAGTGTGACCGGCAATGTTCTCATACTAGTAATATGGGAAGATCTAGGAAATGCTGCTAAAACATCACTAGTACTAGTGGCCTCTACATCCCCAGGTATATGTCCTGACACATGTTCTGGTATGTGTTTGCTGCCAGAGGGTGCATTAATGGATGTCTGCATGGTATGTGTGTCTGACATTTCAGATGACAATATAGGCATGGATGATGGGGTCATATGATGTGATGTATGCATAGGAAGATCAGGATGGACACTTGTACCAACCCTTACTCCTCATGCAACACTTGCAGTACCATGATCATGGCCAGGAGCATCATGAGGAGGAAAATAACCCTATAAAAACAACACATAGTTTAGTTCATGACATAAAAGAGTACAAAATATAAAACCATGAATAAACTTATGTTATAATTAAAGACCTCATGACAAATTACTTGCAAGTTTTGTAATCTCTCAGTCAATACTTTAACCCTCTCTCTTATCTCATCTATTTGAGGCACTATGAACATCAACTTAGTCATTTCTTCATTGCATTTTTTTTGGAGCTTCTTTATCGTATCGAGAGGTTTTCCTAAATAAGCAATGTCATCATCACAAAATATTGACTGCACCTCACTATGGATGCTCTCCTCTACTGCTGGTGTCTTTCCCTGATCAATCGACTGCAACAAGAATATTAAAAACATTATCAAAATTAACCCAAAAAAATAATGAAAAAAACATAATAATAAAACATTTTGCTTGTATCTAATTTGTACAATTACAATGAGGTACACTTGTTGGGTAGAAGTGCTTGAAGATACATCACGATCTATGCTCTGGGCTAGAGCCTTCTCTGTATGATCAATGTCCCCCTGTGACAAAAATTAAATATAAAAAAACATTACCAAAATGAAACCAATAGACTTATGAAAAAAAACATAAGAATAAAATGGTATATTGGAGTCATTAATTGGAGGTTGGGTAAAATGGTACATAGTATGTACCACCCCCATAGTAACTATGTTTGTAACTAAGCGATTCAAATTGCAATTGATTAGAAACTCTTCCCCTGGAGTTATTGATTTTATCGCACATACAAATACACGGTTTCCCTCGCACACCTCAAATATGCAATTGGGTTGCTTATTTGTTGACCCAGGTCATATACTATTTATAAACCCTGCAATATTCCCTAATGCTTTTGGCCTTCTGTCAATGTACATAGCCGCTCCTTTATTTGGATTATTATCTTTTAGTTGTATAATTTGCTGATAGTGCATACCTATGCATACTTCATGTATATCGAACCAGTTGCATCCAATCTTTGTAACTGTAATAGGGTCCAATATAATCCATCAATTCAGTAACTTTTTCGTAACAGACCTTTATGTCGTCCATGCAAAATAAGCCCAAACCATGTAATGACGATGGTGCTATGCGATATATCCTCTCGTTGACATAAAAATTAGTGTTTATTGGAGGAAGTTCCTTGGGTACCCATTGTTTTCGTAGATGTTTGTACCTCAAGGGAACCTCGACGTTGCCTATACTCTCATCATCATAAGAACATGACCCCCCTTCAGCAAGAAAAAATTCCATGCATTTATAGAATTTTCATCTAAACTTTTGACCTCTAGTTGATCTCCCTCTTTTAGACATACTACATGTCTCGCTTTCCTCTCCTCTTCCTGAATTTCCCTCGCTCGAGGAAGACAGATCTAACAAATACCTATTTGGTGGTACCTACATTCATAAGGATGTTAGATGAAGTTCTTTCATAGTGATGTGATCCCAAGGTGACATTATGATTAATCTATCATTTCATTGCTAGAATTTCACAGGTTATAAGGTAATGAAGTCTTGATAGATTGCAAGCTATTGTTACTACCGTCCAAATGTGTCCATCACAAATCAAATCTACTTAAGATTTTAACTCCAAAACTTTGTAACAAGTGTTAAATATTTCTATGGTCCACTAGTTACACAACCAAGGCCTTAAATATATTCTCTAATTGTAATCAAAGGACTTTTTCTCTTCATTCAAGTAAATAAACTTGAAGGGAAACACCACCAAGTGGTTTATTGGACACCTACATGACTAAAAATAGCAAAAAATTTACATTTAATTTCCATATGTCTAAGTGGTTAAAGGGGAGGGAGTGTGTACTAGGCCTAGTTAAGTCATCATAAGTTTATGCTTTGGCAATAAATTTTTTTAAGTCATATTAAATCTTCCTATGTCTAATTGCTAGGAGATTTTTGGTATGTTTTAAGGTAGGATGATTGATGAAAGAGCCCAAAGACTAGCCTTTCTCCATGGTATCTAGGTACACATAGCAGCGGTCTTCTCTTATATAGTTGGACATGATTTAAATAACTTAGCTAGGAATTATTCATTTAACCTAAGGTTTTCTCATAATGCCATCATTGGAAAAGTATGATCAAATTCTTCTATTATGAAGAATTGGTGAATGTGGCTCTAGTAATCACTATAAATGTTTGTAAGGATAAAATGACTAATTACATGAGGTAGGAGAGAATCAACTTTGAGTTCTTCAAATATTATATTCCTCTATTCATAATTTTTAAGGGTTGCCTGTGGAGGAGGTTATCACTACCAAGAAGGGAGGAGACATTTCCTTGTATTCTTTTATAATTTGGATTTCTTTAATGATATGTTGCATTTATTGTTCTAGGAGAGCATCCAGTAATTGTATCTACATTTACATTTAAAAATACATATACATACATACATACATACATACATACATGGGTACGTGCAGGATCATGATGGACCAAAAAGTGGCAATATTATGGGTATTTGTAGGGTATGTGGCTGACGACTTTTTTTTATCCAAAATTGATGAAACAAAAAGGGTTTTTAGAGGAGATTCTCAGCTTTCCACCAATATAAATTATGATTTAATTTGAATTTAATAAATAATTATTATTCATTTTCTATTAGAATTACGACTAAAGTCCTAATCAATAGGCTGATTGAAAAACATCTATAACTTTCAAATGGTATCACATTTTTTGAATTCAAAACATGCTTCACATTCTATGCTTAACATACTATAGGATTAAAAAAATAAAAAATAAATTTCATGAAGTTTTGACGAAGTTAAGGTGGTCGACATACGAAGTTTTTATATTTTTAAAGTTGTAATAAAAATTGTAATTAATTATTTACTTGGAAACAAATTACAAAAAATATGCATCACATCCGACATGATTCATCTACTTATATATAAAATATTATAAAAAAATATTATCATTTTATTATGGTTAGGGTGGTCGATAGACACCTACTTTTTTTTCCCTGAAATTTAAGTACTACTGCATTGAAATTTCAAATTTTCACCAAATAGATTTTATTTATTTTTAAATAAACCTAGTTGTTTAGAAACTACATTCAATTTTCTACAGATTCTATTCTTACATATTTTTGAAATAATATAGATAAATTATTCAAATTTTTATGTCAAATATCCTAACACCGATTTTTTTGAAATTTTTGCTACTTAATGGCCTATTTTTTCCATGATGATCCTGCACATACCCACATACATACATATGTGTGTGTGTGTGTGTGTGTGTGTGTGTGCGTGTGTGCGTGTGTGTGTATATCATTTATATTCAGTGTTCATAAACAACCCATTAGGTCTGCACATGGATAAAAATTCATAAAATCAGATCTCCCATACATGTTTTATTGAAACCTAGGCTTGAACCTCTCATTTCACATGTTTTTCTTCACAAAACTATTGAAGACAACAGCTATACCTTCTTTATTTCTCATGCTACGCCCTATTCATGCATCCTACAATTACAACACTATCCATGGGACCTCTTACACAAGCTACAATAATCACAAAAAGTGTAAGAGCCACTTTATATCATGTTTAGACTACAAAACCCTAAAAAATAAGGTAACTCAGATTATGATTTGTTGGTGATCTATATGGACAAAATCATTAGCACCAACTCATTCTTGGAGTCTTTTGAAAGAGAAGGGAATCAGGTGGTAGTTAAGTACAAACCTTATAGTTTCAAGGCGAATGAGGTGATCAATTTTGATTGGCCAATTGATGAAGAGTACCATAAATGGGTAAATGTATATTTAACTGAGGAAGAGTTAAAAGGAGTAGGCTGCTAACAGTTGAAAAATTACCCGTTGTAGTTACAACAGATTCCAGTTTTTCTTTTTTGATGCTAATCTAGGCACAAAATTATTGAAGTTTTTTTTTCTGCATCAACCATTCTCAGTGAGCACGATGAACAAGAAGATTCTCTAGGGAGATTACTGTTGTAACAAATTTTTGGAATATCATAAGGCGGTCCAATTAGCTAGTGACACATGTGCTTTCTGGCTCGATGCTTGTTTTCTCCTTCTCTTTCTATAAGAAAGATTTCAAGGCCAGAAGTACAGGTTATCAAGTTAGATATTTTTGGTCAAGTCTAGATAAAGTTGCAAAGCAAATTGTAAAGTTTGATGGTTTTAGGGAAAATGCAATTTAGGTTTTGAGTCATTCTGTAGTAGGTTTTGAATTCATGGGGATTTGATGTTTTTTGACAGTACTAACATTTGAATTGATATGATTAATTCAAACTCATGTATCTCCATTGTTCAAGCATATCTAAATTTTGAATAAAATGATCAAGGGTTGTTTCATTCATATCACTATTGTGGTGTGTATGATTCTTGTTTTAGGTTTAATTCAAGGAATTAATTAAAATGCTTGAATGGGATTGTAGGTGGATATGTTTTGTATAAGCTATTTTATTTTTTTTGTCTTATCTTGGGTATGTGTGCAAGATCATGATGGGCCAAAAAGTTGCAATATGATGGGTATTTGTAGGCTATGTGGCTGACGACTATTTTTTTACCGAAAATTAATGAAACAAAAAAAGTTTTTAACAGAGATTTTTAGCTTTCCACCAATATAAATTATGCTTTACTTTGAATTTAATAAATAATTATTATTCATTTTCTATTTGGATTACGACTAAAGTCTTAATTGATAGGCTGATTGAAAAACATCTATAGCTTTCAAATGGTATCAGATTTTTTGAATCTGAAACATGTGTCACATTTTATGCTTCGTATCCTAGAGGATTAAAAATAATAATTAAATTTTATGAAGTTTTGACTAAGTTAAGGTGGTTAGACATACGAGTTTTTATATTTTTTAAAAATTGTAATAAAAAAATCATAATTAATTATTTACTTGGAAAAAAATTACAAAAAAATATGCATCACATCGGCACATGAGTCCTCTACTTATATCTAAAATATTATAAAAAAATATTATCATTTTATTGTGGTTACGGTTGTCAGACAGACACCTACTTCTTATTTTTTCTCTGAAATTTAAGTACTACTACATTGAAATTTCAAATTTTCACCAAATAGATTTTATTTTATTTTTAAAATAAACCTATTAGTTTAGAAACTACATTCAATTTTCTACAAATTCTATTCTTACATATTTTTTAAATAATATAGATAAATTATTCAAATTTTTACGTTAAGTTGCCTAACTCTGATTTTTCTAAATTTTTTGCCACTTAAGGGCTTGTTTTTTCCATCATGATCTTGCACATACCCTCTTATACCATTTTACGAGAATGGGGGTGCTAATGTACGAGAAGATATTTGGAAACTAGGCATGAAAATTGAAGGTTAAAGAGAATGGGGGTGCCAAACTTACAGTACTCATTTCCCCTTAGTCATCAATTTTCCCTAAGTGCCCTTAACATCGTCCTCGGCGCTGGTATTGACCTTGTTTTAACTCCTCCAAACTCTTCCTCGGTCCTGATATTCACCTTGTTTGCACTCCTCCAAACTCTTTGTCGGTGCTAGTATTGACCTTGTTTTAACTCCAAACTCTTCCTTGGTGTTGGTATTGACCTTGTTTTCACTCCTCCAAACTCTTCCTCTACGCTGATATTGACTTTATTTTCACCCCAAACTCTTCGTCGGCACTGGTATTGACCTTGTTTTAACTCCAAACTCTTCCTTGGTGCTAGCATTGACCTTTTTTTCACTACTCCAAACTCTTCCTCAGTGTTGGCATTGACCTTTCACTTCAATTTGATGAGCTACAACCTGGTTTTGTTAGCTTTTATAGTATGTTAATTAAGTTCAAAATTTTTGTGCCATTTAGCTAGGTTTTAACATTCTACAATATAGTTAAGTATATATTAGCTATATTTTACATAATAAATAATATAATTATTCAACTTATTATAATTATATATTATATTCTTTAACAAAATTATTAAATACGTATAAAATTATTATGATTAATAATTAATAATAAGTATATTTTTATATAATACAAACTATAATTAATATAATATATATTTAATATAATAGTAATATATATTAATATGAGAGAGAGAAACTAAATTTTGATTGGTTGTTTCATGTCAACAATCCAAGGATGGCATGTGTCCTTGGGGAGTTATGCTCAAGGTAGCATGCCATTTGATTAAAGATATGATAATTCTCCTTTAAGACCTCTTCAATGTACCCATTGCACACTTAAGGAGACAAAGATAAATATAGGGAAGAAAATATAGAGAGAGAGGGAGATAATAACAAACATACAAATATAGAGGAGACAAAGAGATAGAGAGGGGTAGAGAGATAAGGATGAATAGATAGATATATAAGGAGGGTGATTAATATATCTCTCCTTGTCGCTCTCTATATCTCTATATCTCCTACTATCTATGTCACTCCTACCTCTTCCACCCTCTATCTATTGAGCTATCTCTCCATCTCTCCCTCCATCTCTCCTACTCTATATCTCTATCTCTATTTCTCTTTTTATCTCCCTCTCACTCCTCTCTCTATCTCTTTCTATCTATATCCCTTTCTCTCCCTCCCCTCTCTATCTCCCCCTCTCTATCTCTCACCATCTCTCCCTCCCTATCCCCCTATCCATCAACTCTCTATCTCCACCTCTCTTCCTTTCTCTTCCCATATATCTCCATCTCTCTTTCTCTTCCAATATATCTCTATCTCTCTCTCTTTCTCTCCCCATATATTAACTAAGAAGCCATGCAAGCATACAATAGTATATGTTGGTAAAACTATAATAGTGTTTTATTAAATATAAGTAACACTTATCTTTCTAATGTCAAGCCTTCTTATAAAAATAGTGTTTTATTAAACTATAAGTAGATTATTGTCACCACTTTTCATTCAACATGAAATTCCAAATGTAGCAATTTTTTGTTGCTTTTGTCAAGTTTCATTAACCAAGCTATTTACTGGGTTGAATAAAGTTGTGTTATGACTCTTCTTCTCTTTAAAATAATTAGACAATATTAGCGAGATCAGGAAGGGGAGAAAACTAAATTCCTTCAAAATAGGGGTAGTTGTGGGTTTGTTGGTTTTCTTTGTATACTATATACTTAGTTCCTCTAGGATAAATAAGTAACTTTAGATCATTTTCTTAGTTGTGTATCCTAACTAATATAGAGTAAGCTTTTTCATTTTAATTTACTACTACATAATAGTTTATGTGTTGAAAGAATTCTTTCCATTCTTTATAGTTTTTAAATTGGAATAAAAATCATATGTAATTTCACGCCAATATACTTCTTTCATAAAGATATTTGTTCAAAATAAGTGCTTCATAATCCATCTAATCAAATGATAATTAACCTATCAAAAAGGCAATAGGAATTTTCTAAAGAAAAGAACACTTGACCCAATCATAAGTGTATGGCCTTCGAAGAAAGGAGTGATCCATCTTAGCAATAACAACTACCTAATTTAAACTTGGGTATGTGCAGGATCATGATGGGCCAAAAGGTGGCAACATGAAAAAAGTAGCATTTTCAACATGCCAAAAAATGCGAAAATCCCGAGTTGACTTTTTTTTGGGTTGGCTATCAGTACATTGCTCCATAGTAATGCCCAAGCCAAAGTACTACAAATCGGATATCCGATTTGGTTTGGATATCCAGTTCGTGTCTAATATCTAATTTGAAAAACATTTTAAAATGTAATATTTTGGTGCTGTAAATCGGATATCCATTTTTTCCACACATATACCCAAGAGTAATTAGGAGGTCGAGGGTGGGAAAGAGACAGAGAGAGGGGGGGAGAGAAAGGGAAAGGGAGAGAGAGAGAGAGATAAAGAGAGATAGAGGGAGAGAGAGAGCAAGAGAGAGAGAGAGGGGAATAGAGAGAGAGACT
Organism: Sequoia sempervirens; assembly: GCA_007258455.2. Taxonomy (NCBI): domain Eukaryota; kingdom Viridiplantae; phylum Streptophyta; class Pinopsida; order Cupressales; family Cupressaceae; genus Sequoia; species Sequoia sempervirens. The sequence continues at coordinate 680,864,556 of VDFB02000003.1, forward strand.
TCTGAGAGAGAGAGAGGGAGGGAGTGGGAGAGAGATAAAGGAAGGGAGCGTTAAAGGTAGAGGGTAGAGGGTTTAAGGGTTAAGGGTTAAGGGTTTATGGTTTAGGGATGAGGAGGTAGGAGGGAGAGACTTGAGAGAGAGAGAGGAAGGGAGTGGGAGAGAGATAAAGGAAGGGAGGGTTAAGGGTAGACGGTAGAGGGTTTAAGGGTTTAGGGTTTAGGGTTTAGGGTTTAGGGATGAGGGTAGGAGGGAGAGACTTGAGAGAGGGAGAGACTTGAGAGAGAGAGAGAGAGATAAACAAGCATGCTTAAGGCAGAGGGTATGTGGCTTAAGGGTTAATGGTTTAGTGGGCTTAGGGATGAAGGGGTAGGAGGAGAGACTTGAGAGAGAGAGAGAGAGGGAGGGAGGGAGAGGAGATAAAGGAAAGGAGGGAAGCTAAGGGTAGAGGGTAGGAGGGTTTAACGGGCTAATGGTTTAGGTTTAAGGATGACGGGGTAGGAGGGAGAGACTTAAGAGAGAGAGAGAGAGGGGGAGGGAGTGGGGAGAGAGATAAAGGGAAGGGGAGGGTTAAGCGAGGGTGAGGGTTTAAGGGTTAATGGCCGGGTTTAGGGATGAGGTGGTAGGAGGGAGAGAGACTTGAGAGAGAGAGAGAGATAGGGAGGGAGGGGTGAGATAAAGGAAGGGACCAAGTATGGGTAGAGGGTGGGAGGGGTTTTATGGGTTAAGGGTTTAGGGTTTAGGGTTTAGGGATGAGGGGGTAGGAGTGAGAGACTTGAGAGAGAGAGAGGGAGGGAGTGGGAGAGAGATAAAGGAAGGGAGGCTTAAGGGTAGAGGGTAGAGGGTTTAAGGGTTTAGGGTTTAGGGTTTATGGTTTAGGGATGAGGGGGTAAGTGCGAGAGACTTCAGAGAGAGAGAGGGAGGGAGTCGGAGAGAGATAAAGAAAGGGAGGGTTAAGGGTAGAGGGTAGAGGGTTTAAGGGTTAAGGGTCTAGGGTTTAGGGTTTAGGGATGAGGTGGTAGGAGTGAGAGACTTGAGAGAGAGAGAGGGAGGGAGTGGAGAGAGATAAAGAAAGGGAGGGTTAAGGGTAGAGGGTAGAGGGTTTAAGGGTTAAGGGTTTAGGGTTTAGGGATGGGGGGGTATGAGGGAGAGAGTTGAGAGAGAGAGAGGGAGGGAATGGGAGAGAGATAAAGGAAGAGAGGGTTAAGGGTAGAGGGTAGAGGGTTGAAGGGTTTAGGGTTTAGGGTTTAAGGATGAGGGTGTAGGAGGTAGAGACTTGAGGGAGAGAGAGAGAGATAGAGAGAGAGAGAGGGAGGGGTGTGGGAGAGAGATAAAGGAAGGGATGGTTAAGGGCAGAGGGTAGAGGGTTTGGCTATTTAGGGTCAGGGTTTAGGGCCTAGGCCAAGGGGAGAGAGACAGAGGAGGAGTGAGAGAGAGACCTAAGAGAGGGAGAGGGGTAGGGAGGGAGACAAGGTTAAGGGTTAACTATGGAAGGTTGAAGGGTTTAGGCTATGGGTAGAGGGAGAGAGATAGAGGATTCAAAGGAGAGAGAGAGGAGGAGTGGGAGAGAGATAGAGAGCAGAGGGTTAAGGGGTAAAGGTAGAGGGCAGAGGGTTTAAGGGCTATGGCCTATGGTTGAGGGTTTAGGATGAGGGGGTAGGAGGAGAGACTAGAGAGAGAGAGAGAGGGAGGGAGGTTTGAGATAAAGGAAGGAGGCTATGGCAGAGGGTAGAGGGTTTAAGGTGAAGGGTTTAGGGTTGGGCATGGGTAGAGGGGAGAGAGATAGAGGGATTCAGTGAGAGAGAGAGGGAGGGAGTGGGAGAGAGATAGAGAGTAGAGGGTTAAGGGTAAAAGGTAGAAGGTAGAGGGTTAAGGGTGGAGGGGAGGGAGATAAGAGTGAGTGAGTGAGTGAGAGAGAGAGACCTGAGAAAGGGAGAGGGGGTAGGAGGGTGAGACTTGAGGGAGAGAGGGAAAGAGGGAGGGAGTGGGATAGAGATAAGGGGTAGAGGATTAAATGTAGAGGGTAGAAGGTTAAACATTTAGGGTTATGGGTAGTCATGGAACTTCAAAGTTATGTTCTTTGTGTTCTATTTTATCCTGCCTTGTGTCTCTGGTCATCTATGGTGTTTGGGAAAAGCCTAAGGATGGGGTTTTATCTTCATCTTCATGTAAAACCCTAGTGTTCATTTTACACCTTGGATGGGATCTATTTTGCTGTTAACTTTCTAAGGGTTTAAAATGAATTAAGCCCCATCACTTCGTACATCTAGGATAGACCCCCTTTTGTTTTATTGTTTTATTTCCTTCACCTGACTTTATTTTTCCTAATTCTTTTGTTGGTCTCGTGTTCTCTTGTTAAAACAACTTATGTCATTGGTTTTCGTCGACCTAGTAATGTCGCCTTATTCCTTTAGGGGAGAGGGACCAATAGTTGTGCAGGCTAAGTTTCTCAACATGTAGCAATTGATTGGAATATCGTAGAACCTTCATTTTTTTTTTTGAAATGTATACTAGTCTCTTATTTATCTATAACTAAGGTTTGGAGATGTGACTCATCATGCAACTCGCCACATAGGTAGATCTGTTGAGAAGTGTCTAAAATTTGAATTTTTAAAGGTTTGACCAAAACTTAATCATGGAACCCCCAATAGTTGAACCAAAAAAATATCATTTGTTGCTTGTAGAATAGCCTAAGTGGACCAAATACTTATTGATAACCATAAATCTTTGATATCTCTACCTTTTATATTCAACACATATGAACTAATAGTTGAACACAAAAAATCTATTTGTTGTTATAAAAAGAACTCATAATTATTTAAAATATAGCTTATATTGAACAAAAATGGACCAATAGTTGAACACTAAAACTTTTTGAAAATCCTTCACAATTAATGGGAAAATAGATGTTATTTATTGTGCTCACCTTTTATATTTGTGATAGGAAAAACTATTAATATAAATTTATCCAATGCTTGTACTAATGGAACTTCAAATTTTGTTCCTAATGTTTCACTCATGCCCTACCTTATGTCACTGGTCTTTCATGGTGTTGGAAAATTTCTTAGGGCTATGGTTTTAGCTTTGTCTTCATCTTAAACCCTTGTGTTTACCTAATGCCTTGGTCGGGCTCTATTTCGCCGTTACCTTTTTTAAAGGGTTTTAAAAATATCTTATGCCCCATTGTTCTATCTAGGCTTTGTCCCTTTGGTCTTAATATTTTATTTCCTCCACGGGTTTTATTTTCCTAAGTCCTGGTTGGCCCTGTGCTGAACGGTTTTAAAAAAAATTATGTCGTTGTTTTCCATCTGCCTAGTAATGTCCCCTCGCCCTTTAATGAATGTTTTATTTTTCAGAAGGATGAAATTCACGCTGCCATTCATCAAAATGCCTTTAAGATCAATGGTTTCCTTCCATCCCGTGATCAGGAATGGTAGGATGGCAATATCGTGGGTGGGGGACATGTGTCCCATCTGGGGGATCAAAAATTTTGTGACTTTTCATCAACTGTCCTTTGATCTGAGTCATTCCCCACCATCCCGCGATGGTGCTTTGGTTGATTGTGAAATCACGGGCGGGTGCCAAGTGGACTGTATAAGGTGGGGCCTGAGGAAATTTTTGTGCGATATATTTTAAATGTTTCATTGCTTCCAAAAAAAAAAAATTAAAATGAAATATTTGACCATCGATCAAAATGCCTTCAAGATCAATGGTTGCCGCTATCCTATGATTAGGAATTGTAGGATGGCAATATCGCAGGTGGGCAACACCTATCCCATCTTGGGGATCAAATTTGCGCGACTGTTCATCAACTATCCTTTGATCTGAGTTGTTCCCCACCATCCCATGATGGTGCTTTGTTTGATTATGAAATCAAGGGCGAGTGCCACGTGAACTGTACAAGGTGGGGCCCGAGGAAATTTGTGTGATATATTTTAAATGTTTCATTGCTTCCAAAGAAAATCATTTAAAATGAAATATTTGACAAGGCCAGGGGGAAATTCATTACAAATGAGCAAAATCGGGGAAATTCATTAAAAATGAGCAAAAGCGGAGAAATTAGGGCAACTAGTCAAGTCAGAAGTAGGCTACATATCATATAAAATGGTATGCCCATCGATGGCCTGCCAACACCCTGCCTTCTGTGCAGAAAATAACATAATTTGTAATTCTCACATTTTTAATTTTTGAGCCCACATACAGCGATTAAACTATTATATATGTTTTTTTTAATATATTTAAAAAATATTTTATACATTATTTATAAAATATTTATAATATTTATAAATAGTTTTTTAATATATTAAACAAATATATAAAAACATTTTAATATTTTTTCTTAGTGATTTTAATGGTATATTAAAAAAAAATCATATTTTGATAGTTGAATACATTCAAAATATTTCTAATATATTTCTAATTTAAAAAATATATTGTTTAATTTTTAAAATATATTTTTTTTTTCAAAAATATATATATATATTTTTAAAAAATATATATTTTTATTTTTTTAAAAATATATTATACATACAAAATTACATAATCAATAATAGATAATATATTTTGGTGAATATATCTAGGTATGTTAATATGCTTGAAAAACTATTTTTTATTAAAAAACTTACTAACATCATTAAAAGGTAAGTTTTTAATTATAAAAATTTAACATTAGAATTATTTAACATTTGGAATAGAAAATTTAAATATTATATTATAATAGTTTATAATTTACTTATATAGTATTTTTGATAATAGAAACAATTTTGATTGATTTAATATTTTCTAAGTTCATTATTGAATTTAAATCTTATAAATATAATTATATATCTTTAATCAATATTATAATTTAAAAATAATAATCAATATTTAACATCTTAGATTTTAGTATAACTTAAATATTAAAAAATTTAATGTATAAGTTTATAAAGTATAATATATTTTTTTTTAAATAAAGATTTAAAGATTATTATATATGTATATTTAAAGATCCATAGAATTATCTTTTTAACTATGAAATTAATATGATTAATCTCATTTATAACTTTATGTTATCTTATCCTTTTAACAATTTTTTGGTATCCTAACCCAATCTAAATCCCAACCCTACTATTAACCCCAATCTTAAGCTTAACAATAACCCTAAGTGAACACTTATCCTAATTGAACCTTAACCCTGATTTAGCCCAAACCCTAACCTTAACCCTAACCCTAATTAAACTCTAGCCCTGATTGAAATCTAACCCTAATTAAATTCTAGCCTTAATTGAACCCCAACCCTAACCTAAACCTTATTTGTTCCTAACCCTAGTATCTAACAAATACAGGATCGAGACCTTGCCAACTCTGGTAAACCTTATTGGATAATGATAAAACCACCTTATCTTTCATTAAGGTAGAAAATTTTTGTTATACAACATGCCACTTGAAAATTGGAGATAGCCGACACTGCAAAAAGAAGGTAAACACTAATGAAAATTGTCAGTGATATCTTGGAAGATGTGATAAAACTTTCCCTAAATGTGATTATAAATATATACTTCAATGCAAAGTGCCAGACCATACTTCATTCACTTGGATTAAAACTTTTGAAGAAGTGGTAGAAGAAATTATGGGTGTAACAACAAAAGAATTGAACATTTTGAAGCATGAAAAACAAGATGATGTTAATTTTGCACACATTATACAAAAAGGTCCTTTTCGATAGATACATATTTAAACTTCAAGTGAAAAAAGAAACTTATAATGATGAACAAAGGATTAAACGCACAGTCATAAAAACAACAAAATTTGATTATTCATTTGAGGGCAAAGCTTTATTAGACTCAATTTCAAAGCTATAGGTTTCATAACATTCAAATGCTTGAATGTATATAATGTTAACAATGTATTCAAACATTTGAAAAAAAAATAGTGGATATATCTAAGTTAGTTAATGACATTTAGTCATGACATAATTCTTTGATGCTATCAATACTAAATGTAATGATTGATGAACATTTCTACTTTTAAATTTATTGTTCTTGGTTGATTGTTGTTATAGACAAGTTTGTATGATTTCAAATTTCAATGTATACCCATACATATGGGAATTGAGATAAACAATGACACAAACAATAATGAAATCAAATTGATTTCTTTCCAAATTCATATTCATGAAAATGTAAGCATTTTTTCAAGACAATAGGCATCTTGATAAAGATAATTCTCGACATATTTTACATATATTATTAATTAATATAGGTATGCTAGTTAATTAAATTATTAACTATATTTTATTTGTATTATATATTGAATTGTTAAAAGATGTAAAAATCTTAATACTATCCCTCCCTGATTCTTGCTCCCACCCTATACCCCTATATATCTTCATATCTCAAACTATTTGTCCCTTTATCTTGCCATATATCTCTATATCTATGTCTTTCTCTTCCCATTTATCTATCTCTCCCTCTCCATCTATATTTGTCTTTCTCTACTTATCTTTCTCTCTCTCACACCCCTCTCTATATATCTCCTTATATCTCTATCTTGCCATCTCTCTCTCTCTCTCTCTATATATATATATATATATATATATATATCCCCCCTCTATCTCCCTATCTCTCTATATATTTATTTCTCCCTCTATCTCTATCTTTATCTCTAACTATTTTTATCCTTTTTCCTCTCTCATTCTATATTCATCTCTACCTCTATCTATTAATTATAAATATTTTAAAATCAATTAAGTATTTCAATTTAAAATTTTAATATTTGACATTACAAATAAAATTAAACTAAATTCTAATTTTTAAAATCCATAAAATACATATTTATTATCTATTTAGTTTTACTAATTATCTAATACAATACAATACAATTAAATTAAATATTCATTTTATATTAATTAAACAATTATTAATTAGAATTTTAGAATAAATTAAGAAATAAGATCTATATTAAATCAATTTTCTATTTTTTTTTGTGTCTAAATCATTTCATTTTCTAAAATTAAACTAAATTCTAGATATCATAATTAAACACAAAACTTTATTCTATTCTAATCCTAACCCTAGTTAAACCATAACCCTATTTGGACTCTAACCCTTACCCTAATCGAACACTAAATCTAATTGTAATTGACCACTAAGCATAATTGAATTCTACCCCTAACCCTAAACCTAACTCTAACTAAACCCTAAACCTAACTCTAATCAAACCCTAACCCAAATGTACTTAATTGATTCATAATCCCAACCCTAAACCAAACCCTAATTGAAATTTAAAACTAACCTTAATTAAGTATTAACCCTAATTGAACATTTATTGAATACTAGTCCTAACTGTACCATAACCCTAACTTTGAACTACAGTTGAACTCTAATCCTAACCCTAACACTAATTCTTATCCTAATTGAACCTTAACCCCAACCCTAACCTTAACCTTGACCCTATTTGAACTCTTATTGAATTCATAACCTTAATTAAACCCCAACCTCATCCTCAATCCTAACCCAAATTGAACATTCATTCAACCCTAAACCTAACCCTAAGTGAACACTAATCCTAATTGAACTCTAACTTTTTAGTTGAAAATATTAAAGTTCCTTAAATTTTCCCATTCATCATCATTTATCATTCAATTCCTAATAGAACTCCAAAAAATTATACTTTTATAATGTTTTAATACACACCTAATATTAAGGGTTTAGAGTTTAAGGGTTAAGGGCCTAGGGTTAAGGGGAGAGAGATAGAGGGAGTGAGTGAGTGACCCATTTACATATTATTCTTTTATTCTTCGCCAGTTAAATATTTAGTTACCCATTTACTGTTAGCATAAATGACCCAAGAATTTAATAGAATGGACTACTCATATAATACCTTGCATTATGGAGCTCAATTCTCTAATATATTACTACTTATCAAATACTTTGTAAATAATTGTAAACTTATGACTCCATTTAAGCATTTAATTGATTTTCTTGAATCAAAGAAAAAACATAAACACACAATTGAACAAATTCTTAAAAGAAGAATGACAACATCATTAACATTTCATTCAAAATTAACTCAAATCCACATAAGGAGAGAAAATATATTAGAATTATCTGTTTATTCATGCTTATAAGTCATATCTGCATACAATTTAAGATAATTTGCATATATTCATCCAAAATTCAAAATAGGCTATCTATTCTATTTCGTTCACTTGGGGTTTTAACAACCAATGGAACCACATATATCACTTCCGCACCAGAGGACATATATCTTTCTACTGATATATTCAACTCAAAACCTAGCTAGAGCTTTCATCAGTTCTCTCCCTACAAATGAGCCTTGAATTCCCTTTTATATGACAAGGGAGCAACAAGCTTCGGGCTCAAATGTAATTTCACCACAAATTTTCACTTGAACAAAATATCCATTGCATTTGACTTTCATTTCAAAACTTCCCAAATGTTGAATCTACAAAACATAGTGGCGCACGAACTGGGGAAAGCTAAAATAAAAAGGAACACAAATTGTCATCAAAATCCCCTTGTCGCTATCCATGCAAAAATACCAAGCAACGAAATTGCCATGAAGGCACCACAACAACTTATTTACCTGCCACCCTACCCTTACCAACACTCAAACCCTGGTATACACGACCGCTTCTAGTTGTTGCCCAATATGATAGACCCTTAGCCTCCTCTTCTTTCTTGTCCTTACCCAATACGGTTCTAGTCTGTTTGCTTGGGGTTTTAATAGCCAATGGCACCACAAATATCACTTCCTCATCAGAGGGAAGATCGTGATTGAAGTAATGTAAATACCAATAGTAGTTGGAGTTGGTCTTGGTTACATCATCATAAGTGTTGCTCGTAAGGGTAATGGGTGAGTGGTGGCATCCAGATAAGGAGCCATGCCCATACATTATTTTCCTACGGACACTAGTAATAGAGCACACTGCTAACTGCTTGCCTTTTTCATCTACCAGTTGAACAACAACGTCCTGGAATTGTAGCCTTCTACTGCATCTAGTGGGCACAAGCCTAGGCTTGTCAACCAAAGCACCTTCCTGAATAGCAGGACCGAGCTTTTGTGAGCTCAAATGAATAGACCTCCTTACTGACTTACTCATTTTCTCTTCTCATACAAGCACTCAAACTTGATTAGTCTCAGCCCATAAAGTGCTCTAACTACTACAAGAATGAAACTATTAGCGGTTAATTCCTCTTGTATTTATTATGTGAGGTAATGGCAACCTTCATCAATGATTAGTAAAAATGAATGTGCAAACATGGCAATTTAGCGGCGTATGTACTGTCACCGTTTAACTAGAGCTGCATGAGAATCCAAAGATCACCCTTCATGATTGCAAAAAAAATATTCACACAGATTGAGATCGACATGACTACACAAGCAAGGAATAATTCATTAATGCTTCACCAATTGTACAATAAAACGACCACCATGTGCCATTTTCCAACTTTGAATATTGCCCACTGATCTCCTGAAGAGTTGGTAGATCAAATGGTTTATCTCAGGCTAACTCGGTTTGGCATCCAACGAAGAATCATTCACCTTCCTCGTGACCAATAAAATTAAACCATATAGGACACACATCTTCCTTTTACTGACCTCGCCCCAAATAATAGGGTGACAGCTTAGCTCTGCGAGTTGGCGGGGTACAATCGAGATCTCCCATATCTTTGAATCTGAAAAACCTACACATTGCATGGTTAGTATTTAATGAAAGGATTTGGCTAAGCTATCGCTGACATGACCATTGGGGTTAATGACTTAGGATTATGTCACAAGATTAAAATTAAAACCCAACTTTGATTTTAATACTTTATTTCCTCTGCAGGGTTTTATTTCCTAAGTCTTGGTTGGCCCCGTGTTTCATCTTTTAAAAAACAACTTATGTTGTTGTTTTTCATCCGCCTAGTAATTCCCACTTCTCCTTTTAATGAATGTTCTATTTTGCAAGGGTTGATTTAGTGTTTTTTTTTATCTATTTCCTGTACATATAAATGGTGCCTGTTGTCTTGTGATCGGGAATTGAAGGATCGCAAAATCACGGGCAGACGCCATGTTTCCTATCTGGGCGATCAAATTTGTGCTATCATTGACCAACTGCCATTTGATCTGAGCCATTCCCCACCATCCCGTGATGGTGCTTGGGTTGATTGACAAATCATGGGCGGCCACCACGTGTCTCATCCTATGAAACCTAAAGAGTAAAGGAAACACTAGCCGACTTTAAATGTATTAAGGGGCAGATTGCTAAAGTGTTCTCGAGACACACATGTTCTAAATCGATGGATATGTTATAATATCACTAGAAAATCTTCTCAAAGGTTAATGAAATGGCTAGCGACTATGTTAAAGGAATGAGATCATTGATGCTCAGGATCAATGGTTTCCCTCCATCGCGCAATCAGAAGTTTTAGGATTGCGATATAGCGGGCAACTGCCACGTGGAATTCCTTCATATTGTATGGTAAGGTGTGCCCCTTATCATCATGTTGGAAATTGTGTCAGCTTGTTTTGAAGGTGGTCGTCCATGATTTGATCAAGATGAAGAATCAACGCCTCAAATTTAAATCTACATCAAATATGGTTGGAGTCGTTTGTGCTTTGCGAAATTGTTCTTTAATGGCAGATGAGACACTTGCTAGTGTAATTTCATCTACAATAAAATAAATTGTCTTGCTTGGTCTGTATCACAAAGAATTCAACTATTTTGCGGAGCAGTTTTAGAGCCGAAGGTAGAATTGCGAGTTTCTGCAGCCATAATTTGGGAGTTCTACGAACAAAGTCGTGAGTTTATTTTCTATGCCTCCCAATCATTTTGCATTTAAATTTGGGAAAGGATTAGCTAGATGTGTTGTGAAATTGTTGATGAATGTGTTAGGGTTATAGTTTAATTATAGTTGTGAGAAATTGTAGTGTTTTTTCCTATAATTTTCTATCTCTGGTTATTCCTAGCTATTTGAATTATAACGTTGTAAAGAAGCCCTAGTTTGTTCAAGATGGCACTGCCCAAGCAACATTTTGGCTAGACTGAATATTTGAAATGAAACCTGTATGATGATTTCCTAGATCAATTCCCCTTGTCAATGAATGATAGGAGGAAGAGATTGTGCCTAATGCAAGGGAAAATCCTAGGGGAAGGGTTAGTGTATAATTGCTCCAACGTTGTCGATGCTAGGGTTCCCCTCACTGGCTTGGAATTGTTTAGATTGTGGTACGAATAGAGGAATTTTCCTCACCATTTTTCAAATGGATGGATGTATGATATGGGGAAGTTGGTGGTACCAAATGTATTCCCTGATGTAGACTTGATTAGGACAGTGGCTAGAAGATATGACCCTATTACACGGATAATCAGGGACAATGATGGAAAGGTTCTATTGAGCATTAACAGAGAAGAGGTCCAACATATTTTTGACTTGAGTGAACCAAGTGAAGACTTGGTTCCTATCAACCTTGAGGAAAAGAAGCAGGAGTATGCAAAGTTGAAATCTTTTTTTAGAGCAAGGTTTCTTCCACCTCATCTGGCTAAGGCAGGAGGTTCAGAATTTTATATCAACCCCAATGACCAGGAACCTTTCAGATTCAATTGTTTTGTAAACCATTTCCTAGCCACTTTCTATTCTTTATGTCAAATTTTCAATTTTAGTCTTGGTATGGTAATGCCCATTTCTTATATGTTCATGGGGGAGCAAATACAGCACCCTAACTTCTCTATGACCTGTGAATTCACTTATTTCTTGGCTGAGAGGATGCATGAAGGGCTATCAAAGGTGCAAAACAATGATACCCACTCTCAATTCTTTTGGTATTCTATATTAATGCATATGTTTTTGTTTAAGAATTCTAACTTTTTCTCTGAGAGGATGAAATTAAGGCAATCAATTGATGGAGAAGGATTTCCAGTACAGATATGGGCTACAAATTTATCTTGTAATAAGGAAAGCACTAGTTATGTGCAATTTGATAATTGTTTTGCTTCTAGATTAAGGGCTAGATTAATGGTGAATATACCTAGGATCCCTGAGGAATTACATGATTTCCTCAAGCCAAAGGAGAGGAAGCCAGAATTGAAAGTTTACCATAACTGGGGTGACATTATCCCATACCCAGTCAGCACTGTCTTAAGAGTATATGGTTTTCAGGGAGCCTATCATATACTACCATACAATGTGCAACCAAGAGTGGGATTTGTAGAAGTTATGTGGCAGATAGGTTGTATTCATTAGGACAACCTCACTGGAAGGGGTAAGGGAACATTTTTCTCAGATTATACAGTGGTGTCTGATTTTGTATTTTCAAAGGGAGGTTGGACGCATTTTGATAATTTCTTTAATGATGACCATTTGAGGTGTGGACCAAAGTGGCAGCATGATCCTGAGGGTTACTTTGCTCTTTTCAGACAAAGAATAAAAGCTGGAAAATTTGTGCATGAGTTCAATTTCCCTGAAGAATTGATTAGAAATGAATTTGATTTGAATAGACAGGAGTTGAGCAAGGAGAAATGGATAGCTTATGGTAAGCTACTAGATGTTTTGCACAAAATGGATCTGAAAAATGATCCATTATTGGAGTTCAATCCCCACCATAAGAAAATTGATTTTCTAATGGGAAACTTCAAGGAAATTATGGGCATATTGAGGAAAAAATAGATAAATTTAGAAGTGAGTTTGGGTGTAAAAGAGAAAGGTGCCAGACCAATTGAAAAAAGGTTAGCATACCAGCCTACAGAAAGGTGGCCCATTTACAAGAGGAAAAAGGATAGTAGCAGTGATGAAGAAGAAGTCGATAGAAAAGGAAAACATATTATGAAAGTGCCTCCACAACCAAGTCCAAAATTCAAAGTGCCTAGGGCAATCAAAATTATTGATTTAGAATCATCACTGGAAGACAATCCCTCATCACCACCATCTGAGCTAAGCCCGAAGAGGCAAAGAATTGATCAACCACATGAGGATCTGATGGATGAGATTATTGTGATTGATCAAGACATGGAAGTTGGTATTCCTTCCCCTCCTAGGCCAGCTGAATTAGTTTTATTTGATTTATATATGAAAGTTAAAAGTGTACAAGATGCAAGAATGGAGGCATGCAAGGAGTTTCTAGATGATAATACATTTGTAAAACCTCTTGTATTCTTGCAATTGGTATGGAGGATGAAGTTTTAAGAGTATCAAGATAAATGTAGGAAGAGAAGAGAACTAAGGCCTGACAGGTCAGACCAGGAGAATGACGAGGAGGTAAAAGTTGAATTAATGGAATAATTCAAGAACATCACTCCTAAAGAAGGAAGAAAACTAGTGAGTCAGGCTAGTGTATTAATTATGCCTAAATGGGACATTGCAGATGCAGTAGCCTTTAATGATATTATGAAGTCTAAGAATCCCTTTCAAGACTCTGAAGAAGAGGTCAAGGCAGCATTGCAAAACTCTACTTTCAGTGAGGAATATGAAACTCTAGCAATTTGGGCATTGCCCCCACAAGGGAGAAAACCAGATGTTTTTTATATTAATCCAAATTTCAAGGGAGGATTGATAATAAAGAGAGCTTCAGAGACCTCAACCACTGAGGCCACTAATTTGACTATGAATGTGACCAAATTGGCCCAAAAGACTGCTGAAAGGGAGGAAGCTGAAAGGAAGAGCTTAATGGAAAAATATAACCTTTTGATTGACGAGTACAACAAGATGCAGCAAAAAAATGTTGAGTTGCAAAATGAGGTGGAGAGGTTTAGGTATAAGTAGATTGGGGAGACATCAAGTGCTCCATGAACCAATACATTACCTTCCATAGTAGGGTCAGTGCCTCCCGCTTCTCCCAGTCAGAATCTTGTCCTCACCCTTTCTTTAGAGGAAGTTGAAGAAGAAATAGAGTGCTCTATCGATCCTAGAAAGAAGCAACTCTTGCAAAAAATTGATGAATTGCAGGCATCATTAAACAAAAGTGAGGAGGGATCTCTCTTAGAGCAAAAGGAAATTTTTACTACTGTTTTGAGGCATTTAAATGAAAAGTTTGATAGAAAATTGATATCTATACATTCTTTATATTCTTTGATGTTAGCATCAATAAAGAATATTGATAGGGATAAGAAAGTAGCGATACCAATAATTGAAAATTGGATGCTGGGCCAGAATTTCAATGTTTCAAATGCCATCGAAATTCTAACGCAATAACAACAACAAACAACCGTCAAAATTCCAACGACCCGTCGTAAAAAAAAAAACCAAAATGTATCAGTGTGGATATCATGTATAAGGCCTCAAGGTTTGATATAAATAATAGGCCCCAATCATTAAAGCCTACTCATGTGTTAGTAAAATAATTGAAAGGTTTTTAGACCTTACTAGATGACTTGAGTAGGAATATTAGGGAGCTGGTGAAGAATTTTAATGATTGGGGTAACACATTATTACCTGATATAATAGATGAGCAGGGGAAAATTAGGTCATTTCAATAATGGTAGGCTCAAGCAAGTGAGGCCATCAATGATCAAATCAATTCAATTTGTGATGAGTCAGAATATGATTTGTTGGTGAGCTGTATGGACAAAATCATTAGTACCAGCTCATTTTTGGAATCTTTTGAAAGGGATGTGAATCAAGTAGTAGTAAAATACACACCTTATAATACCAAGGTGGATGAGGTAATTAATTTTGACTAGCCGACTGATGATGAGTACTAGAATTGGGTAACTAAATATTTGAATGAGGAGTAAAAGGAGTGAACTACTAATAGGTGGTAGATCAAATGTTGTGGTTGCAATGGTTCCAATTTTGTGTTGACAGCTTTCTCAGTGCGGTTTTATTGTGGTTTTTTGCATCAACGTTCCTTAGCTGATATGATGAACAAGAATATTTTTCAAGGTGGTCGCTATTGTAACAAATTTTGGAATATCACTAGGTACTCCAATTGACTGGTGATAGGTGTACTTTCTGGCCTGGTGCTTGTTTTCTCCTTCATTTTCTATAACAAGGATTTCAAGGCTAGAAGTATAGGTTTGCAAGTTAGATATTTTTTGTCGAGTCTAGGTGAAGTTGTAGAGTGAATTGTAAAGTTTGACGGTTTTAGAGAAATGAAATTTAGGTTTTAAGTCATTATGTAATAGTTTTTCAGTTCATAGAGATTTAATGTTGTATAACATTACTAGCATTTGAATTGAAATGAAAATTTGAGCTCATGTCTCTCCATTGTACATGCATATCTGAACTTTGAATGAAATAACTAAGGGTTGTTTTATCCATCTCACTGTTGTAATGTGTATGATTCTATTTTAGCTTTCATTCAAGGAATTAATCAAAATGCTTGAATGGGATATAGGCGGATATGTGTTGTATAAGGATTTGATAAGTAGTCCTAGGTTAGAATGCATACTAATGAAATTGTAATGCAATATTTTCAGGGATCTTATATGAGATGTATTAAATTTTTATAAACCTCTAGATGCTTATGAATTTGATCTCACTGTTGTAATGTGTATGATTCTATTTTAGCTTTCATTCAAGGAATTAATTGCCTAAGTAGTCCTTGCTAATGCAATATTGATCAAATCTGTTATAAACCTCTAGATGCTTATGAATTTGACTCCTGCAATGGATATATGGCACTAATCTAAGTTGTAATTATTAGTGCAGTTTAGTATTTGTTTGTCTTTGCCTAGAGCTTGCTACAAATTGCAAATCATTGACTATCTTATACAATGGATTGTGTTTAATTATCTCATGCTCTAGATAGTTGATATTGTCTATGAACAACCAATTCTAGTTGATATTATCTTATCATGTTAAGCTATTAATTGAGATCATTTGCTATTGTTAATGTTGTTTATAATAATGGTGCAGAGTTTGTAAACACATTAAGGGATCACCCTCATGGGTCTTGTAGAGCCCAAAGTGTAGGAGGCTTTTAAATTCCTCGTCAGTTGGTCCAGGTCCTTCAAGCTGCCTTCAATTGGAATTGGAAATTCCATAGGTAGATTAGAAGATAAACCTGGTTACATTGTAAAAAGAACCAACATACACATCAAACACTGAACAACCACCTGTACAACTGAATTTTTAATATTTTATGATCACATGAAACATAAAACACCCTAATTTCAAGGTTGTTAACATCACTATTGAAATGTTTTAATTTTTTGACCTTTCAAACATTAAAAAGTACATCATTAAATTAATTATGTAATGGCATAAAAATTAAAAACATCATGAATTAATTATGTAACCACATAAGTCAAATATAATTCTATCAAGAAATTAATATCAAATAGATAATACAATCACATAACTTATACATTTCAATGTCATTGATCTTCTTCTTCATCCAACTCTTTGTCTGTATCATCTGATCCAGATTTGACATTGTAAGGATTGGTCATATCATCATCATCATCATCAATATCAGTTTCAATAATGTCATCATCCACACAGATATCATCTTCATGAACATTAACTCCTACATCATCATTATCTAGTTCCTCCTCTTCGACATCTTCATCAGGGACATCATCAAGTAACTGTTGATCCTAATCATCATCTACATCATCTTCTAGTTCTTCGATATCTTCTTCTTCCACCACATTATACTTTACCGGCCTTCCTCTTGGATCATGTCTAACAACAAATGACTACTGTTTTGAGGCATTTAAATGAAAAGGTTGATAGAAAATTGGTATCTATACATTCTTTATATTCTTTGATGTTAGCATCAATAAAGAATATTGATAGGGATAAGAAAGTAGTGATACCAATAATTGAAAATTGGATGCTGGGCCAAAATTTCAATGTTTCAAATGCCATCAAAATTCTGACGCAATAACAACAACAAACGGCCGTCGAAATTCCAATGACTCGTCGTAAAAAAAAATACCAAAATGTATCAGTGTGGATATCATGTATAAGGCCTCAAGGTTTGATATAAATAATAGGCCCCAATCATTAAATCCATCTCATGTGTTAGTAAAATAATTGCAAGGTTTTTAGACCTTACTAGATGACTTGAGTAGGAAGATTAGGGAGCTGGTGAAGAATTTCAATGATTGGGGTAACACATTGTTACCTGATATAATAGATGAGCAGGGGAAAATCAGGTCATTTCAACAATGGTAGGCTCAAGCAAGTGAGGCCATCAATGATCAAATCAATTCAATTTGTGATGAGTCATAATATGATTTGTTGGTGAGCTGTATGGACAAAATCATTAGTACCAGCTCATTTTTGGAATCTTTTGAAAGGGATGTGAATCAAGTAGTAGTAAAATACACACCTTATAATACCAAGGTGGATGAGGTAATTAATTTTGACTAGCCGACTGATGATGAGTACCAGAATTGGGTAACTAAATATTTGAATGAGGAGTAAAAGGAGTGAACTACTAATAGGTGGTAGATCAAATGTTGCGATTGCAATGGTTCCAATTTTGTGTTGACAGCTTTCTCAGTGCAGTTTTATTGTGGTTTTTTGCATCAACGTTCCTTAGCTGATATGGTGAACAAGAATATTTTTCAAGGTGGTCACTGTTGTAACAAATTTTGGAATATCACTAGGTGCTCCAATTGACTGGTGATAGGTGTACTTTCTGGCCTGGTGCTTGTTTTCTCCTTCATTTTCTATAACAAGGATTTCAAGGCCAGAAGTATAGGTTTACAAGTTAGATATTTTTTGTCGAGTCTAGGTGAAGTTGTAGAGTGAATTGTAAAGTTTGATGGTTTTAGAGAAATGAAATTTAGGTTTTAAGTCATTATGTAATAGTTTTTGAGTTCATAGAGATTTAATGTTGTATAACATTACTAGCATTTGAATTGAAATGAAAATTTGAGCTCATGTCTCTCCATTGTACATGCATATCTGAACTTTGAATGAAATAACTAAGGGTTGTTTTATCCATCTCATTGTTGTAATGTGTATGATTCTATTTTAGCTTTAATTCAAGGAATTAATCAAAATGCTTGAATGGGACTATAGGCAGATATGTGTTGTATAAGGATTTGATAAGTAGTCCTAGGTTAGATTGCATACTGATGAAATTGTAATGCAATATTTTCAGGGATCTTATATGAGATGTATTAAATCTATTATAAACCTCTAGATGCTTATGAATTTGACTCCTGCAATAGATATATGGCACTGATCTAAGTTGTAATTATTAGTATAGTTCAGTATTTGTTTGTCTTTTCCTAGAGCTTGCTACAAATTGCAAATCATTGACTATCTTATACAATGGATTGTGTTTAATTATCTCATGCTCCAAATAGTTGATATTGTCTATGAACAACTAATTCTAGTTGATATTATCTTATCATGTTAAGCTATTAATTGAGATCATTTGCTATTGTTAATGTTGTTTATAATAATGGTGCAGAGTTTGTAAACACATTAAGGGATCACCCTCACGGGTCTTGCAGAGCCCAAAGTGTAGGAAGCTTTTAAATTCCTCGTCAGTTGGTCTAGGTCTTCAAGCTGCCTTCAATTGGAATTGGAAATTCCATAGGTAGATTAGAAGATAAACCTGGTTACATTGTAAAAAGAACCAACATACACATCAAACACTGAACAACCACCTATACAACTAAATTTTTAATATTTTATGATCACATGAAACATAAAACACACTAATTTCAAGGTTGTTAACATCACTATTGAAATGTTTTAATTTTTTGACCTTTCAAACATTAAAAAGTACATCATTAAATTAATTATGTAATGGCATAAAAATTAAAAACATCATGAATTAATTATGTAACCACATAAGTCAAATATAATTCTATCAAGAAATTAATATCAAATAGATAATATAATCACATAACTATACATTTCAATGTCATTGATCTTCTTCTTCATCCAACTTTTTGTCTGTATCATCCGATCCAGATTTGACATTGTAAGGATTGGTCATATCATCATCATCATCATTAGTTTCAATAATGTCATCATCCACACAGATATCATCTTCATGAATATTAACTTCTACATCATCATGATCTAGTTCCTCCTCTTCGACATCTTCGTCAGGGACATCATCAACTGTTGATCCTAATCATCATCTACATCATCTTCTAGTTCTTCGATATCTTCTTCTTCCACCACATTATACTTTACCAGCCTTCCTCTTGGATCATGTCTAACAACAAATGACCAACCTGGTTTACCTGGAACCTCTGAGTAAAATACCTGCTCACATTGGCTTGGAAGAACATAGGGCTCATTTCCAACTCACTCGATCAACCTTGTATTAACCATTGTAAATCCATTATCATGTTCAATAACAGTTCTCTTAGGATCATTTTCATTCAATTGTAGCATGTGCCATAGGACAACGAACAAAATTAGTCTAAAGGACTTAAAGTCACACTCAAGTATATCATCCAAAATCCCATAGTATCAATTTTCTGAGACTTGTGGATGTATGTCGTGCTTCTAGATGACACATTATTCACCTAAAAGACTGTAGTTATACCAAAATCATAAGTTTTCTTCATGTCATCCAACATTTTGATTCAAAATTTATGACCAATTCACCACATAGGCTTGTGGTGTTTCACCTGCAATATGTCAAACATGTAAAAATTATTGCAATATCGTCAATTGATAAACATATTTATTCTTGGTCGAATGTATGCAAAGAAAACAATATTAACATATATATACATTAATATACTTGAAAATAATTAAATAATATGGGCGATTAATTTATTTATATGTACTTGTTTATCTCTTAAACCATATGCTAAATCAATTTCCATTTGTGTAACATTGGAATCTCCATTAGGATGAGCTTCTTTAACCAATGAAGCCACACCTTCCCATGTTAATGCACGACCAGATTGCTAATATCGTTCAATCCATATCATCATCCAATCAAGATTGTTGGTGACGTACAAATCTAGTGCATCCCACTCTCGACCAACTATACCAAAAAAATATTAAATTCACGAACGATGTATAATTAGTTAAATACCACATTATACAACCTTAATTTATAATTGATGTATATTGAAGATTAAAAATTAAATAAGTACAATATACATAAAAAACATATGTAAAATGTATTCCAATTAATCTCCATGACCATCTTATAATTACCTCTCACTTTCCTCAATCTATCTTTCCCCAATAGGTACTCCCCTTCAAATTTGTTAATGTAGTTGGGATCCCAAATGCGATCTACATGGATCTTTGTTGCAAACTTAGGAAGATATTCACTAATGTACATCATGGTCTGGTATAGCATATATCCCTCCACCATAGAACCCTCAGGATGTGCTCTTTGTCTAACCAACTTAGCCTTCAAAAATTTCAAGTGTCTCTCAACCATCCACATTGACCTTGTGTGTATAGGTCCACACAATTCAATCTCCTCAACTTGGTGTATTAGGTAGTGTTCTTGTGCATTGAAAAATGTTGAAGGTAGAGACTTTTGCATTTCACACATTAGATGAGGAATTTTTCTCTTCCAATAATTTATATCTTTTTTACGGATTTCTTTAGATGATAGCTATTTACAAGTGATTCAAGGCACAAATATATTAAGGAGATTTAACAAAAATATATAGTATATTATATAACAAGTAAAAAAAATGGAAATTATAAGATGTATACAACGAATTGAACAAATCTCACTACTTACCTCATGTATTTTCCAAGATCATATATATAACTTGCTTGACATTGTTGTCAAAGTTGTCTACGAGAGATAGAGGTAGAACGTACTACAACAATTATAAAATGATCTTTTCATTATTTTTCCAAAAGTAGTAAACACAATACACTGAAAAGTACATGCATTATACAAGTGTATATAATATACAAGAATAATTGCCTTAATGAAGGTATGAAAATCATGCATTTTCATCCCTGACCCAAATTCATCTTTCTTTGTTATTATATTGTTTATGTTTGTAGCAAATCCTGTGAGAAATCAAATTTTTTGTATGACTTCTTTTATAGTATTGCTTTGCTGCTCTGTTAATAACCAAGGAAGGGCACTTATATTAATTTGGTCTCCATTGCTATTTAATTGAATGACATTTTTCATTGCATGATTGGCTTTCTGAATGTTAGTACAAATTTTGACAATTTTTTCTTTGTAATGCCTTCCATCCAATATTTCTCATAACGTTTTGATTATATTGTTTCTAATATGCATTGTATCAAACAAATGCACAATTTGTAGCTGCTCATAGTAGGGCAACCTACTAAATTGTCTAGGATAACTTTTCATTCCCTGTGGAAGTTGGCCATTAATGCCTTGACGACCTTCATGAAGCATATAAGTTAAAAAAAATTACAATGACAATCATTGTCAATTACAACATGCGTAAACACAACACAATATAAAAATATAAATTCAAAACATATCATATATGATAGATAAAAAAATTGATCTGATGTATAACCTTGACGATTAATTCTATTATATTCCAACTTCCATATGCGAGGTGACATTCTTTGTGGTTTTGATGTAGTCTCCTCTTTCCCATTGAAAATATGTTTTTCAGTAGTTCAATACTTATGATTTCTATGGAGGAAGTGCCTATACTCATCAAACACCTACTTTCCTAAACTTGTTGAAGGATGAGATTTCATCTTTGGACCACAAATTGGACATGCAAATTTTCCCTTTGTTTGAAGACCTGCAAGATGATTTATAATTGGATTAAATATGTCAATTTTTTTAATTATATATAATGAATAGATTATTTTAAAAAATGGCATGATATCTACTTCATCAAATTAAATATTGTTAAAGTGCAGTCGAACATTATAACATACCACAAAAATATGTTAGCCTTGGGGCATCATGAATTGTCCATACAAGCATTGCATGGAATTGAAATTGTCTTTGTCTTATTGGTCTGGAGATGTCATACATAGTGATGCCATTCCATAACTTTAGTAACTCATCGATAAGAGGCTCGATATTTAGATTCATATCTTTAACTTGGTACTTACCTAGTTGAATGAACATAAACATTACATAATTATTATAACCATTTTACTACAATATATATAAATTAATGTACATGACTATTGAATGAAAAAAATATAAGTCATTATGCAACAAATAATACAAATGAGATGCTACTATGTTAAAGAAAATTGATGTAAACAAATACCTGGAACAATCATTGACAACATTATGTGCTCCCTCTTTATTGACATCCATGGAGGAATGTTATTGTTGATAATAATAACAAGCCACACCGAGTAAATAGATCTCAGCTCTCCAAATGGATTCACACCATCCGCTCCCAATGAAAGCCTAAGATTATGAGCTTCTTCTTTAAAGTGTGGCCATTTTTCCTCCATGTCCTTAAATGCAGAACCATCCATAGGCATTCAAAGAATGTCATCTCCACTTCTATTTTGTGCATGGCAATCCATAAATTGCGCTAAGCTTTCGCACCTAAATAATCGTTGCATACATGGAATAATGGGAATATAACGAAGAACCTTGCGAGGCACCTTTTTTGTTAGTTGATTTGTTTGATATATACTAATATGACATTTTGGGAATTTTGTTGCAAATTCTTGTTGTTTATGATATATAATATGATCATTGGGACATGAATCTATTGCTTGATACTCGATTCTGATATATTTCATAATGGCACATAAATTTTGGTATGAGCAAGGTAAAATATTTGATGGTGGTAACAAAAATTCACCAATCAATCTACAACAAAAAATAATTTGTTCAGATAAAGAATATTAATGGTACATATTTCATCCTTTATTTACTAGTGATGAACAAACAACAATTAAAATAGATGAAAAAAGATGACATATATGACATACCTTAACATCCGTGAGATTGCTATGTTTGATAAACCATTCATAACCTTCAAGTTCAACAACAAAAATACAACAAAGAGAATAGTTGTTTTAGAGACTTCATAAAGGGGCTCGTATGCCTTCTCAAGTATAGGTAAATCATGAACATCATCAAAGTCATCTTGATCATCATGATCAGCTCTACCACTAAATGTGTCATGGATCAATGTATTTGTACCATCATCTTCAACTTTTCTTTCTGGTACATGATCATCTTCTTCCATAGGATCATTAACTTCATCTTCGATATTCACAGCTCCATGTTCGTCCGCTTGAAAAACCATATTCTCTGGGCCATGATAATCCATATCATCTACGCTAGGATGCCCCACCTTTATAATAATGATTGACACAAATAAACCATGATCATGATCAAGTGATATATATATATATATATATATAATGTTAAAATGATATAAACATTTACAAATTCAATAAATATAAACACATATATAATGAAAAACTTACCAATGGATGATAATCATGCCCCCCTTCAACGTGACCATGCTGCCTACAATGTTTCTCAGCTATTCTAATTAAAAGTCATCTTGTCTTTAATCCCTTGCAATTATTACAAGGATAATAAAATTTCCCATCACCCTTTCTTTTCAATCTAGCCCACAATCTATCAAGTGTCTCTTCATTTTTTTCTGGACTAATATTATCTGACATGATTTTTCTTTACAAAGCTTGACTATTTAGATATTCAAAAAATATCAAACTCACACTCCAATAATTTTTATTCATAGATAGGTAACATAATCTAATAATTCTGATATCTTACACCAAAAAAATTTGGCATGCAACCACCCCTGCAAAAGAGAAGATAGTATGAAGTTAATGACCCCAAAAAACACTTTAAAATGCTAATTCCAAAACTTATTAAAGTTTTATTTTACTATGATTTCCAACCGTTAAGACTCCTAAAATCAGAATATTGAACTTGATCACAAACTTCCTACAACAATGGAGGTAGCGAGCTAGTAAGTTCAAGTGACCCATTCCTAAGGAACAAAAAGTCAGAATCATCATTTCTAATGTCAATACAGATTTATCCTTTTAGTTAAAGATGCAGTGTGTCACTTCTTATGATGAGCTTATCCCTAGGGCCCTCAACATTGAGAGAGCCCTAATAAAAAACAATAGAAGCATTGGTAAGAGCATGATTAGGGTACATACCCTAGGCCTCCATAGAAACATAAACAATAACTATAGTGGATTAGTGAGGTTGCAATACCAGAAAGATTGAGACATTGTAGGTAATAACAAAATCTTGCAATCTAAAGATTGTAGCCAATAACAAGCACACTGTGTAGCTTAGTGACTTTTGTAAATGCAATCTACGATAAGAAGAATGACAGTCAGTTGAGATGTGACAGTCAAAAAGAGGTTGAGTAGTGAAAAGATAATAAAGCTCAAACCTTGCATAGTAAAGTGGAGATTTTAACAGTGAATTTCCTTACCCCCTTGCTGACCTTAAGGGTTTTTCAAATGCTTTTGGTAGTGTTAGACAAGGACAATGAAATCAAGGAATGATTGTCCAAATGAAGTAACAGTAGTAATCATAGGTTCAATGTTTCTTCGTAGCCATTAATGTATAATGGAGGTAGTGGATTGCATGTTTGAGCAGTGTTTTGAGACTCATCAAAGATGGGAGAATAGTGAATAATACCTTATGGACTATGAAGTAGTGTCAATAAGGTTGAAGGATCTTAAGAACTACAATACCATGAAACAATGAGTCCACTATAGTAAGTAGGCAGTCTATAGGGCATAGTTTGATTTTATAGAAGGATGTTCATGAAAGGAAGCTTCAAGTGATAGGGAGTGAGTTGTTTGAGATTGCAGCTGAGGGTGCAATACCCAGTCTTAAAGGAAGTTAGCAAAGCAGTAAATGTGCAAGAAAATTGAATCATACACAACAAACAATTCACAATTTTATCTTCCATAATGCCTTGAGTTTGAAGACAAAAATCTTATTGTATCTTCATGACAAAAGTGGTGACCTTAATGGTTAATCACTGGCAACCATGATTTTAAAACATGCTATTGTGCTTATGGAGGCACAATTTTAAGCAAGAAAGTGAGTGGTGGTTTGGAACAATGGTAGGTATGAAGGACTTGCTTTATATGCATACTATGTAGTCTAGCTTAAGACAGTGTTCTTAGAAGAGATTAAAGGTGGATTATGGAACTCAAGGGTTACCATGAAAATGATTAAAGAAAATACTGAGATCTATTTAAAAGCCACGATCATGAAGATATTAAAGATGTCACATGCAAAACCCTAGTAGCTAGAGTAATGAATACAGTGCCAAAGAGGATAGTGTGCTGGGGCAAATTTAGGAGATCTCCACATTAGCTAATTACAGGGAAATACATCATTTATTTATTTTTTTAATTAAAAGATATCATTCTAAACCCTATATAGGATACATTGATACTTCAAAAGCCTCTGAAGGAATTTGAGATTATGCAAATATATGTCAAGTAACATTCATAAGGTTTAGAAAATCTTGATCACTCTCTAGAATAGCCCATTAAACATGGGTTGTACTTGAATGCACTACATAATTGATATAACACAACCACTCTGCATATCAACCAGAGTTATATGCTCTTTATTGCAGCAAGAGGCAATCACTCTTCGATCATTCTATAATTACATCCTAACCTATTAAACTTGAGACAACCTGAATGCACCCAATGATGATTGACACCTACATTATACAACCTGAATTAACTACATTATATGAGTTCCTCCATTTCTATCACAACATGGCCACATTAAACTTGGGTCACAAATGAATGCATCCTGTATGTCTTATAGCACAACTGTGCCACATGACCAATAGAGTTATGGATCACATAATTATAGTCACAAGAATCTGTTCCTTGATTGTGATCTTATGGTGATTCCACACAACAAAATCTGGACATGAAATTCTCAAAACCCTTAACCTCTAACAATGAAATATGATGAGATGTTGCTTTAAAATATGATTTTGAAACCTGTAACTACAAATCTAACTTCACAACTGAATTCTACAAAAAGACAATGACTACCCTCAACCTGGCGATATCTTCTTGAATTTTTTCAGATTTTTCCCAAGAAAATCATCCTTAGTTCTCCACAAACTATCTCAAGTAGAGCAAAAAATAGTCACAATAAATCAGGCGTGGACTCACCTTTCTTTATGTTAGCCGCAATTTGATTTTTTTCCTATTTTTCATGTTTGTCAAAAATTTGATGAAAATGATAGCTGACATTTCGATCAACCCCAAGTTCATCAAAATTTCAACGAATGTTGGGGATAAAATTTCAAAAAATTAAAAATTACACATCAAATTTTACAAGCACCCGATGAACATCGAATTTTACATATTTCGTCGGATAGTTTTGTTGGATTTTGCAGTCAAATGAGTTAGTGGAGAATTACGATTTTTCATTGATTGTGTCTCCCCTAAACAAATAGAGAAGGTCTCTATTTATTGATGTGAATGACGAAGGATTTGAAAGATATGGAGGATGTGGGACAAAAGACAAACCAATGATAAGATGCCACTTGTCATCATGCTAATGGACAAAGGTGGAGCATATTTTGATCAATGTGCCAAAGAGGGGGAGATTTGAAATTCAAAAGATGGCTTGAAGGATGAGGTGAAAGGTGAAGTTAATGTCACATGGCTCAAGAAAAGGACTTGTAAGATGAGTTAAATGCCTTGTTGGAAGGACACATACTTTTGGAGGGATTTTCAAATTTGAGGAATATTGCAACCACTGATGCCTTTTTGAAAGTAACTAGAGATTTGAATAATTCAAAATAAATGATTTATTGAGCAAGTGGAAAAAGGTAGAGGATGTGACATGGATTAGAATTAAATTAATCATGGATTTGATTAATTTAATAGGAGATTAGATGATGTGACAATTTTGACTTAGATTTTAGGATTTATTTAAATCAAAATTGAGAGGAATGTGATTTAGACTTAATTAAATAAATATTTTTCATTTATTTAATTAAAGAGAGATGTTGTTAGCTTAAATTAAATAAGAATTGATTTAATTTACTAAGAAGGCCTTAGAGATTTAATCAAATAAAAGGGATTATTTAATTAAATAGAGACTACGAGGTTAATTAAATAAAAATGATTTATTTAATTAATAGGAGATGACAACTTAATTAGATAAAATTGATCTAACCCAGTTAAAGGAGGAATTTGATGACAAGCCAAGAAGGTGACTAAGGAGGAAATGATGTTAGAAAATTAGGATCAAGTGTGTAACATCAATCAGTACATTTTCCATGTCTACAGTCGGCGATAGTTACTTCATGGCATACCTCTAAAACAAAAACCCTATTTGTTACAAATTTGAGGAGCCTAAAAGGATCCTTGCTAAAACCATGAAATTTGATTAATGTGAACTTGGATCCTAGAAAGTAATCCATCGGGGTCTATGAGGTCTTTATCGATTGCAAGAATTCAGAAGAGAAATGCCTTAGAGGGCGTGGGGACAAGTCTATGAGTACTGGCCTTACAAAATAATCCACAAACTAGTAGTAATCCCATGTCTTTGAAAGCACATGGGTCCAACCTGAAAGTGGTTAGCATGGCCCCTTTTCATCAAACTTAAACAATCACAAGTACCTTTTGAGGACCATAGAGTTTTGGTGTAAAATAAAATGCACTAGAAAAGAAGAGTACCTAAATTTGCATTCAATGCCATAGTTCCTCAAATGTTCTAGCATATTTTCAGCTATTATTTATGTGAAATCATAATATTTTGAACTCTTTTCCCTCATGATCATAAAGGCCATTCCCATTTGAAAAGGATAAACCTTTTTATCATCATCATAGCTGTAGAAATAGGCCAACATTATGGAAACAACTTGAACATCTGTTTTGATTATTACATGTGGTATAGGGGAGGGGAGTTGACCTCCTTGTGGCTTCTCTTTGGTTTCATCTTCCTAGAAAGCCAATTGTCTAGTTCTGGCATTCCAAATCTCTTCCATTACTTCTTGGTTGAAGCTCTTAGTGACCCAGTCTATAGGGATACATAACATATCCTTGATGGCTACTATAATTATTATAACCCTTATCCTGCCACCAACTATAGCCCAGGTATTTCTTTATAAAACCTCCTGGCACATCCATCTACCAGCTCTGGGCATGGGTGTACAATAGGCAACATGAATTGTGGAAAACCACAATTCTAGAGCCAAGATGTAAAACATGTAGCTGTCCCATGTTTGATCATTGTTTGAAATGCCCCTTCCCTAAGGTTTTTAGGGTTTTCCACCACCTTTCAATCAGAAATGTTGTCTACAAAATCTAGCACAACCTCCTTCATAATATGGTTTCCTACCTGTACCAGCTTGGTATGGGAAAATGCCATTCTTTTGGTGTTAGAGCATTGGAAAATGATTCTCTCCCAAAAATATCAACATGGACTGATCTTTTAGATGAGAGTAGCCTTTCTACCCAAAGTCGATGTTTTTCACCATTGTTGTACTTGAAAAATTATAGAGAGATTCTTCAGAGAAACGACTACTTGCATTTTGTTACTAAAAAAAATATTCCTTTTGGGTGCATTCAATTCTTCTCGTGCATACATGCATTAAGGAACTATATTTACCTTTGGCTTACTAAATGCTGCCACTGAGGAGATATGTGTGGATTTGGGATATGTATCTCCCAGGAATGCCAAATTTTCTATGATAATGGAATTAGTACATTCTCATCACCGCCTCTTTTACAAATAAACTTTATTTTTTTGGAAAGTGTACTTTTAGCCCTGTGAAGCATGCTTAAGTAGTGTAAAATATTGTGAAGAGACATGCATATTTAATTTGTTAGGACTTAGCATGTTAATCAACATCTTTTCATGTAAACAAGAAAGCTAGCATTGATAACAATAATGGACACATGACAACGATCAACATATGTGAGAATTTACTCCCAACACCCAAATTTATTTCTCTAGGCTTGATGATGGATTTTTTGTATGATTCATCTCTCGCCCCCTAGTTCTTTTGATATTTTTTCATTGTTGTTTGGCGGGAAATGGATTTTATATTGGTCAAACTTGTTGGCATGCCATTTTCTATAAATATCTATGCCACCTTAGTGAAATATTCACTTTTAAATCTCTTTTAGTTAGAAAGCTTTCCTCACTGTATCCCATTCTACTAGCTTTAGCATGTTTTCTATCATGTAATCTGGCCTAGGAAATTCCATTCGACTCTTGGCATCAAGGCCACAATACTCCTTCGTGGTAGAAATTACCAGCGACCAAATTAAACACCTCATGAGGAAGAATGATCGCCTTACTATGGTTGTGTTCAAGTGGGTGATCGACAAGGACTATGTGAAGGATTAGAACCATCCACAGTGTAACTCCAATGTCATCTCCCACTTTGTGGCCTCCCTTCTTGACTTGGATATATCCAAGCCTTGGATAATTGAGTTGTGTCATGCTATGTTTGACTATCTTTATTTGGATGGGCTTGGAAAAATTGTGAAAGTAGCCATCCCTGCTGATGGTATTCTGAATGCCATGGACCTCCATAGGCATGCCGACTATGGTGAAGATGTGGTCTGGATGCCTCTCCTTACTAATTTTTGAACCATGGACCTTGAGAGGCATCGCTTGTTATCTCATCCTGTGGCTTCCTTCCTTTTGAAGGTGTTTGGTGTGGAGTGTGTTCCTAGGCTCGACTAGAAAAAGCATTTCAAATTTTTGGTTGATAGCCATGGGAATGAGGACTGAGGTCCTTGGTGTTCCAAGCTTGCTCATGCTTTCTATTTACTCCCTTTTCCACCCTGATGAAGAAGAAGAAGAAGAACTGAGCAAAGTTCCATTTTGACTACCTAGCAATGCCTTGGAGGCTTTAAATTCACTATCTTTTTTTAGCATGCCTCCTTCTGTTACCTCTCTGCACTGTAATTTTTTGGGTTTTCTCAAGAAAGCTTCAAGCTTCTTAGAGCTTTTGGCTCATACTATATTATAATTTTTTCAATAAAAATAATATATATTACACACATGATTCTTCCCTGTGTTGTTCTCATGGCTTTGTTCACAAAACTAAATCATATTTTACAAAAATTTTACATATGGTACATAACTCTGAAAATTTTAGAAAGAACTTGCACACTTTAATGGAAAAAATTTAGATGAATATTGTTTACTGGTATATCCAAAACATTGCCATCCACTTCTTCTAGCTCATACATATTCTTTTCTTTGCACGTGCGAATGCAAAAATGACCGTTTCATAAGGATTTAAATTTTGCATTTTTCCCTATTTTCATAATGTGCTCATCGTATTTGAGTACCAAGCTACCTTCCCTGAAATATGGGTCAAAGGACTTTTAGTTGAACAATAATTTAACTATATGTTGGTGAATGATCATGGCTTCGTAGGTATTTTCCCTTTTTTCTTCAAGGTTCAGTAGTTTTTCCAACCTTACTTTCATTCTGCTACTTTATTCAACTTCCAAACCCTTTAATAGCTGTAATGTCAGAATCTCTATGGAAACAAGTAAAACCACCTCTTTTCCATATACTAGCTCATAAGGAGAAGCCTTCAAGATTTGTTTGGGTGTAATTTTTTTGGACCATAGAGTGTCTTGTAGGTGCTTGTGCCACTCCCTTTGTCTTTCTAACTTGATGTGCTTGATTAACCTAATTAGGTTATTGTTGGTTGATTTTGCTACCCCATTTCCTTTGTGGTAGTAATTTAATGAATTATTGAGGTAGACCCCCTACTTGAGAGTGAAATATGACATTCTATAACCCATAAAAGGCCATGTGTTATTAGATATGATAGTTTTTTGTAAACCAAACCTTGCTACCAGCTCTTCAAGAAAATTGACAATTCCAATTTCTATAGCATTTTTCATAGCAACAATCTTTGTCCATGTTGTGAAATAGTTTGTTATTGTAAGTATCCACTTATGGCCGATGCTAGAAATAGGATTTATCATTCTAAAAAAATTCAAACCCCATTAGGAAAAGGGTTCTTCAGTTATAATTGGGCTTAGGGGCATGGCATAATTATTCTGCTTGCCAACAAAATATTGGCACTGAGTGCATCTTAGCACCAGATGGTGCACCTCAGAGAACATGGAAGGCTAGTAATATCTTGACCACATTATCTTCGAAGTAGTAGTCTTGGCAGATAAATATCCACCCTCAGGACTGCTATGAAATTCATTTAAAACTCTTTTCAACTGTGGCTTATCTAAGCATTAGAGCAAGATACCATCATAATTTATTTTGAACAAAACACCCTCAATTAGTACATAACTAGTGCCTTGCAGTCGATAATATCATCTTTTTTGAGGTAGAATGTTGATCGTGTAATGCCCATTTTACATATAATGCATCTGATTAGCTACCCACATCTCATTAGGCTCAAACTGGTTTGTGTAAGCTTGATTTGTCTCTTCCTCTGTTGAGGAGCTTATCTCTTGCACAAAGTATTCGCAAAGACCTCTTCCTTGAACCAAATTAGTTGGTCTACTATCTAGATTTAATTCAAGTATCTTGGTGATCCAGTAGGCCCTCTTTTCAGTTGTATTTCCCTCAATTATATACTCCCAAACATTGGGATGGGAAATGAGAATGGTGATTCTGTTGGCCAATACTAGGTTTCAGAATTTATTTAGGCTTTTAACAATAGAAAAAGCCTATTTCTCAACAAATTTGTACCTAGCATCATATCCTTTGAGAGTCCTAGAGTGGAATGTGATGGGATGCTCTCTGTTATTATCTTTGTCCTTATGAGTGAGCATGTATTCTATGTTGCGCTGGCCTCTATAGACATAGAGAAATAAATCCTTGGAGAAGTGTACGTTAGGTAACACTGGGGCTATGGAGATCATTTCCTTTATTCACTCAAAAGTTGTCTTGCCTTCAGTGGTCCATTTGAACATTACATTTTTTTTGAGCATCAGCGTGATAGGTCTCGCGATGCCTGCAAAGTTTGAAGTGATATAGCTAAAAAAATTAATCTTCCCCAAAAAATACTGTAGCCCCTTCTGCTTGATTGGTAGAGGTAGCTCCATTATAGATTTCACCCTTTTGCGATCTATCGCTATAACTTGCTTTGACACCAAAAAACTGAGTAGCTTACCTTGCGGCACTCCAAAAACACATTTTTTTGGGATTTAAGGAAATCCCAAACTATTGGAATTTCTGGGAAACCTTTTTGAGATGATCAAAGTGATCATCCTTTGATTTTGAAAAGACCAATAGGTCATCCAAATATATTGCAATAATCTGATTAATTAAACCTTTGAAAGCGATGTCCATTGCTCGCTAAAAATTCACACCTACACTGGAGAGTCCAAAAGGAATCTTTGAGTATGTGAACATTCCCCACTCAGTAGTGAAACATTATTTTATGCTAATCTTCTTCTTTCAAATAGACCTAGTTATAACCTAAAAGACCATCGAGCAATGAAAACATTTCTGATCTAGGCACAATCTATAGAATATGCTGCATTGATGGCAAAGTGTAGTGATCTTTCAACAAGGCTTTATTTAAATTCCTAAAATCCACATAGAGTCGAATATTGCCATTCTTTTCTTGAACTAGCACAACATTAGACACCTAAGTAGAATACTTAATCGGGTATATTATCCTCGATTATATTAATTTTGTAAGCTCTTTTTCCATCAATTCTTTGACCTCTAGATTGAATGGCCTTTACTTTTGTCAGATGGGCTTTAAGCCTTTAGCTAAGTAAACAATATGTTGAATTATGTTGGGATTGTATCCTCTAAGATCATCGTAGGTACAAGCTATCACCGCATCATATTTAGAACATAGCCCTTTTAATTTCTCTTTTTCCTTCTGTGGAACGTCCCTTCCAATATTTTTTTGTCATTTCCAACATCGAGATCTTGAGTCTTTCTCCTCAGTAGTGAACCTTTGTTATTTCTCGCATCCTTGCAGTCGAAAAGATTTTCAAGAGAGATTAAACCTTGAGGGATCTTATTTCCTTTTAGTTGAATTACTTTCCCTTCCAAGGACTTTGCTTTAGACTATGAATGTTCAAGAGACTTTCCTAATTTCTATAAAAGAGTGGTGATTTGAATGTTGTCCTCGAATACCTACCAGTTTTGATCATTGTCAAGAATTATAGATTGAATGATGATCTATACTGTATTTTTCTTTGTTGTTCAATTAAAAACTACTTCAAATTGTGAACCAATCAAATCCATCTAATTGGAAACATCATTCTAGGAACATGGGATAACCTGAATGTTAAAAGTCTCAATTTTTTTGATCAAATCCAATATTTTGTGTCCATATGACTTTAATATTATATTCTTTGGAACCACCTTCCCATGAACTTGACTCACAACAAACTCTAAATCTTTGAATGCTTGTATTATCTTTATGCCCATCTATTATGTGAGGAACAAACCATGGACCAAGGCCTCATATCCTGAATCATTATTTAAGCATGGGAATTGGAAACAAAGAGCTTTGAGGGTCTCTGACCCTATCGGGGATACTAGTCAGACACCTAATCCATAATGTGCTTTGTATGTGGCACCATAAAAATATAATGTTGATAGAATGTTGCCACCAGAACATTATGCTCTTCCCATTTCTTTACCAATTTTGGGAAGACATGGTCACTGTCAAAGATCACAGAGGTGCCTAACCTGGTAACATGAAATTTTTTGAACGGGTTGGGGTCAATAAATTTTTTGAGGACCTCATCTTTGGGGGTCTGATTGCTTGTTTCTTCCTCGTCTTCTAACATCTCTACACAATACCTCTCCCTTTTGTGAGGAGGTATGTGCTACTTCAAAGCATAGGACCACATTATCCACTATGTGCTCTAGATGCAAGGATTTGGATAGGATTTTCATCTTTTCCCCATGCTTGGTTCAAAATATTAAGTGAAACCAATCAAGCACTAAATATCCAACAAGCTTTGCTATGAAGTCTGTTGAAAGGAACCTCTCGAACACTAGGGGGTATCTTTCACAACTACTTCTTGGGTGATCATTTGGCTTGGACATGAGAAGAGGGCCAAAGATAGATCATTGATATGGCTGACGATCAGAACTTTCTTCGCATATAATTGTATGATTCCTTTCTGAAGAGGCTTGTACTTCAGTTCTAGGGTATCAACCACTTGTTTAGGCATGACTATTGTACTAGCTCTCAAATCAATCATGTTATTATGTAAAAGCTTATATCACACAATAAGTATTAAAAAGAAAGGCATGGGATTTGACTTCTTTCTCCTTTTCATTGTTTGTGACATTCATATAAGTCGTGGCTCTTGAAGATTGGGGTTCGATTGTGAGACCTTTGTCTTTAACTTGATCATGTTGTGGAATCACATCTTTCTGGTATTTTTCCCTCCTTATTTAAAACTTCCTAGAGCAACGTATTTTGTTTAGGAATGATATTACATCCCACATGGATATGTTAGTGGGAACCTTCTTTAATTGTTCGACCATGTTGATCATTCTGACTGGCAAGGTCTTAGGTTTAAATAGTGGTATCTCTCTCATCTTAGAAAGGATCTTATTTGATGTGAGTAGACTCAACGCTTTTTCCATCTCCTTTTCTAGCAATGGAGGAGCTTGTGACTCTTGAGTAGATCGGGCGATGACTTGTGGAGCTTGATTTTCCTATGGTTGTGGTTGATGTAGTTGTAGACACGACAAACCTTGTTGCATGTATTCTCCATTGAGCCTTCTTTTAGACCTCATGTTGTAGTTCGACTGTACTTGTGGGGAACTAGTCATTATAGCATCATTTGAAAATACTATGTTCTCTTTCTCCATCCATAAGAAAATTGCTTGGTCTAGTACAATATCCAACTCTTATTCTAAAGACATTCCTTGTTTTTGCGCTATGAAGTGGGTGTTCTCTATTTCAGTAGACTGATATTCATTCATATTCAAGAACATGCCCTAGCTTCTCTGCTCTGCTATTTTCTATTGCATATTTCCCTTTGGGAAGTTCTGAGGCATATGACTATCATTACATGGGAAGCACCATGAGTTCTCGTCTTCTGCCAAGCTTTTCTAGCTTGGGATTAAATCTTTGCTTGGATTTCTTTTGATAGGTTGAAGCAGCATGGTAACCAAGACTATGTAGTTTATGGAAATCAGTTTCTGACCTCCTCATTTTGAGGCTCCCTCATACGTGTTATATTGATAAAATGGCCTTACTCCTTGATAGGTCTATGATTTTTTCTTCAAAGGTGTTGCTTGATGTCATTGGATGAGGACTAGCTCATTAGCAAAGGACTGCATCAGACTATTCATTTCATTGACATCCATTGGTAGTGAAGAGGATCCTAAACTGCTTGGTTACATAGTGGGATATATGTACATGGATGGTAGTATCATTTATGTGGTTGATTATGGAGGAGAAGTGCTTGGAGTCATTTCTTCCTGAGGGGCACTAGAGATTTCTATAAACATGAGCATTGGCAGGCATGGTGGAAGTTTCCCAACATCGATTAGACTATTCTATGTGCTCACAACTAGATAATATGTGTCAGGAAGAATGTCTCCTCTAATATAGGTTATCATGATCGCAATTTCTGAATCGAAAGCTTTTAGGTAAAATATAAACTCCCTCGTGGTTGGAAGCCTAGCGGTGATAGGAATTCTTTGCAAGGTTTTGTGAAACCTAGTGTTGAAGTCACTCCTGGCCTTTTGTGGGGTTGTTTTGATGGTGACTAATTGATGCAGCAACAAAGAGCAATCTTTGTTTTCAAAGAAACACTAGAACAACCTCTCTTTGAGCTGATCCCAAGACTAGATAGAACTAGAAGCTAGAGATCAATAAGAATCCTGAGCTTTTCCTTTCAAAGATATGACCAACAACTTGAGAGAAATATTTTTCTCCGCTATGTTATGTACTATGCATACCTTTGCTATATCTTGGAAATGTTCTTTTTGGAAGAATGAAGAAGAAAATCTATTTATGCATTTTTTGTGTTGTCATTGATGTCACCATGTTATATGAGTTACAACTGCAAGGTTTAGTTAAGGTTTTATCTGATATTCTAAACATATATCTAAACCAGTATGCAAGTATTATCCTCCAGTATTTTGGTCTACAATCCTCCGCTAATGATTATCATTGCTTACAGTTTTGGGAAATGGTTTTTAGATGTTGGAAGTTTGTAAGTTTAGAATCTCATGTGTTTAGGTGCTCATATAGCGAGTTGGAATTATTCTGTTATTACATTTTGTTATTAGGGTTATCTATGGTCGACCTAATGTATAGTTGATATTGTAATGGATTATTTTTTGTATTGCAGATACATAATTGTGACCTATCTTTGGTCCATACCGACATGTTGTAGTGTGCTAGATGCTTGAATTATTTTGGAAATATTTTATACATGATAGAATCTGATAGTTATCTTTTTGGTGAATAAGTATTGCATCTAATTAGCGTGACCTAATTGATATTTGCAGCTGAATCAGATATACATATATATATATATATATTGGATAATTTTGTGATTGATGAAGCAAAGTATGAAGTGAAGTGTGTGAAGATAAAAAAGTATGGGAAGATGATGAACTGTGTAAAGCCAATTTACTGAGCATTAAGGGAACTGAATCAAAACTTGTTAGGTGCAAATTTATCAGTTCATATGCAGGTTATAAGCCATTTTGTTATTGTATCTTTTTTAGGTAGTGAGCCTCCCATTTTGGAAAATGAGCCCTGGTAGTGAGCTGCCCTTTGTAATATCTTATAACCGGCTATACTATATTGTGAACTAATCCTCACTGTGGTTTTTCCCTTTTTGGGTTTTCCATTTAAAAATCCTTGTGTTCATGTGATGTGTGCTTTTATGTTCTGTTAATGATCTTGCTCATTTTTACTATTATATGAATTGGACTAATTGGATGGTGTTTGTTCAATAAGTTTAAGAAGATATTGATTCACCCCCTCCCCTCTCAATATCTTGTGTATTCAACAATTGGTATCAGAGCCGTGTTCCTCCAAAGAATCCTAGTGGCTTGAGGAAGAGCTTAAAGATTGAACAAATGGATGATAATGAAGAACTCCAAGTTATTCTTGAATATCTTGACAAGGTTGAAAAAGAAAAAAAATATTTGAAAGAAAATATTGATGAGGCAAATGATTGCATCTAGAAATTGAAAGAGAAATTGAGGAAATTCAAAGAAATACATAGGAAGGTGAGTGAGGAATTAAAATAAGCCAATGAAGAGATCATCAGATTGAAGGTTCAAGTGGAGGAAAAGAAGAGAATTGAATATTTTCTTAATATTGTGGTGGGTATGTGCAAGATCATGATGGGCCAAAAAGTGGAGATATGATGGGTATGTGGCTGGCGACATTTTTTTTTACCCAAAATTGATGAAATGAAAATGGTTTTTAAAAGAGATTCTCATATTTCCACCAATATAAATTATGCTTTACTTTGAATTTAATAAATTATTATTATTCATTTTCTATTTGAATTATGACTAAATTCTTAATTGATAGGTTGATTGAAAACATCTATAGCTTTCAAATACTATCAATTTTTTTGAATCTCAAACATGCATCACATTCTATGCTTCACATACTATAGCTGATTTAAAAATAATAATTGAATTTCATGAAGTTTTGAACAAGTTAAGGTGGTCAGACATACGAGTTTTTATATTTTTTTAAAGTTGTAATAAAAAATTCATAATTAATTAATTACTTAGAAAAAATTACAAGAAAATATGCATCACATTGGGAGATTAGTCATCTACTTATATCTAAAATCTTATTAAAAAAAATTATCATTTTATTGTCGTTGGTGTGGTCAGACAGACACCGACTTCTTATTTTTTCCCTAAAAGTTAAGTGTTATTGCATTAAAACTTCAAATTTTCACCAAATATTTAAAAAAAATAAAAAAATCTAGTAGTTTAGAAACTAAATTTAATTTTCTATAGATTCCATTGTTACATATTTTTGAAATAATATAGATAACTTATTCAAATTTTTACGTCAAGTTGTCTAACTCTGATTTTTCTAATTTTTTTGCCAGTTAAGGGCCTTTTTTTTCCATGATGATCTTGGACATACCCTGGTGCAAAGTAATACTGATGAATGCACAAGAAGTGGTAAACCTGAAATACGATCTAAAAAAAGAAAAACTATTTGAAGATAAGTTCAATACAAGCTCCACCAAGCTTAATGAGTTGATTGTAGGGAAAAAAAATTCTAAAGAAAAAGGTGGTTTGGGAATAGAAGCCGGTGAAAGATCTAAGGGTATGCAGACCTCAAACACAGTGGATAATTAGAAGACTCAAGATAAAGGTAAATAGATAAGAAATACAAGAAACTTTGCTAGAAGACTGCCTATGAGACAACCAAATGCTCATAGCTACCCATCTTTCAATGATGTTTTCTTTTCATGCAATAAATTTGGTCACAAGGCAATAGAGTGAAAAAGTATAATAAATCAGTATACTAGTCCCTTCTTTGGACAATGTTTTGCATGCAACAAAGTTGGACATAGAGCTAGTGAATGCATAACTCAAATGATGAATTGGTTTAATGGAGGTAAAATGAATCATTCGTTTGTTGGCTACTAATATACATGAAATAAGTTTAGACACAAAGAAAATCGCTACATATCAAGGGTTAATGAAGGTTAAACAATTTAGAAAAATGTTGTTTTCTACAACTAAAATAAACCCAAACACATTTCAAGAGTATGCAAAAGAAAAAGGGTAAAGCAATCTGATCCAGTAAAGAAGAATGGACCAGTGAAGACAATTGACAAGAATGAGGTTAAGCAGGACATGAAAAAGATATGAAAAAATAAAGAAGAGCCAAAAACATCAAATGCATCTATGCCCCTATCTAGTGCTGACAATTGCTCCCACAATTAGACCCAACATGGTCTTAGGGGGAGCTTGAATAGAAAATTGTTCAAACCTCCTATATATTTGGAGTTTCAATCTTTGGCACAAAGATATATTGTAAGGAATGGATAAAAAAAGGTTACACAAAAGGAACCAGAAGAAAATGTGCAGTCATGATCATTTGCAAAATAAATTACGGTTTTTTTGTGCAGTGAAGAGGATTTTTTATTAGCTTTCTGAAATCTGATGCATTTAGTGTGAATTAGGGTAGATCGTTACTTTATAAAGAAAATTCATAGGGAATTTAATCACTTGTGTATTTGAAGAAAGTGGAGAATGATTTGGAGCATTCTTGAGGCAATTTGGAGTAGAAGTTGTGCAAACCCTAGTTCTAGTTTTTCGTGAAGGAAAAAGGTATTTTACTCTTCTGTGTTGTTGTGGGTTTGTGTCAATCATCTTTTTGAAATCATTAGAGACTCATTTGTTGAAGAATGGAAACTATTGTAGTCATAAATGTGATATAAAGACCTCGACTATCCTATAAGAAGTATTCTATGAAGGTTTTCAAAGACAACACTTTGGGCACCTTCTCATTGATTCCTCACGGTGTTATGCCCATTGAAGACACTAGGATGTACATTCAAGTCAAATTTGAGGAATATAATCATAGAAAATTGATAGACATTTTGCAAAATGAGCTCACCAGGGATGATTTTTTGATAAAACTAGAGTATTCAAATATTGTTGTGAAGAATTTCGATAGATGGAATTACTTTCATAACTTTAGGTCCACTGTTGATGATAAATATGTTAAACCAGCTCTCAGTAGAATGCATGACAAGATTTTTGTAGACTGATAGACCTCATCTTATAACTAAGGAAGCGATTAAGGTAGTTACCAGACTATGTGACACCAGACCACTACTAGTGTTGAATTCTATGAAGAATGAAGTGGTAATGAAACTCACTAGAGATACATTTGATAGAAGGGATCTTGCAACGAATCCTATCACCAATCCTGCTATGAAGTATGTAGCTATAATGATTGGTCACAAGATCTACTTCACAAATAGAGAAAAAAATTTATCCGCTACAACAATTAACACTGGTTATGACATGGTAGCTAATGGTCCTAATTATGATTTATGTGAAATTCTCTAGAAGTAGTTGTTTGAGAATCTAAACATGACTAGGGAGAAGAAATATACATTTAAATTTGGCTCCTTGATTGTTTGTTTACTCTTCTACTTTCTTACAAGACTTCCCAGAAGAGATGTTGTGATGATTTGGGACATATCCAAATACGTTGCACATCAAATTTCTCATTATATGCATAGTTTGGGTGATTTGAAGAGTCGAGATAATGATCTAACAACATTCTTTGTTGTGTTCAAAAGTAACATGAATAAAAGAGAAAGGATTCCAAAGAAATCGGTTGCAAAGTATAAGAATGATATCATATTTCATGTCTCCTCTGACAAGTGCATGATTGAAGCTGTTGAACCCTAGAATATATGGATTCAACATTTGGGTTATGAGGTTATAGGGGATGAAGCCGAAGGATATGTAAAAGTTTTGTTGAAAAGTCTAAAAGATACTAGTGAGCCTAGAGTTGGTAGTTATGCAGAAAAATATATGAAATTTCACTTGGAGCATAAGAAGCCTAAGATAAGAAAGAAGGTAGATGAAATTCTTAGAAATTATGGCTTCACTTATGAGCAGATTGCATGAAGAAGAGCCATGGGAGAGTAGATGGTTGGAGAATCATTAGGACTAAGGAGATTTGGCTGGACTACTCCTTCAAAACCATTTGCAACTCCTATAGTGAAGGTTGACCCCAGTGCTCCTAATAATGGTAAAGGAACCACCTCTTCTAGACCCAATGCAAGATTTAGTAAAAGGAAAGAGACTCCTCCAGTGGTACCTATGAAGCGAGAAAAGAATGAAAAGGCTACAAGGGAAAATAATCTTAGCATCACTAAAGAACAAGAGGAAGAGGAGGAAGACTCTGTAAAAAAATTGGCAAGAAAGAAGAGAGGAAGCATGTCCTCTCATGAAGGTGCTTCATAGGAAGCAAGTTTTGGTTCTAAAATATTTCATTATGTATCAGGGTGATCCCACAATACTGGTTTACAATTTTTGAGAGATCCTAATTTTATGTTGAAATCACATATTTTTAGAAAATATAATGATTTAAGCCTTGAAAAGTTCCATTTAAAGGATTCCAATTGAAGAATTTTTTATGAAACCGCCTTAGATAGAACCCTCTAGTTTTAAACCATGCCTATAATGGAGTCTCCTTTACAACTATCAAAATGCTGATTAAAAACCACTTTTGTTTTACCTTTTGGGGGAACAAATGAATTCATTTAAAATTTATTTTTTATTAGTATGTAGCCCTTATTATAAGTTTCCCAAAATGTATAATTTTAAGAAAATTAATTTAATTATTATATTTAGTTTTTATTTCTTGTGAATGTAGGTTTTTTAAGAAAAATCAAGCTCTATGTTCTAAACATGTGGAAAAATAGCAGATTATCAAAATTGAAATATGGAAAATATCAATGCACTTGATATTGAAGTCCTTGATACAACAAAATAAAAATTGAATTTTGATACATACAAAAAAAGTTATGTTGTATACAGTCTGCCTATGTCTGAATTGTAATTGGTCTGACTTCAAAACTTGATTAAGGAAAAAAAATTCAATAAAACACAATGCAACCAAATGAAAGAACTTGATATTGTAGTTACAAATCTAAATTCTAAAAAAACAAAATTTTATCCTTCATGGAAAAAAAAATTGTTGTATATGGTGAGCATCACTCCTTAAGAATGGTGTTGACTGAACAAAACTAGTTTTCAAAGGAGATGGAAAAAGAAGTTCAATCTGATTCCAAAATTTTTGAAAAAAATAAATTTAGAATCTATAGACAAAATATCACAAATCACTAGTTTGTATCATCTTCCAATTCCTCATGGTTTAGCTACTATAGGTGCCTGAAAGTGAAGATTCAGTTAGTAAAAAAATAGTTCAATGTCCAGTTTGGCCAAAAATTGTAAACCAATATTGTGGGATCACCCATCGTCCTCTAAAGAAGATGAAGAACAATATTTTGGTGTTCATGTGCACACTAAACTAAAATAAAAGAAGTGTAAGATGTCATTGACCCTAAATGATGCATTTGAGAAAATTGGGTCCTCATTGACCCCAAATGATTTGGAAACCTTGAAGAAGGTATGATCAAAGATGTTCAAGATGAAGAAAAGAGTAAACACTTTGATGAAAAAGCATAAGAAGAAAATAAAGAAAATAAGGATAGAAACAATAGAATCCATCAGGGGTATGGCTAAGAAATATGGTATGTTTGGTACACTCCCATTTGGTTCTACACCTAAGTCAAGAGAAGAAGTTCCTGTAGAGGTTAGGGAAGACATTCCTTTTGGTACAAGTGATATAGAAATTCCTCTCAAAACAAATGATGCAGATATGATCCCTCCAAATATAGGTGCTACAAAGGATCCTCCAGAGATAGAGAAACAAAATGAGGAAGAAGTTGAATCAGAGAAGCATGATGTTGTCCCTCTAGATCATACTAAAGAAGAAAAGGATCAATAACCTATGGAAGGGATGAAGAAGAAATAGAT
Organism: Sequoia sempervirens; assembly: GCA_007258455.2. Taxonomy (NCBI): domain Eukaryota; kingdom Viridiplantae; phylum Streptophyta; class Pinopsida; order Cupressales; family Cupressaceae; genus Sequoia; species Sequoia sempervirens. Next base: position 680,906,913 of record VDFB02000003.1, read on the forward strand.
AAAGATGAAAAAGAAGAATATGGAAAAGGTGAAGAAGAGAAAATAGATGAAGAAAAAATGGTAGAAGAAAAGGAAGAAGGAAATGTAGAGGCAGAAGAAAGAAATGGGGAATCTTCTAGGAAGAATGAAGAAGATCAAAGGCGGGTTGTAGAATCTCAAAGGTCCCATGGAGAATCCTGCTACAGTGATGATGTATTGAAAGGATTGTTTTCCAAGAAGATCAGGTTCCAACTGGTGATTCCTCTTAAACTTCTACAACTCCCTATGAGTCAAGGTAGTGTGGATCTAGATAAGATTTCTCCTGTTCATAAATTGGTGTTAGAGGATGCATTGCATGAATCCGTAAGAAGATAAATTTTGGAAACACATCATAAGGGGATAGAGCTTATTGATGATGCCATAAAAGCTTTACAGGAGGCCACCCCTGGTACATCAATTGATAATTCTCTCACTCTGGTAGAGAATCTGAAACTTCTATTGGACTCCTTTAAGGAGTATTCCTCTGGAATTGGTGAGAAGACAAGGAAAGAGGTTGAAGATAAATGGAAGAGAAAAGGATTTTGGCGCTTCATGATAAGTGTACTCTGGTACACACCAATGTTGAAAACAATCTGGAAGTTGTGCAAGTTTGTGAGTATGAAGAAAATATTGTATTTTCTTACTACATTAAGTGGTTGGATTCCACTGAGAATATCAAGGATCTCATGGAATCCATTTAGTCCCAATTAATTGTTGTCTCCAGTACTTACAATGCATCCAAAGATAGAGATAGGACAACTTGGAATGCTATCTCTAATCACAAAAAAAATTATTTATTCTACAAAATCGGAAGGAGGATATCATCAGAAGATTCGGTCAGCTAGGTGACCTTGTGAAAATGGAGTACACTCTAGTTGCCAATGCTTTGGAGAATGTAGAAAAACTAGAGAAGATCAATTTGACTCCTAGTACACTCCAGCTGATGTAGAAGTCTGATGGAACTAGATTCTCTGAACAAGATGTTGATATATGCTAAGAAGAGTTGGGAGATTGGTAAGGTCGCATTGCAAGTTATTCTCAAAGAGATTCAAGGCTCACCTTCCTCTAGGTTATTTCTTTTTTATTTCATACTTTGTTTTTGGACCGCCATTTGTCCTTGATGTCAAAGGGGGGGTGAAAATGGAGAGAATGTTATGGAGAGGAAAGGGGAGAGTATTGTACATAGGAGGTTTGTAAATTCCTTTGGCACATGTTGTAATCAATGAAAAAGGGGAGATTGTTGTAATAATTAAGAAGAAAATATCTTTATGAATTTTTTGTGTTGTCATTGATGACACCATGTTATATGAGTTGGAACTAAAAGGTTTAGTTCAAGTTTGATCCAGTATTCTAAACCAGTACGCATGTATTATTCTCCAGTATTTTGTTCTACAATCCTTTGCTGATGATTATCATTTCTTGTAGTTTTGGGAAATGATTTTTAGATGTTGGAAGCTTGTATATTCTTAATCTCATGTGTTTATGGTGTAGGAGCACCTAGGAAACACTAGGCAATTCGGAAGTCTAGGATGAATTTTTGTTTTTGATGTGTTATCATGAAGGTCATGTTGAACATTGAGTAGAGGAGATATTTTAAGGATGTGTTTGATCTCTAGGTTAGAAGTTGAGGAAGGGTGGATGAGTTTAGAAACTCATTTTTCTTAGTTTACTAGAAATTGGCAAAAGTTGCAAAATGGTGCATTTTGCAACTTTGCGACAATGTAACTAACATGTCCAACCAAGGGGAGGCATAAATTATTTTTTTTACCTATTTAGGGTGTGCCTTGACTTGAATGCAGGGTTGGAAGCATTGGTATTGTGGTGAAATTTTGTGAATTAAAGGAAAAAAATAGTGTTTTGTGTGTTATTTTCTAATTTTTGCATAGAAGTGAGGCTTAAATGGATTAACCATGGCTCTGTGTTTTATGTAGGATGTAATTTAGTAATATCTCAAGCTTTTTGTGCCATTAATTAGTTCCCTTATTCATTTTCAAGCACTGTTTCTAAATAAATTTGATTCCACACTATTATTGGTTTGAACCAGACAATTTTGAAGAAATGGAGATTTAGCTCACTTTCTGACTGTACAAATTATACAGCCCTTTGGGAATAGTGACTAGACTCCATGTGTGTAAATATGGTAGGATTTAGGGTTTGTGTGAGCATAGAAGCCACTGTGGAAGTATTGCCCTAGGCGAGCCAGGGAGATGCCCGACTAGGAAGACTTGAGTGCAGAGCACATAATTTGCAAGGGTGATAATTTTTTGATAAATTTCCTTTTGGAGAAGGAATATGTGAGTCTTTCCAAGTCTTGGTGATCAGGAGAAAGCTCCATCAATCCGTTTGGTGTGATAAATACTTGACAGTTTGGAAGCAGCCAAAAAAGAGCTTAAAGGACCTATTTTTGGCTCATTTTCAAGTTAGGGCTTCGTATGGACAGTTGGGACCTAAGACCTTGAAAATATTTGAGAGGTGTTCACATGAAGCAAGAATCTCAAATAAATATTAGGGGTTCTTTGGAAAGATTGAGAGAACCAACCTATTTTCTCAGAGAAGGAGACCTAATTGGGGCTCTTAGGGCTAGTAGCCTTTTTAGGCTTAAAAAGAGGGTTTGGTGAAAGTGACAGAGAGATGGAGTCAAGTGGACCTTCAAGAATCATAGTAGGATGGAATGAAGTCTTTTGAGGCACCTCCACACTCCTGCAAAGTTTTCTTCTTTAAATTGAGGGTTTGGAGCCTGTAGGGTAGATTAAGCGCTAAGAAAGAGTTATAGAAATTGCACCAAGATTGAATTGGTAGGTTGAATTTGTGCTAGTAGTGGGGTTGGCCAGGAGAACCAGGGGTTCCAAAACTTGAAGAAGGTTCTAAAGGTTAAGGTGGTGAAGTAAGACACCAAGGAGGTCTTGCAAGCAAGACCTAGAGCAGGAATCAGTGATTGATTCCTCCACCCCCTCCGCATTAGATTGGTATCAGAGCAAGCAAAAGATTTGAGATTGACTATTATATGTCTGAGATTCAGTCTAGTGGCTCCACTATCATGGTGAAAAATGCAGAATTGTCCAAGATGGTCGAAGGATAGGAGGAAGAAAATAGGCTATTGAGGGAGAGAATAGACCAACTTGAGCAAGCATTGAATGATGTGCAGTTGAAAGGAAGGGTACCAATGAAAGAAGAGGTTGCAGAGGAAGGAAAGATCCCTGAACCTGACCCTATTAAAAGAAGAGCCTTTCTTGAAGGCATTGAAGGCTTTGAGTGGGAAATCACTTGAAGGCATACCACTATTTAGTGGGAAAATGGAAGTTGATCTGTTCATGGATTGGATAGAGGGAATGGAAAACCATTTTGAATGTGATGGAGTCACTGAAGCACATAAGGTAAAGGTGACAAAATCAAGATTGAGAGGTTCTGCCTTGACATGGTGGAAGTTCATTCAGAAAAAGAGGGAAAAGGAAGGCAAGAAGCCTCTTTCAACTTGGAAAGGTATGGTTGAAAAAGTGAGAGAAGAATACATGCCAGATGATTATGAAATACAGTTGCATAAGAAGAGACAGAGCTTGAGGCAAAGAGACCAAGATGTGAACACTTACATTGAGGAGTTCCAAAAAATTTGTATGAGGTCTAATGTTTCAGAAGATGAAAGTCTCAAGGTGGCTAGGTATCTTAATGGCTTGAAGTGGAACATCCAAGAGGAGATGAATCTTCTAATTCCTAAGATAGTACACCAATGTTACCAATTAGCTATAAATATTGAGGAAAGAAGCAAGAGGAAACAAGACCAAACTTCTAAGAGTAGAGGAAAAGTTAGAGATCAAAGAGGACATAGAGGTGGATATCAAGGTAGAGGGACTGAACAAAGAAATCAGGGAGAGTCTAAACTCACAGAGCATGGAGGTGAAACAACTTATAGAGGAGGCTATGGAAGAGGTAGAGGACCTCAAGGAGGTTCAAATAGAGGAAGAGGAGAAGGAAGAAGTAACTCATACTTTCCTAGTTGAAGTGTTACAACTATGGTCAAGTAGGTCATCTAGCTTATAGGTGCCCGGAGAAAGCATCTTCATCAAATACTGAGAAGAGAGTGACATATGCACAAGAGGACACCATGAGTGTCAAGTAACCAGAGGTTAGTCACATAGAATCAGAAATGCGGGAGAACCTAATGTTTAGTAGGGTTCTAATCATACAACTAGTCAAAGAAGAGCCAAAGCAAAGGAGAGCCTTATTCAGGGCAAGATGCAAAATACTTGGGAAAGTATGGAAGGTTATTGTGGATTCAGGTTCAACTGATAACATCATCTCTGAGGAGGCAATAAGGAAGTTGAAATTAGAGAAAATACCCCACACTAATCCCTACAAGGTGACATGGTTGAACAAAGGACAGAGTGTTCTTGTCAATGAGAAAACAACGGTGGAGTTCTCCATTGGAGGGTACAAGGACAAGTTGTTTTGTGATGTGTTACCCATGGATGCATGCCATATTCTATTGGATAGACCATGGCAGTATGACAGAGGTGCCATCTATGATGGAAAGGCAAATACTATCTCATTCAAGAAGGATGGAAAGACATTCAAGTTGCAGTCACTGTCAGATGAGGAAGAAGGATAGTCAAAGACCCCTAGTGTCTTATTATGTAGTGGCAAAGAGTTAATTAACAACCTACATCAAGGAGGTGAAGGATATGTGGTCATGGTGCAACCCAAGGAAGAGGACAAGACTAAGAAAACAGTCATACCCAGAGCAGTCCAAAAGTTATTAGTACAGTTCAAAGACATAGTGAGTGATGGAACACCAGCAACCTTACCTCCAAAGAGAGCCATTAGCCATCAGATTCACTTCATACCAAGAGCTTCATTTCCAAACAAAGCAGCATACAAGCTTACACCAGATTAGAACATAGAGGTAGCTAGACAAGTGCAGGAGTTGTTAGATCAATGATTAATTAGAAAGAGCATCAGTCTGTGTGTAGTACCAGTGCTCTTAGAAACCAAGAAAAGTGGTAAATGGAGGTTATGCAATGATTCTAGAGCTATAAATAGAATCACAATCAGGTATAGGTTTCCTATTCCTAGTATTGAGGACTTGATGGATTGTCTTGGAGGAGCTCAATATTTTACCAAGTTGGATCTCAAGAGTGGATACCATCATATCAGAATCAAGGAAGGAGATGAGTGGAAGACAACCTTTAAGACAAATGATGGGTTTTTAGATCTGGGTTCAAAACTGCAAAATTCAACATGTAGACCTTCTCTAAGCTTCTCCAAGGCTTGTTCACAACTTTGACAACTTTAAATTTCATTTAAAACATGATGAATACTTTTTTGATCTTGCTTCTTGATAAATCTACAACCTATACCTACAAATCACTTGCAAATAGAGGGAAAAATGTTTTGGGGTTAGTGAATAAGGGTTTTCCTTGGTCAAACACCTTGTTGGTAATTAAACCATTGAAATGGAATGAAATGGAATACAAAATGATGGATGAACAAATAATGATGTTGCAACTCACCAAACCATTACAATTAAGTACTGCAAACATGTAAGTGATACCTCCAATGGATGTAGACTTGAATCTTGCTTAATGTTGATGTTATACTTGCTTGAAACACAAATCCTACATCACAATTGTTAGCTCTAAAACAAAATGAAGCAAACAATATTTGACATGATGAAAGACACTTGAATAATGTTCTTGAATTCTTGATAATCTTCCCTTGAAATACCTTGAATGCTCTTGTGAATGCTCAAATGTTCTTGTGGACTATATGCATGAATAATTGAATGATTGGGGATGAAAAATGAGAAAAATAATCTTGTATTTATACTAAATTATGCAATAATTCACAAAATTACAACACTACAGGTTGACCTTAGATCTTGGAGAATAAAAACCCACCTAATCAGAACCTAGGAAACACTTGGCAATTAGGAAGTCTAGGATGATTTTTTGTTTTTTATGTGTTACCATGAAGGTCATGTTGACCATTGAGTAGAGGATATAGTTTAGGGATGTGTTTGATCTCTAGGTTAGAAGTTGAGGAAGGGTGGATGAGTTTAGAAACTCATTTTTCTTAGTTTACTAGAAATTGGCAAAAGTTGTAAAATGGTGCATTTTGCAACTTTGCCACAATGTAACTCACACATCCGACCAAGGGGAGGCATAACTGATTTTTTTGACCTATTTAGGGCATGCCTCAACCTAAATGCAGGGTTGGAAGCATTGGTATTGTCATGAAATTTTGTGAATTGAAGGAAAAAAAAGTGTTTTGTGTGTTATTTTTTGTTTTTTGCATAGAAGTGAGGATTAAATGGATTAACCATGGATCTTTGTTTTATGTAGGATGTAATTTAGTAATATCTCAAGCTTTTTGTGCCATTAATTATTTCCCTGATTCATTTTCAAGCACTCTTTGTAAATAAATTTGATTCCACACTGTTGCTGGTCTGAACCAGACAATTTTGAAGAAATGGAGATTTAGCTCACTTTCCCATCATACAAATTGTACAGCCCTTTGGGAATAGTGACTAGAATCCATGTGTGTAAATATGGTAGGATTTAGAGTTTGTGTGATCAGAGAAGCCACTATGGAAGTCTTGCCCTAGGCGAGCCAGGGAGATGCCCGGCTAGGAAGACTTGAGTGCAGAGCACATAATTTGCAGGGGTGATAAGTTTTTGATAAATTTCCTTTTGGAGAAGGAAAATTTGAGTCTTTCCAAGGCTTGGTGATTAGGAGAAAGCTCCATCAATCTGTTTCATGTGATAAATGCTTGACAGTTTTGAAGCAGCCAAAAAAGAGCTTAAAGGACCTAGTTTTGGCTCATTTTCAAGTTAGGGCTTCATACGAACAGTTGAGACCTAAGACCTTGAAAATATTTGAGAGGTGTTCACACAAAGCAGGAATCTCAAAGAAATATTGGGGGTTCTTTGGAAATATTGAGAGAACCAACCTGTTTTCTCGGAGAAGGAGACCTAAATGGGGCTCTTAGGGCTAGTAGCCTTTTTAGGCTTAAAAAGAGGGTTTGGTGAAAGTGACTAAGAGATGGAGTCAAGTGGACCTTCAAGAATCACAATAGGATGGAATGAAGTATTTTGAGGCACCTCCACACTCATGCAAAGTTTAGTTCTTTAAATTGGGGGTTTGGAGCCTTTAGGGTAGATTAAGGGCTAAGGAAGAGTTATAGAAATTGCACCAAGATTGACTTGGTAGGTTGAATTTGTGATGGTAGTGGGGATAGCCAGGAGAAATAGGGGTACCTAAACTTGAAGAAGGTCCTAAAGGTTAAGGTGGTGAAGTAAGACACCAAGGAGGTCTTGCAATCAAGACCTAGAGTAGGAATTAGTGATTGATTCCTTCACCCCCTCCCCATCAGTTTAGGTGCTCGTATAGCGAGTTGGCATTATTCTATTGTTATATTTTTCTATTAGGTCTATCTTTGGCCAACCTAATGTATAGTTGATATTGTAATGGATTAATTTTTGTATTATGGATGTAATTGTGACCTATCTTTGGTCCATGCTGACATGTTGTAGCATGCTACATGCTTGAATTGTTTTGGAAAGATTTTATACATGATTGAAGCCAACAATTATCTTTTTGGCGAATAAGGGTTGCATCTAATTACGCTGACCGAATTGATGTTTGTGGATGAATCAAATATATATTGGAAATTTTTGTGATTGATGAAGCAAAGTATGAAGGAAAGTGTGCAAAGATAAACAAGTACACAAAGATGATGAAATGGGTAAAGTCATTTTATTGAGCATCAAAGGAACTAAATTAGTACTTGCTAGGTGTAACTTTAAAAGTTCATAGTCTAGTTGTAAACCATTTTTTTATTGTATCTTTTGTAGGAAGTGAGCCTCCCATTTTGGATAGTGAGTCCTAGCAGTGAACCACCCTTTGTAATATCTTATAACCAGTTATACTATATTATGACCTAATCCTCACCATGGTTTTTCCCATTTTGGGTTTTCCACATAAAAACCTTGGTGTTCATGTGATGTGTACTTTTATGTTATGTTAATGCTCTTGCTCATTTTTATTTTTATATGCATTGGAGTAATTGAATGGTGTTTGTTCAAAAAGTTTTAGAGGATACTGATTCATCCCCCCTCTTAGTATCTTAGGTATTAAATAGTTTGGAGGGGGTTTTGAAATCCTCCTGAGAAATTTTTTGGATTGCTTTGAGGGTATTGGCAGGTATGCCAGGTCATACATCTAGGGGCATAGGCGATTGTAGCATACTACCACTATCCTAGGTTACAAAATTTCTAGGAGCGGGGGTAACTAGATAAGCCATTGAAAATAGATTCCTATGGATAGGGTATATTGGTATTTTGATTTGAAAAGTTCAGCCTCCATGTGGCATAGATAAAGCTTTGGATCTTTGGCTTTCACTTCTTTCCCTATTACTTCTTACAAGTGATACATAACCTGTAATTATTCTTCTCCTTGATACTGAGGTAGGTAACTAGGAGTACTAGAAATGACCTATTGAGGATGCTCTTGTTTGGATTCTGGAAATGAAATATCTAGTTTCTTGTCTTCGTCTAATTTTAGAAATATTTCTGACTTCTAATCAGACCTTCAAAAAACTTTTGTCCCTCCAAAGATGCTAGAAAAATAACTATTGATCATTAAGACTTACGCCTCTCCAATAGTCTTATGGGAAATTCAGCAAGTGGGGGACCAATTTATGCTGCACTGAATAACCTTCAGGATTTTAATAGAAATTTGGCTCTTCTTTGTGTTGGGAGAAAAAGGTAGATAAAAATGTGAATAAAACATGAAAATGGTGATGTACCAAAGATTTTACAACATTTCAAACCTCAACTTATTTCCTATGAATGATTTAATAGACACATAATGCCACAAACCCTTCATTGTTGGGGAGAGAACCAACAAAAAAGGCTAAGTAAAAGCACAGTGCAGTCTTTCAAATCTCCCCACAGGAAGCACCCATTAAGATACGATCAAACATAAGAAAACTCTATAAGTTAACAAAAATATCCAAAAAATTATAGAAACCCTTTCTCCCTTTACGACATAATATGAAAAATAACAACCTTTACAGATATTGGAAGAGTTCAATAGACATAATATAATTTTTGAAAATTATGATTCAACATAGAAGCTTAACAACATGGAAATTAGCTACCCAAACTATCAAAATAAGCTTAACACAATGTTTTTAACATGAATGCAAATATAAAGAAGAAATTTGAAAAAGACCATAACATGCACAGTTCCAAAGAATTCTTCTAAATAGATCAATCTTCAGTATTAAATGAACTAAAAAAGAAAGGTCAGAAAAAGGAAAAGGATTCTCCACTACCTTGTCCACAAAAAGGATACAAGGAGAGGGATCTAATTTTGCAATGTTCACATTTAAGGACACCTTAGATATCTCAACCCACTGAAGGATATGAGAGATGTAACTGTAAGATATCCTTGGAGATGAATGTAGACAAGAAATGGGTTCACCACCAAGTGTAAACTTGGAAAACATAATTTTTTTGAAAACACAGTGTGATATGAAAACAACAGGTTAAATGACCTAAGAAAATCCATAGAAATGTAAATAAAGTAGAACAGAAAAGTAAATATGTGAATGGTGTGCACCAGGAAACCTTGAAGAGAATGGAAATAGCTCTAAAATTCTAAAAATGTTGATTCTTAAGTCTTGTAGGAATCATTCACCATTCTAGGTGAATCAATCCTGATTCTAGAAAACTACATCGGAGCTTGTTTTAGCCAAATGGGTATCCAAATCCACAAAAATATCTGAAAATAGGTATATTGGGACTCATTCACTAGTAATGGTGAATGATTCCACTTTGTCTTTTTTGGAAACTCAAACATGGAATTTGCAGCTTTCGTTTTGCTTAATCTAAACCCCCAAGTGTCTGGATCTAAAACCCTGATTTTCGGGGCTATAAGTGACTTTAAATGAGTATTTTGACCATGCAAATAGGGAAATGAATCCAAAAATTTTGTAACCTATTCTTCAATCATATCCAAGCCTTAAAATCACCTAGATCTACAATCACACAAAGAAAGAGAGAAAATGTTGATTGTTAGGGAATAGGGGTTTGCCTTGGTCAAACCCATTTTAGGTAATTAAACCAATATGATGAAACAAGATAATGAGGCATCAATATGAATTAATGCAATTAGAAAAATTCCATGATGATGGATCTTGAATTGTTGCAACAATGGATGAAGAATATGCCCTTGAATGCCTTAGAAAATGATCTTGAATTCTATCTTGATGGCCTTATGAAGACCTGCAATGCTTAGCCATAGAGTGCTTGACCTAATAGCATGGACAGATGGATGGAATAATGATTTGGTAGCTTGTTTATATAGGTAAGGAACTCAAATGTCTATTAATTGGATCCCTAAGGCCGACATTGAAGAAAATTGAATTAAAAACCCACTTTTTTCCACTCAAACCTCAAAAATGGCTGAAATGGGACTCATTCGCCCAAAGTGGCAAATGGGTCCCATAGGGGTTACTTTTCTTTCTAAAATGTCAGGAAATGGAAAATTTAAGCTCTTATGTTGATCTAGTTAGGTCTTTGATCAAAATATGCCTTGGGATGCACAATATGGGGTCATAGGGGCTTATTAATGATGATATAAAGGTGATAAATGCACCATGTCCCAAAATCCAATGTGAAAGTGTAGATAAGTACACTTTACAATACTAAATTAGGGAAAAATTTAGTCTATTTAGCTTAGAAGGTCCATAAACCCAATGTGAATGTGAAAAACATATTACAACACTAGATTAGGTGAACTTGATTTACAAGCCTCATGAATTTAATGTGAAAGTGTAAATAAATACATTTTACAACATTAAATGAGGGTAGGGTTAGGTTTATTTAGCTTTAAAAGGACCCAAGACCTAATGTGGATGTGTAAAACACATCACAGCACTAGATTAAGCCGATATTAAGTCCAATTTATCAATAAATCAAACAAGGGAAAAGGTGTACTTTTTCGTTGTGCATATTTAGCCCCCACTTTAGTGAGAGGATGAAATTGCTTCAAACTCACACTAAATTAGACATTCAAGAGAGGTCCAATTGTGCCAATGTGCAGATAACCAATGATGACAGAGATGAAGGTAGTGGTCAAGCCCCCAGGATCCATGATCATAAGTCAAACCAACAAAAGCACAAAAGGACACACATAAGGTGTATAATATGAAGAAAAACACAATACACAATCATGCAATGTTAGGAACTAAAAGAAAGAAAAATGAGACATGGATCAAAGATGCGCTCACTCTAGGGCCACAAAACATCATGTTGTCTACAGGGTGAGTTGACATAAATAAGTGGTTTAGTGAGAAATTCTTGCCAGTGTGTTGGCTTCCCACCATATAATGAGAAATTCATGCCAGTGTATTGGCTTCCCATTATACTAACCATACCAAATTTATCCTCCTGATAACTTTATTAAGGCGCCACAATGAAAATGCTTTTGTAAATGCTTTTGAATGTCAAGTAAATGTTTTGTTAAAGGGGTTTTTTCTTTGTTCATGTAAGGTTTTCTTCTTAGGGAGTATTATGCCTAATGTCTCCAAGAGAGGAAAAGTAAGAGTGTTAGATCGTCACCCATGGGATGCCTTGCTCACATCATGCCATGTAAGAAGATCATACACTTTTTGATGGCATCAAAACCAATGACACCACCAAAAAGAGGACACATCACAAGAAAAAAAAATCACGCCATGAAATTTTTGCCAAAATTTTTCATCTATGTGTGCGCCCACTTTAAAGTGGTTGCTATACCATCTCTATGAGAAATTTATTTAAAGTATCCAATGATAAATGCTAACATGAAAGAAGACATGAGAGCCAACTTGGAAACCCCTATGCCAAGTCATATGTTTCCAAATGAAGCTACATCATGATAAGTATGTCCCATGCGAGTCAACTTAAGCCATGCCATCCACATCCCAAGCTTGTTCTTATATGTTCATGAAATTTTAATGAATAGTGAAAAGAGACAATGCCAAGTGACATACGGGGATAAGGATTCCTAACACCTTGCCCCCACATAGTGTAGGACAAAGGTGAGTGTGGAATGGATGATTATATGCTACTCCTTGAGATGAATGCAATAGTGAATATGCTATGATCCTAAAACTATTACATGGGAATCAGCAGGAATTAGTGTTATTTATTTTGATGAGTAAATAAGGTGTCAACTTCATACATATTTAAATATATATCTATCAGTTTAGGATGTACCAAGGTTAAAGTTGTCTTGGAAGAATCTTTTGTGAGAGTGTTCACATTGGATGAAGGTTTTTGTTTTGAGGGACAATAACCAAGATCATTAGGCTTTATAGAATGGCATCCTTTTCCAGGTTGCTTCAAAAGTTCAAAATGTCTTCCAAAACATTTTGTCACTTTTTTTGGATTTGGTGGTTGTTTAATTGCCTTAAAGTTTGTCTTGGATGTTTTCTTTTATTTTAATGTGTTTGAAGGGAATTTTTTTGAATTTTGTATTTCCATTACCGATTTCTCTTTCCCCTTTCTATACTCTTTTGTTATGATCATGTGTTCCCCCATTGATGTAGAAATGAAATCAAAAGTTTGCAAAGCCTCTTCCAATAACTTTGTGGCTTCTTCAATTTTCTTTTATCTTTCTATATTTTTTTACTTGGTACTGACCATAGCACATGCAACCTTTTTCTTTTCGGGAGTACAAGGAAACTTGTCATAAAATCCTAACATTTTCTTCAAGGCTTCATCATTTTCAAAGCCTGATGTTGGTAAATCCATATCAAGCAATTCAGGGTGCTTCAAAGTGAGATTGATTTTTGGTTTGTACATGATAGTGTTGATGTTTGATTATACCATGATACCTTACCTAGTAGGAGAGTTTTTAGGATAACTATAGACTAAATGTTCTTGACATTCAAAGGTTGGTTCTTCAAAAATGACTTCATCACAAGTAAGGGAATGATCCATGGTTGTATTTTCTTGTTCAATAATGTTTTCCTCCTGATTCTCATTGATGGGATCTTGTAACACCATAACATCTTCATCACCAATAGGAGAGAGATTCAAAAAGGGGGAAATTTTATTTTTATCCATAATGTAATCCATTTTCTCTAAGGTCTCATTCTCTTGTTCCATAATATTAACCCTAGTAGGAGAGATTTTAGGTAAGTGAGAAACAATAGGTTCATCACACTTCAAGATTAGATTTTTTGAAGTAGGTTCATCATGTGCATAAGGGAGGCATCAAGACAAGAGCAACTATAAGTTTCATAATTACTAATGATTGTATTTTTTGTTCAAATAGGTCTTCCCAAATGGTAGTGGCATCAGAGAAGGGAGGAATAATATTCTCATGAGTCTCGATAAGGATATCTTCTAACACTAAACTATCTTCTTCATGTCTAGAGAAAACATTAGAAGGAAGGGTTTGATTGTCATGATTATATATATTTACATTCCCATGTCCTATGATGTCTTCCCAAGTAGGATATATTGGATCTCTTAGTATATCCTCCACACAACTTTGTTTGTCATGATCGTTCATGATTTATCCTTATTCACTAATGAATTTTTACAAGTAGGGGAGGTGTTTGGAGATAAATGAAGACTAGGTAAAGTAGTGGTCATGATTGTATCTTTTTGTGTCATAATTTATGTGCAAGGGGGAGGAGGAGGAAAAAAAGAAAGAATTTTAGGTTCTTCAATGATTGTGTCTTCTTTCATCAAGAAACCTTCATCACCAATGGGAGAGATATCGGGAGAAGAACAATTATGATTATCATGATTATAGATGCTTGCATCCTTTTATGTCAAACCTTTAGTGGATGATCTTAGTGAAAGGAAGTCCTTAAGGGATTCATCTAAAATGTCTAAGTTATCACTACTTAGGGGCTTGGATATAATTTTTCTAAATATAAGCATTTTTTCAATTGTTTCTTGTGATGTTTTTTTTCTAATGAATCTGATCTAAATGAACTAGGAACTAATGCTGAAAATGAAAATTGAAAAGATCTAATGCTATCCATAATTTCCATGAATGTAAATAATGCTATTTCTAATTATAGAAGCTATACAAACTTAAAATGCAATTTAAAGGATGAAATGCAATTATTCATATTTCAAACAAGGTAATTTACTAATTACACTATGCAATGATCTAAAAATGAAATGTTGTGAATGCAAATTTGAAATTAACCAATGCGTGAAATGGACCAATTTAAGCTAGATTTAGTGAAATGCATGTAACAAAAAATCTACCAACTGAAATAGGCAGTTAATGGTAGCAAATAGAAGTGCAGAAATAATGTTTTTAGTGCTACAAAAGGTTGTTTCAGATCTATATAGGACCTGATTCACCCAAGGTGGAAAATGAGTCCCAATAGGGATTTTTTAAAAAAAAATTCAAGAATTTTCAATGTATTTTTATGCTTTTTAGTTTGTATTATGTGTATTCTAAATAAAAATGTAGTTTTTTGATGACTTTCAATGATTTGAGAAGAAAAAATGCAACCTATATGCACTTTCACTAATGCAAAATTTTGACACCCTAGAATGCAAATCCTAATGCAATGTTAATACAAGATATTTCTAGGATGAAAATGAACTCCAAATAAAAATTTAAATGTTCTAAAGTCAAGTTCACCAAAATTTGGACAATTAAAATGGATGCTCAAATTCCTTTTCCCACATAAAAGGGAAAGAAGGAAGGGGGATATGATTTCACAATGTTTACATTCAAGGACACCTTAGAGATCTCAACCCAATGAAAGATATGAGAGATATGACTGTAAGATATCCTTGGAGATGAATGGAGACAAGAAATGGGTTCACCACAAAGTGTAAACTTAGAAATCATAATTTTTTTTAAAACATAGTGTGATATGTAGACAAATGCTAAATGACCTAAGAAAAGACCTAGAAATGTAAATAAAGTAGAATAGAATAGTAAATGCGTGAATGGTGTGTGCATGGAAATATTGAAGAGAGTGGAAATATCTTTGAAATTCAAAAAATGTTGATTTTTGTGTTTTGTAGGACTCATTTTCCATTTGGGGTGAATCACTCCTGATTATGGAAAACTACATTGGAGCCTGTTTTAGCCAAATGGGTATCCAAATCCACAAAAATCTCTAAAAAATAAGTACAATGGGACTCATTTTCCACTAATGGTGAATGAGTCCACTTTGAATTTTTTGGAAACTCAAAAGTGGAATTTGTAGCTCTCAATCTGCTTAATCTAAACCTCCAAGTGTCCAGATCCAAAACCTTGATTTTTGAGGTTCTGAATTTTCATGAGGATTTTGACCTTTCTAATAGGGAAATGACTCAAACAAGTTTGTAACCTATTCTTCAATCATATCCCAGCATTAAAAGCACCTAGATTTGAAATCACACAAAGAAAGAGAAAATATTGATTGTTAGGGAATAGGGGTTTTCCTAGTCAAACTCCTTTTAGGTGATTAAACAAAAATGATAAAACAAGATAATGAAGCATTAATATGAAGTAATACAATTAGAAACTTTCCATGATGGTGGATCTTGAATTTTTCCAACAATGGATGAATAATCTGCCATTGAATGCCTTAGAAAATGATCTTGAATGCTATCTTGATGACCTTGTGAAGACTTGAAATGTTTAACCCTAGAGTGCTTGACCTAACAAAATGGATGGATGGATGGAGTAATGATTTGGAAGCTTTTTTATATATGAAAGGTATTCAAATGGCCATTAATTGGATCCCCAAGGCCGACATTGAAGAAATTTCAATTTAAAACCCACTTTTTCCCACTCAAACTTCAAAAATAGCTCAAATGGACTCATTCATCAGCCTAGGTGAATGAGTCGCATCTGGATGGGACTCATTCACCCAAAGTGTCAAATGGGAAGGGCTATTTTGTTTGCCATAATGTGGGGGAATGGAAAATTTAAGCTCTTATGTTGATTTAGTCGGGTCTTTGATCAAAATATGCCTTAGGATTCACAATATGGGGTTATAGGGGCCTATTAATGATTATATAAAGGTCATAAATGCAATAGAGTCCAAAATAAAATGTGAAAGTGTAAATAAATACACTTTATAACACTAAATTAAGGAAAAATTTAGTCTATTTAGCTTAGAAGGGCCCTTAACCCAATGTGAATCTAAAAAAAACATTACAACACTAGATTAGGTCCACTTGATTTACAAGTCTCATGAATTTAATGTGAACGTGTAAATAAATAAATTTTACAACATTAAATTAGTGCAGGGTTAGGTTTATTTAGCTTTAAAATGGCTCAAGACCTAATGTGGATGTGTAAAATATATCACAGCACTAGATTAAGGTGATATTAAGTACAATTTATCATTAAATCAAGTAATGAAAA
The DNA here is from genome assembly GCA_007258455.2 of Sequoia sempervirens. Taxonomy (NCBI): domain Eukaryota; kingdom Viridiplantae; phylum Streptophyta; class Pinopsida; order Cupressales; family Cupressaceae; genus Sequoia; species Sequoia sempervirens. The sequence continues at coordinate 680,923,317 of VDFB02000003.1, forward strand.
AGGCGTACTTTTTTGGTGTCCATAGTAGTATTCTGTAAAACTTTCTACTTCTAAAACATAAAAAAATCCCTACTAGATCTATCTACTTTGAAAAGGTTCTCGTAGTGACTTCTTTTTTAACTGAAAAAAAAAAGACTTTTTTTTATGCTACCAACCCCTATTTATAACTCATAAGAAGAGAACATTGCCACTACTATTCTAGAAGCATAAATTTCTAGGTGTTTGCACCTAATAGCCCACAATCTGATCTTAGATCTTGATCAAATCACAACAATCTTTGCTCATTAAGTGCCAATTGCTTTATTAATGGCTTAGATATTTAGCAAATATCAATTGATAAAAATCAAATTCTAACACAGCCTGACGAAAATATGATCGATCAATCATATAGATTAATGGTGCTTCAAGTCAAAGGTTCCACCCTAAAGATAAGAAACCCACTGCATTCTGACAAACTCTACGCAAAGAGATCATTCCAAAAAAATAACAATTGCTCAAATAAATAGATGATGTGTCAAGCACATGGGAAATCTCATATTTATGAGAATGGCATTGAAGAAAATCCCCACCAAGAAAACATGTTTCTAGGCTTGTGTCCAAAAGGAAAGCGATATAAAAAATTCGTGTAGCCACCACGTAGCACATTGTACATCTTTTAGAGCAGTCTTATCTTCAATAAGTGTAGACTCTTCCTGAAGCTGAAAAAGGTAAAAGTCAAAAACTTAAAAGATTACAAAGAAAAAATTTCTTTACACGATGTAAAATCTTTATAAAGGGGAGAAGAAAAGATAACAATAATATCTCTATATTTTTTGTGCCCTTTTCCCTTAATGTTAAAGAGGGAGATTAGTTTGGAGGTGGCTTGAGAAGAATGTCACATGTCTCCATCAATGATAAAGGGGGAGTTTGTTGAAATTTTAAGGAGCTTGTCATTGTTTTACTTGCTGGAAACATGAACATGAGATATACCATGTGTAGATACAATGTTGTCAATGATGGATCGACAGTATGGCTTGAGGTTTACTTAATGATTATTTGATCTGGTGTGTATATGTGTTTTAAATGATGGTAATCTAGCATAGAGTTGCAGATGATTTACTCTGATGTAGATAAATAAGTTGATTATTTGGCTAAGTGTTAGAAGATAGCTTTTTGTATACAAAGAATTTAATTTATTGGTCTACATTGGGCCGCATTGATGATTATTTCTTTGTGGTTCCAAGGAAAATTTTGAGGAGGTCAAACAAGTCTAAATCCAAACTTCCATATTTTTTTCCCACTACTGTAGACGTTATGAGACACACACTATTGTGTCTGCCAGTGACAATGTTTACAGTGCACAACATATGTTTTGATAAGTCAACACTTCATTGGAAAAGAAAAACAAGTCTTGTATATTTGTGAAAGTCTTAATAGGTGTTAGTTGCTTCTAAGATCCAAGTGGCATGATGTTTGGAGGTCCGCATGTCATTTTGAGGATGATCAGTTGGTGAATTTTCAGGTTAGGTCACCAACGGTGCTGGCCTAATATGTTTTGAGTTATGTGGAGCTTAGATAAGTGTTGATTGATTATGTACGAGCTATTATAGGTCCTATAGTGTAGAAAAATGTATCCATGTACATTTTTACACTTTTTTGGGCCCTCCATGCTAAAATTGGGCTTCTTTATGCCTTATTTGGTCCTATTTTGCATCCAAAATCCTTAATTAATTCATCTTTCCAATGATAATACTAAGATTTATCAAGTGAACAATAAGAAATTAATTATTTTGGATTATATGGCCCATATTTAGTGATCTAGGACTCATACTCCACCTTTGGCATATGGGTCCCACCTAATTTTAGGGGCCTTAATCTAAATTTCACTTTAGACAAAGCATTTCTTGAAAAATGTGTCCCAAGCTGAACCCAATGGGACTCATACACCCCAATTAGAATATGAGTCCTACTTATCTTAAACCTAAATTAAATTCAAATTCTTGGAAATATTTTATTCTCCTAGAATTGATGTTAGCTTATAGTGTTATAATTTTGAGAAATTTGACATAAACAAGTGTAAATAGAAGGTTATTTCACATATTTTATCCTCGCAACTTTAATGAGCACATGTGATCTAAGAATTTAAGTACTCTAGCATTGAAGAGAATTCAAGAGTGATTATCAAGTATTTTGGAGCATTATTCAAGTGTCAAGCATCATGTCAAAGTCATCATACATCATGCTTGTTTTTGAGCAAACATTTGTGTTGTAGAGTTTTATTATTCAAGCAAGCATTCAAATCAATATTCATATCATTCAAGAAATATTCAATATCTACATCCATTGTAGCCATCACTTATAATATTTTAGCATCTTATTCAAGGGTTTGGTAAGTTGGAACATAGCATATTTTTTCTTTCATCATTCCTCCATTTAATTTTATTTCATTTCAAGGTTTGATTACCAAAACTAAGTTTAACCAAGGAAAACCCCTATCAACTAACAAAACAACATTTTCCCTCTCTTCAATGTGTGATTTTCAGATTTAGGTAGAAGATTAATTCAAGAGAAAGATTGGAGAAAAGTTGTCAAAGTAGTCTCCTTACTTGTAAGATCACAGAAAGTCACTTACAGAGCAAAGTTTAGTGTTTCAAAAGCAAATATTTGGTAGGAAGGAAGCTACAAGAATTCATCAAAGGATATTATTGTTTTAGAGCAAGCTTGATACTGGGACTAAATTTCCACTTGGATATGTGTAGGATCATCATGGAAAAAACAAGCCCTTAAGTGGCAAAAAAATTAGAAAAATCAGAGTTAGGCAACTTGACGTAAAAATTTGAATAAGTTATCTATATTATTTCAAAAATATGTAAGAAAAGAATCTATAGAAAATTGAATATAGTTTCTAAACTAATAGGTTTGTTTTAAAAAAAAGAAATCTATTTGCTGAAAATTTGAAATTTCAATGCACCGGTACTTAAATTTTAGGGAAAAACTAAGAAGTAGGTGTTTGTCTGACCACCCTAACCACACTAAAATGATAATATTTTTTTATAATATTTTAGATATAAGTATAGGACTCACGTCCCGATGTGATGTATATATTTTTATATTTTTTTCCAATTAAATAATTAATTATGTTTTATTTATTACAACTTTTAAAAAATATAAAAAACTCATATGTCTAACCACCTTAACATGGTCAAAACTTCATGAAATTCATTTTTTCTTTTTTCATTCGTATAGTATGTGAAGCATAGAATGTGACGCATGTTTTGGATTAAAAAAAATGTGATACTATTTGAAAACTATAGATGTTTTCAATCAGTGTATCAATCAGGACTTTAGTCATAATTTGAATAGAAAATGAATAATAATTACTTATTAAATTCAAAGTAAAGCATAATTTATATTAGTGGAAAGTTGAGAATCACCTTTAAAAACCCTTTTTGTTTCATCAATTTTGGGTAAAAAAAAGTTGTCAGCCACATACCCATCATATTGCAACTTTTTGGCCTATCATGATCCTGCACATACCCACTTGTGGTCTATGAGTCCCAGTATACCTATTTTAAAACTTTTTTGTAGATCCTAATTTTGAATTTCCAAATTCTAGTTTCAACCCAAAACCCTCAACTGGGACTAAATTTCCCTACTAGCATATAAGTCTCAGTGTGCATCTAAATTAGTAGTTCAAGCATTTCAAATCTTAATCCTTGATTCTTCAAGTTTCCAGGTGCACCTTTGTACTTTCTTAGTCTTATATTTTTCATTTTAGTTTCATAATGTAGGTCACACAGTTAGGTTTTTCATATCATTATGTTTTGCATGTTACTATTCTTTCTAAGCCCTAGCTTGGTGGTGAATGCCTCTTTAGTCTTTAATCATTTCCTAGGAAATCCTTTAGCATAACTCTTTCCTTCATTACAACCTTTGACTAAGATATTTGGGGTTTCCTTGAGTGGTACTAAGGGAAATAGGAGACCCTTATCCCTAGTTCCATCTCCTAAAAGGTGGAATCTAATTTCCTAGGTTTCAGGTCCATAGTGGCTTGTTTGGTGTGTTATAACTTTTTCATTGTGGCGAGAAGAATGTTCTAGGCCGAAAAGTCATATTATGCATAGTACATCTAAGTAGGTTGACCTAATTTATGTTTTTGGTGTTATTTTATGGAATGGATATAAGTATAATGTTGTTTTGGTGTTGTATAGTGATTGTTGAATATGTGTGTGAATTCCTAATAATCAGAGTGCAAGTAAGATGTGAATGGACAGTAGAGTAAAGTGTAAGAGTAGTGTATCATGAAGTGTGTTGATTCTATATATTGATCTTTAGTCGAATTCTATTTCCTCCATACTATACATACATTTTTATTAGTTCAAATATTTTCAATAAGCCACCCTTCTCTTTTATTTTTCGTATTGTCTTGATAGAGAGTCCATTGAATAGTGAGCCCACCTGGTAGTGGGCCTTTATATAATATCTTAAAAATAATTATAATATATATTTTTAGCTAATCCTCACTATGATTTTTCCCTTTTTGGGTTTCCCATGTAAAAATATGGTGTTCATGTATTATATTCTTTGATGGTTGCTTTCATGGTTTATTTCCTTACTACAAATTGAATATAATGCTTGAACTATATGTTTAAATGCTTGAGTGGTTTTAGATAATACTATCCCCTCTCAATAGTTCAAGTTTTCAACACCAATTAACTTCTTTAACATAGCCTTCATATTGGGTAAATGCTAGTTATCTTTTAATAATGACATGTTTAAATTTATAAAATCAACACATACTCTAATGTCTCCATTATTCTTCCTTTCTGGCACCAAATTATAAACCCATGTTGAATATTTGATGGGCTTAATAATTACTCCATCCTTGAGCTTCATAGGTTTTTATTACATCTTGGGTGCCAGAGTATGGTTAATAGGTATTTCATTTTATTCGAAAGGTTTATAATTTCTTTTGAGATAAATCTCATGCTACAATAAGTCCTCTCTATATAACTTCTAATCTTCATAATACCATGCAAAAGCATGCCTATATTTTCTAGGTAGATAAATAAGCATAAATTTATTTTTGGGTCTAACTTGTTCCTAGTGTAAACCTTTTTAAGGAAAGCTTTCATACCCAAATTGATATATTCAAGATACTTTTCAAGAACATGGGTTAGCTTATAAACATTCCTATGAACATTTTCAAAAATAATTTATGAAGAAAACAACCCTTTTTGAGTGCTTACTTTTTTAGTTGAATCACTTCATTCCCAAAAAAAATTTACTTTCCATCCACAAACTCAACGAAATTATAGAAATAAATCTTCTAGTTGTAGTATGCATATATACAATGCAAAAAAATTAGCAAGTTCTTATCATCATTAAATATTTTCCAATTACTAAAAATATTAGGAATAGATGGTGTAGTCTTGACTTCTACTTTAGATATTCCTATGTAATTTATATCATAGGCTTTAAGAGCTATATTGGAAAAGATTTATTCCATTACATTTGTTGACTTCTCAATTCAATCTATAGAAAAGGCATAAAATATTTATATAGTACGCCATAAAACAACCTTGTGCTATTTAACCTTATGTCATTTAAGTGTCTTGTTGTTATCAAGGGATGAATTAATAACCACACTGCAAGGGGTATTAAAACAATGTCACCACCAAGGGGGTATACCAATAAATCAAAGCTCACAGGATGTGAATGTTTGGATATATCAAAATGAATAGGGTGATATGTCCCCCCTTAAAATGTTAGCACACTTGCTATACTGATATTTTAACAAATAGAAGTGGAAGATGGGATCCTTAAAAAGAGTACAAACTTCCCAAAATTATTTATTCTTTCCCTCCCATGTGTATAGACATGATCAACCATGAAAGAGATTATCGTGTTGCTATCATAGATGAAATATTGTTTCATGTAATATTTTACCACCATGAATTGAAATAATTAATGTGCATGAAGCTACAAATGGAACATAGTCAGTAGAAAAATCATAGGATATTTTTTATCATTTAGAATGAATAGGTTCATCAACACATGGAAGACTGATAGCACCACAATCTAAAGTCATTGTATATTATTACTCAAGGCTTGAAATTCATTCATGGGATGACCATGTAATCAATGATATGCACAAAAAGAGTGATTTTATTGATTATGTTTATGAAATTCATTACATGTTTGAAGAGGAAGAGTAATCAACTGGTCTTTTAGAAGCCTAAAAAAATATGATCTTTCTCTAATAGAGGATAAGCAATGGGAAGTATTCCTTTCTCTTGTGAAGAAAAGCTTACTTGCATACCATGAAATGTCATAAATATAGTAGACGATTGAGAACGAGATGTAGATGAAGGAGAAGGTTGAAAAAAGAAACCTATTTTCATAAGATATGGTGTGAGTTTCATAGTATCCATAATTCCTTGTTCCATGTTTTCATTATATCCAAGTATAAAAAGATTTTTTTTTCTAATTTAAATGGAGGATAAGTCTTGTTTAAATTATTATTTGTTGAAAAAAATGTAGTAATATATCATCATGAGAAGAATTAACTATTTTTCAAGAATTAAAATCCTTTTAGGGTGTTGAAATGTTAGGAGTTGTAGGATATTTGAATTCATAAGGGACCAAAAATAAAGAGCCCCCATTTCCATCATGGGAGGATGTTGTTTGTGGATTTGTTGATAAATAAGGAGTAGAATACTAATTAAATAAAACTAATGATTCCTTAGGTTTACATTATGAGATTTTGTACACTCCTAAAAAAGAGGGGTTTAAAATCTAATGAACACAAATTATCACAAAAAACATGCTTAAATATGGATCATAATTATTGTTCAAAGGATTTGTGGTGTTGATATTGGATTATGTTGATTCCATTGAAATAGTGTTCAACTCCTTAGGCTTTTATGGTGAGATTTTACACTCCCCAATTCAAGTAGGTGTAAATCTAGAGAATCCCAATCATCATCAAAGAGAACTTCATAGTATCATTATCATTTGAACGTAATGGTTCAAAATTTGAAGATGGAAGCAAAGTAATTAAAGAGTTGGAAATGTTATGTTATTCTTTGACTTGTAAATAATTTTTTGTAGATGCTTTTAGCATATAAACCTTGTTATTATATTTATACTTCAAAAAATAATGAATACTAGATAAGACCCCCTCCATGGAATGATTCCATAGTTTACCAAGAACAAGATTATAGGAAAGAGGGTTAGGGAGGACATATATAAGGGTAGGTAGAGTCACAGGTTCTACCTCGATGGGTAGTGTGTTTGTACCCAATAGTTTCCTACCAACATTATCAAAACCATAAATATAAGGATTATTGGGTTCTATGAATCATGTCAACACTAAACTTATGTAAAAGTTAAATACTATAAAAATTAAAACCTGACCTATTATGCTTGATTTTATGATTATTAATGTTGACAACAATCATGAGAGAATTACACTGGTTTTGGGTGTTAGGAGGAGGAATGTAGATTTGATGATTAAGGGTGAGGGTGCGCTTGAATAGAGATACTAATCTTTAGGATCTTCAAAATTCAAATGATATGTCACACTCTACTATGTGTTTCTCTATAGCTTTTTGTTGATGAAACTTCCAGATATAACCTATAGACATGAAAAGAGGAGAAAATGTTGTGTTGTATAATGGCTTGCCTATGTAAGACCCCATTTTGGTCTTTCCATCTCTACAAAAAAAAAATGATGATAAAGAGTACTTACACTAGGTTGGGAAAAGCTCAATTAAATAATAATTGACAGTAACAACAAAGGATGATGAATAATGTTACCTAGGTATGAAATCTTAGTCAAACTAATATTCACACCATAAGGTGTCACAACAAGTTTATTGATGGATGATTGAATTATTTGAAGATTCACAAAAGATTAGTCCACATATAACACAATATATCATTTTAAGTGGCATGTAGAGGTTAACTCCTATACATCTTCATAATAAGAGCATGATTGATCATAATAATTCCTTGTTCATAATGCCTCTTGATAATGCCTAATATTGAAATGAGAGGAAAACTTGTTTATATATACATCCCAACTAATCTTTTTGATTATAGGCCAACCTAGGATCAATTGTAAATCTATAAGGTGATGAGGACCAAGCCACCTGAAACCACACAAATCACAACAATAGATACCAACATAGAAGATGCAAGACAAAAAAGTAACCCTCTTTCAGTTATTTTCAGATAATAAAATTACAAATTCAGAACTTACATGCTACAACCTCATGGGTTTGATTCATCACAAAAAAATCAACACTAAAAATAAAATATATTATTCGGAGCCACAATCTGCACTATTGGAGCCACCTTCTATACCCCCTCTTAACCCTTTTCATTTTACAAAATAATCAACCTAGAATGTTCTAGAAAGTTCAACTTTCCCTTTTGTTTTGGCACCAAAAGTCCCACTATTTGATTTTTGGCCTAGGAAGACATTTTAATGAAATTCACTTTTTAGAGGGGAAACTTCTTGGGACCATAACTTTTGATCTGGGTGTCCGATTTGCTATTATTGCATATCATTGGAAAGCTCTCAAAGAAATCTACTACATGTGAAACCACCGTACTTCAGTTATAATGAGATCCAATTATGTCCCACTTTATGCCACATTATCTAGCCTATTTCATATACCTTCATAACCACTTCCACATTCTATTTTTGTTCCATATCATACTATTTCACCATTTTATTTTGCATATGATTAAATATATAAGTGGTATTTAATATATTTTTGGATAAAATATGGAAATTAATGATTGCTTGTCTTTACTAATGAGCATTTTTATTTCAATCCTTGGAAAATAAAGCTTCTAGTGCATGTAGATCACAAGAACTTCTTGTCACCTTTTATACATAATATCTTCCAATCACTTTTTGGTCAAGAACTTATGTGCATTACTCTTTGACCAAAAATTTATTTTTGTCATGAAATTGACCTCCAAGGTGGCATCAATTACCTATTTAGAGCTAATTGTGCATTGTTTTATCTAATGGAAACCTTCCTTTGTTTCTTCATGCAATTTACTGCATGTATTCTTCATCCACATGAATCTATTTCATGCTAAGATCTTTGTAATCTAATAATTCCAATATAGTGGTGACTTCAGCACCATTGTATCCCGTTTGGAAACTCGTGATGGATGATGTGCTGCTAGTTGTATGGTAGATGTGATTTCTTGAGGAAACTACAAATATTAGTTGGTAAAAGGGGACGTGTTTGGTAGCTAGAGAAAAAATCGTGATGGAGATATGCTACTAAATTGTTAGAGAAAAATCTGCAAAATATTCACATATTCTATTTTCATCTGCTATTATAACGGAGTTGTTTTTAGTCACACATATTTTATTTCTTTTAGTTTTCTAGTCATAGGCCAAAACAATTAGTTATCTATTCCTATATGTAGATATTATAGGTTGTGTATATATAAGTAGCTACACAAGTAAAGTTTTTGAGGACGATTATTATTGTGTATTATCTCTGATAAATAAAACATAATTCTGTTGATTAGTCTTATGTAGAAAGACATTTTATTTCCACTCGTCTTGTGAACCAGAGGAAGGCCCCACTCTTGGAATGCTCGATGAAATTTTTGTGTGTTTAAATCAATTAGAATTTATATTTTGTGTAATTAGTTGATAGGCTATTTGTTTGAAGTTTTCATCGATATTTTCATTAGCCTAGTTGTGAATTGGATTTGTTGGTGTCAGAGATGTCCCTACCAGCGGCAAATTGAATGGTTTTTTTATGGCGACGTGGAGCTTCATAATTATGTGGGTTGGCGATGGTAGAGTTGGTGGCCTAAATACACAAAATTTGAATGGTAAGTGTTTGATTGCACGAGGTTTCATGCATCCTAACATTGTTGTATGATGGTGGCAGACAAAGTAAATGCAATATTCAATGTTGCAATGTGAGAAAGTATACTTTTATTAAGTTGTATTGTTGAAAGAGCCGTTTTGGTGTTGGTTTGATAGCAGACTATTGTTAAAATCGTCACCTTTGGCTTTATTTTTTAGCAGATTAGAGGGTTTTAAAACTATTGTGTTGTGGAATTCGTAATTCATTATACATGTGTATTTTGCATAAATGATTAATTTATTGTTCATTTTTTTTGTTCTCTACTTATTGTTCATTTTGATAGTAGGTTGGAGGGTTTTAACACTAATGTATTGTGAAATGTGCAAGAATGTATATTGATTAAGTTGCATTGTCCAAAGAGCCATTGTGGTATTGGTTTGATACTGGACTATTGTAAAAATCATCGCCTTCATTTTATAGCATATTGGAGGGTTTTAAGACTATTGTGCTCTAGAATCTATAAGTCATTTTACATGGGTATTTTGCGTAAATGATTAATTTATTGTTCATGTCTTTTTCTCTCTACTTATTGTTCCTTGTTATATGTTTGTATCTTTGTCATTATACCCATTTTGGACACTTCAAAGAGATTATGACTATGTATGGATGAATTTATTGCACTTAAATATTCTTTCTTTCACCAAAAAATATGGTTAGGGTTAGTAATGTTTTCACGTTTCATTTATTGTTTGCAGGCATTATGCTCTGAAATTTGTAAGTCATTTTACATGGGTATTTTGCATAAATGATTAATTTATTGTTCATGACTTTCACTCTTTGCTTATTTTTCCTTGTTATATGTTTGTATCTTTTCCATTATACCCATTTTGGAGACATGAAAGAGATTATGGCTCTGTATGGATAGATTTATTACAATTAAATCTTCTTTCTTTCATCAAAAAATATGGTTAGGGTTTTATAATTTTTTTGTGCTTCATCTATTGTTTGTAGTTATCTTTATGCATATTTGGTAGTATATCCATTAACATAGGAGCAATTGCAGATTAGCATAGGAGTGATTGCATATATATATGCAGAGGGTTTGTATGAAAGTTGTTAACTATTATTCTAATAGCTATTTTAGAATTTCTCTATTTGTGTAGAAGCTCCTTATAAAAAATGTTATTTTCCATGGTTATTTTGTCTAGATAGAACATGTTATGTCTCTTGTATGAATATGTTTCATGATATTCTTTTTTTCTCAACTGTTTGAAGTTCCCCATTACAAACTATTCTTCATGCTATTCTTTTTTTTAGTTCTCCATTGCAAACTGTTCATTATCATAGTTTGCCTCTTCTATTCTCCATATTTTAAAGTTCTACTTAATCTGGGTTTTCGAACATCCATCATATTCCTATGATTGTTAAGTGTTTCTATAATTGATTTTTTCAAATTTCCCTTTTTCTCTCAACTATTTGAAGTTCCCCATAACACACCATTCTTCATGATATTCTTTTTTTTAGTTCCCCATAGCAAACTATTTATAATCTCAGTTTTCCTCTTCTATTCTCCATGTTTTAAAGTTCTATTTAATGTGGGTTTTCGAACATCTATCATTTTCCTATCTATAATATTTAGTAGTGAATACGTGTTATTCTAATAACTCTTATACAATCATTTTATTTAGAGAAATTGTAAAAGAACTATTAGAAAAATAGTATAAGAATCAAAGGTAAATGACAAATGATTGAAGACCACATTAAACATATTCATACAAGAAAACAAGTTTATGTAAAAGTTATCTTGTCAATTCAAAATTTCCCACATGAGAAAACACATACCATTATACTTCTATGTGTATGGGAAAGAAACCCTGTAACACCTCTCTAAACCCAGGCTGGTAAGATAGTCTTTTGATTTTTATTTGATATTCCAATTGTTAAATGTTATCATAATGAGATTAGACATTGGTGATTATGGGAAAAGTATATCATGTTAGTTATTATTTTGGATTACAAGCTTATATGTTTATATACTGTTATTATTGCTTTGTATGATTATTGGCAGGAAAGGGATGATGTCGTAACACTCATATTTGAGAGGCTTATGATATCATGACTCCCTTCAGGATGAACGATGTTACTTTGGCTATATGATAGATGTTATATGCACATGTACTTTGAAGTGTAATTGGAAGTGATGCAGGTACTGAGTATCGACTCTGCCTGGATCCACAGGCCTGAGCGTACTCCTACTCCTCGATGGTGGTTACTGGAGGTAGTCACTGGAAAAATTTCCCCTACCCTATCCCATTGTACCCTATTAGGGCAGTGTTTTCCTTGTTGATGTCTTATCATCCAGTTACCTAATGGTAACGGCCGGAGCACCTTTTAGCCACATGTTCTGGAGCACCTTTCAGCAGTATGTTCTGGTGCACCCTTTAGTTGTATGTGATTTACTAGTATGTTTTGTTGAGGTATTTTTTCTTGGTTTCCGTGAATATCTTATGTGGATATATATCTTGGTTGTCGGTGTCTTGATGTGGTTTCTTTGACGTCTTTTCATTATTTCATATATGACATTTTATAGTATTTTATTGATGGGAGATTTAAATGGTTTTATCCATGAGATTTTAAAATATGTTACTTTAAATGATTTTTATTGATCATTCGAGAGAATGATATATTTCATTTGGAAATTTTAAATGATTTTATTAATCCTTTTGGGGAGCTTTGTGTTTTTGGATGATTGGATTTAAATTACTATTTTTATTTGAAATAGAGAATTTTGGTGTTTTGGTGATTTTAATTTATTTTTTGGAGAGCATTGATAGCTTGTCTAATAAAATGATTTATTTCATTTCATTTTATTGTGCTAAGGATTTTAGTTAAAAGGGGGGGGGGGGCAGCCTTGTTTGGATATTTTTATACTTTTATTCTTTGTTTTGAGGGAGTGGTCCTTTTAGAGAAGAAAATATAAAAGGGAAGAAGGTTTTGTTTTTGGGGGATTTTGGATGGTTGGAAGGGAAAAGAAAGAAATGGTTGTTTTTGCATGGTGAAAGAGACCCCATGATTGTGGAAATTGAGTTGGGGGATATCGGGATGGTTTTCTGAGAAGAATTTGTGGGTAGATAATTGTTGAAATCAGTGCGTCAGTTCTTGCTTGTTGTATGATTTTGGAGCCTGGTTGTGCCTTCCTCATTGAGCAATTCTCCATTCTTGTTTTGGGGAAAACTAAGGTAATTTTTTGTTTCTTCATTGTTGTATGGCTGATTATTTGGGGATTTACTCATGTGTTTTGGATGGCTAGTATTTTTCTGATCTGGGTTACTTTAGTGTATGAAAATTGGAGGAACTCCTCTATTTCATTTTATATTGCTTGAGGGTTTGAATGATGGATGTTTTAAATTCATTTTACTGCCCTGTATTATTTTTTAAGGCAAATTTTTATTTATTTATAGCAAGTATAAAATGGGTTGTTGAACAAAATCTAATTTGTGGGTTCCTTCATATTCTTCATTTTTGCCCAATTTGTAAATTTATTTTTTTATTGCTGATCATTATCCCCTTGCTACAAATATTTTTTAAGGGTGGATTTGATGTAGAAATGCCAAGATCTCAACTGGGTCTTTGGCAGATTTTAATTCTGGGCACTTTCTTTTTTGCCCAAATTTGTGCCTTCTTGCTAAATGACATTTTTTTGATGCTGCTCTTAAACCGCTTGATATAAATCCAAAATAAATTTGGATTCTGTGTAGAAACATCAAAATTTGAACTAGGTCTTTGTTTGATTTTTAATACGAACAATTTCATTTTGCATGATGTTTGCCCAGCCATGCATAAAATGGTGTTTTTCTGAACAATACCCTATTTCGGGTCATAAAATAAAATAATAAAAGTGGAATCCAATTGGAAATGGCAAAATATGAACCAGGTTGTTGTCTAATTTTAGATCCGAGCACTTTTATCTTTTTATGTATTTTTATGCCTCTATTTCATGATTGAGTACAACTTTTAAATGAGTCTTCTTACAACAATATTAGCTTAACTGTTCTAAATGGTTTTTGTGATAGAAAATTGTGGCTTTTCCATTTGTTACATTTTTCTATGGATTCCTCATTTGGTTAAATGAGAAAGCCTATCCTTCTATAGGGCATTGAGTTTCTGTCTATAGGGAGTTGATACATTCATGATTGTGTCTCCTCGTCTGTATGAGAGGTGTACCTAGTTTCCATGTGATGTCATACCTTCGAGCACACATGATGAAATTTTATCGAGTTCATAGTCTAGCACCTCATGCCTTAGTAGTTGTGAGTAGTACCTGACATGTCATTGTATGAGCATCTCATGTTGTGATGTTGGCTTTAATGCATTGGATTCTATGTTTGCTTTGTGCCTGATGTGAGTGTTGGCCTTTGTTACCCTTACCTTATTTTCTGCTTGGGCCTTGTAAATACCTTCGAGCACGGTGGGGTGGCCTCTTTTGAGTCCACATGGTAGGGAGGCGTTGCCACCGCCATTGGGGACCGACGTACAGGTTATTGGAGCACCAGTTGGAGTCATCCCCTCTTCTATATTTATCTTGTCTGATGATGTATTTTATTCATAGCAATTCTATTGTATTCATACATATTCCTTTATGTATATTGTACTCTTTTTAGAAAGATGATGTAATCATATAATCTAAATGAGAAGAAATGAGATGATTTATATTTGGTTTATGAGTTTCAGTGTTGGTATCAGACTCACTTACATTATGATGATAATTCTTTTATAGTTTTTCTTTCAAAAAATTTTATGCAAAAAATTAGATCTTGGTTGTATTTTCCTTCATGTTTTAGTCTGCTAAAGTTCTAGAGCAATGCCACCTTTTGTTAAGGTGTTGTGTTGCAGCTGCAAAGGTTCCAGAGCAGTGTTGTTAAAGATTCGGAGGAGCACTAAAAGTTCTGGAGCAACATTGTTAAATTTCTAGAGCAGCGCTTTTAAAGTTTAGAAGTAGCACTTAAAGTTCTAAAGCAGTGCTGTTAAAGTTTTGAAGCAGCGATGAAAGTTTTAGAGCAACGTTGTTAAAGTTTTAGAGCAGCGCAGAGAGCTCCGCAACTTTGTTGTTAAAGTTTTGGAGCAGTGCTGCTAAGGTTCTGGAGTAGTGCTACCAAAGGTTCAGGAGCAGTGAAAAACATCTGGAGCAGTGTTGCCAAAGTTCTAGAGTAGCACTGCTAGAGTTCCAGAGGAGTGCAAAAAGTTTTGAAGCAATGCAGAAGGTTTCAGAGCAGATGGTTCCAAAGCAGTTGGTTCTGGAGCAAAGGTTCAGGAGTAGGAAGTTCTAGAGCAGAGGTTCCATAGCTGGAACTTCCGTAGCTAGAAGTTCTGTAATTGGAATTTCTGCAGCTAGAAGTTCAAGAGCAAGAAGTTCCAGAGCAGAGGTTTCGTAGCTAGAAGTTTTGTAGCTAAAAATTTCATAGCTAGAATTTCCATAGCTGGAACTTCCATAGATGGAACTTCTATAGCTGGAAGTTTCGTAGTTGGAACTTTTGTAGTTGGAAGTTTTATTGCTGGAACTTTCGTAGCTAGAAGTTCTAAAGAAAGAAGTTCAAGAGCAAGATTCTGGAGCTATTATGTTCACTCATGTTTGGATTTTCTCTGGAGGGTCGATTAGTCCTCTTCTTTGGGTTATGTTCGACCATGCTTGGCCATGTTTGTTTTCATTATATTTTTTTGAAAACTACTTTTTTTGTAAGTTATTCTTTATGTTATCAAAAAAAATTATCTTGTCCTCTTTTGGCTCTTACCCTTTGGGGTTGCTTAGCGGGATGTTACAAACCCCACAACTACTAGTGCATGTAGATAGCAAGATCCACTGGTGCCATAAATAGGCCTAGGTAGTTTTTCATAGGGAGCTTGAAACAAATGAGAAAAAAGAATATCATGAAACATATTGATATAAGATTTGAGGTACATTTTTTGGTAGTAGATATTGAATACAAAAGGAGAAATTTTATAAGAGGTGTTAGAATAACACTTATTGGGTATTGAATATTATAGACAAAATGTGAAATTGTATTGAATTCCACGATACATACATAGATACATATAGGAATATATATGTATTCAATTTCCCGATCCATATTTCAAAATATACATATAGGCAGATATATATATCCATAGATATAGAAAAAGACCATTGTGGCTCATTTCACAATGCAATGGGAATTTATATATGGATATGTATATCTAAATAGATATGTATACTATTCTTATTTGTACTAATGTACATTGTGATTTTAAAAAGATTTTAAAATAAGATATATACATTTTATTTACACCATGAGGAAATCGGTGCAATACAACGATATTTGACATACAATTCACATTGTATGTATATATATATATTTGTATACACATACATATGTATGTAATATAAATATACATACATGTGTTTATATATGTATATATGTAATATAAATCTGGGTTTTTCGAGCATTTGTTATTTTCCTATGATTGTTAAGTGTTTTCCTAATAGCTCTTTTCCAATTTCCCTTTTTGTTTTGAACTGGGTTCAACAAAAGAAATCTTAGCAACAACAGAGGCTTTTCTAAGTATTTTCTATCATACAAAATTGTCAAAAAGGTCCTCTTTATAGTGCATCCTATGATATTCTCCTAGTCTAAACCTCTTTTATGTGTCTCGAGTTCTATCATTTTTCGTATGGTTCTGAAGTGTTTCTCTAAGAGTTCTTTTTGCAATTTCCCTATTTGTCTTTAATATTTAGTGCCAATTATTGTTTATAATATTTAGTAGCAAATAAGTGTTATTCTAATACCTCTCATATAATTACTCTATTTTTCTTAAATATATATACGCATATATGTATATGTCTATGTTTCAAAGCATTGATTTTAACATACAGTTCATATTGTATACAAATATATATATATATATATATATATATTTGTATACAATGTGAACTGTATGTTAAAATAAATGCTATATATATATATATATATGTAATATAGATATATACACATGTGTATATATATGCATATATGTATATATATGTATGTATGTTTAACTGATAGTTCTTTTACAATTTCCTTATTTGTCTATAATACTGAGTGCCAAATAATGCAACTTGAATTTAGAATTGACAAGCTAACTGTTACATGGATTGCTTGTCTTTTATGAATATATTTCATGATACTCTTCCCTAATCTGTTTGAAGTTCCTTGTAACAAATTATTCTATTTTTCTTGTTAGAAGTATTATTTTCAATTTTTTTAAATTGTGAAATTTTGGGGTTTTCGATCATGTGTCATTTTCCTATGATTCTTAAATTTTTTGTTGTGATTTTAAATATTTCCCCAAAAAAAATTATATGTGGACATGTATGTATGTGAAATTAATTACAAACAACATTCAAAGTGAAGAATCTAGTTCAAATGAAGAACCTTGTGCAGGTGGAGAAATTGTTTTTATACCTTGTCAACATACTAATAGAATTTTATGTACACTTCAATACACTCCAAACTGAAACTCTATCAGTGTCTAAATAAGGTGTCACAAAAATTTCTTCACTAGGACTGGGTTCTTCATTTGAACTAGGCTTGACAAAAGAAATGTGACCAATAGTAGAGGCAAAAATATATATCCATATATATAGACCAAGACCACTATGGGTCATTTCACAATGCAATGGAAATAGAAAAATAGAGAAATTGTAAAAGAGCTATTACACAATAAATCCTATTCATGGTTGGGCTGACAAAAATCTTGACAGAAACTTCAAAAAAAAAAAATTGAATAGATAAAAGAGATATTAGAAAAAAATAATACTTAACAACCACCAAACTAATTTTATCTCCAATATGTTTATGCTTTCACACTAACCCTTTGCGTATATATATATATGCAATCACTTCTATGTTATTCTGCAATTGCTCATATGTTAATGGGTGTAATGGGAAAGATGCACAGAGATAACTAAAAGAATAAATGGCATCCTATAATCTTCTATTTAATATTGGTTTTTTATCATCTATCATTTACCTGTGGTTCTGAAGTGTTTTACTAATAGTTTTTTTTGCAATCTCCCTATTTATCTTTAATATTTATTTCCATTTAATTATGAGGCTCAAATTTAGAATTGACAAGCCAACTATTACATAGATTGCTTGGATTCTATCAATATGTTTCATGATATTCTTTTTCCCATAACAAACTATTCGTTATCATAATTTTATGTTTAATGTGGGTTGTTGGCCATCTGTCGGTTTCCTGTGGTGCTCATGTGTAAATTTCTAATATTTATTTTACCATTTGCTTGATTGTCGATAATATTTAGTGCCAAATAATGTAGCTCAAATTTAGAATTGACAAGCTAACAATTACATAGATTGCATGTCCTCAATCAATATCTTTCATCATATTTTTTCCCCCTCATCTGCTTGAAGGTCCCTATGAAAAATTGTTCATTGCCATAGTTTACCTCTTGTAAATTCTGAAATTTTATAAATTGCAATGAACAGTAAACATGGCATTGATCTACACCTTTGGGCTACTTTCAATTTCTTGTGTTCGTTTATGTTTTCATACCTCTATTAAGGTTCCACTTAATGTGGGTTTTTAGTCATCTCTTATTTACTTGTCAGTATTGAGTGTTTTTGTAACATTTGTTCTCCAATTTCTCTATTTCTCTATAATATTTAGTGCTAAACAATGTAGGTCCAATTTTGAATTGAAAAGCCAACTGTTACATAGATTTCTTGTCTTCTATCAATATGTTTCATGATGTTGTTTTCCCCACTTTCCCATAACGATTTGTTCATTATTGTAGTTCACCTATACTATTCTCTATGTTTCAGTAAGTTTTGCTTGGCATGACACTCTACAAGTTCCTTATTCCACATGGTGATCCTATTGATTGCATATCAATAACCCAATGTTATTTTTGACTCTTTCCCCGTGTATGCTTTTGTAATTTGTCATAGTACATTGAACACTACATTTACTTCCTTTTGTGTCACCATACAACAAAACCATCATATGTATATATATACATGTGTATATATATGCATATATGTATATATGTATATATATGTATGTATGTTTAACTAATAGATCTTTTACAATTTCCCTATTTGTTTATAATACTGAGTGCCAGATAATGCACCTTGAATTTATAATTGATAAGCCAGTTGTTACATAGATTGCCTATCTTGTATGAATATGTTTCATGATACTCTTTTTCCCTGATCTGTTTGAAGCTCCTTGAAACAAATTATTCTATTGTTCTTGTAAGAAGGATTGTTTTCAATTTTTGAAATTTTGAAATTTTGGTGTTTCTAATCATGTGTCATTTTCCTGTGATTCTTCATTTTTTTGTTGTGATTTGAAATATTTCCCAAAAAAATTTTACATGTGGAAATGTATGTATGTGAAATTACCTACTAACAACATTCAAAGTGAAGAATCCAATTAAAATGAAGAACCCTCTACAGGTGGAGAAATTGTTGTTATACCTTGTTGAGATACTAATAGAATTTTAGGTACACTCAAATATGCTCTAAACTGAAACTCTATTAGTATCTAAACAAGGTGTAACAACAATTTCTTCACTAGGATTGGGTTCTTCATTTGAACTGGGCTTGAAAAAAGAAATGTGACCAATAGTAGAGGAAAAAATATATATCCATATATATAGACCAAGACCACTATGGCTCATTTCACAATGCAATCGCAATAGACAAATAGATAAATTGTAAAAGAGCTATTACATGAAAAATCTTATTCACGGTTGGGCTAACAAAAATCCTGGCAGAAACTTCAAAAAAATAAATTGAAAAGACAAAAGAGATATTAGAAAGAATAATACTTAATAGCGACCAAACTAATTATTTTATCTCCAATATTTTTAAATTCTTTCACACTAACCCTCTACACACATATATATATATGTGTGTGTGTGTGTGTGTGTGTGTGTGTGTGTGTGTGTATGCAATCACCTCTATGTTAATCTACAATTGCTCATGTGTTAATGTGTGTAATGGAAAATATGCACATAGATAACTAAAAGAAAAAACAACATCCTATGATCTTCTTCTATTTAATATTGGGTTTTGATCATCTGTCATTTTCATGTGATTTAGAAGTGTTTACCTAATAGTTCTTTTTGCACTATCCTGATTTTTCTTTAATATTTAGTGCCAAATTATGTGTCTCACATTTAGAATTGACAAGCCAACTATTACATAGATTGCTTGGCGTCTATCAATATGTTTCATGATATATTTTTTTCGATAACAAACTATTCATTATCATAATTTTATATTTAATGTGGGTTGTTGGTCATCTGTCGGTTTCTTGTGGTGCTCATGTGTTTTTCTAATATTTCTTTTACAATTTTCTTGATTGTCGATAATGTTTAGTGCCAAATAATGTAGCTCAAATTTAAAATTGACAACCTAACTGTTACATATATTGCTTGTCCTCAATCAATATCTTTCATCATATTTTTTCCCCCTCATCTGCTTGAAGGTCCCTATGAAAAATTGTTCATTTCCATAGTTTACCTCTTGTAAAATCTAAAATTTTGTAGACTATAATGAACTGCAAACATGGCGTTGATCTGTACCTTTGGGCTACTTTCAATTTCATGTGTTTTTGTATGTTTTCGTACCTCTATTAAGGTTCCACTTAATGTGGGTTTTTAGTCATCTCTTATTTACCTATCAGTATTGAGTGTTTTTGTAACAATTTTTTTACAATTTCTCTATTTCTCTATAATATTTAGTGTCAAACAATGTAGTTCCAATTTTTAATTGAAAAGCCAATTGTTACATAGATTTCTTGTCTTCTATCAATATGGTTCATGATGTTGTTTTCCCCACTTTCCCATAATAGACTGTTAATTATTGTAGTTCACCTATTCTATTTTCTATGTTTCAATATATTTTGCTCGGAATGACACTCTACAAGTTCCTTATTCCACATGGAAATCATGTCGATTACATGATGTGTCTATGTCTACTTGAGCATGGCTGCTCCAAAAAAATATGTTCATCGCTGCCAACTATATAATTGTTGCATATCAATAACCCAAAGTTATTTTTGACCCTTTTCTTGTTTATGCTTTTATACTTTGTCATAGTACAACATTGAACACTGCATTTACCTCCTTATGTGTCACTCTACAACAAAACCAGCATGCATTAACCCATGTGCGTGCAAACACTTTCCATTCATGACAAGAGGAATGAGCTTGATGCACAAAGGCTTTATGAAACAATTGATTCGATTGAGTAGGGTGTCAAGAGTGCAGAATGTTTCATGAAGCCTTTTTGGATCAAGCTCATGGCATGTAATTGATAAACATGAAACTATTTTTCCTTAGTAGCATGTTGTTTTTGCAGAAAGAAATATAGATAATTGTAATCATGGCTTATGCAGCTCATTGGTCAAATAGTTGTGAACCACGTATTGCACTTGAGATTGTGAGGATGAAGAAAAGGAGCAACTATTTTTACCTACATAGGATGCAGGAAGATGCTATGAAATTTGTTGTGTTACTTTATAATTCATGGAATTTTCCAAGAAATTACAAGTCATGTTGTCCGCTATGGCTTTATAGCACTTGTGACTACATAATCAGGAAGGCAAGAGTGTTTTGGTGTGTGTGTGCTGAATTTTCCCACATAATGATTATGTGCATTACATGTTGCACATACATCTAATTCAGGATGGGTTCTCCAAAAAATATTTCCATCAATGCCTACTATATAATGTTCTCATATCAATAAATAGATTCGATAAACCAATTGTAAATGCTATTAATTATTTTAAGTTTCACATTGTCGTATTTTTAGGTGAAATAAAGAATATTTAACTACAATTGCCCCTATGGTAATGGGTATAATTCCAAAGATGCATGGAGATAATTGCAAACAATAAACAAAGGATGAAAAGTGTATGTATATGCATGCATTTGTATATGTACGCATATGTATATGTATATGTATATGTATATGTATGTATTTGTATGTGTATGCATATGTATATGTATATGTATATGTATATGTATGCATTTGTATATGTACGCATATGTATATGTATATGTACCAAAATATCTATAAGTTAGTAACAAGTTTTGGAAATCCCAGTATATTAAACTATATATGCACATACTATAGAAACATTCTAAAAAAAAGTGTGTTGCATTTGAATAATAAGTTTAAAATTCTACATCTATGTTGCATTTTCTCTTTTATGTGCCTATATGCCCTAAGTTTCCTTATTTGTCCTTGATTATTTTCTTGCACATATTCTTATGTGTTCTTCCCACATGTTCAATTGGTTTTATTTGATTCAAATAGCTGGGAAATGTTCACCTCTAGAATTCTCTTTTGAGCATTTTATTGTTTCGCTCTTCCTTATATTACATTCAGAAATATATGGCCTTGTCTACATTGTACTTTTTCCTAATATATGACAAGATTCCATGCAATTTATGCCGCATTTCTTGGCCATCCTCCTATTGTTGTGTGTCAGGGTGGGGGGAGGTAAATGTAATATTCAATATTTCAGTTTGAGGATGTATATTGTTTTGGTTGTATTGTGAAAATGACCCACTGTGAGGTTAGTTTGATAACAAACTATTGAAAAATGGTACCATGTACCTCTGCTAGATAGCCGATTGGAGGGTGCTACGAGTGTTGTGCTCCACAGCCTACAACATTTGGCCTCCTATTTTTGTTGTAAGTTGTGTTGCAATGTCTTTTTCCCATTCCATACACATGTAACAAGCAAGAGACATTTTGATAGATTCAAATAAACTGTTTCTTTGTAGTAATATTATGTTGGGATCAATGGAAGCATATATAGGGGTATTTACAGGATCATCATGGAAAAAATAGTCCCTTAAGTGGCAAAAAAAAAGAAAAATTAGAGTTAGGCAACTTGACATAAAAATTTGAATAAGTTATCTATATTATTTTGAAAATATGTAAGAATAGAATCTGTAGAAAATTGAATGTAGTTTCTAAACTACTAGGTTTGTTTTAAAAAAAATATATCTATTTGGTCAGAAATTGAAATTTCAATGCAGTAGTACTTAAATTTTAAGGAAAAACTAAGAAGTAGGTGTTTGTCTGACCACCCTAACCACAATAAAATGATAATATTTTTTTATAATATTTCAGATATAAATGGAGCACTCATTTCTCGATGTGATGCATTTTTTTTGTAATTTTTTCCCAAGTAAATAATTAATTATGATTTTTTTATTACAAATTTTAAAAAATATTAAAACTTGTATGTCTAACCACCTTAACTTGGTCAAAACTTTATGAAATTCAAATTTTGTTATTTTAATCCTACAGTATGTGAAGCATAGAATGTGATGCATGTTTTGGATTCAAAAAATGTTATACTATTTAAAAGCTATAGATTTTTTTCAATCAGCCTATCAATCAGGACTTTAGTCATAATTCAAATAGAAAATGAATAATAATTACTTGTTTAATTCAAGTTAAAGCATAATTTATATTGGTGGAAAGATGAGAATCTCCTTTAAAAATCATTTTTCGTTTCATCAATTTTGGGTTAAAAAAAAATCGTCAGCCACATACCCATCATATTGCCACTTTTTGGCCCATCATGATCTTGCACATACCCATGGACATGGAGATGTGAATCCCATTTGTGGGACAATTTTTTCCTAAAAGATGACCATCGTAAGAATAAACAAGGTTTGTTTTCTAAAATTATGTTTTACTAATTTATACATTCAACTCTTTTCTTCTTGCATGGCAATATAGGCTTTAGTACATATCAAAATCAAGTATGTTTATAAAGTTATTTGTGTGTAATTTATGCTTTGAAGCAAAACCTTTCATATTCCTTTGATGTCTCCCTTTTAATGATATATGGCTATTTCATCCATATAATTCATTATGTTTTCAAACAAGACCTCCCATATATTATTCTTTCCCTATATACTTATTAACATTATAGACAAGTCCCATCTTTCCCAATTATTTATCTATATTCTCTTTTCCTTAAATTTATTGCAACAAAAAGAGCACTGCAAAAAAGGAAATCATCTATGAGAACACATTTTTTTTTTCCAACTTCCTCATCGTGCAATATATGATATACATGCATGCATGAATTCTTACATGCACCAGAGCACAATAAACATAGTATATTCTACACATTACATTTTTCCATGTCTCTACAGTTATCTTTTCAGCTTATGGAAAAAATTATCTATAGGAAGCTCTTTACCAACATATCTATGTTTTTAAAGTTGTTACATGAAGAAAAATAGTACAATATAAGAAATCATATATGGAAAGAACAAAATTTCCCCTACTTCTCCATTGCGTGATATATGATACCGCTCCATTAAATTTTTGATGGGCCTTGCATACTTTTCTTGCTTGGAGGTTTCGCTAGATCCCATGAGCCTTCATGATATCAATATGGCAGGGAGGAGAATGAGCATGGGTTTTATGGTTTTTCCTTTCACCATCATACATTGGCTGCTATAAATACACAACATATTGTAATCTATTTATTGCATTTCTCCATGCTTATAGAGCTATCATTTTAGCATGCTACTATTTAAACCTGGTTCTTTATGATGATACCTATTTTCTTTAGGTTATGACAAAAATTATATGATGGGATCCTAAATGTTTTTATGTAAAGAAAACCTTTCCCATCTCTTTAAAATTATACACTGCTAACAAAATTTCAAACATATCGATGCAAGATTCTAGCTACATCAGGTTTGGTGGTAAATATTGAAGAAAAATAGAGAATTGTATACAAGGTATTAGAATAACACTAATTTTCTACTAAATATTATAGACAAAAAACCATATTAAATAGAGCTTTAAAATATGGAGTATAGGAGAGGAAACCTACTAAAGTTATTTGTGTGCAATTTATGCTTTGAAGCAAAACCTTTCATAGTCCTTTGATGTCTTCCTTTTAATGATATATGGCTATTTCATCCATTGAATTTGTCTTTCTTTCAAACAAAACCTCCCATATATTCTTCTTTCCCCATACTTATCAAAATTATAGATGAGTCCCATCTTTCCCAGTTCTTTATCTACATTCTCTTTTCCTTAAAGATATTGCAACAAAAAAAGAACTAGAAAAAAGAAAATCATCTATGAGAACACAGATTTCTTTTGCAATGTCCTCGTTGTGCAATATATGATATACATGCATTCATGAATTCTTACATGCACTAGAGCACAATAAACATAGTCTATTCTACACATTACATTTTTCCATGTCTCTATAGTTATCTTTTTAGCTTATGGAGAAAATTATCTATAGGAAGCTCTTTATCAACATTTCCATCTTTTGAAAGTTGTTACACAAAAAAAAATAGTACAATATAAGAAATCATATATGGAAATAGAAAAATTTCCCTTGTTGGCAACACAATGCAGAAAATTGAGAGGGGGGATGAATTAGTTCTCCCACAAATTTAAAAATTATTCAACTTATTAACTTTATTCTCAGATCTAATTATTAACCATGAAATTATAAATCAACAACACATCAAAAACACACATAACACCAATATTTTTTATGTGGAAACCTTGTTAGGGGAAAAACCATGGTGGAGGTCAATCTAGAAGATTATACCCTGTTAAAAGTATAAGAAATGAAAATATGGGGAATGCACTTGCATTCAGGCACACTGCCTAGATCTCACTGCTCAATTACAACAGGGCTAACTGCCCAAAGGAAGACACATTGTCTTGTAGAAAGAATTGGATTACATCCGCACACATTTGAACTGATAGAATAGCATCTACTAATGCTTGATCACAGTTCTGGTTAAGCGCATGAACACTTATTCCCTCTTCTTCACACTCTGTTATGTCTTCAAATGATTTAGATCAATATTCACACACACACACATAAAAGTACACTCTGGCATACACTCACACACTTCAATTCAAATAAGAAATCACTCTTATATATCAGCAACAACAAATTTCATCCCTATATGTTGGCTTCAACAAAATAATAAAATCAATATAAATTGTCGGCCCAAAATACTTAAGATTATTAATGTGAATCAACCAAGGTCTAACACAGCTTAGTGAAGACCCCAATAAAAATCTCCAACATGAAAACATTTCAATTAATTACTCCTCAAAGATCCACAACATGCTACAACCACCATGTCGGCCAAGAACAAGAAAAACATGAACATGCAAGAGAAAATCACCAAACATAAGCACAACGATCAATGCAGATGTGCAAAAAGGATAGAGCATGATCTAGAAGCATCCAAAAACATCACAAATCACCATATAAGCATCTGTAACAACTGAACTAACTAAAATTGCATCATCTTGAAGCAACAAAAAAAAATGTCAGAATATAAATCTTCATAACTCGATCAAATCTTCAGACAGATCTCTGAAACTTGATGTGGATAAACTAGATACACTCAGTAAAAAACCCTTTATTCCACAACCACTGATCATCAATATACAAAACTTACTGACATATTGATTTTCACTTCACCACTAACAATCTACAACTCATCTCATTACAATTTTCTCAATATCCTCAACATATACAACTTCAAATGAATTAATGCTAATAGTGTTGACATCAATGACAATCACTTATCAGCAACACAACCATAACATCTAACAATCTCCCAATTTGGAATTGATGGAAACACATGATGTGAAAAACACCATCAACGCAACTAAATTTTGACACTTACTCCCCCTTAGATTCTGACTCATTTTCTCCTTAACTTTTTCACACAACTCTTCTCCCCACATGGCTCTTCTCTTTGGATAATTCATAGTTTTTCACATGACTCTTCTCCCCCTTTCAAATCAATGACAAATATTTCTTGTATACAAGCTATGAACCACATATTTGAACATCTGAACATCTTACAACTCCCCCTGAGTAGTAGCCACCACAACATCAATCCAAATTAAGATATGACTATGAAATGCATAAATTGATGTAGTGCAATGCATCCTTAGTTCTAATTGGGATGGTTAATCACCCCTAACTTCCCTCTGAGACACTCAAAAGTATCCTTAGGAAATGACTTGGTTAATATGTCTGCAATCTTCTCATTAGTAGGAACATACTCTAGTCTGACTTTGTTTTCACTCACCTTTTCTCTCAAAAAGTGAAACTTAATACATATATGATTTGTCTTTGAATGTAGCACCATATTCTTAGAGATGTTAATAGCACTTGAATGATCATTGACTATAGCAATAGGCTCATTATACACAACTTTGATATCCTTCAACATCTGTTTCATCCATAGGAGTTGAGTACAATTGTTAGCATTAGAAATGTATTCAACCTCTCCAATTGATAAGGAAATGGAATTTTGCTTCTTACTTAACCATGAAATCAACTTCTTACCCAAGAGAAATGCTCCACCACTAGTACTTTTCCTGTCATTTACATCTCCTACCTAATCAACATCAATAAACGCCCTCAAAGTAATATCATCATCTTTAGGATACCATAGGCCAAAGTTAATTGTTCTCTTTCAAAGTTAACTATTCCCTTCAAGTATTTGAAAATTGTCTTCACAACAATCACATGAGATTCCTTTGGATTAGCTTGAAATCTTGCAACAATACATACAACATTGATGATATCAGGCCTAGTTTGAGTTAAATACAACAATCCACCAATCATTGATTTGTATCTAGTCTGATTTTCCTTCAGAGAATCATCTTCTATTGTCAACTTGCATCTAGTCATGATGGGTGTACCGACTAGCTTTGAATCTTCCATACCGAACTTCGACAATTCTTTCACATACTTGGACTGCGATATAAAAATCCCTTTATCTAACTGAGTAATTTGCAATCCCAAAAATAATTTCATCTCACCAATCATTGAAATTTCAAATTCACTCTTCATCTAATTAGAAAACTTCATGCACAAACCATCATCTCCTCCAAAAATAATATCATCCACAAAGACTTCAATAATAAAATCTTTATTACCATTCTTGAAATACAAATTACTATCAGCAGTACCTTTGTTAAATCCAAGCTTCAAAAAATACTTTTCCAATCTAGCATACAATGCCCTAGGAATTTCCTTGAGTCAATACAATTCTTTCTTCAATCGACAAACCATATCTCCCTTATCAGTCAACTAAAATCCATCAGGTTGCTCAACATACACCCTTTCTTCCAATTCGCCATTCAAAAAAGTTGACTTGACATCCATTTGATAAACCTTGTAGTTCTTGTAGGTAGCATAGGCAAGAAATAATCATACAACTTCAATTCTAGCAACAGGAGCAAAAGTCTCTTCAAAATCAATTCCTTCCATCTGTGAATATCCTTTGCATACCAGTCTTGCTTTGTTTCTAACCACTTTACCTTGCTCATTCATTTTGTTTCTAAAGACCCATTTAGTTCCAATGAAATTATTTTCCTTAGGTTTGGGAACAATAATCCAAGTATCATTCTTCTTAATTTGTTTTAGTTCCTCTTTCATAGCTTCAACCCAATGCTCATCTTTACATGCTTCATTCACACTAGTAAGCTCAGTCTTTGAAATCAAGCAGTATTCTTCTACAATATTTCTCCTAGTCTGGAAACCTTTTTTCTTATCACCTATAATCTAATCTTCTGAATGATTCAATCTTACATACCTCTTTGTCTTCTTAGGTTGTTCTTCAAATTTAGGCTCTTGTGTTATCTCTTCTCCACTTCCACTAGCTTCTCCTTCATTTTCTTGATTCACCATATTGATTTGCACTTTATTTGTAGTCTTAACTTGCTTTCCTTATTTTTACTGACATTCTGACCATTAAAATCATATCCATAGGTTTTGGATGGTGTACCTAAGTCTTCATCAACCGTTAAATTTGCACTTTCAACCATTTTCCTTAATATTTTATTGTAGCACTAGTAAGCCTTGCTATTAGTAGATTAACCTAGAAAGATAAATTCATCACTCCTACCATCAAACTTTACTATGTCTCCATCTCTCTTGATAAAACATTTGGGTATGTGCAGGATCATCATGGAAAAAATAGGCCCTTAAGTGGCAAAAAAATTAGAAAAATCAGAGTTAGGAAACTTGACATAAAAATTTGAATAAGTTATCTATATTTTTTCAAAAATATGTAAGAATAGAATTTGTAGAAAATTGAATATAGTTTCTAAACTACTAGGTTTGTTTAAAAAAAATCTATTTGGTGAAATTTTGAAATTTCAATGCAGTACTTAAATTTAGGGAAAAAATAAGAAGTAGGTTTTTGTGACCACCCTAACCACAATAAAATGATAATATTTTTTTATAAAATTTTATATATAAGTAGATGACTCATGTCCCGATGTGATGCATATTTTTTTGTAATTTTTTTCCAAGTAAACAATTAATTATGAATTTTTCATTACAACTTTTAAAAAATATAAAAACTTGTATGTCTGACCAACTTAACTTGGTCAAAACTTCATGAAATTCAATTTTTCTTTTTTTAATCCTATAGTATTAGAAGCATAGAATGTGACACATGTTTTGGATTCAAAAAATGTGATATCGTTTGAAAGCTATAAATGTTTTCAAATCAGTCTATCAATAGGACTTTAGTCATAATTTGAATAGAAAATAAATAATAATTACTTATTAAATTCAAAGTAAAGTATAATTTATATTGGTAGAAAGCTAAAAATTTCCTTTAAAAACCCATTTGGTCTCATCAATTTTGGGTAAAAAAAATGTCGTCAGCCACATACCCATCATATTGCCACTTTTTGGCCCATCATGATCCTGCACATACCCATTTGCTTCCAAATATCTTGAAATATTTAACATTAGGATTTTGACCAGTCCATAGCTCAAAAGGGGTCTTACTAGTATCACCTTTGATTTGTACTCAGCAAGTGTGTGTACACAATAGTACTCACAACTTCCCTGTAGTAGATATGAGGAACATTTCCTTCCAACATCATAGTTCTAGCAGCATCTTCAATTGTTTTGTTCTTCCTTTCCACAACTCCATTTTGTTGAGGGATCCATGGTGCAGATAATTGTCTCTTTATTCCATGTTCTTCACAAAAAGAATTAAATTCACCATAAGTGAATTCACCACCTCTATTAGATCTCAGTCATTTTATCTTCAAACCTATCTTTGTCTCAACCATAGCCTTAAAGGTCTTGAACTTTTCTAGTGTTTCAAATTTCTCCCTTAATAAAGTAACCCACACCATTCTTGAATAATCATCAATGAGTAACATGAAATACCTATAACCTTGTAAACTTCTGACCTTAGAGGGACCATACATATTAGTATGCAAATTTTCTAATAATTCATTTGAACAATGTTGTTTGCTTCGAAATGAAATTCTAGTTTTCTTTCCTAATTGAAATTCCTTGCATATGGCATTAGTAGGTTTCACCAACTTATGTAGATCTCTCACAACCTTAGTAGAACTTATTTTGAAATATTATCAAAGTTAACATGACACATTCTCCTATTCCATTACAAACTTTCATCAACTTAAACAATCAAACAACTTTTATTAGCAAAACTCAAGTGAAAGATATTACCTTTTATTTTTGTACCTAATGCAATTACATTTTTGGAACTCAATATTCTACACCTTACATACTTGAATTGAAGATTATCAACCACCTAACCAACACTTAAAATATTATGCTTCAAGCCTTCCACATACAAGACATCATCAGTATTATGCTTACCATCAAAAGAAATGCATCCTTTGCCATAGATCACACCAGCTGTATTATCACCAAATCTCACAACACCACCATCATAATTTCCAAAGCTTACAAACTTACTTTTATCTCCTTTCACATGATGTGAACATCCACTTTCAGTCACCCATTCATCTTTCTCTTCAATTTGAGCAGCTAGGTCTTTCTCCACATTTGTACAACTAGCAGATTCAGTAGATACAAGATTGCTTTCCTTGATAGCAATAAATACCTATTCATCATCACTTCTATTTCCTTTATCAGATTCATCATCTTTCACACCTTCATCAGTAGCATAGTAACACTTCTTTTGAAATCTAGGCTTGTTATGTCTTGCTTTAGGAGCTCTTCCTAGAAACCTTGATGAAAAATGACCTACCTTATTGCAAGAAAAACATTTAAGAGGTAATTTTCCTTCATACTTACCTTTTCCTCTCGGTACTCTCTTGACAATAAGTTCTTCTAGCTCTTCTAGATCTCTTTCTTCTTCTTCAATTTGTCTGATTTCATCCTCATACTTGAATGCATTTCTAGATGAACTCTCACCCCGATCATATCTATGTCTATCTCTTCCAAAAGTAGTAGCCTTAAATGTAGATTCAACCTTAGGAAGGGAATCACCAAATTCACTCAACTCAAAATTATTAAGCTTACATTTTTTCTTCTCCTAATATCTCTTCTACTTGTGAAGAATATATTGTAGCATTGGAAGAACTAATCAATGAAAGTTTTGAGAACTTGAGATGTTTCTCTCCTCTTACCTCTCCTATAAGGAAATTCATTATTAAACAAGAGGACATAACAATAAGTAATCATGATGGTAACATAAGACAAAAAGAGACCATTGAAACCTACCCACATTCATCTACAAACATCTTATCCTCTTGTGATGATAATGAGGATATGTTGGTATTAGATAAGAAAACCTTTAAAATAAATGACAACCCTCTTTATGTTCCTTCCCCCACCTATTCTATTTTGGAAGACATTATGGGACAAAGGAGGTAAAATTTGGAAAATCATGACAAGAACACTTTTTTCTCTCTTAGTATCTCCACTATTGGTGATGAAGATGATTTGATGTTAAAGAACACAACCAATGAAAGTCATGAGAATCCTACAAAACAAGACAATAACATCATTGATGAACAAGACAATCCAACCATTGATCATTCCCCTACTTGTGATGAATTCATTTTAGAAGAACCTACCTTTGAATGTCATGAGCATTTAGTTTGTAGTTCTCCTAAAAACTCTCCTCCTAGGGAGGATATCATGGTACAAGAAAATTTGAATATTGACACATGTAATAGGGCTTCCTTAGATGAAGATGATGAAGTGACATTAGAATTCTCTTCATGAAGATATCATTCAAATAAGAACGATCTTGTTGAGTTTATGATGACACAAATTGGATCTCCTTTAATTAGTGAGCTTCCTATGTCACCTCCCATTAGTGAATCACATAAGAAAATGAGAGATTTCTTGAAATCTAGGACACAATCTAACAATGTTTTGCAACAACTAAGATATAACATAGTTGCTCAAACATGTAGGGGACCCCAAATCACTCTCACAACATCACCATTACCTCAACATATTTTTCCTAGTGCTCCTCGATCACCTTTTCATAATATATTTGAAGATATTAAGAAGAACCCTACTAATATATCCATATGGAAACCTATTCAACTATCACTTACATATAAGTGTCTATTTCAAGAAATATTACAAATAAAGTAGGAGGAGATCCCTGATTCTATGAAATTGAATAATGTAACATCCTCCTTTCGTCCCACATAATTTACATAATTAGAAATCTTATTCCTTAAACATGAATTGAACTCACTTGAGACTCTGAACAAGAATTAATCCTTGATAATAAACGTGCTCATTAATGAAACTACATTTAGGAACACTCTCATAGACAATGGAGCAAAAATTAATGTTTGTAGAATTGACCTCCTAGAAAATTGGAATGGACAAAAGGCTCATTCAACTTAAAGATTTTCATATTTGTGGCTATAACAATGTTAATAGGCAACCACTAGGAATGATCACATTACCTATTAAGGTTGGACCTATAGTGTTTCCTACCCCTATCCATATCATGCAACGACCCCTTTCATAAAATCTTCTCCTTGGGAGACCATGGAATCATGATATGAAAGGATTCCCCTCTACTCTCCACTGTACAATGAAATTTGAATACACCAACAAGATATACATGGTTGACATAGATGAATGAAGCTATGAATCATATGACCACAACACTTACAACTCCTCTAATACTTCCATTCTGAGATCAAAAATTGAACTTATACAAGTTGATATCAACACTAAACTCTTTAGTGATAATTGGGGGTTGCTATATTTTATGCCTCCTTTCAATAAAGTTTCCAAAATATCATCCTCAAAGTCCAAAGATTCATATACAAATGATTCCTTTTTGGATACAATTTCTATTGACAATTTTGGATTTACACCTTCATTTATAGAAGAGGGAAAAATCTCACAATCTAAACCAAAAGAACCTTGTGTTTCATTTGCTCAACTTAGTTCTACAACACTACCCCATGGTAGTGATGGGGGCTATATAACTCCCATCCCTCATGAAGGAATGACACATAACTTTAAAAAGGATTTGAGTTCTCGTGAAGAAGCCAACCCTTCTTAGAAGAATAAACCCCCTTCATCTGAGTTGGAAGATTGTTATGGTATCAGATACAATCTCCCTCCTTCACATGGATACAATGAACACACAAAGCAAATCGACATACCATACTCTTTCAAGAAAGATCTAGGTTTACCATGTTTATCTCCACTTTCATCTAAAGCCTTATCATTTAGTGCGTGTGTGACATCTTGCACAACTAAAGGAATAACTATTACTATTGATCAAGAGGATATCTTGTTGAGACTCCTCTAGGACCACTTGGTTATATCTTCCTCCAAAAACGCTAAAGAAATTCTACTACAAGACTTCATTTTGTGCATATCATAGAGTTCATGGTCATTCTACTAATGAATGCAAGATTTTAAGTAATAAAATTCAAAATCTCAAGGAATATGGTGCTCTTCCTTGTGTCGAAGAACCTAATTCATCTAACTAATACTTATTTTCATCCTATTTACCTTAGCCTTTTCCTACACTTAGTGGGGGAAAGGGGTTAGGTAGCCTTTCCTTTGTATATCACTTGTCATTGTTTTTGGCCTCCTACAATGATTTCATAACTAGGCCTTTGCAACCATGATTCAGAGAGTGGACATCTAACATAAATAGCTATTCAATCATCATGAAGGTGCATTTAACTTTCAACCCAAGGATGTGAACTTGAAATGGGTTAGCACAGTATGTGCACTAGGGCTCAAGTAGTCATTGCATTGTACCACTAAGAAACACTATACTAGAAGTAAATTTCTTAAAAGGAAATAAATTAGATGTTGAACATCAACCAACAACTATGCTAAGCTAAAATGTAAAGAAAGAATGAAAATCTCAGCAACAAACAAGAGACTACTTTGTCTACTTTGGCTGGAGGGATAGTCACAAAATGGAATTCTAGTGGCTGCAGGAACAGTTGATGCAAAATTTCTAAGTACTAAAAAACAAGTAATACTAAACTAATGCTAAACTAAGAAGTCAAATTACTCACCAAGTGCCCCCCCTTGGAAAACTATCCTCTAAACTAATAAGGACTCAGATGCTCAAACTCAAAACATTATTTTATTCACTGTAAATCATGCATACAAAGAGTAATGTATCTGTATTACTAAAATTGGAGAATGAGAGTACAATGTCAAATCATACAACCCCCTAAAGAAGGAGCATGAAATCATTATTTATACTATAGTTAAACAAGGAAGTCAACTCCACAACTGGGAGGACACCATTTAGGGGAAATAAGGGAAAGTGGAGCAATGGCGGTTACACATGCATGGAATTTGGTCAAACATGTAAGTCAAGTGCAGATGTAGCACAACAATAACTCCCATGCATGCTTGATCATTAAGGTCCACTGCAAGGTGGTTACATTCAATTTCATGAAGAATCTTTGCTACTAGCTACCTTTGACTTGGAGCGATTTCTTAGCTAGATGTTATGGTGCATGCGTAGCTGGTGGTGTCTTCCTCAACTTGGCATATTAAATATGCATGTCAAGGTTAGTATGCATAATAACTACACATCTACAACCACTCTAAGAAACATTCATTAATCACATGAAAATCAATATAGATAACCCACATATTATGCCAAATATCATTAAATCTTGCAAAGATAGGATAATATCAAATTTTAATGGTTTGAGGGAAAGATTATGCCAATACCCATAGTTAAGCATTAAATTCCATGAAATCTATGAGAAAATAGAGTATAAATTCTACCCAAAACTAGAGCAAAAACTAGGCTCATCACTCCCCCCAACCTAACACTTTGCTAGTCCTCAAATAGGGGAAGATTTGTTTATCTGCTTGGTCAAAGTTCTAAAATTTGTAATTGAGAGTTGTCCAACATTAGTGGTTGCAGTATGTGAGTTAGGGTAGTAATAGAATTCTCCCAATCTGTCAAACCTGTTCCATTTCTTCCTCTCTACAGCAATTTCATGCTAGTAGAATCTAAAATTTGGCAAGGGCCACATGAGCATAGGTGGCTAAAAATTCAAGGGATGCCAAGGCCATCCTAGATTTCTCCCGATCTGAATATTCCTCTCAATTCTTTTTAATGCTGCAACATAATTGTGGATGGAACGAGGCTCAATCTGTTTCAACTCATCAATCAAACTATTCCATCTTTTTGATAAACATCTCATGGTTTCCTCCTTTTTTGTTGTCTTTACCTCATACTCAGTGTAAACTACCTTAATCCAAGGCATAATCCTATTGCCATAACTTGGTATGAGCAGCATTCTATGCCATTCTCTGTAAATATCTCTTGGGTTGCTTGATTCAACTCTAATAGGAAAAGGGATATCAGACTCCCATTTTTCATAAGCACCATGGTGCTATCCCTAACTAATCTCATTTTGCACCCAAGACATGAATTCTTTCAATTCAACATCCTGAACATACAACAGTGGATTCCAATCATAGCCTTTTGTGACAGTATAATTATGTAAATAAAATTCACATAGAAAATTCTTCATTTCACATGAGGAAATCCTATAAGCATTGAAAAATTCCATAGGGGTATCAATGGAAGGATTCAAACCTAAGGAAAGTCTTGGCATATTAAAAGAGAGATACTTTTCTTTCAAGAGTAGAGCATAGACCCTTAGAGGATCTTTACATTCTAGAATATTTGGTTCCAAAGCGGCCATATCATCTACCCTCTGCTTCAAGGTGGCAATTTCTACATCTTTATCCTCAATATCTTCATTCTTGTTTTGAATTTTCTCCATCAATTTCCATTATTCCTCCCTTCTTTGTATCTCTTTCCATAAATTCAAAATTGTTACATGTAGTGTAACACTAGGAGGATTATGAATGCCTACCAGTATTTTTATTGATGGTGGCTCTTAATATGACACTATTTGAATGGACACACGCTATCTAGTTATCTCTGGTTTCAAGGGTGTTGTTTCTTCTTCCTTTTGCTACAGGGACTCTTGTTCTTGTTGTGCTTGTAAAAACTCCTACTCCAGTTCTAGTTGTTGCTAGAGGAATTCAAGCTACAAGACTTCATGTTTTAGGCCCTCTTGCTCATGCTGTAGGACCTCTTGCTCATGCCACAAGAGGTCATAATTTTCTTTGAATTATTCTACAATATTAAGAAGTTTGACTAGTGTTATGTTTGTTGCTCTCTTAAGTATGTCTTCCTCCTCTTCAACATTCTCCTACTGCATTGGAGCTTCAGGGTCCTCATGTGAGGTCTCACTAGGTTTAGGGTTTCCTTGTAGAGGTGTACAAATCTCAAGCCTAGTTGGTCTTGATTTCCTAGGAGGTCTCTCATGTTTTCCTTTGGCTATAGGATGAATAGTATTAGCCTTCCTCTTCTTAGAACTTGACACTTTTCTTTCTACAAGCTATTGTTTAGCCTTCCATTTTCTCATTTCTACCTTTGTCTGTTGTTCCCTAGTTTTCATGAGGGTTTCAAGTGGAACTCATCATAAGAATCTGAGGAAGATCTTTCTTTTTTTGAGTTATTTTTTCTAGAAGAACTAATTTCTATGGTTTCTTCTGTTGCTGGAGGATTCATGCTAGAGCTAGCACCAAAGGTTGAAGCACTAGGAATGGCTTCAGTTGTGATTACTCTCTTTCTATACCTATTGGACTGAGGAAAAGGCCTAGGTTGCAAGTGCTCAAGTCTAATTTGATCAACATTTATTAAATCTTCCCAAGCCATCCCAGAGACATCATGTAGAGATTTTTCAACTAGCAATTTAATCAAGAAATGGTGGGAAACAAAAATTTCCCTACCTTTTTTGGTCTTATCCACCATGATTAATATAAGATTGTAAAACATGTTGGGCATATTCATCCTCCTTCTATGCCTCATGTGATTCAAAGGCTTCAAGTGGACATAATGCAAGTTTGACTGGCGACCCTCATAAGTGATTTATTTGGTAAATACACAACTATCTTCTTCCACAGGTCAGTCAGAGACATTCTCTTTGCACCCTATTTGTTTATGCTCAATGGGGGGTCGTTTGGCTCTATAAATTCAGCCCTGGCTGACTTGGTGTCTCTAGAAGTAGGGTAATTTTCACCATCAACAAACCTGTAACCCTGTAACTTCTACAATTATTTTCTCTGTTGCCACAACTTCTAACCCTTTTACTATGGATTTTCCTTCTAAAAATGTCTGGGAAAATTTGAGGGCAATGCCTTCATCAAAACCATCCATCCACGGTTTTAAAATTCTGCAAGGCATTTTGCATCCTGCTATAAAATATCATGCATCGTGGATTCGTTTCAAATTAACCCACCTCCCATTTTCTGCAATCAAACAAATGCTCTGCAACTTCTTTTCCTACAATTCCTCTTTTCTCCAACAATTCCCTTCTAAAAATCAAATGCACTTCCCTGTAGTGTCTGCTAATTTCTAGTGCCAACTTGCTAAATTTCCTTTCTTTTCTTTTGTCTTTTTTCTTGCAACTCAAGATTACAATAGGGTAATAATGGCAAGAAAAGCTTTGATAAAGGAAAATTATGATAGGAATAAATGGTGACTATAGCTATTGTCACTTCACACATGTAAGCCATCCTTCCACTCAAATTTCAAATCAGCTCATTTTTTGAATTTTCTGACGTAGCCTAATATGATTTGACACATGGACAATAAATACACAAAATATTTCCATATTTTTCTTTCCCTTTCCTCGACCTAAATTTGGATATGTGTCTGCACATGTAAGATGGGAATGTCGATTGATAGGTAATGATGGAATTTATGTGAATACCTATACTAATGTACAATGATTAAATGAACACCCTTAAAAGATGATTAAAGATAGAAATTAATGTGCACATAACTAAATGTGTGGAAGATTTGCTAGAAAGATCATGTATAAAGTAAAGCTCACCTTGTTGGCAAATACATTTAGCAATAAATGAAGATAAGTTGGAATGAGGTGAGGTGGAATGAAGTGAATGAAGAGAGATAAAGGTGGTGATGGATGGGTGGATGGGTAGATGACAAAGAAATGAAATTTCACCTAAGTGAAAGTCTTTATTATGAAAATTATGTACCTCAATTAGGCTAAAGGAGGGACACTAGGTCCACCACATTTGGCTGTAGGAAGCTCTGAGTGTTGGGAAAATTTCTACATGAACTTTTCTTTAGAGGCTAGCTTATGGTATAATTTGAGGCGATGACCATTGACAAGTAATTTGAACCTAACAGGGTCAATGGTGGTAAGATAAACAACTCCATTAGGAAAGACCTGAACAAATTTGTATGGTCCTGGCCACCTTGTCTACAATTTTCTTGCATTGTCTTGGTCTCTTGAATCATAGACAAAGGCCCAATCTCTAGGTTTGAACTTCTTGTCCTTCATAAATTTTTTCATGCCACTTGATTCTCTGATTTTGCACTACTTTTGTATGTTGTAGGGTTGCTCTTCTTATCTCATCCAAAGCATTTAGTTGCATGATTCTTTCTCTCTGTGCTTCAAAAATATCCATCCCCAAATCTACTGTAGTTCGCAGAATCTTATGTTCAAATTCAATTCACATCATATTTGTCTTCCCATACAACAACTCAAATGGGGTGAAGCTTGTAGTTGTTTCCTAGGTTGTCCTATAGGCCCAAATAGCTTCTAGGGTAATATTTTTTCCCAATATTTCCTATGGATAGCTACTGTTTTAGTCAAAATGGCTTCAATATCTTTGTTGGTCACTTCAACTTGGCCATTAGCCTGGGGGTGATAAAGAGTAGACTTTTTGTGCCTTATATTGTACTCATTTACTAGTGGTGCAACAAGAGTTGATGTGAATTGTGGCCCTTGATCAGTCACTATTTCTCTTGGGACTCCATATCTTATGAAAATATCCGCATAAAGAAACTCTGCAACCTTGTTATCTCTTGCATGTTTCATGGCCTTGACTTCTACCCATTATGTTACATAATCAATGCATACCAATATATAAAGACTTACCATTTGATGGAGGGTCAATTGGTCCCACAAAATCCAATCCCCACCTATCAAAGGGTGTGATTACTATCTGGGGAAAAAGTGGCATTTCGTCAGATCTGGTTGGTTTGCCCATTCTTTGACATCTATCACATTTTTTGGTATACCTTCATGCATCCTTATGGAGTATTCGCCAGCAATATCCTATGTTCAAAACCTTCATTGTTGTCCTCTAGGCTGCAAAAGTGTCCCCCACATGGTTCATTGTGAAATAGATGCAAATTTTCATATGTCTCATCTTCTCACACATCTTCTTATGACATGGTCAGGTCCAGTATAAAACAAACATCCAACAATCCAAAGGAAAGGAATTTTTTTTTCAATGAGTTCCTTTTCTCTTTTGGGGAGAAGTGAGAAGGAACTCTACCTGTAATCAAGTAATTGGCTATGTCAGCATACTAGGGTGTTTGTATACTGAGAGAATAGATTCTCATTAGGGAAAGAGTCATCTATGGGCTGATTGTCTTTTGATGTAGTTAGCCTTAAAAGAAAATATGCAACCACATTCTCCTTCCCTGGATTATCCATAATGGTTATATAAAACTCCTACATCAAAAATAACCATCTTTCCAATCTACCTATGATCAAAGGTTTATTCATGAGATACCTAATGGCTACATGATCAGTGTGCACAAATATTTGGTAGCTCATTATGTAATGTTCAAATTTTTTCTGTGCATAGATTACTACCATCATCTCTTTCCCTGTCACTGTATAATTGAATTCATCTCCTTGTAATTTTTTTTTGACAAATTAATTAACATTTTAAAAAACTCCTTCCTTTTGTCCTAAAACTACTCCTATGGAATAATTTGATGCATCACTGTGGATGTGGAAATGAAGCTCCCAAATGGGTTCCTTGAGTACATGAGCATGAGTCAA
This sequence comes from Sequoia sempervirens, assembly GCA_007258455.2. Classification (NCBI taxonomy): domain Eukaryota; kingdom Viridiplantae; phylum Streptophyta; class Pinopsida; order Cupressales; family Cupressaceae; genus Sequoia; species Sequoia sempervirens. The sequence goes on from VDFB02000003.1 coordinate 680,963,425, forward strand.
AGTTGTCTTCAAGTCAGAAAATGTCTTGTCACAAGCTTCAGTCCACTAAAATTCAACATCTTTAGTGAGAAGGGTATACAATGGTGCTTCTACCTTGCTGAAATTCTTAATGAATAACCTATAATATCTTGCATGACCCAAGAAACTCCTAACATCCTTTTGTTTTATAGGTGTAGGAAGATTTTTTATTACCTCAATTTTTGTGGCATCTACTTGAATTCCAGTTTGGGAGATGTAGTGGCCAAGAACTACACCCTCTTGCATCATCATGAAGCACTTTTCACTATTTAAAGACAAGTTTTGGTCTTCACATCTTTGTAGGAATCTCCTGAGATTCTCCAATGCTTGTTTAAAATCAGCACCATAAGTGGTGAGGTCGTCCATATAAATCTCCATGCAATCATGAGAAATGTTTGAGAATATGCTAATGACTTCCCTATGGAAAGTTGTAGGTGAATTACACAAGTCAAATGGGTGTACAAAATAGGAATAGGTCCCCCATGGATAGGTAAATGTGGTCTTCTCTTGATCTTTTGGTGCAATTTGGATCTAGTTGTAGCCACTAAATTCATCTACAAAAGAGAATTATTGCTTTCCTGCAAGTGTATCCAAAACTTGATCAAAAGGGGTAAAGGAAAGTGATCCCTCTTGGTGGTAGAATTAAGCTCCCTATAATCAACAAAAAATCACCAGCTCCCTCCTTTCTTGGGCAAAATCACTAATGGAGACACCCACTGACTATTTGAAATTGGGTAGATAAATCCTACATCTAGCAATTTCTACAGTTCTCCTTTCACAAATTCTCTTACTCCAAGGTTAATCCTTCTTTGTGGCTATCTTACTCGAGTGCAATCATCTCTAATATAAATTTTTTGGGTACAATGTTTAGGATCCAGTCCCTTCATATCATGATAATCCCATGAAAATGCATGTTGATGGTCCCTTAACAGGTTTTCCAATAATAGTTGTTGCTCTCCATTCAATTTACTATTAACATTAAAATATTTTTCCTCTGACACCTGGATTTGTGTAGTTAACTCTATCATGGCTGATTCATTAATACATGGTACCTTTAGTTCATACAAAAACAATGTATGGAACATACCTGTTGTTGTAGGAAGAATGTCTGGAGGAACAATGGTTGTAGGAAGAGTGGAAGTAGGAAGAACATCTATAGGAAGAGCAGGCAGAAGTGTCCTGACCAAAGTAGAAGATAATACTTTCTCCACTTCATAATGATTCTGAATGAGATTAGCCAATGCTTCATCCTCATCTTGGATCTGAATGAAAGAGCTTCTTCCTAGCATCATATGTTGTTCGATAGAATTAACTTCCTCGGCCTCTTCAACAACTTGCAACCATACATAATCTTCTTCATCATGAGATGGTTGAGCATGTGGATAAAGAAAAAAAATTTAGTACTCCTTCCATCTGAAATGTTCATGTCACCTGATTGACATCCAATGTATGCATCTGTAGTTGCCAAAAAAGTCCATCCAAGAATGATAGGATACCCACCTAGTGTAGCCTTAGGAGAAAGAATCATAAAATTTGTTGGATATTCCCAGGATTCTAGAACTACCACAAGATCCTCTACTACACCATCAAGCTTAATAGTAGAACTATTAGCAAGTTACAGGATAGTAGGAGTACATCTCATACCTACAATGTTTAGTTGATGCAGGATGTATTTGGAAATGACATTGATTTCTTCCCCTAAGTCAATCAGACCATTCTTCACTTTGATCTTGTTTATGACAACTGCTACCACATGACTACCTAGGTCATTATACTTGGGAATAGTCACTTCTCCTAGAATGATATCGGCTAGTTGGCCCACCACACGAACTATAGTTGGGTCTCTCTTCTTCCTTCATGGATTCTTAAGACAAGCTTTCTTGATAGCTTTGTCATAGATTGAAACATCCTTTATGGCTTAAAATAAGGGTATTTGAACACATATATGCTTCAGCTGATTTAGGATCTCAAAAGTGGTATCCTCCTTTTCTTCTTTCTTCTTCGCAACTTCCAACCTCTAAGGGAATGATGGTTCTTGTTCAGTCTGCTTGACTTGAATTGGTTTAGGATTTTTAGGTGCATTTGGCTGAATGAAATCATTTAGAGGATCCTCCTCCTCTTCCAAAGGAAGCTTAGTGATAATGGGTTTGGGAGGGCCTGATAGAGTGGTTCCCGAATGCAGGTGGATATCACTTACACTCACAACATATGTAGGGAATTGAATTGAAATAATAAAGTATGCAAGTTGTTGTTGTAGTTTGTTATTTGGATTGGGTGTGGGTTGAGCTGGTATCTAAGTGGGTTTAGGTGCGTTTGAGCTTGGATTAGTAGCTGGAGGCATTAGATCAGGCTATTGGGGCTGAGAAGGTCGATGCATGTAATTGGTTGTCTGAGTAGGCCATTGTTTTCCCCCTCTCCATTGATTTGTTTGCTACCAAATTCTTGGAGGTGGTTGCCAGTGCCCTTGAAATTGCTACCAATTCCCCTGAGGTTGCTGCCACTGAGGTGGAGAACTCTGATGACTGGGCCAAGGATTTGGAGGGTTACTCCAAGGCTATGGTGGATATCCTCCATAACTAGATGGATATGTACGCTACCATTGGTTACTAGATGAATAAGAGTTAAAATATGGTCTAGCATAGGATAGTGGATCTGGTGGCATACCTTGTCTTGGAGCCCAAGGCTTCATTTTTGCAACATAGTAGACTTGGTCTTCTTCAATCTGAATTAGATTGAACTCAAGTGAAATCTTCTTGCTCTCCACATTAGCTACCATCTTACATTTGCAGTCCTTCTTATTTTGTCTATAGTGGGTACAATACTCTGTCAACATCATCTCTACCTCCTCTTTCTTCTTTTTGGCTTGAAGTGTATCGAGTTGAGTATCTAGATTGTTGATCATATCTTGCTTGAAGTCTACCAGCAAATGAGTGATCTCTATTCTTGAAACTCCACTAGTAGTTGACTTACCCATGGAAGATTGATAAGCTCTCCCTTTCTTTGAAGCTTCCCTAGAGTAATTATGGTATATTTTCTTGATATCCTCCCAAGGAACCTGGGAGATATCTCCTCCTACCATGAGGTCCAAGGCATCAGTGCAACTGTCATTGATTCCTCTTAGGAAAAGAAACTTTTGTGAGTCCTCCTTAAGTGCATGTTGTGGGTACTTTTATAGGAAAAACAAGAACCAGGTTGCAATGTAATCTTCCAACCTCTCATCTTCCTTCTACTACATCCTAACAATTTTACCTCCTCTCACGTCACTACCCCTATATTATTCCTTGTATTTCTCAAGGAATTTTGTCTTCATGTCTTCCCAAGTTTCCACAGTATCTCTTCCTAGGCTCATGAACCATCTTAATGCAGCCCCTTTCAAAGTGGTGGGAAATAACTTAAGTCAATGGGCATCAGTAGTATAATCATAACTCTTGTAGAGTATGTCAAACTCAAATAAGAAGTTATCAGGATCTTCTATCACATTTCCAGAAAACTTGGGAAGTGTTGAAGTAGGATGTTCTTGATGTTCAACTTCATTTTGATGGGAAATGGGAAAAGGGAAAGCTGGTTGGTTTTGTGTGTTCCTATTTGCATCACCCATGCTTGTTTGATGTCATTCTAAGAAAAAGGGGTTGTCAAGCTGATTTTGATCTTCCCAAGAGACTTCAGAGCTAGTCAGATCATATATGCATTAGCAAAGGGGTGCGGATCTTCTTCCTCTTCTTCTGGTAGGTTTTGGTACTCAACTAGCTAGAATGGATGAGGATTGTTAGGAAGGAATCTCCCATAAGCATCTCTTCTTCTTCCTCTATGCATGCAATATCACTCACTATTAGTCAACACACACAAAGAATTGGTAAAGAATCAGGGGCGTCATTACTTTCTAAATGGGGATTTTCTAAGAGCAACTTTTAGAAACACTACATCAAGAAAAACTATGAATGACTCCAAAAGACTTCCTAGCTTGACACCATCCCTGACAACGGCACCAAAAATGTTGGACTCCTACAATGATTTCATAACTAAGCCTTTGCAGCCATGATTCAGAGACTGGAAATCTAACCTGAATAGCTATTCAATCATTGTGAAGGTGCATTTAACTTGTCAACCAAGGGACATGAACTTGAAATGGGACAACACAGTATGTGCACTAAGGACTCAAGTATTCATTGCATTCTACCGCTAAGAAACAAAGTACTAGAAGTAAATTTCTTAAAAGGAAATACAGAAGATGTTGAACATCAACCAAAAATTATTCTAAGTTGAAATGCAGAGCAATAACAAACATATGAGCAACAAATAGGAGACTACTATGTCTGCTTTGGATGCAAGGACAGTCATAGAATGGAATTTTAGTGGCTACAAGAACAGTCGATGCCATATTTCTAACTAAGTACTAAACAACAAGTAATACTAAACTAATGCTAAACTAAGAAGATGGATTACTCACCAAGTGGGTCCCCTTGGATAAGTATCCTCTAAACTAATAAGGACTCAGATGCTTGAACCTATAACTTTATTTTATTCACTGTAAAAACATGCATACAAAGAGTAATGTATTTGTATTACTGAAATTTGAGAATGAGAGTACAATTTCAAATCATTCAACTCCCTGAAGAAGGAGCATCAAATCATTATTTATACTATAGCTAAACAAGGAATTCAACTCCAAGACTGGGAGGATACCATTTAGGGAAAATAGGGGAAAGCAAAAAGATGACGGTTATGCATGCATGGAATCTAGTCATACATGCAAGTCAAGCACAAATTTAGCACAATAGTAACACCCATGCATGCTCGAACATTAAGGTCCATTGCAAGGTGGTTACGTTCAATTGCATGAAGAATCTTTGTTGTTAGTTTCCTTTGACTTGGAGCAATTTCTTAACTGGATGTTATGGTGTATGCCTAGATGGCAATGTCTTCATCAACTTGGCATATTAAGTCTACATGTCAAGGTTAGTACGCACAATAACTACACATCTACAACCACTCTAAAAAGCATTCATTAATCACATGCAAAATCAATATAGATAACCCACATATTATGCCAAATATCATGAAAGCTTGCTAAGATAGGATAATATCAAATGTTAATGGTTTGAGGGAAACATTATGCTAATACCAACACTTAAGCATTAAAGTCCATGAAATTTATGAGCAAATAGACTATAAATTCTACCCAAAACTAGACCAAAAAGTAGGCTCATCATTTGTCTCTTTTGGCTATTCATTTACCTTTCATCTACATATAAGAGAAAGATTGGTATGTGGACGCCATGTAGGTATGTGCAGGATCATGACGGGCCAAAAAGTGGCGATATGTAAGTGATATGATGGCCCATGTGCATGACGACATTTTTTTACCCAAAATTGATGAAATGAAAAGGGTTTTTAAAGGAGGTTCTCAGCTTTCCACCAATATAAATTATTCTTTACTTTGAATTTAATAAATAATTATTATTCATTTTCTATTTGAATTACGACTAAAGTCCTGATTGATAGGTTGATTGAAAAACATCTATAAGTTTCAAACAGTATCACATTTTTTGAATCAAAAAAATGTGTCACATTCTATGCTTTGCATACTATAGGATTTAAAAAAAGGGAATTTAATTTCAAGAAGTTCTGACCAAGTTAAGGTGCTCAGACATACAAGTTTTTATATTTAAAAAAAATTAATAAAAAATTCTTAATTAATTATTTACTTGGAAAAAAATTACAAAAAAATATGCATCACATCCAGACATGAGTCCTCTACTTATATCTAAAATCTTATAAAAAATATTATCATTTTATTGTGGTTAGGGTGGTCAGACAGACACCTACTTCTTATTTTTTCCCTGAAATTTAATTACTACTGCATTGAAATTTCAAATTTTTAACAAATAGATTTTTATTTTTTTAAATAAACCTAGTAGTTTAGATACTATATTCAATTTGCTACATATTCTATTCTTACATATTTTTGAAATAATATAGATTGCTTATTGAAATTTTTGTCAAGTTGCCTAACTCTAAGTTTTTTGAATTTTTTGCCACTTAAGGACCTATTTTTTCCATTATGATCATGAATATACCCATGACTTAAGTTGGATTGCATGTGACATACTACCCTTTTCATAACTTAGCTTATAGAAACATATTTCTTGGCATAGGGCTTTCTGAATAAGCTCTCATGTCTTCTTCTACTTTAAAGCAATTGCTCATAGTAATGATGTTAGCATCCACTTTAAAGTGGGGGAATACATCAACACGCATGTATTATTATGTGATTTTCTTTCCTCTTGTGTTGTGTCATTTTCATTGTGATGTAATTGAGATTGATTTCCTCCAAGAGCATGATATTTCTTCGACTTGTCCTCTCCTGGAAAGATTAGGCACAATGATCCCTAAGAAGAGACCTTTCATGAACTAAAAAAGAATGCTCTGAACATCCTTTGCATGTTTTATTTTACAATTTTTATATGGCCACCTTGCATAACACAACTTGCATGCTTGTAGAGCCATCATGTTTGTTCATGAGCTCCAAGCATATAGAGTTTTTCTTGTCTTGTGAAGCTCGAAAGACCATTTCTGTCTATGTGGCACCTTATTAAAGTTATCAAGATGTATAACTTTGGTATGGTTGAGCAAGAAGCCCAATCTAAGGCATGGATTTCCGCATAGCCACTTGTGTGTGTCTAAGTGCATCCCAGCCATGAGGGTATGCTTCTCACCTTTTAAGACTTCTCACCTAGTAGAAATCCAAAAGTTTTGTCACCTCAGAGTGACTGTGTTTTTCTTGACAAATAACCGAGATCTGATACACATTATGATGGACAAATGGTCAAAGCTTGATCTGATCATTTTCTTTCTTTTCTTTCTTTTCTATCTTTTACTTCTTCTCTTTTTCATCATTGGCAGTGTATGCTTGGCCTTGTCACTACTCTTTACATCATTTATTTGTGTTTTCCTTTATGCTTATGTTTGGTTTTCCATGGCATCTTGATCCTGGGGGCTTGATCACCCCTCTTGATTATTGTTGTCTCATCTTGCTAGAATTAGTTAATTGGAACCCCTCTTGTTGTGTCTTTGTCTACTTTAGTGTGAGTTTGAAGTAGGTTCATCCTCTCACTAAAGTGGTGGCTAAATGTAGTGTTGAAAAAGGGTCCATTGACATTTTTCGCACTTGTTTGGGTCCTTCTTATGGATTTTGGCTTAATGTTGCCTTGATTTAGAGTTGTAATGTGGATAACACATTCACATTAGGTCTTGGGCCCTTATGAACTAAAAGGATTCAAATGGTACCTTACCTAAGTGTTGTAAGGTGTTGTGATACACTTTCACACTTTTTTAGGGTCTTGTTAATGTATTTCACCTAAATAGCCTCTTTTCATCATTTACCAAGCCCTAAAGAGTTGTAACACACTTTCACAATTTTCTAGGCTTGTCATTAATAATTGGGATTTCTTATGTTTTAATTGGCCCCATTTTGCATCCACAGGTCTTACTTATGTGTATTTTTTAGAATAATCCTGATAAATATCCTTTAAAATATCAAAATCCTAAAACCCAACTTAAACTCTTAAGGTGGGACCCATTCACCTATGGTGATGAATGAGTCCCCTTAAACTCAAAATTCAAATTTGATTCAAAATTTTGGCAGTTTTTTAGTCTCTAAGATCTAAGGTCGGCATGTGATGTTGTAATTTAATGAATTATTGCATAATTGGGTATAAATACAAACTTATTTCTCTCATTCCTACCTAACCTAGCATCCAAGATTTCATGCATATAGTTTACAAGAGCATTGGAGAAATTCATAAGAGCATTCAAGGCATTTCAAAGACAGATAATAAAGCATTCAAGAGAATTTTCAAGTGCCATTCATCATGTCAATGATTGCTTGCATCAAGTTGGTTTAGATCCAACAATTGTGGTGTAGGATTTGCAAGTATTGCATTAAAGATCTATCAACATCAAGCTAGTGTTCAAGTCCACATCCATTGGAGCCATCACTTACATGTTTGGAACATTTTACTACAAGGGTTTGGTGAGTTGCAACATCATTCTTTGTTCATTCATCATTATCTATTCTATTTCATTTCATTTCAAGGGTTTGATTACCAACAAGGGGTTTGAAAAAGGAAAAGCCCTATTCACTAACCCCACAACATTTTTCCCTCTTATTGTGTATGATTTGTAGGGATAGGTTGTAGATTTATCAAGAATTTAAGATTGGAAAAGTGATCAAAGCAAGTAAAAGTTGTTAAATTCATAAGAGGAGCTTGCAGAAGACCTACATGTTGAATCTATAGTTTTAGATCTCAAAATTAGTCAGGAAGAGAAGAGCAGATTGAGGGATACAATTTCCTATTTTGAATCTCCAAAAATCTAGAAGTGGAATAATTAGCCACTACTGGTGAGTGATTCCCACTACCCAGGCCTAAACAGGAATTTTGTAGATATGAGTACCCATTTGTCTGAAAGTTGTTTTGACATAGTCTTCCCGAAACTAGACTAAGTCACCCAACTTGGCGTATGAGTCCCAGTTGGCATAAATGGTGAATTCTTTAGGACTGTAGAGCTCCATCCTACCTTATTCAACTTCCTAGGTGCACATTTCTAGTTTCTTAATTTTTTGTTACATTTTATTTTCATTCTTAGGTCATGTAGTATTGATTTGCATATCACACTATGCTTTCAAAAATCTTGCATTTTCCAAGTTTACACTTGGTGGTGAACCCTCATTTATTGTTATCCTTTCCCTAGAACTCTCCTTTTTTCAAATTTAAATCTCCTTTGCATTTAAATCTCAAGGGTTTTTTCTTGAGTGAGTAGTGTTGCTTTGTCTCTCTCCTTTTATGTCTAAAATCATAGAAGTGGAAGATATCACAAAATAATAGTATTCACTATATACTAGAGACATGTGAATACTTTATGAATATGTTTTGTACTATCTGATAAGTAGTTTTATGTAACCCCTGTTGATGAATTAGTATACATAATTCATTATAAATTAAACTTTGATCATTCTACTATTGTTCTTGCTAGTGTTTAAATACAACTCATAAACAATACCCAAGTCACAAAGCTCTAGTATATGATCCTAAATTTTATGACTAACACTCCTCAAAGTTGTCCCTAATTGTATATGGATATATTTTCTAATGCAAGGTTGACTATATCAATAACAATAGTAATTAGAATCAAGCTTTGGTTAGACATGAAAAATTGTTCTAAAAGTTCTTAAGAGAAATTAATGATAGTAGTGAGACAAAAAATGGTTCTTATATAGTTAGGGAGGTGTAATTAGATCTATGGTTGTCATATCACAATTCAAAGATACAAGAGTTAAATTTTAGGTTGTTTTTAGAAAGAACATGAATAAGGAAGAAACCATATGGATCCCAACATATCTCAACCATCTGATTTAGAGGATTGTACAAAACTTGATGCTTCATATCAGAGCTATTTGAAATTGGTAAAATATTGCTCCAATGATATCTCTCTCTCTCTCTCTTGCTCACCTCTTTCATAGTCAATGGCACAAATTTGTGCCATTTCAATATCACAATTTATAACATTGCATAATTAATTGTTTTATGCCAATTCAAAATATGGGTCTATCAAGGAAAATCTTATTTATTTATTCTAACATTCTTTCAATTCTCCTAAATAAATTTTTTTATTGAAATTTTTTTAAAGGATTTATGTGAAGTCAAGGTGATAGAATGAGAATTGGGCCCAAAGATTTTTTATCTCAAAAAATAAATAAAGTAAAATTAAGGAAACCATAAAAGCTTTAATTTTTTCATGCCAAAAACAAATAGAAAATGAACAAAAGAAGAAAGAAAGGGAAAAATAAAAGAGGTGGCCACCATGCACTTAAAATGAAATATTTTTGCATGTGATTGGGGATTTTACATTCCTTGATATTTATTCTATTAAATTTTTTAACTTTCACATTTTTGGGGGTGCATGCTAATATTATTTGAAACAAAGGGAATTATTTTATAGGAAAATATCTACACAAAAATATAGAAGACTTTGAAGGAAAAATATTATGTTTCATTACATCTACAAAGAAAAATATTTTAATTGTGCCTTTATGCATTTTATATTGTTTGTATAATAATTTTGAATAAAATAATTTCTTAGGGTATGTGCAGGATCATGATGGGCCAAACAGTGGCAATATGATGGGTATGTGGCTGACAACTTTTTTTTTACCCAAAATTGATGAAACGAAAAGGGTTTTCAAAGGATATTCTTAGCTTTCCACCAATATAGATTATGATTTACTTTGAATTTAATAAGTAATTATTTTTTTTTTCTATTCAAATTATGACTAAAGTCCTAATTAATAGACTAGTTGAAAAACATCTATAACTTTCAAATGGTATCACATTTTTTGAATCCAAAACATGTGTCACATTCTATGCTTCACATACTATAGGATTAAAAAAAGAAAAATTGAATTTCATGAATTTTTGAAGAAGTTAAGGTGGTCAAACATATGATTTTTTTATATTTTTTAAAATTTGTAATAAAAAAATCATAATTAATTATTTACTTGGAAAAAAATTACAAACAAATATGCATCACCTCGGGACATGAGTCCTCTACCTATATCTAAAATATTATAAAAAAATAATATCATTTTATTGTAATTAGGGTGGTCAGACAGACACCTATTTCTTATTTTTCCCTGAAATTTAAGTACTACTACATTGAAATTTCAAATTTTCACCAAATAGATTTCTTTTTTTGTAAACAAACCTAGTAGTTTAGAAACTACATTCAATTTTCTACATATTCTATTCTTACATATTTTTCAAATAATATAGATAACTTATTCAAATTTTTAAGTCAAGTTGGCTAACTCTAATTTTTCTAATTTTTTTGCCACTTAAGGGCCTGTTTTTTCCATGATGATCCTGCACATACCCCTTAACTATGTTCATTATTTTTTTTTATTCTTTTCCAACCTTCTTGTTCCATATATGCAATCTCAATGGACATCTAGCCTTTGTGCGATTTTCTCAAAACTAATTGAATATTCTCTGTTGTGAATTTTCCTTTTGTAGCTTGTTTTAAATTTTTAAATGAAGATAATGTTCCATATTATGTTGAGATACTTTTCTATTAAGAGAACTATGGATTAGTAATTTTATCTTCATATTTTTCTTATGAGATAGCATTTATTTTCTATTTACTTTTCTTTCAATGCAAAAGTTTAAATAATTTATTAGAGATACTACAAAGAACTAAATTTTAAAATCCCAGAGGTTCCCTTGACTACTTTTAGCCACAACTAGCCCAATCTGCTAGACCTCACAATGGTTTTTTCATTCAATCATATAAAAAATTGAAGACTAGTCATATTTATCAATAATCTATTATCAACACATAGTCAAATAACCTATCCATTACCCTTGAGGCTCCTTAGTCTCCTATGGCTATGTTGGTTGTTCCTCCTATAAGTAGTGTATGAACAACTTGTACTGGGAACCCTTCCTCAACCAAGAGAGTTTGATATATATGTTGTGATTTTTCTCTACCATCCTATCTAAAACCATGAGAAAACTACTTGATATATTCTAGACCTTCCTACACTTCAAGGATTATATTTGTAGTCCCCCGTCACAAGCTCAATATTGTACAAGATGAAAAAAACATATAATTAAGAACATAGGAGAAAACATTGTGCTATAGCTTATATTTTTTTTGAAAGAAGTTAATCTTCACCTAATAATCCCTCTTCTATAGAACCAGATTCTACTGAAATCTAGTTACCTCATTCACCTTCACCATCACCAAACTTCACCCCACCCTTGTTGGAAATTCATGAAATTGAGCCTTATCATGTCAAACCAAGCCAAATATTTAAAAGCTCACCATGTTTTCCACTATCAAATCTAGAAGATTCTTTAATCCCACTTCCTAAATTTCCTTCTATGATTGTTACTGCTCATGATCATGCTAGTAGGACTAGCATAATTCCTATTGTAGTAAACTCCAACATAGATTTAGATGATAACATTTATAAATCACAAGGTGATCATAAAGAATTATCTCTTATATTTTTGCAGAATCAATGAACCTAACTAGGGGAAAGTGTGATGATCCTTGTTCAAAATGAATAATCCATCACATGTTGAACCTAGTGCTTCTCTTTTTATTTCACTTATTATAGTTTCTTTAGCATGTTGTTTTCTTTATATGTAAGATGTGAAATATTATGATGCAAATGACCTACTATAGACCAACTCGCATGTGTGATACCCTTTATCTTTGTCTTTTGACTATATGCAATGTTACCTACCCATAATGCACTACTTGGTGTGTTTTTTTTTTTTATTTGGATGACCCTTAATGTTCTCATTTGCATATAGATACATATAGATTGAATATATCGAGACATTCCCCTATATATATCTTCCTTCTCATAGTTTTTGTAAATACCTTTATTATGTGTTTTAGTGATGATACAAAGTGTTGGAAAATTTACGTCTATTCCATGTAGACCCAAAATAATTATTGTTTATTCTCTTATTCCATTATACTCATAGTTACATAGTATTTTGGGAATAATATAAATTCAAATGATTATTTTGATAAATTATCTATTTATATTTTATACTGACCCCTTGTTGTGATTTTTTAGTCCTTAGGGGGAAACCCCTTGTCATGATGTATCTTTTCAAAGGCATATCATTTCACATATGGCTCCTAGAGAGCTCTCATGTGTTATTTTACAAAATCACTCTTTCTAATTTAATGATAATTGCTCTTGATTGGTATTAACAATTACTTTACGATGGGGGCATACATTCTACTATGCATGTTACTGTTTTCACACACCATGAACATTTTAGATGCTATTATTATACATTTTAACAAAACCTTGTAACACTTTATTATAATTCCCTAGTAAATAGTGCATGGCACCTATTAAACCCCATGAGGACTTCTTTTTCAAATCCTATCAAAATTTTAAAGTAAAGTGTATGGAAAAACCATCTCTTATTAATATGCCTCAACCTATGATTGAGCCTACCATCCTTGAATAAACCATTATTGAACCTAAAGACATTCCAAATGACCATGAACAACCCAAGATAGATCCTTTTCCTATTTCCTACAAAAAACCAAGAGATAATGAAAATAATCTTGTCATGCCACCTAAGATAAAACAAGATTAAAAAGCTAAAGAGAAACTTGTTGAACAACCTCCCATGGTTCCTTTTGTTCCTCCCCTTAGGGAAGAAGAGAAACCTATGGTTGATAGATTCGCTCCTACAAAAATGGAACTTGAAAATTGGACTAATAGAAATTGAAATGATAGAGAGAATAGGCATAGACATCGTGCACTTGATCGAAGGTTAAACAAATAAATCAACAAAGAAAATAAAAATCCAAACTTGACTGAAGTAATACACAACGAGTCTCCCCTTTCATTGCAACAACAAGGTCCTCTACCACAACAGGAGTTAAAGACTTCTTTAGATATTATCATCCAACCTCTCATTGTGTTTAACTTAGATTATGATGATGAGGTTGCTAAAATTGAAGAGGAGGTGCATAATGCATTGAATACAGGTTTATCCTCTTCTATGAGCTTAAATGATAATTATCCGAAGAAGAGTGTTGAACTTGCTAATGACCCTAGTTCAACACTTGTCATTTTCCCTTTGGCTAGTTATCCACCTTATGTATATGATGAACACATTTGGGATGTAGACAACCTTCTAATAGGTTGACTTGCATGTTCCTTACTAGTATTTTGCATTATTTTCCTTTCATGTTTTGTCTGTGATTGCATGTGTGTAATGTGATCCCTCATGCTATTATGTTTAATGTCTCTCTCTCTTTGTGGCATTCCTCTATTTCTATCTACATTCTTCTTTATGTCATGAACATTTTATCTTTTCATTTTTCAATTTTTTTCCTTTTCAAAATGATGTAAGGCATCGAGACACTCATGTCTCTTACATGTGTTGACCCAAAATATTTTTCCTTACCTTTTTCATTTGTCTTATGTTTTCCTTTTAGCGATGATGTAAATCATTGAGACATTCACGTATCTTCCATGTTGAACTGAAAGGTTTTTTCTTTATTTTTGGTCTCTTTGTGTCATTCTCCTTGTTCCATGAATATTTGGGAATGATGATAGTTCCGAGCTCTCTAAAAATATTGTACCAAGAACATATTGACCCAAAATCTAGGGATCTCTCATGTGTTTGGAGTTTTATTTTTGGGGCAACCCATCTTTCATTTTTCATGGCATAGCTTTATTTGGAAACATATGAATTGGCATAGGGATTTACAAATAATCTCTAATGTCCTCTTTATTGTTAGAATTTATCATTTTTCTAGTTTAAAGTAATTGGTCACAACATGGTGTTTAGCAATTTCTTTAAAGTGGGGAAATACATTAGAATTATTCTTTTGCAACTCATGTTTCATTGTGAATTCTTCTTACTTCATGCAATGTGTCTTTCTCTTTGTGGTGACATTGGGTGTGATGTCCCTCAAAAGTGTGATCTCTCTTAGAAAATTATATTCCTCTTAGTGGCTTGATGTGATACATTGCATCCCCTAAGTTATGAATCTTCTATTCTTCTATTAGTCATCTCTTGGAGATATTAGGCATAAATCTCCCTAATTTAAGATCTTACGTGAACTAAAAAAAACTCCTTTGAACATACTTTACACTACTTTACATGTACAAATTTTTCATGAGTTTCAAGCATATGAAGCTTTTCTTGCCTCATGAAGCTCGAAGTTCATTGTTGTGTGGTTCCTTATGAAATTTATCAAGAGGTGTAGCTTTGGTATGGTTGTACATATGGGAACTGAATTTAGGTATGACTTTCCCATAGCTACTTACTTGACTATGTGAGCACATACCAGCCATGTGCATATGTGTCTTGTTGGAGGCTCACCTAGTGGATGACCTGAGGTTCCACTAGCCCTTGTGAGAACGTGTTTGGTTTGCATAGTGGACATCATGTTCCACTTGTAAACTTTCTTAAACAAACAACTTAGACTTGATCATTAGCATGCAAGACACAAAATTGAAGCTTGATCCACCCCTTCTTTTTTTTTTCTTCCTTTTGTCATTGCCAGTGTATGCTTGTGTCTCGTTATTGCTCCTTATACCATTTTTCATGTGTGTTATTTTGTGCCTATGTTGGTTTTCCATAGAATTTTGATCCTAGGTGCTTACACAACCCTCATGTTTGTTGTCATCTAATCTTACTAGCATTGGCACATTCAGACCCCTTTTCATGTAAATTTCATTTACTTTAGTGCGAGTTTGAAGCAAGTTCCTCCTCTCACTAAAGTGGGGCCTAGATGTAGTGTAGGAAAATGTATCCCTCTACATTTTCACACTTTTTTTACGACCTTGTGAGCTAAATAGACTTATTTTTTCCTTATTTAGGATTTCATAAAGTGTTTTCTTATAATTTCACACTAATCTAGGGTGTTATTAGTTATTTTGGCTTCTTTATGCCTTATTTGGCCTTATTTTCCATCCACAAGCCTTAATTAATTCATCTTTCTTAGATTAATTCCAACATTTACCAACATCCAATCATAATTCATGTGTTTTTGGATTGTATGGCCCAAATTTAGTGATCTGGTAATCATACACCACCTTGGGCATATGGGTCCCACCTAAGTTTTGGGGACTTAGCATGAATTTCATAGTAAACTGAACATTTCTTGAAATTATTGTCCCAAGCTTAGCCTAATGGGACTCATACGCCCCAACTCGCATATGAGTCCCACTTAGCTTAGATGTAAATTTAAACTTCAAATTATTGGTAGGAGTTTATTCTCCTAGATTTGATGTTGGCTTGTAATGTTGTAATTTTGGGAAATTTTCCATAAACAAGTATGAGTGCAAGGTTATTTCACTCATTTTTCTACTACCAAGCAATCAAGTGACCTAGCCTTTCAAGTATTCATGCATTCTAGAAAATTGTTATTACAAGAGTTAACAAGAGCCTTCAAGAGTCAATTATCAGGAATTTTGGAGCACTATTCAACTATCAAGCATCATGTCAAAGTCATCATGCATCATTTTTGTTTTTGATCTAACATTTGTGATGTAGGGTTTTATGACTCAAGCAAGCATTCAAGTCAAGATCTGTATCATTCAAGAAAGATTCAAGATCCACATTCATGCTAGCCATCTCATACATGTTTTTGGCATCTTATTCAAGGCTTTGGCGAGTTGAAACATTCCATATTTTTTCATTCATGATTCCCCCATTCTATTTTCTTTCATTTCAAGTTTTTATTACCAAAATGGGGCTTGACTTTAAAGGAAAACCCCTATCCTCTAACAAAACAACACTTTTCCCTTTCTTTACTGTGTGATTTGTTCATCTAGGTTGGAGACACATTGAAGAGCAAGATTGGAAGAATTTTTAAAGTTTGCAAAGTCGTCAAATTTGTTACCTTTTGTATAAGATCATTAAAAGATATCTACAGAGAAAAATTTAGCATTTTAGATTCAAAAATTGGGATTGAAAGAAAGAGAAAAGGTAGTGATGCAATATAGAGGAGGAAAAATACTTATTCCAATCTGATTTTTCCAAACTCAAAAAAATATTTCACTTGTCCTTTCAATTAGGACTCTCCTTTCTTCACAAAATTCCTAAAATTAGGACTCCAAACTGAGGTAAAGCATAAAATTCTTATAGAATCATCAAAACATCTTTGTAGTAATAGTCTCAAACTAATTTCCTGTGCCAAAGAAAAAGGGAACCTTTGCTTGACATGAGGTTAATTGGACTTAATTACGTCTTAATCTAGTTTTGAGAGGCATTTTATGCACCCACACTAAGTCTTGGACCCTTGCAAATCAAATAAAATGTTTTTAATGATGTCTTGTAAAGGTGTTGTAAAGTCTTGTAAAGGACTTGAATGCTTTTCTAGACTTAATTAACTTATTTATCCCTAATTAAACATTATAAAATGTGTTTAATAACATCATTAGCTAGAAGCAGTTGCTAACGAGCTCCTGAAGACTATGGATTAGCTGTGGCTGGGCCCTGGTTTGTCTATCTGCTGGCCTTCTGATGGCCTTTTTGTGACTTTTTGTGGCTACCAGTTTTAGCTGGTTTTTATATCTTTGGCAGCCTTTTTGTCTTTGGACCTTTGTTTTGGTCTTTGTTTGTAATGTTAGTTTGTGATTTCAGATCCCTATAAAACCTGTTTATCGCTTTTATCAAAAACATCATTACATAAATATATAAGGTTCCTAATGTGAACTTAATGACAAACTAGTGTTGTAGTGTGATTTACACATTCACATTGGTTTTTGTTCCCTTCTAGGCTATGTGGACATAATTTTAGTGTTGTAAAGTGTATTTAATTACAATTTCAGATTGATTTATGTGTCCCAAGCCCTATTCAACATTTACATCATCATTAATAGGCCTTAATTGACCCATATTGTGCATCCCAAGGCATAATTTGATGAAATAACTGACATAGTCATCATATAATCCTAATTTTCTTACTTCTCAGCATTCCAGCTAGGAAAAATGACTCCCGTGGGAGTCATTCACCATTAGTGGTGAATTAGTACCATCTAGGTGGGACCCATTTTTCATTAGTGGTGAATGAGTCCCATTTTGAGTCATTTTTGGGGTTTGAGCTGGAAAAATTAGGTTTTAATTTCAAATTTTCTACATGTCGGATTGTGATGAGGTATATTCAGGATACTAAGGCACAATTGACTATAAATAAGTGCTTTTATCCTCATTTTACATCTATCCATCCCTCTCATCAATCCAAGTATCCATTATTCATCTATCTTCTATCACAACTCAAGCAAACTAGGGATTTCTCATTACAAGTCTTCAATTGAGCTTCTAAGGACATTCAAGGGTTGAATCTTCATGATATGTTGTATATTTTCAAGATAAAATCATGATGACAAGATAATAATCTCCATTTTTTCATGTCTCATTACTTTATTTCATCACTTTGGTTTAATTACCTAAATGGGATTTGACTAAGGCAAACCCCCATGCCCTAACATTCAACATCTTTCTCTCTTGCATTGTGTGTTTGTAGAATTAGGTCTCTTGGAAGCTTTTAAATAATTGGAGATAAATTTGCAAGGTTGATAAAGTTTTCTCCTTATTCATCAAGTCAAAATATCAACAAAAATCCATTTTTCAAAACTGTAAATCAAAGTTTCAGAAATGGACACCTATAGGGCATAAAAGCATAGATCGGAAGCCTCATAATCCACTTTTGAAAAATAAAAAATTCAGAAGTGGAATCATTCACCAAGGATGGTGAATGAGTCCCACCCCAAGGTCAATTTTTTTATTTTTACATTTTTTAGTACCCTTTTGTCAGAAACAGGCTCTAGTGCAGTTTGGTAGAACTGGGACTAATTCGCCCAGAATGGTCAATGAGTCCCACCAGGCCTAACATTAGCAGCCTTCCAGATATCCTTTCTAGCCTTCATCAAGATCCCAAGTGCACATTTTCAATTTGACTTATTTCTGTTAAGTTTTGCATTCATTTCTACTTCATTTCTACATAGCACAATGTGTTTTCTGACATAGCTTAAATTGCACTTTTCCATTCATTTTAGATCATCTTAATCAGTTAATTGTAGTTATTTAAGATCATTTACATCATATCACATTGTACACATCCTAATATGAGTGTTACATAAGCATTTTGCACCTAGATCTCTCTCCTTTTAGGTGAAAACCCCTAGAAGTGTAAGAGAAAGCATCTTGGGTCCCAAAATCTATGTCACATTTTGGTGAACCTGACATGAAACCTTTACCCTTGTTACATCCTAAATCAATACTATCACCAAACATTTTTCCAAAAAACCTCTACCCTTGTTACATCCTAAATGAATACGTCAATAACATTAGTTGTTACTCCTTGCCATGTAATAGTTGCAGGATAATCAAATTTCCACTATTGCATGTCTTGCATCCATTGCAAGGGGCAAAATACCATCATCTACTTTAGGCTCACCTTTGTCCTACACTAAGTGGGGGACAAAGGGCTAGACAACCTTATCCCTTTTATGTCACTCGCCGTTGTCTCTTTCGACTACTCATTAACTTTTCATGAACATATAAGAGCAAGCTTCAGATGTGAACAACATGTCTTAAGATTGACTTGATTGTGACATAATGCCTTTTTTTAAATGATGCAACTTAAGAAAACAAATGACTTGGAATAGGGCTTTTCAAGTAGTCTCTCATGATCTTTTTTCTTCCCTTCTACTTTAAATAAATTTCTTATAGACCGGTGTGTAGCAACTCCTTTAAAGTGGGGGACATACATTACCATTATTTCATTTGCACTCTTGGTTCCTAGTGTAGCCTTGTCTTTTATTTGATGTGCTTATCATTTTGTGAATGACATTGGGTGTGATTTCCTTAATAAGTGTGATCTATCTTAGCATATTGCATTCCTCTTTGTGGTTTTATGCAACGCATTGCATCCCCTAAGTTGTGAATATACTATTTTATGATTGGTCCTCTCTTGGAGACATTAGACACAATGTTCCCTAAGTGATTGACCTTACATAAAACTGAACAAGACTCCTTTGAACAATCTTTCACATTATTGCATCCTCATTCAGCCACCTTGCATCACACAACTTGCATTCCTTTGGAGCCGTCTAATTTGTTTGGACACCTTGCATAACACAACTTGCATGCATGTGGTGCCATCCTATTTTTCTTGTCTCATGAAACTTAAATTGAAATTTGCATTTCCTTTTTGCATTTTGGCACCTTATTAAAGTTATCAAGTGTTATAACTTTGGCATGGTTGGGCAGGAAGCCCAACTAGCGGCATGATTTTTCCCCATAGCCACTTTTGTGTTTTTTGAGTGCATACCAACTAGTGTATGTTTCTCACCTTTTTAATTTTCTTTTTCTTCCTTTGTAGGTCTTCTCACCTCGCAAACAACTAATTATGTGGCCCTAGACTAAGTACACATTTTTTTTATCCTTTCTCTCATTCTAGCTTGCCTTTGTATGATTTTGTATCTTGGGGGCTTGGCATACATGTGGATATCTCTTGAATGTCTACTTTAGTGTGAGGAAGCAAGTTCATCCTCTCAATAAAGTGGGGGATAAATGTGTCATAGAAAAAAGGACCCTTTGATTGATATGGATTATTTCATGATTGAATTAACTAAAAAAAAGGTCTTAATCTAGTGTTTTGAAGTATTTTGTGCATCCAAACTATGTCTTAGACCCTTACAAATCAAATAAAATGCATTCAACAATGTCTTGTGAAAGTGTTGTGAAGTGTTGTAACACATTTCTACACTCTTCTAGACTATATTTATTATAATTCATGTAAATATTCCTTTCTACTCATCATTTAGTCCTATGAAGTGTTCTAAAGTATTATAAAAAAAAATTGTGCTCTCCTAAGCACATCTCCTTATTTACACCTTTCTTATGACTTATTTGACTCTTTTATGCCCTCACATGACTTAATTAAGTGTGTTTTTTAATGTAAACCTGACAAACAATATAAAATGCAAATTAAATCCCGACACCCACTTTTGAGTTCAAGGTGGTACCCATTCACCATGGGTGGTGAATGAGTCCTCCTTGGCTCTAATTTCAAAATATTTTTAAAAATTATTTTCAGGTTTTTATTTAAGAATCACTTGATGTCGTCCTATGATGAGATATGAATGGATAGTAAGACACAAGATTGTATAAATAAGTGTTTTTCCCCTCATTTTGAAAATCTTCAATATTCTTCTAATCTCTCTTATTCATCTTCAATGCATAATCCTCTTATCATATTCAATTCATCAACCTTCCATCAAGAAACTTAGGTTTCAAGGCATTTAAAGATCAATTTTTAGACTTTCAAGGGTTGATTCTACATGTATTGTTGCAGACTTAAAAGATCAATCATCATGGAAGGGTAATATATTCTATTGTCACATGTTTCATTCCATTATTTCATCAATTTGGTTTAATTACCTAAATAGGGTCTGACCAAGGCAAACCCCCATGCCTTAACAATCAACATTTCTTCTTCTCTTCTTGTGTGTTTGCAGATTTAGGTCCTTTGGAAGCTTGAGAATCATTGGAGATCAAGTTGAAACATCATTCAAGTCTTCTTCTCTTCATTAAAGTCAAATCACCAACAAAAAGTCATTTTCAAACCCGGATCTAAGAGTTTTAGAAGTAGAGATCTATAGGAGACAAAAGTGCAGATCTAACTACACAAAAACTTCCTCTAATTTTCCAAATTCCTGTAGGTGGACTAATTTTCCAACCATGGAGAATGAGTCCCACCTATAGGCCTGAAAATTGATTTTCTGAGATTTCAACTCCTTGCAATCAGAAACAGGTTTTTGGAAGATTTCGCCAACAACAGGACTGATTCACCATGCTTGGTAACTGAGTCCCAATAGCCATTGACAGAAGTTTCTAGATTTTTTAAGAATATTCTAGTGACATCACTATTCCTCTAGGTGCACTCTAATTTCACCCATTTCTTTATGTTATGCATATTTCATGCATTTAGTTCATTTAATCAATACACAATGTGTTTTCAAACATTTCATACTTCATTAGATTTGCATGTTTAATCATTCCATTGTTTATCTTAGCTTCACTTAGATCATTCCATTTAACTCATACAACATCACACACATCTCCCATTCTAATGAACTAGTTAGCATTTTTGGATCCAATCTCTCTCCTCTTGGTGAAAAACACTATAAGAGTTAGAGAGTCCATTGGGTCCAAAAATCAACAGCTCATTTTGGTGATCCCAACATTTTGAATACTTATATTCTTCTAATTTGGTGCCTTCTATCATAGATCTAGGATTGCATTGAGCTTGCATTTGGATTTACATGATTCATTTGCATTATAGGTTTTAAAACTTACATTCATACAAAGTGCATTTAGGTTACATTTTTTGCATCTAAATTCATTTATATTTATTGAAATTTTTCATTTTTCATTTAGGACTATGTATTGGCTCTTAGAATTCCTAACAATTAGTCTGAAATTTCTGAAAATTTTGAAAAAAGTCCAGACTGGGACTCATTCACCACCTTGGGCGAATCAGCCCCTTCTAACCCATGAATAAACACTTTACAAAACTCAGAAATTTGTTTTTAGGCTTTGATTGGTGCCTTAACCTATATATATTAGTTACTTGCATTTTTGTAGCATGCATTTCACTAGATTTCACTTCAAATAACTCATTTCATGCATTGTTTTATTTCACCTTTTGCACTCACCACATTGTTTCAAAATTGACCATTACATTGCTTTTCAACATGTTTTCTTTCACAAGATGTGCTCTTGATTTGATTAAACATGGATTTAACATACATAATACTCCCTTTTATGAGTTTCTTTTTGATAACCATAATAGGCACTTTAAGGCGCAATCCATAATCTTACATTTACCATTGGTGAGAATGATTATGTTGACAATCCTAACACACATACTTGTTCTCCTTCTGATACCTCTCCTACTAGTGACAAAGGTATTGAGATGCAAGAAGTTACAAGCCTTGAAAGTAGTGATTGTCCATCTCCTTAGTCCCCTTTGGATGACCTTATGCAACAAGAGCATGAAATCATAAACCCATTCCTCAATGTCACCTTACCAACTCTCCATGGTCATGATACTCCATCTTGTTCATCTCCTAATATCTCTCCTCGATGTAAAGAGGATAGGTCCATATTAGAAGACGTCCCTATTAAGAATCATGACACCATTGATCCTCCTTTCCTTAATGTCCCTATCCTATGGAAGGATCTATTTGACAACCATAGTGGTTCTTCTCTTGATACATCCTCCACTTGTGATGCATCTTCTTTCCAAATCTCAAACTTAGATGAACATGCTATAAGCTCTCCTTGTAGGGTAGACAATATAGAACAAGAGAATGAGACCTTAATGGTATGGAAACTCACCTAGCACTTTCACCTCCTCATTATCATTGATTATTCCCCTATTGGAAATGAAGTTATTTTAGACAATCCAAGCCCTACTTTTCAAGAATATGTGGCTTTTTGTTATTCTTCAAACTCTACTCCTAGGGATAATATCATGGAATTGGATTATGATACTTCTTCTTTACCTACTCATTTGATTCTTGATTTCCCTTACATTGAGATATATCACAACAATCTAGCTGAGGATATGGATGTACAAGTGTCCATTGGATCTCGTTTAATCAATGAACCTCATACATATCACATAGGACATCTTGATAATTCCCTCATTCTTCACCACCCTTCCTTCAACCTCAATAATATCACATCATCCTTACAAACTAGTGGTCTTGAACATCATCATTCTCAAAATGCTCAAACTTTCATCTCACACAACACTTCTTATTTGAATTCATTAGATTTTGTATCCTTCTATAATGAAGATGACAAGCTCTCACAATATATTGAGTCTTATGTGGGTATGAAATCTATGCATGATGTATCTTTGAACCTAGTCACACAACCACCTTATCCTCTTGATCAAGAAGGTAACTTGACAAGAATTCTCCATGATAACTTGATCACCCTCCCTCCTTGAACTCAAAATAAATGCTATTCCAAGATTTCATACTGTGCCTATCATAGAGTTCCCAGTCACTCCATAAATGAATGTCATGCTTTGAGTCATAAAATACAACATTTTTAGGAGTTTGATATGCTTCCCTATGGGGGCATCTAATCCTTCTAATTGCTATTAATTTTCACTCTAGCATACATTTCATCAATCCTTTCAAATAACCTTTGTCCTACACTTAGTGGGGGCAAGTGGTTTTATAGCCTTGTCCACATATGTCACTTGTCATTGCCTTCTTTGGCTAGTCACTAACTCTTAATGAACAAATAAAAGAAATCTTGGGATGTGGATGACATGTCTTAAGTTGGCTCACATATGACATACTTCTCTCTTTCATGATGTAGCTTCACAAAAACATATGACTTGGCATAGGTATTTTCACGTAATCTCTCATGTTTTCTTCTTTCTTCTTCTTCTACTTTAAAGAAATTGCTCACAAAAATGGTGTTCGAAATTTATTTAAAGCGGGGGAATACATCACCACTAACATTTCATTGTGTGATTTTATTTTTCTTATGATTCCCTCTCTCGGAAGCGTTAGGTACAATGTTTCCCATGATGATATTATCCTCTCTTGGAGACGTTGAACATAATGTTCCCTAAGATGAGACAATTGCATGAATTGAACAAAATCCCTTTGAATATCTTTTACATATTTTTCATTTTATATTTCCTTTGCATTTTTTCCACCATGCATAATGTAGCTTGCATGACTGTGGTACTTTGTCTTTTTAGCAATTTTTTTCATTTGTGGCGCCTTGTTAAAGTTATCGAAAACCTTCCAGATTTCTTTTCTAGCCTTCATCAAGATCCCAGGTGCACACTTTCAATTTGACTAAACAAAAATGCCAAAGTTAAGAGATTAGACGTTGAACCATGCCAAAGTTAGGAGAGATATTAGACATTGAGCCATGCCAAAGTTATACCACTTGATAACTTTCACAAGGCACCAAAACACAAAGGGGAAATGAAAATGTTAGTTTAAGTTTCAAGAGACAAGCAAAATAGGATGGCACCATAGGCATGCAAGTTGTGTTATGCAAGGTGGACAAACAAATAAGATGGCTCCACAGGCATGCAAGTTGTGTTATGCAAGGTGGCCGAATGAGGATGCATTCGTGTGGAAGATTTTTCAAAGGAGTCTTGTTTAGTTTTATGCAAGGTCAATCACTTAAGGAAGATTGTATCTAATGTCTCCAAGAGAGGAAAAATAAAAGAATAGTGTATTCACAACTTAGGGGATGCAGTGTGTCGCATCAAACAACAAAGAGGAATGTAATATGCTAAGATAGATCACACTTATGAAGGACATCACACCCAATGTCATTCACAAAGTGACAAGCACACCAAATAAACGACAACACTACACTAGGAACCAAGAGTGCAAATGAAATAATGGTAATGTATTCCGCCCACTTTAAAGGAGTTGCTACACATCGGCCTGTGAGAAATTGCTTTAAAGTAGAAGAGAAGAAGGGAGATCAACTTAAGACATTTCGTTCACATGTCAAGCTTGCTCTTATATGTTCATGAAAATTTAATGAGTAATTGAAAGATACAATGACAAGTTACATACAAGGGATAAGGTTGTGTAACCCTTTGCCCCCCACTTAGTGCAAGACAAAGGTGAGCCTAAAGTTAACAGAAATGTGCCTTGTTGGGAGAGAAAAGTAAATTGTCTCTTCATGTCAGGTTCACCAAAATGTGACATAGATTTTGGGAACCCTAAAATTATTTCTCTCTTCCTAATATTTTTCACCTAGAAAGAGAGATATTTGGGTTCAAAAATGCTTAGGGACCAAAATGTGACATAGATTTTGGGACCCAAGCTGCTTGCACTTACACTTCTAGGGTTTGTCACCTAAAAGGAGAGAGATCTAGGCCCAAAATACTTATGTAAATTAGGAAGTGTGAAATGTGATATGATGTAAATTATCTTAAATAAATTCAATTGATTGATTAAGATGATCTAAAATGAATGCAAAAGTGCAAATTAAGCTATATTTGAAAACACATTGTGTTATGTAGAAATGAAGTAGAAATGAATGCAAAACTTAACAAAGATGATTCAAATTGAAAGTGTGCACCTGGGATCTTGATGAATCCTGGAAAATGCATTTGGAATGCTGAAAATGCTAAAATTTAGGCCTGATAGCACTCATTCGCTATTCTGGGTGAATCAGTCGCAGTTCTACCAAACTCTACCAAAGCCCGTTTTTGACAAAAGCGTACTATATAATGTAAAAATCCAAAAATTGAACATTGGGTGGGCCTCATTTCCAACCTTGATGAATGATTCCACTTTTTAATTTTTAATTTTTCAAAATTGGATTCTGAGTCTTCTGATCTACACTTTGATGCCCTACAAGTGTTCACTTCCAAAACTCATATTTACAGGTCTAAAAAATGGATTTTTGATGATATTTTGACTTGATGAATAAGGAGAAGACTTTAGAAACCTTTCAAATTTATATCCAATGATTTCCAAGCTTCCAAGAGACCTAAATCTGCAAACACACAATGCAAGAGAGAAAGATGTTGAATGTTAAGGCATGAGGGTTTTCCTTAGTCAAACACCGTTTAGGTAATTAAACCAAATTGATGAAATAAAGTAACGAGACATTAAAAAATTGAGATGATTACCTTGTCATGATTATTTGATATTTAAATTTTGCAACATATCATGAATATTCAGCCCTGGAATGTCCTTAGAAGCTTGAAATTGAAGACTTGCAATGAGAAAGCCCTAGTTTGCTTGACTTGTGATAGAATATAGATGAATAATGGATTCTTGGATTGATGAGAGGGATGGATAGATGTAAACTGAGGATAAAAAAACTTATTTATAGTCAATTGTTCCTTAGTATCCCAACTATACCTCATCAAAGCCTAACATGTAGTAAAATTCACATTAAAACCTATTTTTTTCCCGCTTAAACCCTGAAAAATGACTCAAAATGGGAATCATTTGCCACTAATGGTGAATGGGTCCCACGTATATGGGACTAGTTCGCTAGTAATGGTGAATGGGTCTGACAGGGGTCATTTTTTCTAGCAGGAATACTAAAAAGTAAGAAAATTAGGCCTATATGATGACTATGTCGGTTATTTGATCAAATTATGCATTGGGATGCAAAATATGGGTCAATTAATGCCTATTAATGATGATTTAGATGTTGAATAGGGATTGTGACATATAAATCAATATGAAAGTTTAATTAAATACACTTTACAAACCTAAAATTAGGTCCACATAGCCTAGGGCACAAAAACTAATGTGAATGTGTAAATCACAGTACAACACTAGTTTGTCATTAAGTTCACATTAAGAACCTTCTAGATTGATGTAATGATGTTATTAAACACATTTCATAATGTTGAATTAGGGGAAAAATTTAATTAAGTCTAGAAAAGTCTGAAAGTCCTTTACAAGACTTTACAACACATTTACAAGATGTCATTAAAAGAATATTATTTGATTTGCAAGTGTCCAAGACCTAGTGTGGATGCATAAAATTCCTCTCAACACCAGATTAAGACATAATTAAGTCCAATTCACCTCATGTCAAGAAAAGGGTCCTTTTTGCTATGTCACATTTAGCCCCCACTTTAGTGAGAGGATGAATCTACTTCAAACTCACACTAATGTAGCCATTCAAGAGAGATTTACATCTATGCCAAGCCCCCAAGATAAAAGATCATACAAATGCAAGGTAGAAAGAAAGATAAGATAGAAAATATGTACTCACTCTGGGCCCATAGAACTTTAGGTTGTCTGCGGGCTGAGAAGGACCAAAAAAAGAAGTAAGATATATATGTAAGTTGGTATGCAGTCACAAAACATAAAAGTGGCTATGAGGAAAAGTCATGCCGCTAGTTGGGCTTCCTGCTCAACAATGCCAAATTTATACCACTTGATAACTTTAACAAGCCACCAAAACACAAAAAGTAAATGAAAATGTCAGTTTAAGCTTCATGAGATAATTAAAATATCATGGCACCATAGGCATGCAAGTTGTGTTATGCAAGGTGGCTGAATGAGGATGTAATAATTTGAAAGAAATTTCAAAGGAGTCTTGTTCAGTTTTATGCAAGGTAAATCACTTAGGGAAAATTGTGTCTAATATCTCCAAGAGAAAATCAATCAAATAATAGTATATTCACAACTTAGGGGATGAAGTGCATCACATCAAACCACAAAGAGGAATGTAATATGCTAAGATATATCACACTTATTAAGGACATCACACCCAATGTCATTCACAAAGTGACAAGCACATCAAATAAATGACAAGGCTACACTAGCAACCAAGAGTGCAAATAAGATAATGGTAATGTATTCCCCCCATTTTATAGGAGTTGCTACACATCGGTCTGTGAGCAAATATTTCTTTAAAGTAGAAGAGAAGAACAGAGATCATGAGAGCTTATTCAAAAATACCTATGCCAAGTCATATGGTTTCGATAAGCCATGTCATTTAAAGAAATTAAGTATGTCACAAGTGAGTCAATCTTAAGACATGTCATTCACATCTCAAGCTTGATCTTATGTCATGTTCATGAAAATTTAATAAGTAGTCGAAAGAGACAATGACAAGTGACATACAAGGGATAAGGTTGTCTAACCCTTAGCACACCACTTAGTACAAGAAAAAGGAGAGCCTAAAGTTGATGATGGCATGCTACCCCTTTCAATGGATGCAAGAAATTCAATAGTGTGAATTTTATTATCCTAAAACTATTACATGGCAAGGAGAAACAACTAATGTAATTTATGTATTGATTTAGGATGTAACAATGGTAAATTTTTCTTGTAAAAATGGTTGGTGATAGTATAGACGTTGAGTGAAGGGTTGTTGGATGGGTTGATGGCTATGAAATGAAAATCATGAAGACCATGATTTGGAAGGATGAGGGTGGGTGTATTGTGAGCTTGTATCTTTTGTAATGGTGGGTAAAGAATGATATGATTCTTAGGTTTGTCCAAAATAACTCCACTACACATAGGAGAATGGTTAATGATTGGATATGTTCGAGTGTCAAGGGTGATTAAATTTGAAGAAGGATTGATTTGATTATTTTTTTTCTTGAAGGTATCATTCTTATGTACAATAATATCAATCCTAGGAGGAAAGCTAATATGTTCATCACATATCATAATTGAATTTGGTAAGATTGCTTGATCGCTCATAGGAGAGGCATCAAGAGAAGGATAACTAGGAGTGTCATGGGTACTAATGATTGGAATTTTGTATGAAAATAGGTCTTCCCAAATGGTAGGGGCATCAGGAAAGGGAGGAATAAGATTTTCATGAGTTTTACTAATGATTTCTTCTAACACTAAATGATCTTCTTCATATGTAGAGAAGATATTAGGAGAAGAAAGGGGTTCAATATCATGATTATCAATGATTTTTGGTTTATCTGTCATAATTTTGTTGCAAGGGGGGTGAGGAAGAAGACAAGAAAGACTTGCATGATCTTCAATAATTGTCTCTTCTTTCATCAAGATATCTACTTCACCGATGGGAGAGCTATTAGGAGAATATCAAGTATGATTATCATGATCATCGATGCATGCATCCTCTTGGAGACAAGCTTTAGTGGATGATTTGGAAGAGAGGAACTCATATAAGGCTTCATCTGACATTGCAAAAGCATCACTACTAAAGGGTTTTGGGGATAAGTTGTTAGTAATTTCATTAGGTTTTTCATGAAAATTATTAGATGATGAAGTGAGTGAGAGGATGCTTGTAAGGTCTTTATCTAACTTATTGACATTAGATCACTACTAAGTGTCTTGGATTCAATCATTTTTTTGAAAGGTGTTTGTTGTTGGATTTTTATGTTTGCTAATGTCTCCTCAATGCAATCTAATCTAAAAGGACTATGAAATAGAGTTGAACATGAAACTTGCAAAATTCTAATTGCCATGAATTTAAATGATGCTTATTTCTAAGAAAATGCAAGATAAAGACATAATTTATTCACACAAACAACAATTTCAACATAATCCTAAAATCACACTTTACCCACCCTCACATCCATTTCATCCTTCTAATAGACCATGCCACACCTTATACCCACCTAACACTCATGTATCACAACAACCTAGTGATGATATCGTTGCTCATACATATAACACTCGCAATAATTCACAACCACTGCAACCAAACCCAACCCCTTTACCTTTACCAAATCCACCTAGTGCTCCTCGTTACATCTCACCCACAAAGGAATATGATCTTGTTGAACAATTAAAGAATACTGCTGCAAAAATTTCCCTTTGGGATTTACTTTAGAACTCAGCAAATTACAACACTATTCTTCAAATAGCCTTAAAAAAATTGTAGTTCCTCCTACTACAAATCCAAATGACATGGAAACTTTAATCCATAACATGCATCTTGACATTACCTTCCATCAACATGAGCTCCCCTCTTTGGAGGTGCAAAAAAAATGAAGCTTTCATGATCATCACTCAATACAAAATAACAGGCATAAAGAGAACTCTTATAGAAAATGGTGTTGCTCTTAATGTGTGTAGTGTAAGTATTTTGGATAGGCTTGACATTCATAGATCCATCATTCAACCCGATTCTCTATCTATTAAGGAATTTGACAATGTTGCAAAGAACTCGCTCGAAGTAATCATTTTCCCTCTTACAGTTGGAGTGGTCACCTTAAATGCACCAATCTATGTCATTCCTTATGAAATTTCATATAATATTATCTTAGGTAGATAGTGGATTCATGCCATGAATGGTGTTCCTTCCACTCTTCATCACAAAATGAAATACATTTACAACAAGGGTATGTGAAGGATCATCATGGAAAAAAAAGGCCCTTAAGTGGCAAAAAATTAAAAAAAACAGGGTTAGGATACTTGACGTAAAAATTTGAATAAGTTATCTATATTATCTCAAAAATATGTAATAATAGAATCTATAGAAAATTAAATATAGTTTCTGAAATACTACGTTTATTTAAAAAATGTAAAAATCTATTAGGTGAAAATTTGAAATTTCAATGAAGTAATACTTAAATTTCAAGAAAAAATAAGTAGGTGTTTATTTGACCACCCTAACCACAATAAAATAATAGTATTTTTTTATAAGATTTTAGATATAAGTAGAGGACTCATGTCCCGATGTGATGCATATTTTTTTGTAATTCTTTTCCAAGTAAATAATTAATTATGATTTTTTTATTAAATTTTTTTAAAAATATAAAAACTTGCATGTCTAACCACCTTAACTTGGTCAAAACTTCATGAAATTCATTTTTCTTAATCCTATAGTATGTGAAGCATAGAATGTGATGCATGTTTCAGATTCAAAATATGTGATACCGTTTGAAAGCTATAGATGTGTTACAATCAACCTATCAATCAAGACTTTAGTCGTAATTCAAATAGAAAATAAATAATAATTATTTATTAAATTCAAAGTAAATAATAATTTATATTGGTGGAAAGCTAAGAATCTCCTTTAAAAACCCTTTTCATTTCATCAATTTTTGGTTAAAAAAAAGTCATCAGCCACATACCCTACACATACCCATCATATCGCCACTTTTTGGCTCACCATGATCCTACACATACCCACAACAAAGTTTACACCCTTGACGTTAACCTTGAGCCTTATAGTGTTTTACAACTTTCCAAAACCAAATAGAACCCCTTAAACACATTAACACCAACCATACATGTGAAACCTACATAAAAAAATGACAACAACATTAAACATCACACAACATTATCCGAAGACAATTGGAGTTTCTTGTATTTTGAGCATGACTTCATTATCCACAAAGATTCAAAAATGGAAAACAACACAACAACCATATCAACACCAATTTTAGAAGACCTTCTGAAATCATCCACCTAAACAACTTTGGGAAAAGAAGCAAACTACACAACAACCTTTGATGAACACAATAACAAACAGCCTCCCAATCCAGAAGCCATGAAAAAGCTTTATGGAAAAGGTTATGAGTTTATGAAACTATTTGGATAAAATGGAAAAAGATGTGGTGCTAACGACTAAGGTATCTACAACCCTATAGATCACCTCACACAACAAACAACTCATGGTCCTGGCTATTGTCTCGTAATTGAGATCACTAAACCCCCACCCTCCATCAACAAAATCATGAAACATTATTCGAAAATAATTCTTAACCACTAGTGGTCTTGACCATCATCCTTCATCAAATATGCAACACATGACTACACCTTCACTTAATGTCAATGTCATCTCACAAAGTGTTGATGATTTAAATCCATTATATTTTATCCCTTCCTCTAATGGAAAGAATAAAATCTCGCAATTTAGTGACACTTGTGAACATATGACATATAATACTAAGCAAGATGTATCTTTGAAAGAGACCACAAGACCACCTTCTCTCATTGATCAAGAGGGTATCTTGTCGAGACTCCTCCAAGATCACTTGATCACCTTGCCTCCTAGAACTTGAAATAAATGTTATGATAATACTTTTTTTTGTTCATTTCATAGAGTTCATGGTCATTCCACTGATGAGTGTCATGCTCCGAGTCGTAAAATTCAACATTTTCAAGAGTTTGGTCTGCTTCCCAATGTGGGGGCATCTAATTCCTCTAATTTCTATTGATTTTCACTCTAGCTTACATCTCATCAATTATTTTGGCTCACCTTTGTTCTACACTAAGTGGGGGAAAAGGGTTGGATATCCTTGTCCTCATATGTCACTTGTTTCCTTCTTTGGGTTAGTCATTAACTTTTCATGAACAAATAAAAGCAAGCTTGGGATGTGGGAAACATGCCTTAAGTTGGCTCACATATGACATACTTCTCTCTCTCATAATGTAGCTTAATGGAAACATATGACTTGGCATAGGGCTTTCTATGTGAGCTCTCATGTCCTCCTCTTTCTCTTCTACTTTAAAGTAATTGCTCACAGAACAAGTGCTCACAACTTCTTTAAAGTAGAGGGGAATACATCACCACTCATGTTTTACTATGTGATTTATTTCTTCTTGCAATGCATTCTTTTCTTGGTGGAGTCAATGTGCTTGATTCCCTCCAAGAGCATGATACTTCTTTTACACATCCTCTCTTGGAGACATTAAGTACAATTTCCCCTAAGATGTGACCTTGCACGAACAAAATAAAATCCATTTGAACAATCCTTACACTTGTTAACATTATCTATAAGTATCATCCATATGAATTTTTTCTTACCTCATGGAGCTCAAAAATTATTTATCTATGTGGTGCCTTGTTAAATTTATCAGGCAGTATAAGTTAATGTGGTTGAGAGGGAAGCCTAACTAGCGGCATGACTTTTCCCCATAGCCACCTTTGTGTTTGTCAGTGCATACCAACTAGCGTATATATCTTACAATTTTGGGATTTCTCACCCTAAAGAAAACTATTTCGGTGGCAGCAAAGTGAGTATACCATTCGCCTTTCTCACCCGGTAGACAACCAAGAACTTTTGTCGGACCAAAGGGGTTTGCCTTGGTCAAACCCCACTTTGGTAATCAAACTAGTGGACATGTGAATCTGTCCAAACAGGCCTAAATTTTAGTATTAGTAGCCTTCCAGATGTATTTTCCAATCTTCATCAAGATCCCAAGTGCAAACTTTGAATTAGACTTTTTTTTGTTAAGTTTTGCATTCATTTATGCTTCATTTCTGCATAACACAATGTGTTTTCAAACATAGCTTAAATTACACTTTTGCATTCATTTTAGATCATCTTAAGCAGCCAATTGCATTTAGTGAAGATCATTTACATCATATCACATTGCACACATCCTAATTTGAGTGTTACATAAGCATTTTGGGACCCAAATCTCTCTCTTTCTAGGAGAAAAATCTTAGGAAGAGAGCAAGTATCTTAGGGTTCCCAAAATATATGTCACATTTTGGTGAACCTGCTATTTGAAATCCTTCCTTTTTTATTTTGGAGTCCACTAATCATCGTATATTTTCTTGCATTTCATTTTGCATTAGTTAGCTTGCATTCTAGGATTTCATTTTTGCATGGGTAAAAGTTCATAATAGGTTGCATTTTTGCATCTTTCCTCATTGTACAGCTCTGAGAGTATGCATTTTTTATTTAGACTTGCACCTTAACACTCATAAAATATTAAAATCAGTTATAAATTTCTAATTTTTTTGAAAATGGTCCATAATGGAACTCATTTGCCACCTTGGGCGAATTAGTCCCTTTTGACACCTAAAACAACACTTTACAAAACTCATAAAAAATATTTAGGCTACTATTTTGTGCCTTTACTTGTATATATCAGTCAATTACATTTCTGTAGCATGCATTTTGTTACATCTTGCTTCAATTAGCTCATTTGATGCATTGTTTCAATTTCACTTTTTCATTTACAACATTTCATCTTTTAGATTAGTGCACCAGTCAACTACTTTGTTTGCAATCTGAAAAGTTACATTTCATCTTATGTCTTTATCTTTCATTTCCATAGAAATAAGCATCATTTACATTGATAGAAATTATGATTTTGCAAGTTTCATGTTCAAGTCTATTTCATAGTCCTTTTAGATCAACTTACATTGAGGAGACATTAGAAAATATGAACATCCAACAACAAATACCTTTCAAAGAAATGATTGAATCCAAACCACTTAGTAGTGATGATATCGATAAGTTAGATGAGGCCCTTATGAGAATCCTCTCATTCACTTCATCCTCTAATAATTGTCATGAGAAACCTAATGAAATTAATGACAGCTTATCCCCTAAACCCTTTAGTAGTGATAATTTTGCAATGTTAGATGAAACCTTAGATGACTTCCTCTTTTCTAAACCATCCACTAAATTGTCTCCAAGAGGATGCATGCATCGATGATCATGATAATCATACTTGTTCTTCTCCTAATATCTCTCTCATTGGTGAAGCATATATCTTGATGAAAGAAGACATAGTTATTGAAGATCATGCAAGTATTGCTTGTCTTCCTCCTCCTCCCCCTTGCAACAACATTATGACATATAAAGCTGAAATAATTGATAATCATGATATTCAACCCCTTTCTTCACCTAATATCTTCTATACATATGAAGAATATTTTTTAGCGTTAGAAGATATCATTAGTAAAACTCATGAAAATATTATTCCTCCCTTTCCTTATGCCTCTACCATTTGGGAAAACCTATTTGCATAAAAAAATCCAATGATCAATACCCATGACACTACTAGTTATCCTTCTCTTGATGCCTCTCCTATGAGCGATAAATTTATCTTTCAAAATTCAATTGTGACATGTGATGAACATGTTAGCTTACCTCCTAGGATTGATATTATGGCACATAAGAACAATAACTTCAAGAAAATAGACAAACAATTCAATCCTTCTTCTCATATAATTACCCTTGATACTCGAACATATCCAATCATTAACTATTCCCCTATGTGTATTGGAGTTATTTTGGAGAAACCTAAGAATCTTATCATTCTTTACCCACCATTAAAAAATACAGAATCTCACAATGCACCCGCCCTCATTCTTCCAACTCATGGTCTTCATGATTGTCCTTTCATAGCCATCAACCCATCCAACAACCCTTCACTCAACATCTATACTATCACCAACCATTTTTCCAAGAAACCTTTACACTTGTTAGATCCTAAATCAATACATAAATAACATTAGTTTCTGCTCCTTGCCATGTGATATTTGCAGGATAATCAAATTCTCACTATTGCATGTCTTCCATCCATTGTAAGGGGAAGCATACCATCATCCACTTTAGGCTCACCTTTGTCCTACACTAAGTGGGGGGGAAATTGTTAGACAGCCTTATCCCTTGTATGTACTTGTTGTTGTCTCTTTCGACTACTTGTTAAATTTTCATGAACATATAAGATAAAGCTTGATATGTGAACGACATGTATTAACATTGACTCGCTTGTGACATACTTCCTTTCTTTAAATGATGTAGCTTATCAAAAACATATGACTTGGCATAGGGATTTTTGAATAAGCTCTCATTATATCCCTTCTCTTCTACTTTAAATAAATTACTCACAGACTGATGTGTAGCAACTCATTTAAAGTGGGGGGCATACATTACCATTATTTCTTTTGCATTCTTGGTTTCTAGTGTAGCCTTGTCATTTATTTGATGTTCTCGTCACTTTGTGAATGAAATTGGGTGTGATGTCCTTGATAAGTGTGATCTATCTTAGCATATTACATTCCTCTTTTTGGTTTGGTGTGACGCACTGCATCCCTTGAGTTGTGAATATACTATTCTTTCATTGGTCCTCTCTTGGAGATATTAGACACAATATTCCCTAAGTGATTGACCTTGCATAAAACTGAACATGACTCCTTCGAACAATATTTCACATTATTGGTTCCTCATTCAACCACCTTGCATAATAAAATTTGCATTCTTGTGGAGTTGCCTTACTTTTTTGGACACCTTGCATAACACAACTTACATGCCTATGGTTCCATCCTATTTTTCTTGTCTCATGAAACTTAAACCAACACTTTCATTTCCTTTTTGCATTGTGGTAGTACCTTGTTAAAATTATCAAGCGTTATAACTTTGGCATGGTTGAGCATGAATCCCAACTAGTGGCATGAATTTTCCTCGTAGCAACTTTTCTATTTTTTCAATGCATACCAACTAGTGTATGTATCTTGTTTCTTTGGCCCTTCTCACCCCATGGATGACTTGAACTTTTGTGGGCCCAGAGTGAGTATATCTTTTCACTTTTCCTTTGTATGATCTTGTATCTTAGGGGCTTGGCATTCATGTAGATCTCTCTTGAATGGCTACTTTAGTGTGAGGTTGAAGTAGATTCATACTCTCACTAAAGTGGGGGCTAAATGTGTCATATAAAAAAGGACCCTTTTCTTGACATGAGGTTAATTGGACTTAATTAGGTCTTAATCTAGTGTTGATAGGCATTTTATGCGTCCAGACTAGGTCTTGGACCCTTGCAAATCAAATAAAATGCTTTTAATGACGTCTTCTAAAGGTGTTGTAAAGTCTTGTAAAGGAATTTCACGCTTTTCTAGACTTAATTAACTTATTTCTCCCTAATTGAACATTATAAAATGTGTTTAATAACATCATTACATCAATCTAGAAGGTTCTTAATGTGAACTTAATGACAAAATAGTTTTGTAGTGTGATTTACACATTCACACTAGTTTTCGTGCCATTCTAGGGTATGTGGACCTAATTTTAGTGTTGTAAAGTGGATTTAATTACACTTTCAAATTGATTTGTGTCACAAGCCCTATTCAACATTTACATCATCATTAATAGACCTTAATTGATCCATATTGTACATCCCAAGGCATAATTTGATCAAATAACTGACATAGTCATCATATAAGCCTAATTTTCTTACCTCTCGGCATTCTAGCTAGGAAAAATGACCCCTCTGGAACCCATTCACCATTAGTGGCGAATGAGTGCCATTTTGAGTCATTTTTGAGGTTTTAGTGGGAAAAATTAGGTTTTAATTTTAATTTTTCTACATGTCGGTCTGTGATGAGGTATAGTTAGGATACTATGGTACAACTGACTATAAATAAGTTTTTTATCCTCATTTTACATCCACCCATCCCTCTCATCAATCCAAGCATCCATTATTCATCTATCTTCTATCACAAATCAAGCAAACTAGGGCTTTCTCATTGCAAGTCTTCAATTGAGCTTCTAAGGACATTCAAGGGCTAAGTATTGATGATATGTTGCCAAATTTCAAGATAAAATCATCATGACAAGGTAATCATCTCCAATTTTTCTTGTCTCATTACTTGATTTCATCACTTTGGTTTAATTACCTAAACGGGTTTTCACTAAGGAAAACCTCTATGCCCTAACTTTCAACATCTTTCTCTCTTACATTGTGTGTTTGTAGATTTATGTCTCTTCAAAGCTTGGAAATAATTGGAGATCAAGTTGTGAGGTTTCTAAAGTCTTCTCCTTATTCATCAACTCAAAATATCAACAAAATCCCATTTCTTATACCCATAAATCAAAGTTTCAGAAGCAGACACCTAAAGGGAATCAAAGTGCAGATCAGAAGCCTCATAATGCACTTTTGAAAAATCAAAAATTTAAAAGTGGATTAATTCACCAAGGGTGCTGAATGAGTTCAACCCCAAGGTAAATTTTTGGATTTTTACATTAAGGAGTACCCTTTTCACAGAAATGGGCTTTGGTACAGTTTGACAAAATTGGGATTGATTCATCTAGAATGGTGAATGAGTCCCACTAGGCATAAATTTCAATATCATAAGCCTTCCAGATGTATTTTCCAGCCTTCATCAAGATCCTAGCTACACACTTTGAATTTCACTTATTTTTGTAAGTTTTGCATTCATTTCTACTTCATTTCTGCATAACATAATGTGTTTTCAAACATAGCTTAAATTGCACTTTTGCATTCATTTTAGATCATCTTAATCATTCAATTACATTTATTTAAGATCATTTACATCATATCACATTGCACATATCCTAATTTGAGTGTTACATAAGGATTTTGGGCCTAGATCTCTCTCCTTTTAGGTGAAAAACCCTAGAAGTGTAAGAGCAAGCATCTTGGGTCCCAAAATCTGTCACATTTTGGTGAACTTTCTGTTTTAATTGCTTATTTTCTGATTTTGGAGTCCATTAATCATCCTAGATTCACTTGCATTGCCTTTTGCATTAGTTAGCTTACATTCTAGGATTTCATTTTTTGCATGGGTAAAAGTGCATAATAGGTTGCATTTTTGCATCTTTTCTCATTGTACAGCTTTGAAATTCTAGATTTTTTATTTAGATATGCACGTTGGCACTCAGAACACATTAAATTCAGTTACTTTTCTATAGCATGCATTTTGTTACATCTTGCTTCAATTAGCTCATTTGATGCATTGTTTCACATCCTCTCTTAGAGACGTTAAGCAAAATTTCTTGAAACCAAATTTTGATAATCACTTAATGTTGTGCATAAATGCATCAATGAAGGAAATTTAATCATGGTAAGTTTATCTTGGAGGTTGGTGTGAAAATTCTCAATAAACATCTTCTGTAGATGCACATCTAGAATTTTGACATCAACTTGAGCGTATAAGGATTGGTAACGGGAAATGAAATCTATCACTTTTTCATCGGTGTTTTTTCTACATCTCATAAGTTTGGCCATTGTCTTTTTAGGTGTCATGTGTACTTGAAAGTGATTAATTAAAGCTTCCACCAATTCATTAAATGAATGAATGGAATGATTGGGCAAGTTGGAAAACCATTCTAAAGTAGTATCTTTAAAGGTCCTTGGAAAAAGCTTTGCTAAAAGTTTATCGTCAAGCAAAAAAATCACAACATAAGGCAGAAAAGCATTGACATGGTTGATAGGGTCCCCTTTTCCTCCCTATTTCTCAAACCTCAACATTTCTATCCCATGTGGCATTGGGGTACATAAGATATCTAATGATAAGGGGCTGCTATGGACAAGATATGTAGGTGGAGCGGCTTCACTTTGACTAATGGCGGCAAGTTGGTGTTGCATTTTAAGTCCTTGTATTGCACTTTATTTACATCCTAATTTGAGTGTTACATAAGCATTTTGGGACCCAAATATCTCTCTTTATAGGTTAAAAATCTTAGGAAGAGAGCAAGCATCTTAGGGTTCCCAAAATCTAAGTCACATTTTGGTGAACCTGTCATAATGATTTCAGATTGCACTTGGATGAAATATGAACTTTCTGGAATGTCTAGAATGCTGATGAATTTTACTAGTTTTTCACAGTGAAGTGATATTTATTTAGTCGATACAATGAAGTGATACTTATTTGGTACAATGAAGTGATACTTATCTGATTTGTTCTACACATTTTGGTTCCCAAAACCTATGTCACATTTTGGTGAACCCAACTTTTGAATACTTTAGCACTTCTGATTGCATTCATAGCTTGCATCCTAGTTTCCATTTGCATTATCATTCAATTAGGACATTGATTTGTTATTGCATTCTAGGACCGTTCATTTTTTATAAGTGAAACATCCATTCAGTTTTCATTTTTGCATTCAATTTCATTGAAAAAAGTAAAAACCTCCATTCTACATCTATTATTGTATTCTGTAGAACATTTAAATCATCCTTAAAATTCTTAAAAACACAAAAAAATTGCATCCTGGGACTCATTTGCCACCTAGGGTGAATCAGTCCCTCTGTATTTCTGAAACAACATTTCTCTAATCTCTTTAGCATTTTTCTGCATTACACTTTTATATTCCTACATTCTACTTTCAGTTACAAATTTTCTATTTTTCCTCATTTATTGCATCTTACTTTATTGGCATCATGGCATTTTCTTTCAATAAGTTTTTCAATTCCCTCAAATCATTGGTAGACATGTCCAACTATACCTTTTGTTGTGAGCTTACTAATATTGTACAACCTTATGCTCCTTTAACTCCTCATGATTGTCCTTCTCGTGATGTATACATCATTGGAGAAGATGATGTTAGCATGAATAAGTTCTATAATGATTTCCTTGATAACCTAGAAGAAAATGACACCTTTTATCCCTCTATAAGATCACAAGAACTTCCTACTGTTACACCACCTGATCACTTTGCATATTTACATCCTGAAATCAACATAGGACCTAAGGTTCCTCCCTCAAGTGGACCTACTTCCTCTCAACCACCACAATCCCAACCATTCTATGAGCACAAAGTCACAAACATTCCTATCAACATTGAAGAAACATATGGTAGAGGATTCACTATATTAAGT
This sequence comes from Sequoia sempervirens, assembly GCA_007258455.2. NCBI lineage: Eukaryota > Viridiplantae > Streptophyta > Pinopsida > Cupressales > Cupressaceae > Sequoia > Sequoia sempervirens. The sequence goes on from VDFB02000003.1 coordinate 681,003,842, forward strand.
AAACAAGGTTGTGACATAAAACATGAACATGACATCCATTAACTTATTGAACAACAATCAACCGAAGCACATACAATAGGACTAGGATATCAAGATCCTTCTCATCCTGATAGACATCCTCTTCAACCTAGGAGAATTTGGGATGCTAGTAAAGTGGTCTTGACCCCTCTTCCTAACTTGCACATTATCCTTCCCCATGAACAACCATTCTCTCCTTTTAATGATAAGGATGTTAAGATCCTTATGGGTCCCCTTCCTCCTTCTATTCATGAAAAAGGAGAACATAGTAAACATAAATGACCATACAAATTGAAGAAGATAATGTTTCCTAGACATCCTCCACCTAAATTTAATCCTGACGATTCTCATATACCATATTGCAAATATCATCGTATTCTTGGACATCAAACAAAATAATGTCAGACATTGAAGGACATACTGAATAAGTATCACTTCACTCATACCGACTATTTCCCCATCATACCTTAAAAAAATTTACACTCCTTTTGTCATGCCAATAGTTGTAGAGTTTCCTATTCTCACTATGACATGACCCTTTCCCATCACTAAGCTCAGCTCATTCATGCTTTTACACTCAGTGAGAGGCGAGACATGGTTAGCTTTATCCTTGTAATGCATTTTTTTGGTCTCTTAACTTTGTTATTCCTTTTTCTGCTTGTTCATCCAAGATTGAGAAACCAATAACCTAGTCTATGGTTGACTTATATTTGCATTACTTATTCTTTATTTTCTTTTTCTTTTCATGTGTGTATTGTGTTCCCTCGTATTGTGTGTTTGGATTTTCCTCTCCTTGTAAACTTCTTCTATTCATACCCTTATTCTTCTATTTTTCATGCTTTATTTTGTGTTTTCCTTTTGGGGATGACACAAAGCGTAGAGAAACCCAATGTCTCTTCCATGTTGACCCAAACGGTCCTTGTCTTTTTCATTTTTGTTTCGATTTTTCCTTTTGGGGATGACTTAAAGTGTAAAGATGCCCTATTTCTCTTCCATGTTGACCCAAATGGTCCTTGTCTTTTTCAAAAAAAAAATTGTTTTCATTTTGGGGATGACACAAAGCATAGAGACGCCCTATGTCTCTTCCATGTTGACCCAAATGGTCCTTTTCTTTTTCAATTTTTGTTTTGTGTTTTCCTTTTGGGGATGACACAAGACATTGAGATCACAATGTCTCCTTCATGTTGACCCAAAATATTTTTACTTTTCATTTTTCCTTATTTTCGCTTGTGTTTTCCTTTTGGGGATGATGTAAAGCGTCGAGATTGAAAATTTCTCTTCCATGTTGACTCAAAATGGACTTTTTTTTTTTGCTTTGTTTTCTCTCTTTCATAAAAACATTGCAACAACAAGCTTATTGAACCCAAATCCATAGATCCCTTATGTGTTTGGTGTATTTTCTTTTCTGAGGGGCAACTTCCTCCCTTTCTTTTTTTTTCATTTTTTTCCTTGACATGACGCAACCTACCCTCGAAACATATGACTTGGCATAGAGCTTTCCAGGTTGCCTCTTGTATCTTGTTTTTCTTTTTTCCTTTTCTTTTCTTCTCTACTTTCAAGTAATTGGTCACAAAATGATTTTTACCAATTCCTTTAAAGTGGGGGGAATACATTACCATTATTTCATTGTGCATTCATGCTTCTTAGTGTATCCTTGTCATTTACGTGATGCGTTTGTCACTTTGTGGATGACATTGGGTGTGATTTCCTTCATAAGTGTGATTTATCTCAGCATATTACATTCCTCTTTTTGGTTTTATGTGATGCAATGCATCCCCTAAGTTGTGGATATACTATTCTTTGATTAGTCCTCTCTTGCAAACATTAGACGCAATGTTCCCTAAGTGACTCATGTTGCATAAATTGAACAAGACTCCTTTGAACAATCTTTCACATTATTGCATTTGGCCACCTTGCATAACACCAATTGCATGCCTGTGGAGCCATCTTATTTGTTTGGCCACCTTGTATAGCACAACTTGCATTCCTGTGGTGCCATCCTATTTTGTTTGTCTCATGAAGTTTAAATAGAAATTTTCTTTGGCTTTGTGGTGCCTTGTTAAAGTTATCAAGCGGTATAGCTTTAGCATGGTTGAACGGGAAGCCCAACTAGTGGCATGACTTTTCCCCATAGCCACTTTTGTGTTTGTGAGTGCATACCAACTAGTGTATGTATCTTACTTTTTGGACCTTCTCACCCCACAGACAACTAGTTCCGTGGCCCCAAAGTGAGTACTCAATTTCTTTATCAATTAATCAATCTAGATCTGTTTTCACAACTAGTTGGATTGATGATCAAAGCTTCATTCAATTCATTTCAACACTTGTCTGTTCCTTTGTCCTTATGTCTAGTTTGCCATGGGATCTTTGTCCTGGGGGCTTGATCATCCCTCTTGATCATTGCATTCCATCTTGCTAGTGTAAGTGAATTTCAACCCTCCCCTCAATGTTCATGGCTACTTTAGTGTGAGGTTGAAGTTGGTTCATCCTCTCACTAAAGTGGGGGCTAAATGTCTCGTAGAAAATTGGCCCTTTGTCATTTTCATGGCCTTTAGGTCTTGTTTCATGGTGTTGGAAGTATGTTGCTCTAATTTTATGTTGTAACATGGCTTGAACATGCTTATTTAGGTACTAAAACTCAAATAATGATGTCTTGTGAAGGTGTTGTGAAGTGTTGTAAGACCTTTCCACATTCTTCTGGACTATATTTAATACAATTTACCTAAAAATCACCTTTTTCCACATCAACAAGTCCTATATTGAAGTGTTGTCAAGTCTTGTAACAAGCGTTCACACCTTTCTAGGCACAATCTCCTTATTTACACCTTTCTCATGCTTTATTTTGTCTCTTTATGCCCTCATATGCTTAATTCAGTGTATTTTTGGATATTATCCTGACAAACAACATTAAACATAAAATTATTCTTGACACATGGTTTTTGGTCCTAGGTGGGACCGATTCACCATGGTAGGCGAATGAGTCCCCCTTGGCCCCAAATTCAAAATATTTCAAATTTCCTTTTAGGATTTTATCAAAAATCACTTGATGTTGGCCTATGATGAGGTATGAATGGATAGTAAGGCACAAGAATTGTATAAATAAGTATTTTTCACCTCATTTTACATCTCCTACAATCCAATTCATCAAATTCACTCATCCACATATACATTCAAGTATTCAAGAATTTTACATCATCAATTGAAGCAACTATTGAAGCACTTTTGAGTACCCATTGACATTACTCCATACTTACAAGATCAAGGATTTGGTGAGTTAATAACATTTGCATGTTGTTATTTTACATTTCCTTTGAATTTCACTTATTTCTATTTGGTTTGATTACCAAAGTGGGGTTTGACCAAGGCAAACCCCTATTTGCTAACCCTCCAACATTTTTCCCCTTTGCATGTGTCTTTGCAACCTTTTTTTTGCAGATTTGATAGGTTTAAAGGTGTTGAAAAGTGGAAATAAAGTCAACTAGTTTCTTCAAGTCAACATATAAATATTTCAAGCTTATTGAGTGTTTTTTGTCTATTTCTTGTAGAACTAATTTCAACAACCCAACATTCAGATACTCCCAAATCTAGTGTTGCAGAGTTATTGTGCGATTTTCCAGAAATCCAAGAGTGGGCTGATTCACCACCCTTTGTGAATGAGTCCCACCTAAAACCTTAAAATTTGTATTTTGTTAGATCTTAGATATCAACTATCAGAAATCAATTCCCAACACTTTTTCATTACTAGGAGGATTGATTCGCCACCTTGGGTGAATGAGTCCCACTGTGAAAAACCTATAAAATTAATGAGCATTCCATAAATTCTAGAAATTTCAGTTCATCCAGGTGCACTCTGATTTCTTCCACCTCTTTTTGTTCTGCATATTTTTTTCATTTTCATAGTTATTTGAATATCATAATGTGTTTTCAAACATAGCTTAAATTGCACTTTTGCATTCATTTTAGTTCATTTCAATCAATCAATTGCTTTTAGTAAAGTTCATTTACATCATATCATATAGCATACATCCTAATTTGAGTGGTCATAAGCATTTTGAGACCCAAATCTCTCTCTTTCTAGGTGAAAAATATTAGGAAGAGAGCAAGCATCTTAGGCTTCCCAAAATCTATGTCACATTTTGGTGAACCTATTGTTTGAATTCCTTCTTTCCTGATTTTTGAGTCCATTAATCATCCTATATTTTATTTCATTTCATTTTGCATTACTTAGCTTGCATTCTAGGATTTCATTTTTGCATGGGTAAAAGTGCATAATAGGTTGCATTTTTGCATCTTTCCTCATTGTACAGCTCTAAAATTCTGCATTTTTTATTTAAACGTCCACATTGGAACTTAGAATGTATTAAAATAAGTTATAAATTTCTAAAAAGTTTGAAAAAGGTCCATAGTGGGACTCATTCACCACCTTGGTCGAATCAATCCCTTCTCACCCCTGAAACAACACTTTACAGAAGTCAATTTTTTTTTTGAGGATTTTGTTTGGTGCTTTTACTTGTATATAGCAGTTAGTTACATTTATGTAGCATTCATTTTGTTACATCTAACTTCAATTAGCTCATTTTATTCATTGTTTCAATTTCACTTTTTCATTTACAACATTTCATCTTTTAGATTAGTGCATCAGTCAACTACTTTGTTTGCAATCTAAAAATTTGCATTTCATCTTATGTCTTTAACTTGCATTTTATTAGAAATAAACATCATTTACATTCATGGCAATTAAAATTTTTCAAGTTTCATGTTCAACTCTATTTAGTAGTCCTTTTAGATTATCTTACATCGAGGAGACATTAGCAAACATAAACATCCAACAGCAAACACCTTTCAAACAAATGACTGAATCCAAGCCACTTAGTAGTGATGATGTCTATAAGTTAAATGAGCCCTTATGGGAATCCTCTCACTCACTTCATCCTTTAATAATTGTCATGAGAAACCTAATAAAATTACTAACAACTTATCCCCCAAACCCTTTAGTAGTGATAATTTTGCAATGTTAGATGAAGCCTTAGATGACTTCCTCTCTTCTCAATCATCCACTAAAGCTTGTCTCCAAGAGGATGCATGCATCAATGATCATGATAATTAAACTTTTTCTTCTACTAATATCTCTCCCACCGGTGAAGTAGATAACTTGATGAAAGAAAACACAATTATTGAAGATCATGCAACTCTTGCTTTTCTTCCTCCTCCTTCCCCCCTTTCAACAACATTATAACACATGAAGCTGAAATAATTGATAATCATGATATTAAACCCCTTTATTCTCCTAATATATTATCTACATATGAAGAATATTATTTAGCGTTAGAAGATATCATTAGTGAAACTCATAAAAATCTTATTTCTCCCTTTCCTGATGCCCCTACCATTTGGGAAGACCTATTTGCACACAAAAGTCTAATCATGAATACCCATGACACTCCTAGTTATCCTTCTCTTGATGCCTATCCTATGAGTGATGAAGCTATCTTACCAAATTAAATTATGACATGTGATGCACATATTAGGTTTCCTCCTAGGATTGATATTATGGCAGATAAGAATGATACCTTCGAGAAAACAAATAATCAAATCAAGCCTTCTTCTCATATCATCACCCTTGATACTTGAATATATCCAATAATTAACCATTCCCCTATGTGTAGTGGAGTTATTTTGGACAAACCTAAGAATCCTATCATTCTTTACCAACCATTACATAAGACACAATCTCACAATGCACCCACCCTCATTCTTCCAACTCATGGTCTTCATCATTGTCCTTTCATAGCCATCAACCCATCCAACAACCCTTCACTCAATTTCTATACTATAACCAACTATTTTTCCAAGAAACTATTAGCCTTGTTACATCATACATCAATACATAAATAAATTTGTTACTACTCCTTGCCATGTAATAGTTGCAGGATAATCAAATTCTCACTATGGAATGTCTTGCATCCATTGCAAGGGGTAGCATACCGTTATCCACTTTAGGCTCACCTTTGTCTTGCACTAAGTGGGCACAAAGGGTTAGAAAACCTTATCCCTTGTATGTCACTTTTCGTTGTCCCTTTCGACTACTCATTAAAATTTCATGAACATATAAGAGAAATCTTGAGATTTGAACAACATGTCTTAAGATTGACTTGCTTGTGACATACTTCCTTTCTTTAAATGACGTAACTTATCGAAAACATATGACTTGGCATAGGGCTTTTCTAATAAGCTCTCACAATCTCCCTTCTTCTCTTCTACTTTAAATAAATTTCTCACAGACCCATGTGTAGCAACTCCATTAAAGTGAGGGGCATACATTACCATTATTTCATTTGCATGCTTTGTTCCTAGTGTATCCTTGTCATTTATTTTATGTGCTCATCACTTTGTGAATGACATTGGGTGTGATGTCCATCATAAGTGTGATCTATCATAGTATATTACATTCCTCCTTGTGGTTTGATGCAACACATTGCATCCCCTAAGTTGTGAATATACTATTATTTGATTGGTCCTCTCGAGGAGACATTAGGCACAATGTTCCCTATGTGATTAACCTTGCATAAAATTGAATAAGACTCATTTGAAAAATATTTCACATTATTGCATCCTCATTTGGCCACCTTGCATAACACAACTTGCATGCCTGTTGTGCCATCCTATTTTGCTTGTCTCATGAAACTTAAACTGACATTTTCATTTCATTTTTGTGTTGTGGTGCCTTGTTAAACTTATCAAGTGGTATAACTTTGGCGTGGTTGAGCGGGAAGCCCAACTAATGACACAAATTTTCCCCATAATCTCTTTTCTGAGTGCATACCAACTAGCGTATGTTTCTCACCTTTTTCTTTTTCTTTTTCTTTCTTTTTGCGACTTCTCATCTCGTAGGTAACAAGTTTTGTTGCCCCAAAGTGAGTACATATTTTTCATCTTTTATGTCTTTGTACCTTGCCTTTGCATGATTTTGTATCTTGGGGGCTTGGCATACATGTGGATCTCTCTTGACTATTTGCTTTAGTGTGAGGAAGCAAGTTTGTCTCCTCACAAAGGTGGGGGCTAAATGTGTCTTAGAAAAATGGACCCTTTACTTGATATAGATTATTTCATGATTGAATTGAATAAAACAAGGTCTTAATCTAGCATTGTAAGGTATTTTATGCATCCACACTAGGTCTCACACCTTTTCAAATCAAATAAAAAGCATTTAACGCCATCTTGTGAAGGTGTTGTGAAGTGTTGTAACATATTTCTACACTCTTCTAGACTCTATCTATTATAATTCATATAAATATTCCTTTCGACTCATCATTAAATTCTATTTTGAAGTGTTGTAAGGTCTTGTAACAAAATTTCACCCTCTCCTAGGAACATCTCCTTTTTAAAACCTTTCTTTTGACTTATTTGACCCTTGTATGCCCTCACATGACTTAATTAAGTGTATTTTTGAATGTAAACCTGACAAACAATATTAAATGAAAATTAAATCCTGACACCCACTTTTGAGTCCAAGGTGGAACCCATTTGCCATGGGTGGTGAATGAGTCCTCCTTGTCTCTGGTTTCAAAATCTTTTTTAAAATTATTTTTAGGTTTTTATTTAAGAATCACTTGATTTCGGCTTGTGATGACGTGTGAATGGATAGTGAGGCACAATATTTTATAAATAAGTTCTTTTCCCCTCATTTTGGCGATCCTCAATCTTCTTCTAATCTCTTTTATTCATATTCAATCCATAGTTCTTCAATTAAGCTTCTAAGGAAATTCAAGGGATGAATCGTCATGACATGTTCCATACTTTGAAGATCATTCATCATGGAAAGGTAATCTATTCCATTGGAACATGTTTCATTCCATTATTTAATCAATTTAGTTTAATTACCTAAACAGGGTTTGACAAAGGAAAACCCCCATGCCTTAACAATCAACATTTCTTCTTCTCTTCTTTCGTGTTTGCAGATTTAGGTCCTTTAGAAGCTTGAGAATAATTGGAGATCAAGTTGCAAAGTCATTCAAGTCTTCTTCTCTTCATTCAGGTCAAATCACCAACAAAAAGTCATTTTCAGACCTGGATTTCAGAGTTTCAAAAGCGAAGATATGTAGGAGACATAAGTGCAGATCTAACTCCACAAAATCTTCCTATAATTTTCTAGATTCTTGTAGGTGGAATGATTCACAACCCATGGTGAATGATTCCCACCTATAGGCCTACAAATTGATTTTCTAAAATTTCAACTCCCTGCAATCAGAAACAGGTTTCTGGAAGATTTCACTAGTAGCTGGACTGATTTTCCATGCTTAGAAAATGAGTCCCAATAGCCATTGACAGAAGTTTCATAAAAATTCCAAAATATTCTAGTGACATCATTCTGCCTCCAGGTGCACTCTAATTTCATCCATCTCTTTATATTCTGCATATTTCATCCATTTAGTTCATTTCAGCAATACACAACGTGTTTTCAAAAATTTCATACTTCATTAGATTTTCATGTTTAATCATTCCATTGTTTCACTTAGCTTCACTTAGATCACTCCATTTAACTCATACAACATCACACACATTCCCTATTCTCATGAACTAGTTAGCATTTTTGGTTCTAATCTCTCTCCTTTTGGGTGAAAAACCCTATAAGAGTTAGAGAGTCCATTGGGTCCAAAACTTGATGGTTCATTTTGGCTCATTTTACATCAGGTTCACCAAAATTTCAAATGGATTTTGGCACCCAAGATGCTTGCTCTTACACTTCTAGGGTTTTTCACCTAAAAGGAGAGAGATCTAGGCCCAAAATGCTTATGTAACACTCAAATTAGGATGTGTGCAATGTGATATGATGTAAATTATCTTAAATAAATGGAATTAAATTATTAACATGATCTAAAATGAATGCAAAATTGAAATTTAAGTTATGTTTGAAAACACATTGTGTTATGCATAAATGAAGTAGAAATGATTGCAAAACTTAATAGAAATAAGTCAAATTGAAAGTGTGCACTTGGGATATTGATGAAGTCTAGAAAATACATTTGGAAGGCTTGTAATTCTGAAATTTAGGCCTGGTAGGACTCATTCGCCATTCTGCTCAAATCAGTCCCAGTTCTTCCAAACTGTACTAGAGCCCGTTTTTGACAAAAGGGTACTGAAAAATGTAAAAATCCAAAAAATGACCTTGGGGTCGAACTCATTCACCATCCTTGGTGAATGATTCCACTTTTGAATTTATGATTTTTCAAAATGGGATTTTGAGGCTTCTGAACTGAACTTTAATGCCCTAGAGGTGTCTACTTTTGAAACACTGATTTACGGGTATGAAAAATGGATTTTTGTTGATATTTTGACTTTATGAATAAGGATAAGACTTTAGCAACCTTGAAACTTGATCTCCAATGATTTCCAAGCTTCCACGAGACCTAAAAATGCAAACACACAATGCAAGAGAGAAAGATGTTGAATGTTAGGGCATGGGGGTTTTCCTTAGTCAAGCCCCTTTTAGTTAATTAAGAAAAAGTGATGAAATAAAGTAATGAGACATGCAGCAATGGAGATGATTAACTTTTCATGATGATTTTATACTAAAATTCTGCAACATATCATGAAGATTCAACCCTTGAATGTCCTTAGAAGCTTAACTTGAGACTTACAATGAGAAAGCACTAGTTTTCTTGACTTGTGATAGAAGATAGATGAATAATAGATAAATTGTGCTTTAGTATCCCAAATATACATCATCACAAGCCGACGTGTAGAAAAATTGAACTTAAAACCTAATTTTTCCCACAAAAACCCTGAAAATGACTCAAAATGGGTCTCATTGAACACTAAAGGCGAATGGGTGACACCTAGATGGGACTAATTCGCCACTAATGGAGAATGGGTCCCATAGGGGTCATTTTTTCTAGCCAGAATGTCAAGAAGTAAGAAAATTAGGCTTATATGATCACAATATCAATTCTTTGATCAAATTATGCCTCGAGATGCACAATATGGGTCAATTAAGGCCTATTAATGATGATGTAAATGCTAAATAGGGCTTGGAAAACATAAATCAATGTCAAAGTGTAATTAAATACACTTTACAACACTAAATTTTGGTCCACATAGCCTAAAATGGCACAAAAACCAATGTGAATTTGTAAATCACAACTTTACAACACTAGTTTTTCATTAAATTCACATTAAGAACCTTCTATATTGATGTAATGATGTTATTAAACACATTTTATAATGTTTAATTAGGGAGAAATGAGTTAATTAAGTCTAGAAAATTATGAGATACCTTTACAAGATGTCATTAAAAGCATTTTATTTGATTTTCGAGGGTTCAAAACCTAGTGTGGATGCATAAAATGCCTCTCAACACTAGGTTAAGACCTAATTAAGTCCAGTTAACCTCATGTCAAGAAAAAGGTCATTTTTTCTATCACACATTCAGCCCCCACTTTAGTGAGAGGATGAATCTACTTCAAACTCACACTAAATTAGCCATTCAAAAGAAATTTTATTGTATGCCAAGCCCCCAAGATACAAGATCATACAAAGGCAAGGTGGAAAGAAAGATAAGATGGAAAATATGTACTCACTCTAGACCCAAAGAACTTCAGGTCATCTGTAGGGTGAGAAGTGCCAAAAAAGAAGATACATACGCTAGTTGGTATGCACTCACAAAACACAAAAGAGGCTTTGGGAAAAATACATGCCACCAGTTGGGCTTCCCGCTCCATAATGCAAAAGTTATACCACTTTATAACTTTAACAAGGTGCCACAACGCAAAAAGGAAATGAAAATTTTGGTTAAAGATTCAAGAGACAAGAAAAATAGGATGATAACATAGGAATGCAAGTTGTATTATGCAAGGTGGCCAAACAAATAAGACGGCTCCACAAGCATGCAAGTTGTTCTATGCAAGCTGGCCGAATGAGGATGATATAATGTGAAAGATTGTTCAAAGGAGTCTTGTTCAATTTTATGCAAGGTAAATCACTTAGGGAGGATTGTCTCTAGTGTCTTCAAGAGAGGACCAATCAAAGAATAGTATATTCACAACTTATTGGATGCAGTGTATTGGATGAAATGACAAGGAGGAATGTAATATGCTAAGATAGATCACACTTATGAAGGACATCACACCCAATGTCATTCACAAAGTGATGAGTACATCGAATAAATGACAAGGCTACACTAGGAACCAAGAGTGCAAATGAAATAATTGTAATGTATGTCCCCCACTTTAAAGGAGTTGCTACACATCAGTTTGTGAGCAATTTCTTTAAGGTAGAAGAGAAGAAGGGAGATCTTGAGAGCTTATTTGAAAATCACTATGCGAAGTCATATGTTTTAAATAAGCTACGTCATTTAAAGAAAGTAAATATGTCACAAGTGAGTCAATATTAATATTAAGAAGACATGTCGTGCATATCTCAAGCTGTCTCTTATATGTTCATGAAAATTTAATGATTTGTCGAAAGAGACAATGACAGGTGACATACAAGAGATAAGGCTATCTAACCCTTTGCCACCCACTTAGTGCAGGACAAAGGTGAGCCTAAAGTGGATGATGGTATGCTGCCCCTTGCAATAGATGCAAGACATGCAATAGTGAGAATATGATTATCCTGCAACTATTACATGGCAAGGAGCAGCAACTAATGTTATTTACGTATTGATTTAGGATGTAACAAGGGTAGAGGTTTCTTGGGAAAATGATTGGTGATAGTATAGACATTGAGTGAAGGGTTCTTGGATGGGTTGATGGCTATCAAAGGAAAATCACAAAGACTATGAGTTGGAAGAATGAGGGTGGGTGTATTGTGATATTGTGTCTTGTGTAATGGTGGGTAAAGAATGATAGGATTCTTAGGTTTGTCCAAAATAACTCCAGTACACATAGGGGTATCAATGGTATGTTCATAACATGTAATAATTTAATTTAGTAAGATAGCTTCATCGCTCATAGTAGAGGCATCAAGAGAAGGATAACTAGGAGTGTCATGGGTACTAATGATTCAACTTTTGTGCCCAAATAGGTCCTCCCAAATGGTAGAAACATTAGGAGGAGGATGACAAGAAAGACTTGCATGATCTTCAATAATTGTGTGTTCTTTCATCGAGATATTAGGAGAAGAACGAGTATGATTATCATGATCATCGATGCATGCATCCTCTTGGAGATAGGCTTTAGTGGATGATTTAGAAGAGAGGAAGTCATCTAAGGCTTCATCTAACATTGCAAAATCATCACTACTAAAGGGTTTGGGGGATAAGTTGTCATAATTTTGTTTTGTTTCTCATGAAAATTATTAGAGGATGAAGTGAGTTAGAGGATTCATGTAAGGGCCTCATCTAACTTATCAACATCATCACTACTAAGTGGCTTGGATTCAATCGTTTGCTTGAAAGTTGTTTATTGTTGGATGTTTATATTTGCTAATGTCTCCTCAATGTAAGTTGATCTAAAAGGACTACAAAATAGAGTTGAACATGAAACTTTCAAAATTATAATTGCCATGAATTTAAATGATTCTTATTTCTAAGAAAATGCAAGATAAAGACATAAGATGAAATGTAACTTTTTAGATTGCAAACAAAGTAGTTGACTGATGCACTAATCTAAAAGATGAAATGTTATAAATGAAAATGTGAAATTGAAACAATGCATCAAATGAGATAATTGAAGCAAGATGTAATAAAATGCATGGTACAAAAATGTAACTAACTGATATATACAAGTAAAGGCACCAAACAAAACCCTAAAAATATTTTTTTGTGTTCTATTTATGTGTAAGATCATGATGGGCCAAAAAGTGGCAATATGATGGGTATGTGGCAGATGATCTTCTTTCTACCCAAAATTGATGAAATAAAATGGTTTTTTAAAGGGGATTCTCAGATTTCCACCAATATAAATTATGCTTTACTTTGAATTTAATAAGTAATTATTATTCATTTTCTATCTAAATTACAACTAAAGATCTGATTGATAGCCCCTTTGAAAAAAATTATAGCTTTCAAATGGTATCAAATTTTTGAGTCCAAACATGTGTGACATTCTATGCTTTGCATACTATAGGATTAAAAAAATAAAAAAATAATTTCATGAAGTTTTGACCAAATTAAGGTGGTCAGACATACGAGTTTTTTATATTTTTTAAAAGTTGTAATAAAAAATTCATAATTAGTTATTTACTTCAAAAAAATTTACAAAAAAATATGCATCACATCACGACATGAGTCCTATACTTATATGTAAAACCTTATAAAAAATATTATCATTATATTGTGGTTAGGGTCATTAGACAGACACCTACTTCTTATGTTTTCCTTGAAATTTAAGTACTACTGCATTGAAATTTCAAATTTTCACCAAATAGATTTAAAAAAAAAAAAACCTAGTAGTTTAGAAACTACATTCAATTTGTTACAAATTCTATTCTTACATATTTTAAAATAATATAGATAACTTATTCAATTTTTTACGTCAAGTTTCTTAACTCTGATTTTTTTGAATTTTTTGCCACTGAAGGGCCTATTTTTTCCATGATGATCCTGCACATACCCTTTTGTAAAGTGTTGTTTTAGGGTGTAGAAGGGACTAATTCTCCCAAGGTGGTGAATGAGTCCCAGTATGGACATTTTTCAAAATTTTCAAAAATTTATAAGTGATTTTAATGTGTTATGAGTGCCAAGGTGTAGGTCTAAAAAAAAATGTAGAACTTCAGAGCTGTACAATGAGGAAAGATGCAAAAATGTAACCTATTATGCACTTTTACCCATCCAAAAAAGAAATCCTAGAATGAAAGATAACTAAATCAAAATGAAATACAAGAAAATTTGTGATGATTAATGGACTCCAAAATCAGAAAAGAAGGAATTTAAACAACAGGTTCACCAAAATGTGAACCTACTGCATAAGTATCGCTTCACTGTGAAAAACCAGTAAAATTAATCAGCATTCGAGACATTCCAGAAAGATCATATTTCATCCAGGTGCACTCTGATTTCATCCATCTCTTTTTTTTTACATAATTTCTTCATTTTCATAGATATTTGCATATCACAATGTGTTTTCAAACATAGCTTAAATTGCACTTTTGCATTCATTTTAGTTCATTTCAATGAATCAATTGAATTTAGATAAGTTCATTTACATCATATCATATAGCATACATCCTAATTTGAGTGTTAAATAAGCATTTTGGGACCCAAATCTCTCTCTTTCTAGGTGAAAAATCCTAGGAAGAGCAAGCATCTTATGGTTCCCAAAACCTATGTGATAGATTTTGGGAACCATAAGATGTTTGCTCTCTTCCTAAGATTTTTCACCTAGAAAGAGAGAGATTTGGGTCCCAAAATGCTTATGTAACACTCAGATTAGGATGTATGCTATATGATATGATAAAAATGAACTTAACTAAATACAACACTTCCCTCAAATCATACTCACATTTTTAGAATTCCCTCAAATCATTGGTAGACATGTCCATCTATACCTTTCGCTGTGATCTTAGTGAAATTGTACAACCTCATGATCCTTTAACTCCTCATTATTGTCCTCCTTGTGGTGTAGACGTCATTGGAGAAGATGATGTTAGCATGAATAAGTTCTACAATGATTTCCTTGACAACCTAGAAGAAAATGCCACCCTTTATCCCTCTATGAGATCACAAGAACTTCCTACTGTTACACCACCTAATCACTTTTCATATTTACATCCTAAAATCAAAATAGGACCTAAGGTTCCTCCTGCAAGTGGACCTAGTTCCTCTCAACCACCACAATCCCAACCATTCTATGAGCAGAAAGTCACAAGCATTCCTATCAACCTTGAAGAAACATATGGTAGAGGATTCACTATATTAAGTAAACAAGGTTGTGACATAAAGCATGAACATGAAATCCATCAACTTCATGAACAACAATAAACTGGAGCATATACAACAAGAGTAGGATATCAAGATCCTTCTCATCCTGACAGACATCCTCTTCAACCTAGGAGAATTTGGGATGCTACTACAGTGGTCTTGAATCCTCCTCCTAACTTGAACATTCTCCTTCCCCATGAACAACCATTATTCTCTTAATATCTCTCCCATCAATGAAGTAGATATCTTGATGAAAGAAGACACGATTATTGAAGATCATAAGAGTCTTGCTTGTCTTCCTCCTCCTCGTTGCAACAACATTATGACACATAAAGCTGAAATCATTGGTAATCATGATATTCAAACCCTTTCTTCTCCTAATATCTTCTCTACATATGAAGAAGATCATTTAGTATTAGAAGATATCATTAGTAACACTCATGAAAATCTTATTCCTCCCTTTCCTGATGCCACTACCATATGGGAAGACATATTTATGAAAAAAAGTCCAATCATTAGTACCCATGACACTTCATGTTATTCTTCTCTTGATGGCTCTCCTATGAGTGATGAAGCGATCTTTCTAAATTCAATTATGACATGTGATGAACATATTAGCTTTCCTCCTAGGATTGATAATATGGCACATAAGAATGATACCTTTGAGAAAACAAACAATAATATGATGCCTTATTCTCATATCATCACCCTTGATACTCGAATATATCCAATCATTAACCATTCACCTATGTGTACAGAAGTTATTTTGGACAAACCTAAGAATCCTATCATTCTTTACCCACCATTATGCAAGAAACAAGCTCACAATACACCCACCCTCATTCTTCCTACTCATGGTCTTCATGATTTTCCTTTCATAGCCATCAACCCATCAAACAACCCTTCACTCAATGTCTATACTATCACCAACAATTTTTCTCAGAAATATTTACACTTGTTACATCCTAGATTAATACATAAATAACATTAGTTGCTGCTCCTTGCCATGTAATAGTTGTAGGATAATCAAATTCTCACTATCGTATGTCTTGCATCCATTGCAAGGTGCAGCATACCATCATCCACTTAAGGCTCACCTTTTCCATATACTAAGTTGGGGGAAAAGAGTTAGACAGCCTTATCCCTTGTATTTCCCTTGTCGTTGTCTCTTTCGACTACTCATTAACATTTCATGACCATATAAGAGAAAGCTTGAGATTTGAGTGACATGTCTTAAGATTGACTCACTTGTGATATACTTCCTTTCTTTAAATGATGCAGCTTATCAAAAACATATGACTTGGCATAGGGCTTTTTGAATAATCTCTCATGGTCTCCCTTCGTCTCTTCTACTTTAAAGCAATTGCTCACAAACCGATGTGTAACAACTCATTTAAAGTAGGGGGCATACATTCCCATTATTTCATTTGCATTCTTGGTTCCTAGTGTAGCCTTGTCATTTATTTGATGTGTTCGTCACTTTGTGAATGACATTGGGTGTGATTTCCATCATAAGTGTGATCTATCTTAGCATATTACATTCCTCTTTGTGGTTTGATGTGATGCATTGCATCCCCTAAGTTGTGAATATACTATTCTTTGATTGGTCCTCTCTTGGAGACATTAGACACAATGTTCCCTAAGTGATTGACCTTGTATAAAACTGAAAAAGACTCCTTTGAACAATATTTCCCATTATTGTATCCTCATTCAGCCACCTTGCATAACACAACTTGCATACCTGTGGTGCCATCCTATTTTTCTTGTCTCATGAAACTTAAACTGACATTTACATTTCCTTTTGCATTGTGGCACCTTGTTAAAGTTATTAAGTGCTATAACTTTGGCATGGTTGAGCGGTAAGCCCAACTAGTGGAATGAATTTCCCCATAGCCACTTTTGTGTTTTGTGAGTGCATAACAACTAGCGTATGTATCTTATTTTTTTAGCCCTTCTCACCCCGAGGATGACCTAAAGTTTTGTGGGCCTAGGATGATTACATATTTTGCATCTTATCTTTCTTTCCACCTTGCCTTTTTATGATCTTGTATCTCCAGGGCTTGGAATACATGTAGATCTCTCTTCAATGGCTACTTTAGTGTGAGTTTGAAGTAGATTCATCCTCTCACTAAAGTGGGGGCTAAATGTGTTGTAGAAAAAAGGATCCTTTTCTTCACATGAGGTTAATTGGACTTAATTAGGTATTAATCTAGTGTTGTGAGGCATTTTATGCACCCACACTAGGTCTTGGACCCTTGGAAATCAAATAAAATGCTTTTAATGACATCTTGTAAAGGTGTTGTAAAGTTTTGTAAAGGACTTTCATGATTTTATAGACTTAATTAACTTATTTCTCCCTAGTTCAACATTATAAAATGTGTTGAATAACATCATTACATCAATCTAGAAGGTCCTTAATGTGAACTTATTGACAAAATAGTGTTGTAGTGTGATTTACACATTAACATTGGTTTTTGTGCCCTTCAAGGCTATGTGGACCTAATTTTAGTGTTGTAAAGTGTATTTAATTAAAATTTCAAATTTATTTATGTGTCCCAAGCCCTATTAAACATTTACATCATAATTAATAGGCCTTAATTGACCTATCTTGTGCATCCCAAGGCATAGTTTAATCAAATAACCAACATAGTCATCATATAAGCCTAATTTTCTTACTTCTTAGCATTCCAGCTAGTAAAAATGACCCATGTGGACCCATTCTCCATTAGTGGCGAATTAGTCTCATTTAGGTGGGACCCATTCACCATTAGTGGTGAATAAGTCCCATTTTGAGTCAGTTTCGAGGTTTGAGAGGGAAAAATTAGGTTTTAAGTTCAATTTTTGCACATGTCAGCTTGTGATGAGGTATAGTCAGGATACTAAGGAAAATTTGACTATAAATAAGTGTTTCTTTCCTAATTTTACATCTATTCATCCTACTCATCAATCCAATCATCCATTATTCATCTATCTTCTATCAGAAGTCAAGCAAATTGGGGCTTTCTCATTACAAGTCCTCAATTGATCTTCTAAGGACATTCAAGGGTTGAATATTCATGATATGTTGCAAAATTTCAAGATAAAATCATCATGAAAAGGTAATCATCTTCATTTCTTCTTGTCTCATTACTTTATTTCATCACTTTGGTATAATTATGTAAACAAGGTTTGACTAAGAAAAACCCCCATGCCCTAACATTCAACATCTTTCTCTCTTGCATTATGTGTTTGCAGATTTAGGTCTCTTAGAAGCTTGGAAATCATTCCAGATCAATTTGCGAGGTTACTGAAGTCTTGTCCTTATTCATCAAGTCAAAATATCAACAAAATTCATTTTTCAGTCCCGTAAATTAAAGTTTCAGAAGCAAACACCTATAGGGCATCAAAGTCCAAATTGAAAGCCTTAGAATCCACTTTTGAAAAATCCAAAATTCAAAAGTGGACTCATTTTTCAAGGGTGGCGAATGAATCCCACCCCAAGGTAAATTTTTGGATTTTTTACATTTTTGAGTACCCTTTTGTCAGAAGGGGGCTCTAGTACAGTTTAGCAGAACTGGGACTGATTCACCCAAAATGGAAAATGAGTCCCACCAGGCCTAAATTTCAGTATCAGTAGCCTTCTAGACATCTTTTCCATCCTTCATCAAGATTCAAGGTGCACACTTTCAATTTTACTTATTTATATTAAGTTTTGCATTCATTTCTACTTCATTTCTACATAACAAAATGTGTTTTGAAAGATAAGTTAAATTTCACTTTTGCATTCATTTTAGATCATCTTAATCAGTCAATTTCACTTAGTTAAGATCATTTACTTAATATCACATTGCACACATCCTAATTTGAGTGTTACATAAGAATTTTGGGCCTAGATCTCTCTCATTTTAGGTGAAAAACCATAGAAGTGTAAGAGCAAGCATCTTGGGTCCCAAAATCTATGTCACATTTCCCAACTTTGATATGTCAAATAAGAAAACTCTACAAAACAGACTGTCCTAATTTAGTATTTAGGCCCTTAAGATCACATAAACTCTCAACTTTGGATTCCCAAGCCCATTCCTATTTGTGGAGGCCTCAAAAAAGTTTTAAAAATGTCTGCACTACATGGTGTGACCATTCCCCAAACTTATCTCATGACATTTCATCAAATACCAATACAAAACCTTCCTTTACTGACCCAAAAAATGGCTGCAATTACTCTATCCATACAGGACAGTTATTAAGAAAATCTAATAATTCATCATGAAATGAATTCAATTACACCCTAGCACCACTTTAAATCATTACCACTCTTTGAAGGATTCAAAACTCATTAACAAAATCATTAATCATATCTCTGTTATTATTTTTACCAGTCCTTTGTAATAATACAAACCTAGGCTTATTGGTTATTATGCTTCCAAAATCGAAATCTTTTAACCAATTGCTCAATCACCTTTATTTAGACCTACTAATTCTTAATAAAGCATCAAACATCCATTTCCATCAACATTTCAACAAACCCTAGGATTTAATCATTTGAAGCTCTATTTTACCAGTGTATGTATATATTTACAGTCTGAAACTTAAATTTTTCCACACTTCAATCTAAACAATTTGTTATAAAACTTCAAGAATATGATAACATATGCTACAAAGCATGTCCCCACCAAATATGAGAATATTTAAATGGAAAAAATGAAAGAAACAAAAAATTGATGTGTTGTTGCTTACCCTAACTAGAGTTTTGACAGGTTTTAGAGAAATCACAACATCTTTCACAAATGACCACCAAATTGCATGAAATAAGTTTAGAAAGGGAGGTGATTGAGTGTACCAGCAATTACAAACACTCATCCAAGAATTGTTGCTTGTATAGAGCTATACACTGCAAGGAAACTACAAAAATTAGAAGAAATAACATAAATACAGAGTTTCTCTTTATTCCTTTTCAAATTTTCAATCACCCACAGATTACAAAATGTCTCCAAAGAATTTTTAAAGGCATCACAAACTCACTCTCGATTTTTTAACTAATTTTTAACTTCCTACCAATTCCTAAACCCCAAGTGACGCTTCATATTCCAATTGTTGCATTTGTGCAAATTTTACAAACTTACACTTTTACACCTTTTGGAGCAACTTTTACATTTAAACACCAAACTTAGTTTTTGACACCTCCTAATGACCTAAAGAAAACTCAAAAATGATCAAATTGACCTTATTATAACATTAGGACATCAGTTTTGAATTAAAATTTGAAGTTGCCCCATGGAGGGAAGCAATCAAATAGGTGCTCCTACACCAAGTAGAAGAGAATATTTAGATCTTGACCCTCCAAAAAAGATAAGCATGATTGATATGCCCCTTCTAGTGTATGAGTCCCAGTATAGTGAATTTTCTAGATTTCAAGAATTCCAGACTAATCACTGCTAGATTTTTGTTCCTACCTAGAAACTCTAATCTGGGACTGAATCGGCTAGCCTGGCATATGAGTCTGAGTGTGCATCAAATTCAACATTTTGAGCATTTTAGACCTTGTTTTGAGCTTCTACACGTTTCTAGGTGCACCTTTGTGTCTTCTCATTTTACTGTGCTGATTTGCATTTATTTTTATATCATTTATTTAAGTTTTTCATATCATTAGGTTTTTTAATTAGATCTTGCATGTTACTAGTGTTTTCAAGCCCTAGCTTAGTGGTGAACCCCTTTTCAGTCTCTAAACATACCCTAGGAAAATATTTAGCAGATCTCTTTCCTTCACTCCATCATTGGATTGAGATCTCTAGGGTTTCCTTGAGAAAAATTAAGTGAAATAGGAGTTCCTAAACCTTAGTTTTATCTCGCAAAAGATAAACCCCCTAATTTTCTTTATTTCACCTAGTAAATAGTATACATCACTAGCTTGTCTTGTTTCTTAAATTTCACTATCCTATGATGATTTCACTCATTCATGAGCCACCTAGCATATATAGGTCTTTTATTGCCCATGATTTATAGATTCCATATGCATGGTATAGATCCTAGTAAGAATATGCATATCTTGATAGTTTGTGAGGCCATGCCTATTTTTTCCTTATATGTTTCATGTTTTTCCTCATGTTTTTTTGAGTCTTCCTCATGTATGTTTTGTTTATTTTTTATTATTATATTTTTTTTGTGCTATTTACTATATATGTATATGCTCCTTTTATCTTAACAAGTTCATTTGATAGGATCCTTAGCTTGCAGGCTACCATATACCCTAGCTTAGTATCATATTATCTCTTTGATATTTCAAATAAAGGACCCTTTTCAATTTTCCATACTTTAGTGTGAGTATGAGCATAAGTTCATACCCTCACTAAAGCAAGCTAAATTTTTCATCATAAACTATCACCCTTGACAATTTCACACTATCTTTGGCTCCTTCCTAAGTGTGTAGTGCTTTTATCATTTGCATCTTGTTGATGTGAAATCGATCTTTTAGCTCCAATGTTTCCTCGTGATTGTTATGGTGATTATTATATTTCTCTAGATGGTGTGTATGAAAAACCACATGTTTGAGATGATATTCATCAACATGTTGATTGTTGGAATTTTGTGCATTTGCATTCTTGCTTGATCATTATGGTTTAGTTTAGTGATGTGCATTATATATGTTGTGGTTAAATGTAATCTTGATTATTTATTTTTAGAAGGAATGTTTTGTTTAATGAGTTTGAAACTCCAAAAAATGGCTTCACCAAAATGTTTATGGGTGAAAAATAGGATAGACCCAAATGCATGAACAATAAGATCTACCATTAATTTTTATAAGAATGTAAACACTCAAATTATGTAAAATAAGATGTGAATAATAATCAGAAATGCTACCTAACTGTTATAGCAACTATAGGGGAAGTATTTAAAGTATAAAAAGATGTGTACCTAGCTAGAAAGTTGTTTTTTGAGCTACAAAGGACTCATTCACCTTCAGTGACGAATGGGTCATTTTAGGGTCCTATTCCCTGAGGTCTACACTCTCAAATTCTTTGTTATCAACTCCTAGAAGTCTATATGCAATTTTGTAGCCTTGATTCCATGATTTTCCACTTTGGATGGAATTTTTTGCAACTTTGCAACTTTGACATTTTTTCTCCAAATCTTTCTCTTCAGCCTATAAATCTGCAATCACACACTCAAGTGTAGAAAAACTTGAAGTTTTGTTAGTGAATGGGGGTTTTCCTTAGTCAAACCCCTTGTAGGTAATTAAACCAATTTCTTAAATAAATGAATTGAAGCATGAATATGAAATAATCTACATGAAGTCACCTTGGATGTTGTTTTGTGAAACTAATCTACAAACTAACATGTAGTGGCCATGAAGAATGTACATCTTAGATCCTATAAAATGATGTGAACAATGGTTGCAAGTAGATCTTCAATTCTACATCCACCCCTTTAGGTCAACAACATGAATGCATGCATTAAACCCTTGATATTATGATATGATCTTGAATTACAACAGTAAACTCTTGAAAATTTCCTTGAACTTCCTTATGAATGCTCTTGAAATGCTCTTGTGAACTCCAATTTTCTATAGTTATTGAATGCTTGAAAGTATAGGATTGCTTAGGAGGAAACTAGGTGAATTGACCACTTATTTATACTAAATTAGGAGATAGTTTAAGGAAATAAGGCCGACACTAGATCTAGGAAGAAACACAATTAAATTCCTACTAGAATGAAATTCAAAAAAGGGGGTCTCATCAAGGGATGACCCCTTCGCCATCTTGGGAAAATGGGACCTGGCTCAATTTTCCAAGACCTAACCTTGGGGGATTGAAAGAGAGATAAAACTCATTCCAGATCAATTGAGAAAGGGGGGTCCTATTAAGGGAGGACCCATTTTCTATCAATGGTGAATAGTTCCTCTCACAGTTTACTAGAACAAAAATTTTTGCAATGAAATATTTTTTTAATTAATTTATGATTGTCGAGATGGATCTTTAGGTGTCAAAATTAAGGCCTAAATTTTATTTAAAAGGGGTTAATTACTCTAATTACCCAAAATTAATTAATGACCACCTATATAAGTTTGAAAGTTCCTTATAACACTTTACAACACTTAAATAAGGTACAAATTATGTACATTTTATTTAGAATGGGGCCCATTAGGCTTAATTAAGCAAATACATCCTAGAAAAGTGTGAAAGTGTGCTACAATAAATTACAACACCTTTTCAAAGGATCAATTAAGGATTTTTTTAGTTAAATAAAGGTTCTAGAATAGTGTGAATGTGTGCATGTTACAACACTACTCCAAGACACCATTAGTTCAAATTTAATATCAATTTTAAAACCAAGTAAGGGAAAAGGCTACTTTTTTGTTACTACATTTTTTTCCCACTTTATTGAGAGGATGAACCCATGTCAAACTCACACTAAAGTATAAATCCAAGACACTTAAGTATGCAACAATAGCAAAGATACATGATTGTACCATGTCAAAGGCCAAGAAAAATTAACAAAAATAAAGGATCAAGCACAATCATTTCAACACGATGTGAAACGAGGTTGTTTCTCCATAACATATGCTGCTCACTCTAGGGTAGTGGAACCTCAGTCTATCCACTAGGTGAGTTTTCCCAAAGAATTGGTTTACTGAGAAATTCATACCAATCTATTGATTTCCCACCGTATAATGAGAAATTCATGCCAGTGTATTAGCTTCCCATCATACTAAACATACCAAAGTTATCCTTCTAATAACTTCAAAAGGAACCATAATGTAAATGCTTTTGAATATCATGTAAAAAATGTGTTAAAGGGTATTTTGCTTTGTTCATGTAATTGTCTTCCTCTTAGGGATCATTTTTTCTATTGTCTCCAAGAGAGGACAAGTCAAAAGTGTTAGATCATCACCCATGGGATGATTCATTCACATCATGCCATGAAAGTAGATCGTACACTCTTGGATGGCATCAAACCTAATGAAAAAACCAAGAAGAGGACACATCACAAGAAAAAAAGAATAAAATTACACCATGATATTTTTAAAAAGATGCCATCTATGTATTCCCCCACTTTAAAGTGGTTGCTACACCGTCACTGTGAGAATTTTCTTTAAAGTAGCCAATATTTTGCTCTAAGACTTGAGAAATTTTCTCAGAAAACCCTATGCCAATTCATATGTTTGTAAAGTAAGTTGCATCATGAAATAGGAAGGAAGGGTTTCCCCCACAAATACATAAGGGATTTATGGATTTGGGGTCAGTATGTTTGTGCTACAGTGTTGTCATAGAGCATGAAACTGTCATCATTCCCCAAATACCCATAGAACTAGAAGAATGACACAAAGAGAGAAAAAAAAAAGAAAATCCTTTCAAGTCAACATGGAAGAGACATAAATGTCTTAGTGCCTTGCATCATCCCCAAAAGAAAAACACAAGAAAAATGAAAAAGATGAAAAGATAAAGCTTTTGGGTCAACATGCAAGGGACATAAATGTCTCGATGCCTTGCATCATCCTCGAAAGGAAAGCACAAGACAAATGAAAAAGAGAAAGAAAAATATTTTGCATCAACATGGAACAGACATAAATGTCTCAACCCTTTGTGTCATCCCTGAAAGGAAAACACAAGACAAATGAAAAATTATCATGACCAAGAGAAGAAAGAAGGTACATATAAATGAATGCACAAAAAGAGAGAGATATAAAATGAAACATCATGGGGGATCACATTACTCTGGACACCAGAAATGAATGCTCAACCTCCTTGTCCACACAAAAGGGGAAGAAGGAAGTGTGATTTGATTTCTCATTGTTCACATTCAAGGACACCTTAGATATCTCAACCCAATGAAGGATGTGAGAGATATTACTACAAGATATCCTTGGGGATGAATGAGACAAGAAAGGGGTTCACCACCAAGTGTAAACTTGGAAAATACAGCTTGTGGTATGCAAAAAAATGCAAAATGACCTAAAGAATTCCCTAGAAATGTAAATTAAGTGGAAAAAAAAGTAAAGATGTGAATGGTGTGCACCTAGAAACCTAACAAGTTTGAAACCTATTTTGCAATCACCTCCAAGCCTTCAAAGCACCTAGAACTACAATCAAACAAAGAAAAAGAAAGAAAATTTTGAGTGTTAGAGAAAGAGGTTTTTCCTTGATCAAACCTCATTTAGGTAATTAAACTAAAATGATGAAGTAAGATAATGAAGCATGAATATGAAATAATGCAATTAGAAACTTTTCATGATGATGGATTTTGAATTTCTACAAGAATTAATGAAGAATCTTACTCTTGAATGCCATAGAAATGATCTTGAATGTTATCTTGATGACCTTGTGAAGAATTGAAAATGCCTAACTATTGCTTGCTTGGCTTGACAATATGAGAGTATGATGTAACAATGATTTAGAAGCTTTTTTATATAGGAAATCTACCTAAATGACCGTTAATTTGATCCCCAAGGCCAACATTGAATAAAATTAAATTTACAAAATAGTTTTTCTCACTCAAACTTTGAAAATAGCTCAAATGGGACTCACTCACCATCCTGAGAAAATAGGTCCCCACCTGGATGGGTCCCAGAAGGGCTGTTTTGCTAGCTACATTGTTAGGGAATGCATAAATTGAGTTCATATATTGATCTAGTCATGTTTTTTTATCAAATTATGCCTTGAGATGCACAATATGAGGTCATAGGGGCCTATTAATGATGATATAAAGATTGATCAGGGCTAGGGACATAAATTTCAATGTGAAAGTGTGGTTAAATACACTTTACAACATTAAAATGAGGTCCACATAGCCTAGAAAGGCACAAGATCCAATTGGATTGTGTAAAACACATTAAAGCACTAGATTAAAACCAGGTTTAATTTACAAGCCTTCTAGATTAATGTGAGAATACAATTAAATGAATTTTTCAACGTTGAATTAAGGGAAAGATAGGTCCATTAGACATAAAAGTCTTGAAAAGTGTGAGAGTGATTTACAACACTTTACAACACCTTTACTAGACATGCATTTTATTCAATTTAGAGGGTTCCAAGACCTAATGTGAATGTGTTATCCATATTACAACATAAAATCAAGGAAATATTAAGCTAAAATCACAAGGAGATAGAAAAAGTATAAGGGTTATTTTTTCAGCACTTGTCCATATTTAGCCCCCACTTTAGTGAGAGGATGAACTTGCTTCAAACTCACACTAAAGTATAAATTCAAGAGGGGTCCTATCGTACCAATGTGGATGGTCTAGGATAGCAAAGATGAAGAAGGTAACCAAGCCCCCAGGATCAAAGATCCTAAGTCAAACTGACATAAGCACAGAAGGACCCACACAAGGTGAACGATTTGCAACAAAACAAGATACACAATCATGTAATGATAATAACTAGAAGATAAGTACAAATGAGAAAAAAATTAGAAAAGGTAGATCAAGCTTTGATTGTTTGTCCAACACGATATGGATCAGATATAGGTTGTTTGTCCGAAAATGCATACTCACTCTGAGGCAACGAAACTCTTGGCTATCCGTTGGGTGAGAAATTCAAAAAGGTGACAAACATACACTCATGGTTGGTATGTAGTCACACACACATGCAAGTGGCTATGGGGAAATTCATGCCTTAAATTGGGCTTCCCGCTCAACCGTACTATGGACACCAAAAAAGTAACCCTTGTACCTTTTTTTTCTTGTTTAGGTCCTCCTTGTGACCTTTGATTAGTTGTGCCTTGATTTAATGTTGTAATGTGGTCAACACATTCGCATTAAGTCTTGAGCCCTAGCAAATTAAAAGAATTCATGTGGTGTCTTAATTAAGTGTTCTAAAGTGTTGCAACACACTTTCACACTTTTCTAGGACCTTATTAATATATTTCACCTAAAAAAACCTCTTTTTATTACTTATCAATCCTTATTTCAAAGTGTTGTAAAGTGTTGTAGCAAAATTTCATGCATTTCTAGGCTTGTCATCAATAAATTGACCTTTTCTTATGTTTAATAGCCACTTTATACACTTATAGGCAATACTTAAGTGTATTTTTTAGAATAATCTTGTTAAACATCATTTAATACACTTTAATTCTTGACATCCACTTAAATTTCCCTAGTGGGACCGGGTCACCACTAGTGGCAACTTAGTCCCACTTAGCTCAAAAATCAAAATTATTTCAAAATTGTGGCAAGATATTATTTTCTAAACCTTTAGGTCAACCTGTGATGTGATATTTTTAGGAAATTATGTATAATCATGTATAAATATAGGGTTTCCCCTCATTTTTCATCTTCTAATCTTCTAATCTCTTTAATTTCCAACATTTTCTTATTGTCTAATCAAGAAATCAAGTGATTTAGCATTCAAGCACTTTGGAGCCATTACTTGCATATCTTCAAATTTGCACTCCAAGGGTTTGGTGAGTTGTAGCATTGCATATTGTGCATTCATCAATATATTTTCTTTTCATTTCATTTCATTTTTAAGGGTTTAATTAACAAACTATGGTTTGACCAAGTAAAACCCCTATTCACTAACCCTTAACACTTTTTCCCCTTTTTGCATGTGTGTTTTCTAGGTTTTGTATGCATATTTGTCAAAGAGAAAGGTGTGAAAAGTTGTCATAAATTCATCAAAGTTAGTAAAAGTAACAAAACCCTAAAAGAAGCTTAGAGATCACCTATAGGCTAGATTCTATAGATTTGGATCTGGAAACTTGTCAAGAACTACAGTGTAGACCGAGAGCTACAAATTGCATCTTTGAAATTATTGAAAGCTAAAGGTGGAATAAGTCACCAGGGTGATCCCATAATAGTGGTTTACAATTTTTGGCCAAACTGGACACTGAAATTATTATTTTTAACTAAATCTTCACATTAGGCACCTATAGCGGCTAAACTATGAGGAATTTGAAGATGGTGTAAACTAGAGTCTCATCAAATTTTGTCTGTAGATTCTAAAAATATTTTTTTCAAAATTTTTGGAATCAAATTGCACTTCTTTTTCCATCTCCCACGAAAATAGATTTTTTTAGAAAACAACATTTTAAAAAGTGACCATATAACTTTTTTTCCATGAAGGATAAAATCTAATTCTTTCAAATTTAGATTTGTAACTCTGATATCTAGTGCTTTACTTGGTTAGATAGTTTTTATTGAATATTTTTTCCTTAATCAAGTTTCAAAGTCAAACAAATTACAATTCGCTATAAGCGAACTTTTTTAGATATGTCAAAATTTAATTTAATTTTTTTTTTTGATCAAGGACTTCAATATCTGTGCACTCATATTTTTCAATTTTTTGTGATAATCTTCTATTTTTCCACATGTGAAGAACAAAGAAATTCATTTTCGATGAAAAATCTATGTTTAATAAAACTTAAAAACAAATACATAACAAAACCAAAACATATTAAAATTATATTCATTGGATAGCTTGTTCTGAGGGCATACCATAATCATTTGAAGTAAATTTTAAATGAATTCATTTGATCCCCCAAAATCAAAATCAAAAATGATTTTTTATCAGCATTTTGATAGGTGTAAAGGAGACGAATTTATAGGTATGGTTTAAAAATAGTGAGGTTCTATCCAAGGGGGTTTGATCTAAGGTGATTTGATCAAACCCTCTTCAATTGGAATCCTTAAAATGGAACTTTTTTAGGCTTAAATCATTATATTTTCTAAAAATATGTGATTTCAGCTAAAATTCGTTCCTCTCAGGAATTGTAAACCACTATTATGACAACACCCACCACCAATGGCGAATTAGTCCCACTACTAGCCTGAAATGTGTTTTCTACAGTTTTGGATACCTTTTTGGCTGAAACATGTTTTGACATAATTCCCCCGAAACAGGACTAAGTTGCTTAGCCTAGCATAAGTGTCCCAATAGGCTTCAAGAATGATTTTTGTATAATTCCAGAGCTTCCTTTCATCACTTTCCAGTTCCTAGGTGCACCTTTTCAGTTTCATTAAGTTATGTTATAGTTTATTTGCATTCTTAGTTCATTTTGCATATCACATTGTGTTTTCAAACATTTTGCATTTTCATAGTTTTGCATCCATAGTTTATCTTCTTTATCAATTTCCAGCCTTAGGAACAATACACTTTGACATATTTTAATCTCTTTTGCATTGGAATCTCACAAAATTGTTCTTGGTCGTGAATAATGCGAAATTGGAGTCATCCTCCTTCATTCCCCTTTTAGGTGTGGATAAGCGAAGTTGTGGCTCCCATTTTTATTGTCCACACATACCAAAGTTATATCTCCTAATAAATTTAGTAAGGCACCACAAAAATAATTTTTTGAGTTTAATGAGACAAGCAAAAATTCATATGCTTGGAGCTCATGAACAAATAGGATGGCTCCACAGGCATGCAAGTTGTATTATGCAAGGTGGCCATATAACAATTTTTGTAAGTTCCAAAATAGTCTAAGGTATGTTCAAAGGTATTTTACTTAGTTCGTGCAAGGTCTCATCTTAGGGAACATTGTGCATAATGTTTCTAAGAGAGGACAAGTTGAAGAAAAATCATGCTCCTAGAGGAAATCAAGCCTGATGACACCACCAAGAAAAGGATGCATCAAATAACGAAAAAATAACATCACACAATGAAACATGATGAGTGTCCATGTATGCCCCCACTTTAAAGCAGTTGCTAACACCATTTTTTGTGAGCAATTGCTTTAAAGTAGAAGAAGATATGAGAGCTTAATCAGAAAGCCCTAAGCCAAGTAATACGTTTTAGATAAGCTACATCATAAATAAATATGTCTAATGTGAGTCAACATAAGGCATGTCATCCACATCCCAAGCTTGCTCTTAGATCTAGATGAAAGGTGGTCAACTATCCAAAAGAGACAACAAAAAGTGACATATGAGGACAAGGCTATCTAACCTCTTTCCCCCACTTAGTGCAGGACAAGGGTGAGCTAAATAGGATGAAATTAAGTATCAGGTAGATAAATTAGATGCTTCAACACAAGGAAGAGCATCAAAATCCTTGAGATGTTGAATTTTGTTATTTAAAGCTTTACATGAAAATGGAGACAAGGGAGGTAACCCTAATTATTTCTTGAAAGAGTATGATATGTCAGTTTTCTTCATGTGTTCATTTTATCCATGTGTAGGAGAGAGATTGTATCAGATACCATAACAATCATCCAAGTTAGATGAAGGGGTTTTATGCTTTTGAGAAGGATGGGCTTCTTTACAAGAACAAAAATCCTTTTAAATGTTATGTGTCATCTTCCCATGATGGATGGGAGTTAGATATCCTCCATCACTATCATAGGTTGATGTCGTTAATATAGAACCAAGTTGAGAATATAAAACACAAGGTTGTGTTGGTTTAGGTTGTGATATTTCACACTCTCCCCTAAAGGAAGGTGTGAAACCCCAATCATTACTAGAACTTGTGTCTAAAAATGAATCATTTGTATATGACTCTTTGGACCATGAGGGTGATAATTTGGAAATTTAATTGAAAGGAGGTGGGTGATCCCACAATACTAGTTTACAATTTTTGACCAAACTAGACACTGAACTTATTTTTTCTAAGTAAATATTCACTTTCAGGCACCTATAGCGGCTAAACCATGAGGAATTTGAATATGATGCAAACTAGTGATTTTTGACATTTTGTCTATAGATTCTAAATATGTATTTTTAAAAAAAATTGGAATCATATTGCACTTCTTTTCCCATCTCCTTTGAAAACTATATTTTTTCACTAAACACCATTTTTAAGGAGTGATGCTCACTGTATAACACATAACTTTTCTTCCATGAAGGATAAAATTCTATTTTTAAAAAATTTAGATTTGTAACTATGATATCTACTATTTCCAATTAGTTTCATAGTGTTTTATTGAATATTTTTTCTTCAATCAAGTTTTGAAGTCAAACCAATTACAATTCAGACATAGGTGGACTATATAGCACAACTTTTTTTGTATGTATCAAAATTATCTTTCTTTTTTTTTTGGATCAATGACTTCAATATCTAGTTCACTCATTTTTTTTTTAAATATTGATAATCTTCTATTTTTCCGCATGTGTAGAACAAAGAGGTTGATTTTCGGTGAAAAACCTACATTCACAAGAAATAAAAAATAAATATAATAATTAAATTAAATTTATATAAAATTATACTTTTTGGGAAGCTTATAATAAGGACTACATAAAAATATAAAAATTAAATGAATTAATTTGATCCCACAAAAGGTAAATCAAAAGTGGTTTTTTATCAACATTTTGATAGGTGTAAAGGAGACTCTATTATAGGTATGGTTTAAAACTAGCAGGGTTATATCCAAGGGGTTTTGATCTAAGGTAGTTTGATCAAACCCTCTTCAGTTGGAATGCTTTAAGTGGAAATTTTTAAGGCTTAAATTATTATATTTTCTAAAAATATGTGATTTCAACAAAAATAAGAATCTCCTAGAAATTGTAAACCAACTTTGTGGGATCACACAGGCATAGAATCTAATGACCCCCAATTATCACTAAATAGTTTTTTTGTTGGTGAACGATTAACATCAACTTGTATAGGTTCAAGTTTTGATCTAGGAATGAAAGTATTAGGCGAGTTGGAAATGTTTTGATCAGTTGATTCATAGCTTCATTCATCTGTGTCAACCATGTATATCTTGTTGTTGTATTTAAATTTCATTACACGGTGAAGGGTAGATGGAACTCCTTGGATAGCATGAATCCCTAAAAGTCTGACCTCAATAGGTAATGTGATCATCCCTAGTGGATGACTATTAACATTTTCAAAGCCATGAATATGAACATCATTAATTTGAATGAGCTTTTTGTCCATGCCAATTTTGTTTAGGAGGCCCATGCTAGAAACATTAACTTTTGCTACATTGTCTATGAGAGTGTGCCTAACTAAAGTTTCATTAATGATCACCTTTATTATCAAGGGGTTATTCCTATTTTGAATCACAAGTGAGGGTAATTCATGTTTAGGGAATGTGATTTCTGACTGGGTGACTTGCATGGGATGAGAGGAAGATGTTATATTATTCAATTTTATGTAATATTGGATCTCCTCCTGCTTTATTTTCAACATTTCTTGAAATAAACACTTGTATGTAGGTGATAGTTGAATAAGTTTCCATACAAATATATTAGCATGAGTCTTTTTAAGGTCTTCAACACTAGGTACTCTATGTTGAGAGAAATATACTGGAGTGGAAGTGATGTGTGCTTGCCTACATTTTTGAGGAACTAAGTTAAAACTCAATTGCTACAAAACACTATTACAATTAGATTGCATCATGGATTTCAGGAAATATCTTAGTTTTTTGTTTGATTCACTAGTGGGAAGTGACTTAGGAAGCTCACTAATTAAAGGAGATCCCACTTGTGTCATCATAACCTCAAGAATCTTGTCTTTATTAGCATGATCTATTAGCGAATGTGATTTTAATGTAACTTCACCTAAAGAATCCTCATTATGTGTGTCAACGCTCATATTCTCTTGTACCATGATATCCTCACTAGGAGGAGAGTTGTCAGGAGAACTGGAAACCAAATATTCTTGACATTCAAGGATTGGTTCTTCCAAAATTACTTCATCGCAAGTAGGGTAATGATCAATGTTTGAATTGTCTTGCTCAATAAGGTTTTCCCTAGGAGAATGGGGACAACTAAGATTCTCATGACCTTCATCGATTGTGTTTTCTAATAGAAAAGTATCTTCTTCATAACTATGAGAGATACTAGGAGAAGAAAATGTATGATTATCATGATCCTTTATGATTTCATTCCTTTGTTCCCTAATGTTTTTGAAAATAGGTTAAGTATGGGAAAGATCATAAAGATGATTGTCATAGATCTTGAACGTTTTCTTATCTAACACCAACATATCCTCATCACTATCACAGGAGGAGAAAATGTTGGGATATGAACATAGGTATGTTTCAATGGTCTCATGTTTTGTTGTGTGATCATCATGATTACTTATTGTTTTTTCCTCTTGTTTACTAGTTTCTTGCCTAATAAGAGAGGTATGAGGAGAGAAACAAATAATATTCTCAAAACTCTCATTGATTGGTTCTTCTAACACCAAAATATCTTCTTCACAAATAGGAGAGATATTAGGAGAAGAATAAATATGATTGTTAGGAATTTCCTTGAGGTTGGATTCTCTTTCACTAAAACACTCTCATGGGGAGGGGATATCAATTTTTTCTTAGCATGCCTAGATATGTAAGACACTAACATTGTTTAAACAAAAATGAAAAGCACTTGTAACCATTTAATGCAATTTTTTAGCTATGTAAACAATGTATATCCAAAGATGAAAAACACTTTTATCCAATGTATTCAAATTTTTAAAAATGCAAACAATTTATATCCTGAAATAAAAAGCACTTTTATCAAACTTATGCAAATTTTATGAGTAGAAACATTGTGTATTCAAAAGTGAAAAGAACTTTTATCTATGTTGTGTAAAATTTTAGAAATGTGAGCACTGTCAGAACTAATGATGCTTGTAATTGAAATGATTTAAAAAATGACTACCCCAAATTGATGTTGTTGACCTAGGTGCATAAAAAAATGTTCCTAAAACTTTCAAGACTTATATTATATGTTACTAGGGGGATTAGGAAGCATGGAAATGATACTTTCAATTCTGTAACTAACAATTTAAAATCTAGAATGGGACTGATTTGTCCAGAATGGCGAATGAGTCCCAGTTAGGGTTTATTTAAAAAAAATAGAAATTGTTAACTTGTTTTAATGCTTTATATGTTGTATGATTTGAAGACTAAATGAAAATGCATATTTTATATGATTTGATATGAAAAAAAAAAACTATATGCACTTTCACTAATTTAAAAATTTAAAACCCTATAATGCAAATAAACTAATGGAAAATGCAATGGAATGATAATGCAAGATAAATATTGGATGTAAATGTACTCCAAATCAGAATTATGATGTTCAAAAGTTAGGTTCACCAAAATTTGGACACCAAGAATGGATGCTCAACCTCCTTGTCCACACAAAAGGGGAAGAAGGAAGTGAGATCTAATTTTGCAATGTTCACATTCAAGGACACCTTGGAGATCTCAACCCAATGAAAGATGTGAGAGATCTAACCATAAGATATCCTTGGGGATGAATGTGACAAGAAAGGTGTTCACCACCAAGTGTAAACTTGGAAAATACAAAGTGTTGGAAAAAATAGTGTGATATGCAAAAAAATGCAAAATGACCTAAATAATGCCCTAGAAATGTAAATAAAGTGGAACAGAAAAGTAACGATGTGAGTGGTGTTCACCTAGAAACCTTGAAAAGACTGGACATAGCTCTAATATTCTGAAAAAGCTAATTTTTAAGCTTGGTGGGACTCATTTTCCATTCTAGGAGAATCAGTCTCGATTCTGGAAAACTGCACTTTAGCCTATTTTAGCCAAATGGGTATCGAAATCCACAAAAATATCTAAAAAATAGGTATAGTGAGACTCATTCGCCACTCTTGGCGAATGAGTCCACTTTGAATTTTTTGGAAACTAAGAAGTGGAATCTATAGCTCTTGGTTAGCTCAATATGTACCTCCAAGTGTCAGGATCTGAAACCCTGATTTTTGGGACTATAAGTGTCTTTTTGTGAGGATCTTGACCTTTCCAATAGGGAGATGACTCTAACAAGTTTGAAACCTATTCTTCAATCACATCCAAGAATTCAAAGCACCTAGATCTGCAATCACACAAAGAAAGAGAGAAAATGTTGATTGTTAGGGAATATAGGTTTTCCTTGGGCAAACCCCATTTAGGTAATTAAACCAAAATGATGAAGATAATAAAGCATGAATACAATGAAATAATGAAATTAGAACCTTGCCCTGATGATGTATTTTGAATTGTTGCAACAATTGATGAATAATCTTGCTCTTTAAAGCCTTAGAAATGATCATGAATGTTATCTTGATGACCTTGTGAAGACTTGAAAATGCCTAACTATTTCTTGCTTGGCTTGAAAATATGAGAGTATGATGTAACGATGATTTAGAAGCTTTCTTATATATGCAATCCACCTAAATGATTGTTAATTTGATCCCCAAGGTTGACATTGAAGAAAATTGAACTTAAAAACCATTTTTTCTTGCTCAAACTTAAAAAATAGCTCAAATGCTACTCATTCACCATCTTGGGTGAATGGGTCCCACCTAGATGGGACTCATTCACCCAAGGTGGTGAATGTGTCCCACAAGGGATATTTTTCTAGCTAAAGTGTCAGGGAATGCATAAATTGAGTTCATATGTTGATCTAGTCAGATTTTTGATCAAATTATGCCTGGGGATGCATAATATGAGGTCATAGGGGCCTCTTAATGATGATATAATAGGTGATTAGGGCTTGCGATACAAATATCAATGTGAAAGCATGGATAAATACACTTTACAATAGTAAAATGAGGTCCACGTAGCCTAGAAAGGCATAAGACAGGTTTAAAAAGTAGATTACCCTGCCCCCTACTTAGAGTATGACATGTGTCCTCACATGTAATAAAGAATAGGCGGAGAGTGAGTAATAATGACTGATACAGACATAGTAGTAAATGAATAGATTAAAATAAATCAAATATGCGATAAAAAAAGATATGGCATACCTTTGATAAATGCGTTTACGTGTGAAGAAAGATGACGGCTTCGGCATGAGTTGACAGTTGGGAATGATATCATAATTAAGGGTGATGTGGATGAATGAGGTGGATGGGTGTCATGGGCGGATGAGATGAATGGATGGAATGGATGGATGGGATGGATGGATGGAAGATAAAGAAGTGAGATGTGGCGACAAGTGAAAATGAAGAAAAAGGGGTTTCCTTAAAAAGAAAACCTTTATTATGAGCATACTTTTCAAAATTACAATGAAGCTGTAGGAGAAAGGCTAAAGCCTTTGGCTACAGGAAGAGTAGTGGCAGGATCTTGAATGAACTGCTGCATGAATTCTTCTTTTGAGACTGGTTTATGGTACAACTGGAGGCGGTGTCCATTAACTAACAGCTTGTATCGAACAAGATCAATTGTAACAAGTTGAACTGCACCATTAGAAAATACATTCTCAATTTCATACAACCCCAACCATCTAGTCTATAATTTTCCTGGACTGTCCTTATACCGTGAGTCATAAAGCAAAGCCCAATCTCCTACTTCAAATTTATTTTCCTTAATATATTTATCATGCCACCTTATTCACTGATTTTGTATCATCTCAGTGTGTTGCAGGGCATGCTTCTAGAGTTCATCTAGAGCATTGAGCTGCATGATTCTATCTTTTTGTGCATTTGTTAAATACATGTCTAGTTCCAGTGTTGTTCAGAGAGTCTTATGTTCAAATTCTATTGGCATCACAGCTATTTTACCATACACCATTTCAAAACGTGTAAATCCTGTAGCAGTCTTCCAAGTAGTACAGTAGGCCCATATAGCTTCTGGTAACCTTGCGGCCTAGTCCTTCCTATGCAAATCTATAGTTTTAGTCAAAATGGCCTCTATGTCTCTATTGGTGACCTAAACCTGGCCATTGGCCTGGGGGTGATAAGGAGTTGATTTTTTGTGCCGTATATTGTATTCATTGACTAAAGCTGTGATAAGTGTAGAAGTAAATTGTGCTCCCTGATCTGTCACTATCTACCTAGGAATACCAAACCTAGTAAATATTTCCTCATAGAGGAATTTAGCCACTTTATTATCCCTACCATGTTTCATAGGTTTAGCTTCTACCCATTTTGTGACATAATATATGCACACAAGAATGTAGGACTTACCATTGGAAGGTGGGTCAATTGGTCCCCAAAAATCTAGTCCCCATTTATCGAACGGTGTAACTACAATTTGTGGAAATAGAGGCATTTCATCAGAGCGAGTTGGTCTTCCCATCCTTTGGCATCTGTCACATCTCCTTGTATACTTGGCTGCATCTCTATGTAAATTTGGCCAATAGTAACCAATATTTGAAATTTTCATTGTTGTCCTTTTAGCAGCAAAATGTCCACCACATGGCTCATCATGGCTTGCATGCAGTATATCATGAGTGTCCTCCTCTGGTACACATCTCCTCATAACTTGAACTGGTGATGTATAAAACATGCAATCTACAATCCAAGAAAAGTTAAAACTTTTCTCTACCAATAATCTTTTTTCATTAGGAAAGAATTGAGGAGTTCTTCCGGTTGCCAGATAATTTGCTATATCAGCATACCATGGATGAATAACCTTGATTGCAAATAGGTGCTCATCAAGAAAGGAGTCTTCAATAAGTGTAGAGTCATCTTTCCTTTGAATTCTAGAAAGGAAATCAACAACTACGTTGGATTTACCTGGCTTGTCCACAATTGTAATGTCAAATTCCTGTATCAGCACTAACCATCTGGCCAGTCTCCCAGATATTGAGCTTTTGTTCATGAGATACTGGATTGTTGCATGATCAGTGTGGAAAAATATATGATAACCAGTGATATAATGCTTGAATTTATTGAGGGTGTAGATGATTGCCAACATTTCTTTTTCTGTAACAATGTAGTTGAATTTAGCCCCTTGTAGATTTTTGCTTATGTAGTAGAGTGCATGTTCAGTTGATCCATCCTTCTGCCCTAACACTGCTCCAATTGCATAATTTGAGGCATCAGTATGAATATAAAATGGTAGTGACCAATCAGGTCCTTTCAAAACAGGTGCCTATGTGAGGGCAATTTTCAAGTCAAGCAATGCTTTTTCACATTCCTCTGTCCAGGAAAACTCTGCATCTTTCTTCAGCATATTGTATAAGGGACCTGCTATTTGACTGAAGTTCTTGATGAATCTTCTGTAGTATCTGGAATAGCCTAGAAAGCTTCGTACCTCCTTCTGCTTAGTAGGAGAGGGTAACTTAGAGATAATCTCAATTTTAGCAGGATCAACCTAAATTCCTATAGAAGAAATATAGTGACCAAGCACTATTCACTCCTACATCATCATGAAGCCCTTTTGACTATTCAGCGATAGGTTGTGATCTTCGCATCTCTGAAGTACTTTTTCCAAGTTGGCTTGAGCTTCCTCAAATGTTGTACCCTAAACAGTAAAGTCATCCATGTATATTTCCATGCAATCATATGAGATGTCCAAGAAGATGCTTATGACTACCCTCTGGAAAGTTGCAGGAGCATTACAAAGACCAAAAGGCAAAACTGAATAGGCAAACATTCCCCAAGGGCATGTAAAAGTAGTCTTTTCTTGATCCTCAGGAGCAATCTTGATCTGATTCTATCCACTAAAGCCATCCAAGAATGAGAAGTACTTCTTTCTAGCTAAATTATCCAAAACTTGATCAATAAATGGAAGAGGAAAGTAATATTTCATTGTTGCTAAGTTAAGTTCTCTGCAATCTACACATACCCTCCATTTTCCTCCTTTCTTAGGAACAATGACCAATGAGAAAACCCATTGACTATCAGAGATTGGCTAGATAAAGCCAGCTGTCAACATTTTCTACAATTCTTCTTTAACAATCTCTCTCAAGGCTAGATTGATTCTTCTTTGAGGCTGTCGGATAGGTTTGAAGTCACTGTTAATATATATACGATGTGTACAGAGTTTTGGGTCTAGACCCTTCATATCTCCATAGTCCCATGCAAAAGATGACTTATGACTGGTAAGCATTTTGATCATAGATTCTTGTTGCTCACTAGTGAGGTTTTTATTAATGCATAAGGTTTTTCCTGCAGCTACCTCAACTTGGGAGGTTAAGTCTATCATAGATACTTCAAATAGAAAGGGCATGTCTACCTCATGGGGTAGTAAGGTGTGTAAGCAAACAGTTGCTGTAGAATAATGAGCTAATGTGGATGGAGGAAGAATAGTCTACAAGGAACGTGGATTTTTCTCACAATGAAAGTATTCAGTACCATAGTTATTCAGCAAGATATTGGACAATATATCTTCTTCTTACTATGCAATGAAAGGCTCTCTAGTAATCATCATTAAATTGGCCATAGAGTTCACTTCTTCCTATTCTCCCAAATCTGGCCAAGCAACATCTCCAGACTCAAGTTGGGGCAGTGCTGGAGAATAGAGGGTAAGCTTCTTTGTGCTATATCCATCATATATTGTCATGTCACCTGACCTACAACTAATGCAAGCATCAGCAGTAGCCAACCAAGGCCTTCCTAGTATGACAAGGTATCCCCCCATTGATGCCTTCAGAGATAAGACCATGAAATCAGTAGGGTATTCCCAGGAATCCAACGTGACTACCGAGTCTTTGACTACCCCATCAGGTTTGATAGTTGAGCTATCAGCAAGCTGTAATATTGTAGGTGTAGTTCTTATTTCTGAAATATTAAGTTTTACAACCAGGTCCTTTGTCATGACATTGATAGTTGCACCAAGATCTACTAAAGCATTCTTAATTTGCAACCCATTAACATTTATTTCCACAACAGGACTTCCTAGATCTAAATATTTTGGGATGCTAAGCTTCCCTAGCATTAAGTTAGAGAGTTGGCCTATTACATGGATAGTTTGAGGGTCTTTCTTTTTCCTCTGCAGTTTCTTCAAACATGCCTCCTTGATGGCCTTGCCATAGATAGGTACTTCTTTGATTGCTTGGAACAAGGGAATTTTCACACATATATGCTTTAGCTGGTCAAGGATATCAAAAGTGGGTTCCTTTTTTTTTTCATGTTTTCACCATCCAATCTTTGTGGGAAAGGAGGGGGCACTTTATCAGATGATTTAGGTAATGATGGGATCCGAACTGGCTGGTTTGGTTGGGCTTGGTCATTGATATCTTCTTCTTCTTGGTCAGTCTCCTCATATGGTAAATATGAGATTATTGGAGGAGATGGTGTGGGCAACACAGTTCCTAAACGTAAATTAATATTATTCAAGTTAAGAGCATAGGCAAGCTAATAATTAGGATCAACAAAATAGACTTGTTGCTACTGCGGCTGCTGGTTATTTGGATTAGGTGATGCCTGAGCTGGTAGTTGGGTTGATTTTGAATTTTGACCTTGATTAGCTACAGGAGGTGGAATAATGGATTGCTGCCGGGGTTGCTGCAAGAAACCTGCGATTGGATTTGACCATTGCTGGCCTCCTCTCCATTGGTTAGGCTACTGCTAATTCCCTTGTGGAGGCTGCCACTGATTTTGCTGAGGTGGTTGCCAGTTCCATTGTGAGGCTTTCCAACGGTTTTGCTAGGTATTTGGCCAAGGGTTATTCCACTGAGGTTGGGAGTATGGCCCATAGTTTAGAGGGTACTAATTTTTCCATTGACTATTATATGAACTAAAATTTTGCAAAGGATCCTGAGGCATACCTTGTCTTGGGGCCCATGGCCTCCTTTGTGTAACAAAGAAGACTTGGTCATCATCACCTTCTATCATCTTAAAATTAGTAGGCAACTGTTTAGTCTCCATGTTGGCCACCATCTTGCATCTGCAGTCACGTTTCTTCTGTCTACAATGTGGACAAAACTTGGCCAAGATTGCTTCAGCTTCATCATGTTTCTTCCGAGCTTGCATAGTGTCCAGTTGTGTAGCCATATTGTTAATGATATCCTGCTTGAAATTAGACATCAAATTTGTTATCTCCATCCGGGAAAATCCACTGGAAGAAGACTTACCCACTGTAACTTGATGACCTCTACCCTTCTTCACATTTGCTCAGGAGTAATTAAGACATATTTTATTAATATCATCCCAAGGCAGTTGGGTTATATCACCTCCTCCCATCAAGTCCAGAGCATCTATACAGGCATCACTGATTCCTCTTAGAAAAAAGTAGTTTCTGAGAGTCTTCATTGAGAGTATGGTTTGAGTTCTTTTTCAGAGAAAACAAGAATCTTGATATGTAGTCTTCAAGGCTTTCATCCTCCTTTTGTTGAATTTTGAATATATCATCTCCCTTACTTCCACTCTTACAATATTCCTTATATTTCTCAAGAAATTTTGTTTGCATGGCTGCCCAACTATCAACAACACCTCTACCCAAACTCATGAACCATCTAAGAGCACCTTCCTTCAAGGTGGAAGGAAACAACTTCAACTTGTGTACATCTGAAGTATAATCATAGCTGCGATAGAGGATATCAAACTCAAACAGGAAAGTTTCAGGATCCTCCGTAACTAGGCCATAGAACTTGGGAAGTAATGAGGAAGGAATATTTTTAAGGTTATCAGTATCTCGTTGAGGAACAATGGGAAACTCAAAAGTAGGAGGTGGATTAGGTGCATTATTTGCCATATTTGCTTGCTAGAATATCAGAGCAAATTGATTTTCCTCAGGTTTTTCGTCAGTTGGGTCAAATGGTAGCTCAACAAATAGGTTTTCAGGGAGAAACCTTCTCAACACCTCTCTTCTTCTATGCATGCAATATAATGAATGGTGATTGGAAGGATTTTGAAAATTTTTGATTAAAAAACTAAACTAATGCTAAAAATGACTTCTGACAAGTTCTTAGCTTGACACCATCCCCGACAATGGCGCCAAAAATGGTCACCCCCACAAAAGGATATGAAAATCACAGTAAAACCTATCCTGGGAATTGGACATTCCAGCAGGTGACTAATATCTCTTTACGGATGTTCATTTACTTGTCAAACCAGGGAACATATACTTTGAATGGAGCAGCAAAATATATGCACTAAGAACTAATTTTCAGTCACAACTTAACAGAAATAAACACTTGGAAATAATTCTATCTATGCTACAGGAAGGTAATGCAAAGTTCTTTTAACTCAGCCATGATTTAACCAAAACAAAAATCATAACAGTTACGACTGAGACACAAACTATGAACTAGCCTTATGCTGCAGGAATAGGCACAGGGATGGATTCCCAATGCTGCAAGAACAATATAAGACTGAGTTTGTGCGAAAGCTTTAAAGATGAAATATAACTG
This sequence comes from Sequoia sempervirens, assembly GCA_007258455.2. Taxonomy (NCBI): domain Eukaryota; kingdom Viridiplantae; phylum Streptophyta; class Pinopsida; order Cupressales; family Cupressaceae; genus Sequoia; species Sequoia sempervirens. Next base: position 681,045,583 of record VDFB02000003.1, read on the forward strand.
ATGATCAACAGAAAAAGAATAGCTAACTAACTAGCTACATATACTTACTAAGTGGCCCCCCTTAGCAAGCATCTACTAATTATGCAAGTGTTGAACTTATAACTTCATTAAACTTTATTCATAAACTCAGAATGGTATACATTGCTTTGTTGATATGAAAACTAACAACGAACTTTGTCTCTTGCCATACAGATTCTGCTTTTTATTATCATTATGACTCTTACATGATATCTTCTATCTCCCTATCACTATGCTTCTATCTTAATTCTAACCATCTTCTTGCTCACTCGCACAGGAGGAGCACTTATTTAAAGTCAGGAGAACAACTAACTAACTAACCCTAACAAAGAAAGACGTGGAAGTAAAATGTATCCCAAAATTGAGGAACAGACTTCATGAATGAATTTATCCATTCAACCCAATCCAGAGAGAATCTAGTGCTCCACTCTTTCTAGATTGACTGCCATTAAAAATCCTTCCCAACCATTTCGGTCAAAGAGTCTTCGCCAGAGCTTCCTTGAAGTCATGCAGGAAATAGACTTTACTGCAAGGCCGAGATAGGCTGCACTTGACTCGATCATACTTTCTTCAACAACCTGCGAAACACAAAGTAACAGATGCGAAAGAAAAGGAACATGGCACATACACAATATCCATTCATTAATCACATATTTAAATCTATTTCATCATTCAAAAACTATATGCGATATACCAGTCATTTAGGGAGTCAACGGGGTAATGAATATAGATAAGACAACACGATAGGCAGTAGGAACATGAAAGTGTATTGCTACAGGATATCCCAATAAAAGGTTTCAAAAGAGTTTAAAGAACCATGAATAGCAAAAGTAAAGGTATTAAAATTTCATCATGATATCCAAACTATGAGCACATTTTGGGCTCATCAAATAGATTTATTATGGATGATATGGATGGATTGTTGGATTTATTATGGATGGGATGAGATGCTTGCACCTGAAGTGGCACACGTAAATGCTTGATTCTACACATGATGTTTTTTTGCCAGGTTTTCATTATGGCCTTGCCCAAAGCGCCACCATAGTGGTTTTCACTAGAGGACAATTTTTTTCTCTTTACTATTTTTAATCCTTTTTCTGATTTTTTTTGGATTTTTTTTTTTTAGTTTTTTTCTGAAAGATTCATAGTGAATCACAAGATGTTGCTGATGTAGATACCCTTATCATAATGTTCCATTGATATCCTGCTTGAAGAAGTTGCTTTGCTAAGATACGTGCACTTGAATGCAACTTTTGGAATTCTTGATTTTCTTCATTGATACTAGAGTTGACTTCATCTTGGTGCACACATCACGATAGAATGCCTTCTAAATCCTTATGATGAAGGGTCGTTGCCAATAAATGGTCAATGTGAGAATTGGATATAATGCGTGGAGGCGTGGATGGAGTGCGTTTAGGGATAAGAGATGGATTGGTTGACAGCTTGGAATCTTTAACTCTCCAAACTTGGGAAGATGAGCAATGATGGGTGGATACGAAAGTGTGCATGGAAATAGGACCAAATGCTTGATACACTTTGTACATTGCTTCAAAAGCCCACTTTTTTTTTTTGTGGACATCTTTGATGGATACTTTTCCCTCTTTTATTTTTCCCCATAGTTTATTTGACTAATGGAGTTTGATAGGGATGATCTTTCTTTGTATTTTTTGGTATCCATTTGTATTTGATTTGTCCACTATGCTTCTCAGCGTCTTTTGATTTGATAACATTCTTCATACTTTGATTCAATTCTTTCTTTTGATGTTGGTCCCAATTTGTGGATGGGGTGATGGGTGGATGAATATTCATGACGTGGCTGGTTGTAGTATTGACACTAGTTTCATCATAAGGACTCTTCGTGCTCCCTATGTTGACATTTGCACTAGATGAAATTTCCCCTAGTATGGTGGTAATATTGCCTTCATGCTTTGATTCTTCCTGTTCTAAGATGTCTTGTTCAATAAGCGTTCTTTGATAGATAGATACTGTAGATGACGTTAGTTCAACTTGCTACTCTGCTAACTCTGAATTATACTATTTTGTCTGACTTGTTTCCTTGAGCAGATAATGTTCGATATCTTTATTCATGATGTCTTCAACCTGACTTTGGGACATATTTGATCTTGATGTTGACAACTCTGTGACTATCAATAACCTTCTCCTTTTTTGTTGTAATGTCAGGAGTAAAGGAATCCTATTTTAAATGAAGATCATCTACGTGTCCATCCATAGAAAGCATCTCATGGGTAGATGGAGGAGTATGTGCTACATGGATATGATCATCTTGCATAGATAAGAGAGTGTCTATTAGATTATTGTAGTATCTTGAAGATACAAATTCTTGATCTTGAATGATTTCAGAGTTGCTTTCAACATGCTTTGGATCAAGTTCTTGACATGGGTCAGTTTCAAAGGATGGATTGCTTACAAAGGGTTCTTGATGTCATCGTTAGACATGGTAAGTGGTTCATTATCCTCAAGTGTTGAGTTCAAGGTTCCCTAAGTATTTGTAACCATGAGGTCGAAGGAGGTCAACATGTCTTGGAAAGGACCATTGCTAGACCTTGGTGAAAGATTGTGATCATGATTTGGAGCAAATTTTTGAGATATGTCCTCTAACTCATAAGGCAATGTAGAGACATTTTTAATATGATCATTGGTCAATGGATCATGCATTATGTCTATAGGATCAAATAATCCTAACACTCCTTGAAATAGATCACTAAAGAGTGGCTCTTGATGTATGGTGATTTGGTCATCGAATGAGGTGGAAACATATTCAATGTGCTCATTGATGGATAGGTATTGATCAATGCTTTCAACAATTGTGGTGGGGAGATTGTCAATGCTATCACCAGTGGTTGAATGTTCATCAGTATCCCCAATAATTATCACTTTTCGTGTTTGTGCCCATGTTTGTTGGGTAGCTTGAGAGGCTTGGGCAGCTTTGGTAGCTTGAGCGTCTTGGGTAGCTTCATTTTTTTGAAGTGCTTGTTAGTAGGCTTGATGTACTTTTAGTGCGATGTTACAATATTGACTTATTGCACTTGGTTTTGGTGGGAGTGGTGGTGTATTTGGAATTGTGTTGGGTGTAGTGCAAAGTTGTTGAGATACGCTTGGAGCGATTATGGTAGTGAGGGATTGAGATATGATGGGTGTGATAGGAGTGATTGGAGTGATCGAGGGGATAGTGATGGTTGGATTGAGCGAGGTGATAGGTCCTTGGGAGACCATGTTTTTATTTTTTAGGATTGATGTTGTCATGTGATTAGATACCATCTGTTGGTACGATGTCAATGGTATATTCAAAGGATTTGATGTGATGGCTTGATTGGTGTTAGGTGGATTGATTTAGATGGAGTGATTGATGCTAGGTAAAGGGGGAAGCCCTAAACCAATGAATGATGTTGATATGGGTAATGGTGGTGGAGATGTCTCTTGGCACAATGACTCAACTATTTTGGTAAGTGTAGCAATTTGATCTAGCCAAATTTGTTCTTGATTTCAATCTTGACTCCCTTGATATAGTTGATTTAGTTTTTTGTTTAAGCAGATTTGGAGTGCACACTTGTGTTTGATTTTGGACAATGTTCTTATTTGGGATGACACTTAGATTGGGTATGATAGGTTGAAATTGAACATTGTTGATGTTGGGAATCACATTGCATTGACTTGGAGTCGTTAACATCTTGTTTGGATTTTTAACAATATTTGTATGGTTTGCAAACATATTTATCCCAAAGTTTTCCAGATTCATGTTTTGAAAACTTGTACTTTGTACATTCTCATTTGGCTTGCAGGGATTTGGTGGAATGACATTGTTTTTTTGAAGGCTCATGCTTTGATCGTTCGATTGAAAAACTTATAGATTTGGATTTAGATCTACCATTGGGAAATGTGTTCAAATATTTCATTTGGGCATACTCACACTTGTTGTGCCATTGACATTTGTAGAAGGTAATGATCCCATGTATGGATTGTATAAGTGTGATTGTTGATAATCAATTGGCATTGTAAGCCTTTGATAGTTAAATTGATTTGGATTAATCACGATGTATGGATCAAGTTTGTATTCCATGTTCTCATTGTGTTTTGACCTTGTTGCAAAAGTGACTTCTAAGGTTCTTTAGGACCAATGATGAGATGAAGGATGAAAGGGGGTAAATGATATGAGTGTTGAATGTTTAGGATCTTTGGATCAATGATAGACTTAGGGTTTGATTTTGATTGGTTTGATTTGGATAATGATCTTGTAAAACATAAAATGTTGGATGTTATCTTAGGATGAACTTGTTTAAAGGATCACTAATTCAATTAAACGTATGAGAAAGGATGCATTCCCATACACCTAACTAAACAAGGTGGTTTAGATTTTGATGATTTACCCAAGTCTAGAATGATGTTTCCAAAGCTCTAAAGTTTGGTGGGATGGATTTTTATAAGTTTTTGGATGGATGAAGTGTTTGAGTTGCTCCTAAATGAACCTAGGAAGGACTTGTTTACTAGGCCAAGATAGTGAAGAACATGCCTTTTCTCTAAGAGTCATTCAAAATCAAAAGACCAATGTTTGCATGAAAACCATACGACCAAAAGATGCCAAGCACATGTGTGGGGTCCAATTCATTCAATATTTTCTTAATGGATTCTTTTTACCACAAACACACTCTTGATTAGGTTTTCAACTGAATTTCCAATGTCCTAATTCACTTTCCTCCCACAAAGTGTATTATGCAGAAATCAAGGAAATCAAGGCAAAGGTTGCCTAAAGTTGGCTTTAGTAGAAGAAAATTGAGATGAAATCCAAATGCTTAGAAGCCTCTAAGGACATGAATCCAAAGGGAAAGCAATAACATGTGAATTTGTCCAAGGATATTCGCCTCTCCTAAAGGGTTTGAGATTTGATGCACATGTTGAATGTTGGTTTTCTAATGTTTTCGATTAAAGCACTATGTTTTAAAACCAAGAGCAAGTACAAACCCTATGGATGTGTAAGGCAATATTTGTTGAATCTCCACTTGGACAAGTCTAGCTATGCTTATCTTTAGCAAATGGTTAGATGCTTGACCCCACTGGCTCCCCTCCACGAAACTCACTTATATGGGACAACCAAGCATCCACACCCATGAAACTCCCATGGCTTGTTTTCCATTTTTACTAAAGACCGTAAAAGTGTGGGACAGCTTCAGAATGACCATTCCTACACCAACAAATAGATTAAGGATTTTGGCCAATTCTAGCACATGGGTTCTAGTAAGGACTTTCCGTTCGTAGGAGTTGACTCAACATGGAAAGATTCCCCTTTCAGATCCATCTTGTTGGATTCAACTGCGTGATATTGGCATTTCTTCCAATATCCACATTTATATCCTGGCTAGAAATACTCTCGGGTTCAAAGTGTTACCGGTTGAGTCGTTCCCTTGGGTGAGTACTTTTTCCCCAAGGCAGGCCCTCTAGGATAAACAAAAGCAAGCAAAGACAAAATTTGTAACTTGATCAATCTTTGACGACTCAAAGAAAGAGAATATACACGATGATGCTCTACTCACACTCACACAAGATGTTCAATATTAAACCCAAATCGAAGTGTGTATGGGAAATTATTTATGAAACTTAATGTCACCAAAAGCCTTTTGATTCTTGAGATCGCCATGAGGCGCGAGAGAAGCGCATACATATTTTGATGATATTACTTTTTGTAAATAATTACAAAACAATAAAGGCACACATTCATTTTATCCTTCAAAGTAATGATTTGATTTGTTTTAAGCACCAAAGGAAAGATGAAGATTGCTTGTTCAATTTTAGCCCAAATTGAAATCTAGTAGGTATCTAAGTTTCAATTTTAACCCTTTGCAAATGAAAAATCAAAGTGTTCTTTTTAGACCCAAACAAAAGTTAGTGTCCTAAAAATGAAAAGGTAACAATTTCATAAAAGTGTTTAAATAAACACTAAAGTGTTAAAGAACACTTTAATCTTCTCAAGCCATCATCTTCATTTCTCCTCCTTTCATTTTCTTTCTTCGCTTCACCTTAACTTTCTTTGCTATCCTTCGTTGTCCTTTTGCTTTCCTTCATTTGTACCTTTATTGACTTTTTTCTTTCCTTGTACCTTCTTTGTTTTCACCTTTTTCGCTTTCCCTTGTTTCCCTTGCTTTCCTATAAACATCACAAATAAAAGTTAGACATGTATTTTGTAAATTGATAGAGCCATATTCAATACTTATCAATTATCTAAGAAAGAAATGTAAATATAATAATTTGACAAAACAAATGTCAACATTATTTCAATTAAACAAGATGTTTTTCAAAAGTCTCCTTTAAACCAATGGAGCCAATAGATATTTCCAATAGATAATGAGGTATAAATAAAAACATCTTTCTCAATTGTACCCCATTAACCTTTCATCACACATTAGTCTTTTCGAAAGAAAAAAAATTTAAATGCTATTGTCTCTTTGTGCCTTTAATTTTCAAATACAATACATGGAAGAAGATGGATCAATAAACAATCTATATGATTAATGAGGTTAGTTGATAATATTGGGAGGTTTGGTGCATGAATCAATAGTGATTAAATTTTTGACCTAATAGAAAACATAAAACTACAACAGGTGAAGTACACATGCTAAAACATCAATGATCCTTAAATTTTCTATGTAAGTTAAGGCTTTATTGTCTTCATAGAGTCTTGGGAGCAATGATGTGACATGCACCCCAAGCAATGTCTAGGATTCTTTAGCAAGACCCTTCCCATGGCTCAGATCTAGCTTGACTAACTCCTGCGCACAATAATTGAGATCTATGTTAAGTAGTTTAGATCTTTCAGCATATGCATAGTTTAAATCTATAGAAAGCACAATTTTTAAAAGACAACAAAGTTTTTTCCATGCTGCATATGTCTGATATCTTGTTGATGTGTTTTAATAACTTCTCCCATGTACTTATACAAAACCATTTAGTCATGCATGAGAAGTATAAAGGACAGAAAAATGCATTACTGCGCAGCAGCTAAAGGAATTCAAACCATTTGAATTAAATTCCCTTGAGATATCAGTATGTACTTTTCAAATTAGAATGATTCTGACAAAATTGATGATTATAGAGGACATTCCTAGTAAACAACGTGGAAACTAGTAAAGATCGAGTGACAGTATTACTGATGCAATAAAGACAGATTTGAAAAAGAATACCTTACTAGATTTTAAATGACTATTTAATCTGTAATCCACTGACATTGAAGCACATAAGGACAAAGAGATTAAAACCAATGAAGACAGTAATAGTTGTAGTTGTTAGATGAGTTATCTCCAATCACGCCATATAGATATTTCACCAAATGCACCAGTTGTAGGAATTTATGTGGCACAGGAAAAATGGTAGCTGAGTCAAGGTTAAGTTAGATTCGCAAGATACTCCTCTAACGCATGCTATCTCCAACACAGCTATTAACAATAGAACACGCCACAGGATAATAGAATAATCTACTAAGTATAGAAGAACCTGGAAATGTATCACTTTAATCTAACGTGGATATCACTTTTCAGAGAAAGTATTTTACTCACATAAAAATCTTGAATCTTTAGTAAATGATAGGAAAAACATATTCAACTATTCCAACTTCTCTTACATGCAATAACTGGAAATGATTTATGCAGCTAAAATGAAATACACTGACCATGTAATCCCCCCTAGCGAGTATGAAGAAAGATAGATGTGAATGACTATTGGGATGTTTGTTATTGTTACGCCCAAAACATGCTAAATGGTGACATTCCAGTTCTGATAGGCATTTACTCCAGGCGACTAGCTTCAATGGAGATACACTATCTCACTTAGGCTATCTTGCAGGGCTTTTATCATTAACATGTCCAGACACTCCTACATATTTCTTCCAAGATTCAGATTTGCTGACTCATGGTGGAGAATGCTGCAATAATGGAGAAAATCGAGAGTTTGTAAAGAGGATATTCTACTAACCATCTATACACACCAACTGCAAAAGTTAGGCATACCAATCGACCTCAGACCAGTGGTAAGTGAGAAAGCTCATAAAATTAAAAGAAACATCAACAAAAGCTACTCCATTAGATAAAGTGTGTATGCAACAATAACATCAGATAAAAGCCTAACTCTACCATGCCTTTTCAAATCTTTGTCAAAAAATCTAAGTAGAACAGAGTATTCTTGTGTAGCATTCAAACGTTAAGCCTAGACTACTCTAAAGCTTTAAAGCACATTGGATGGTTAAAAGAATTAGAACATTCATGGTGTATTTGACTGTAACCAAACTTTAGGCCTCTTTATTTAGACATGAAAAGAATTGAAATGAAGGTACTTGTGAGAGATAAACACATAGATCCAGTAAATGCACATTTTACTTCCTTTAGACTAACCCAGAGTAGATTACCGATATGATTCAAACAATTACAGCAAATAGTAATAATTCTGATATAAACAATAGATAATAATAAACTTGAAATACCCTCCGTCTAGCGCCAAATGTAGTTGCTAAACCTGCAAATATTTTAACTTCAATGAACATTAGTAATAATGCCAAGTTAAATACAACAAATCAAGCATCCATATGAGATATTGAATCATGCTAAATAAGTAGAGTAATGAAATACCAAAATACTAAGCATGCTCAAACCTATCCCATATTGGATTGGTCCTATTGTAGAAAATAGCCCTTTCCCAATCCTTGCTTGAGCTTGATGATGAAATTGATATGAATATGATATGAAGATGGTGTAGGAAAAATCAGTTCTCTTGAAGAGTGACTTTGCAAGAGTCATTATGGATGATTTGATAAAAAATGAATCTTTCATTTATAGATTATTTGGATGAGAGGAATTTCCAAATGGATGAATGTGGGATAAAGAACAAGCCAATGAAAAGAGGCCACTTGTCAACTTGTGAGTGGTTGATGCTTGTGCAAGATTTGGGAAATGTGCCCATGAGAGGGAGTTTTAAATTCAAATTTGTGCAATAAATTTTGAGGGGGACAAGGAAATGAGAAATAAATGCAATGTTGGAGGGACAAATCAACTTGTCATATTTTTCAAACTTGAGGGAATATTCCTCATAAATGCCATGTTGAGTGAAAATGATGATTTAAATAAATCAATAAATTGATTTATTTGTGCAAGTGGCATTATCTAGAGGATGTGATAGGTGATTACGTTAGGCTAATTACGATTAGGTTAGCTTAATGATGATTAGGATGATTTTGACTTTCAAGACTTAAATATTTGATTTATATAAATTAGAAAAGGTTGAAATGTGCCTTATGATTAATTAAATGAATGTTTGATTTATTTGATTAAAAGGTTAATGATAATGTTTATTAGATTTTAAATTAATGACCTTAGCAGATGAAGATTAATGAGATTACCTGATGTATGGATGAAGGTGAATTTGACCTAATGCACCTAATGAATGGACCTAATGCATAATGCTAATTTCACGTGTCTACAAAAAGATGCAAAACAATGCAAATCTAAACCCTACATGATATGCAAGATTTCAATGAAAATAAGTAACCCTAAATGAGATCTTAATACAATGAAAATATAAACACAAATTAATGCAATATGTAACTTAAGATGCAATGAGAGTCTCGAAAAATAAAAAAATTGCAATGTTCAATGAGTCGGGTTCACCACAATAAAACTCTAAAAAATGGGTTCACCAAAAATTTTATGGGTGAAAAATAGGGTAGACCCAAATGCATGAACAAGAGGATCTACCATAAATTTTTCTAAGACCATAAACACTCAAATGATGTAAAATAGGATGCCAATAACAATCATAAATGCTATGTAACTGTTATAGCAACTATGGGGGGAGTTTTTAGATCATAAAACATTGTGTACCTGTTTAGAAAGTTGTTTTTTAGCTATAAAGGACTCATTCACCTTTAGTGGTGAATGGGTCCTTTCAGGGTTTGGAAAACTGATTTTAGGGTCCTATTGCTTGATGTCTGGACTCTCAAATTCCCTATTATCAACTCCTGGAAGTGTGTATGCATTTCTCTAGCCTTGAATCTATGATTTTGCACTTTGAATGGCAACTTTTGCAACTTTAACATTTTTTCTCCAAATCTTGCTCTTCATCCTATAAATCTACACTCACACACTCAAGGGAAGATTTTTTTTTTTTTGTTAGTGAATGGGGATTTGACTCAATCAAACACCTTGTAGGTAATTAAACCAATTCATGAAATAAAGAAATTGAAGCATGAATATGAAATAATATAAATGATGTCTCCTTGGAGGTAATTAAACTAACATGTAGTGGCCATGAAGAATGTACATCTTGGATACTTGAAAATGATGTGAACAATGGTTGCAAGTAGATCTTCAATGCTACATCCACCTCTTTAGGTCAACAACATGAATGCATGCATCAAACCCTTGATATGATGATATGATCTTGAATTGTTGCAATAAAATCTTCAAATCTACCTTGAAATACCTTATGGATACTCTTGAAATTCTCCTATGAACTCCAATTTTCTATAGTAATTGAATGGTTGAAATTATAGGATTGCTTAGGAGGAATCTAGGTGAATTAATCCTTTATTTATGCTAAATTAGGAGATTAACGCCAAAATTAAAAGAATTAAGACCCGCACTAGATATGGGAAGAAACATTATTAAATTCCTGCTAAAATGAAATTCAAAAAGGGGAGTTTCATTAAGGGAGGATCCATTCACCACCTTGGCAGAATGGGTCATGGCTCAAGTTACCAGGATGTAGCCCCCATGGATTGAAAGAGGGATAAAAAACCATTTCGGATCAACTAAGAAAGGGGGGTCCTGTTAAGGGAGGGCTCATTTTCCATCAAGGGTGAATGGGCCCAAGGATAGCATACTAGGGCCAAACTTTGCACAATGAAATATTTTGTTAATTAAATTATGATTGTCGAGATAGATCTTCGGGAGGTGTCAAAATTAAGGCCTACATTTGAATTAAAAATAGTTAATTACTCCAATTACCCAAAATTAATTAATGACCGCGTAGATAAGTTTAAAAGTTCCTTATAACACTTTACAAAACTTAAACAAGGTACAAATTATATACATTTTATTCGAAAAGGGGCCCATTAGGCTTAATTAAGCAAATACATCATAGAAAAGTGTGAAAGTGTATTACAACACTTTACAAAACCTTTGCAAGGGATCAATTAAGGTATGGTTTAGTTAAATAAAGGTCCTTGAATAGTGTGAATGTGTACAACATGTTACAAAAGTACTCCAAGACACCATTAGTTCAGTTTTAGTGTCAATTATCAAACCAAGTAAGTGAAAAGGCTACTTTTTCCATTATTATAGAGTTTTATAATGGATGTACTTTTATGCTTATGCTATTGGAACCCATTGGGATGATTATGTTGTTCTTTAGCTATATATGTATACATTGATTAAGTACACTTGACATGCATTGAATGGTTATAAGTACATGGTTATTTACCCTCCTAGCTACACAAATCTAAGTTATTCACCAATGATCTAGTTAATTCAGAGATGTCACATTGGGTCCCTCCATATCCATTCCTTGATTGTACACAAATGAAGTATGATATGTGTCATGTTTGACCCTATGTGAACCCATATTTGAGTTTGGAATTATTTCAGAATCCCTATGTGTTGTGAAATGCCAATGTATGCTTGATTTAAATAATTTACTAATTTCATATTTTTTCACAAAATACTTAGAAAGTTGTAAATAGATTGATTTAGTTGCATTTTAATATGGAATTGGATTAAGGTAAATATTTAAATGATAGTTAAATTACATTTTTTATCAAAAATGGCATATGAGGAATTTAAATGATTTCTATAGTGGCATCGAAATATTTTATGTATTTTTAGAAAAGAATAGAGAAAATGAAAATATAATAAGTAAATTTTGGAAAATTCTTGGGTTGAGAATGTGTATTTATATTCAATTTAATTTTATTGTTAAACAATTATAAATGAATGATGGTAAATTATTTGAATTGTTTAATGCATTTTTTGGAATTTAAAATATAATAAGTTAAAAAATAGTGGGAAAAGAAATGGGTTAAAAGGAAAAATGAATTAGTAATTTGATTCATTTTTTTGTTTCTAGGAAAATTCGGCTCTCAAAACTATTGGAAAAACAAGGACTAACAACTAAGACGGGGGTGAATCAATTGTCACAGAATATTCAAAAAATTTCAAACTTAACTTAATATGAGATTTGATGAATGAACAATAAACCATAAACAATCAGCACATCAGAAACATAGATAACACCAATATTTTTACGTGGAAACCCTATTAGGGGAAAAACCATGGTGGATGTTAGTCCACAATATTATACCCTGCTAAAATTATAAAGAAATATGAATGGGAATGCACATGCATTCAAGAAGACTACGTAGAGCTCACTCTTCAATTACAAGAGGGGTCACTGCCTAGGAAAGATTTGGATTAAAACCATCTGGATTGTGAATTGAGAAAATAGCATCTGCAAATGCCTAGTTATAGTTCCAGTTAAACACATGAACACTTATTCAACCTTATTCACTGTTCTTCACACTTCATCACACTCTACTTTGCCTTCAAATTATTTGAACAATATTCACACACACGACTCACACACTTCGGCCTTGCAAACTTATTCATTCTTCCAAATGATAAAAATATAACTCTTATATATCCACAACATGGAATTACATCACTACCAGTCAACCACAAAGAAATAATAAAATAATTACAAATAGTCAGCTCAAAACACAAAGATTTTTCATGCGAATCCACCAAGTTTGGCCACAACATAGTGTAGACCCAAATAAACAACTCCAAAACAAAAACACTTCAATTAATTTCTCCTCAAAGTTCCACAACACGCTTCAACACCTACTCGGCCATGAACATGAAAAACATGAACATGCAAGAGAAAATCTCAGATCACGAGCACAATGATCAACACGAACATGCATCATAGATAGAGCATAAACTAGTAACATCCACAAAGACCATGAAACACTAGAGAAACATCTGCAAAAAATGAACTTATAGAAATTGCATGATCTTCATTGAGGAACACAAACTGAAGTGACAAAAAAACTGTCAGAATACAAATCTTCATAACCTGATCAAATCTTCACGTGGATCTCTAAAACTTGATGTGGGTAAACTAGATACACTTAGTAAGGAACCCTTTAGTCCACAACAACTGATCATCAACATTTTGATCACATTGTCAGACTAATCTTCACTTCTCCACTGACCACCTGAAGCACTTCTCATTACAATTTTCTCAATATCCTCGACATATGCAGCTTCTAATACAACAATGCTAATAGTGTTTCCATCAATGACAACCACATATCAGCAACACAACCACAACATCCAACAATCTCCCCCTTTGGCATTGATGGTAACAAATGATGTGAAAAATACCATCAACACAACAACACTTACTCCTCCTTAGGTTATGACTCTTCTCCTCTACTTAGAAATATTTTTCACATTTTTCTTCTCTCCCTTTGACATTAATGTCAAAAATATCTTCTATGCAAGCTCTGAAATACATATTTGCACATCTAACTACTCCCCCTGAGTAGCAGCCACTACAACATCACTCTGGATCAAAATATGATCATGAAGCACATGGATTGATGCAAACCAATGCATCTCTAGTTCATATCAAGAGGGGTAATCACCGATAGCATCCCTATGAGATTCAATGGCATCCTTTGGCAATGTCTTTGTGAAAATATCTACAATCTATTCTTTGGTAGGCACATGCTCCAGTCTAACTTCTTTCTCACTCACTTTCTCCCTCAGAAAGTGGAACTTGATTGATATATGCTTGGTCTTAGACTATAGCACTAGATCCTTCGATATGTTTATTGCACTTGAGTTTTCACAGTTTATGACAATAGGCTCATCATATACTACTCTCATATCTTTCAACATATGTTTCATCCACAACACTTGAGTACAATTATTTGTTGCAGCAATATACTCCTCCTCAATAGTAGATAGGGAAATGGAAATTTTCTTTTTACTCAACCAAGACACCAACTTTTCCCCCAGGAAGAAGGCACCACCACTAGTTCTTTTCCTATCATCTACATCTCTTGTCCACTCCGCATCAGTATAGGTACTCAAGATAAGATCATCATCTTTAGGATACCAAAGCCCAAAATAAACTATTCCTTTCATATACTAAAAATTCTCTTCGCAACAGTCACATGAGATTCTTTTGGGTCAACCTAAAATATAGCAACCATACACACAACATTCATGATGTCTGGTCTATTTTGAGTTAAATATAGCAATCCACCAATCATTGACCTATATCTTGTTTTATTTTCCTTAGGAGAATCATCATTCTATGTTAACTTGCATTCAGTTACCACGGGTGTACCAACAGGCTTTGAGTCTTCCATGCCAAAAAATTTCAACAACTCTCTCACGTATTTGGACTTAGATATGAAAATTCCACTGTCTAACTGAGTAACTTGTAATCCCAGAAATAACTTCATCTCTCCAATCATACTCATTTCAAATTCACTTTTCATTTCATTAGAAAAATTCATAAATAGATCATCATCACCTCCAAAAATAATGTCACCAACAAAGACTTCAATAATCAACTCTTTATCATGATCCAACTTAAAATACAAGTTGTTGTCAGTAGTACCTTTATTGAATCCAAGCTTTAGTAAGTATTTATCCAGTCTAGCATACCAGGCTCTGGGGTCTTGCTTGAGTCCATACAGATCTTTCTTCAATCAAAAAACCATGTCTTCCTTATCAGTCAGTTGAAATCCATCTCTAAGTTGTTCAACATATACCTCTTCTTCTAATTCACCATTTAGAAAAGATGACTTCACATCCATTTGACAGAATTTGTAGTTCTTATATGTGGCATAAATAAGAAATAATCTTACAGCTACAATTTTGGCAACAGGGGCAAAGGTTTCTTTAAAATAAATACCTTCCATTTGTGAATATCCTTTATGTACCAGTCTTGCTTTATTTCAAACCACTTCACCTTGTTCATTCAGGCTATTGGAAAAGACCCATTTAGTACCAATCACATTTTTATCTTTAGGTCTGGGAACAAGAATCCATGTATCATTCTTCCCAATCTACATAAGTTCTTCCTTCATAGCTTCCATCCAGTGTTCATCATTACAAGCTTTGTTGACATTGTTGGGCCCAGTCTTGGAAATCAGACATTACTCTTTTGCAATCCTTCTTCTAGTCTGCACACCTTTATTCTTATTCCTATAATTTGATTTTCACAATGACTATTCCTTACATACCTCAGTATTTTAGGATTCTCTCTTACTTTTGGTTCTTTTGTTCTTTCTTTTGCACTTCCACTTGTCTCTCCTTCCTAACTTTCTTGATTTACTAGAACAATTTGAACTTGATTTTTTGTCTGAGCATTCTTCCCTTTGTTTGTACTAACTTTCTAGTCATCTGAATCATATCCATAGTATCTGGATGATCTAGCAGAGTCTTCATCAACTTTCCAATTTTCACTTTAAACCATTTTTCTCAATCTTCTATTATAGCATCGGTAAGCCTTGATTTTAGTAGAGTAACCTAGAAAGATTCCTTCATTGCTCCTTGCATCAAACTTTCCTTTGTCCTCATCTCTCTTAATATAACACTTGCTTCCAATGATCTTGAAATTTTTAATAGTAGGCTTATAACCAAACCATAGCTCAGAATGAGTCTTACCAGAAATACCATTGACATTTACCCAGTTTAGAGAGTACATAGCAGTGCTTACAACTTCTCTCCAATAGATGTGAAGCACATTTCCTCCCAACATCATTGTTCTAGTAGCATCTAGAATTATTTTTTTCTTCCTCTCTACGACTCCATTTTGTTGAGGGGTTCGAGGAGCAGATAATTGTCTTTTGACTCCATGCTCTTCACAGAAAGAATTGAACTTCCAGGAGGTGAAATCACCACCTATGTTTGACCTTAGACATTTGATCTTCAAACCTATCTCAGTCTCTTCCATAGCTTTGAAATTTTTGAACTTCTCTAATGCTTCACATTTTTCTCTTAAGAAAGCAACCCACATTATTCTAGAGTAATCATCAATAAGGAGCATAAAGTACCTTTCTTCTTGTAGACTTCTGATTCTGGAGGGACCGCATAGATCAGTATGTACCAGCTCCAGTATTCCATTAGAGTGATGTTGTTTTCCTTGAAAAGAGATTCTAGTATGTTTTCCCATCTGACATTCCTTGCATATTGTGTTAGTAGGCTTCACTAGCTTAGGTAGATATCTTACTGCTTGAGTGGAACTTACTTTGACAATGTTATCAAAATTCACATCACACAACCTCCTATGTCATAACCAACTTTCATCTATTTGAGCAATCAAACAAATTACATCAATGCACAGGTGAAAAATATTACCTTTTTTCTTTGTACCTGAATCAATTTCACTTCCAGAGCTTCCAAGTATCTTGCATCTTCCATCTTTGAACTAAAGATCGTAACCTTTTTCCACCATCTATCCAACACTCAACAAGTTATGCTTCAAGCCTTCAACATAAAGGACATCATCAATGTTATTTTTACTACCAAGACAAATAGATCCTCTACCATGAATCAGACGAGTATTTTTATCTCTGAATCTTACAACCACACTGTGATATTTCTTTAGACTTACAAATTTACTTTTGTCCCTAGTCATATGATGTGAGCATCTGATGTTAATGACCCACTCATCGTTTTCTTCAATTTGGGTTGCAAGAGCTTTCTCAACTTTAGTAGATTCAGTAGCCACCAGACCATTTTCCTTGATAGCAATGAAAGCCCATTCATCTTCATTTCCATTTTCTTTATCAAATTCTTCATTAGTCGCACCTTCTTTAACATAATAGCATATCTTTTAAAATTTAGGTTTGCAAGGCTTGGACCTAGGAACCCTTTCAGGACACCTTGACGAAAAATGACCTATTTTACTGCAAGAGAAACATTTAATAGGAAACTTTCCTTTGTACTTACCTTTTCCTTTGCCTTCTTTCTTCACAATCAATGCTTCTAGCTCTTCTACCTCTCTTTCTTCTTCTTCTTCAAGTTGTATCATCTCTTCCTCATACTTGAATTATTTTCTAGAACTTTACCCTGGATCATATCTTTGCTTGTTTCTCTCGAATACAAAAACCTTAAATTTAGATTTAGTCTTAGGGGAAAAATCACCAAATTCACTCAACTCAAAGGCAACAAGTTTTCCAATTAGCATATCTCTTGTTAGAGTTCTTACTATTCTGAGCTCTTTAATAGCATGAGCCTTTGATTTGTAAGAAGTGGGAAATGATCTGAGCTCTTTAGCTACAATTTCTTGTTCATCTAGGGTACCACTAGAACATCTAATACCCATCACAAGTTCATTTACTCTTTGCATAGAAGAAGAAATATTTTCATCTTCACCCATCTTCAAGGTTTCATACTTTCATTTCAAACTCATTAGCTTAGCAACCTTCAAAAGTGTATCTCCTTCATACAAAGTCTCCAGCTTCTTCCATATCTCATGAGTTGTCTTCAGATCCATCACATTTGTCATTTTTGAATCTATCAGACCACCCAGGAAATCTTCAATGTAGCCCTAATATTAATCTAAGCCTCTTTAATCTCATCAGGAGTGGAAGGACCATTCTAAGGAATAATTTATATGTTCTTTGTAATCTTCCAAAAGGGTTCACCGATACACCTCAAATGTCATTTGATTTTGGCTTTCCACAATTGGTAATTTGTTCCATTGAATCTAGGACTATCCTTCTTGTATGATGCCATCTCGGATCACCTCAATCTTTTAAACTTCTTCAGATGAACCAAATCCAATACCAATTGTTGGAAAAATAAGGACTGACAACTAAGAGGTGGGGTGAATCAGTTGTCACATGATATTCAAACTTTTTTAAACTTAACTTAACTTAATCTCAAATCTGATGAATAAACAATCAACACATTAGAAACACAGAGAACACCAATATTTTTATGTGGAAACCCTCTTAGGAGAAAAACCATGGTGGATGTTAGTCCACAATATTATACCCTGCTAAAAGTATAAAGAAATATGAATGGGAATGCACATTCATTAAGGCACACTACCTAGAGCTCACTACTCAATACTACCCAAGAAAGATTCGGATTAAAACCATCTAAATTATGAATTGAGAAAATAGCATCTACTAATGGGTATGTGCAAGATCATGATGGGCTGAAAATTGGCAATATGATGGGTATTTGTAGGGTATGTAGCTAGAAAATTTTTTTTACCCAAAAGTGATGAAACGAAAAGTGTTTTTAAAGGAGATTCTTAGCTTTCCACCAGTATAAATTATGCTTTACTCTGAATTTAATAAATAATAATTATTCATTTTCTATTTGAATTATGAGTAAAGCCCTGATTGCTAGGCTAATTGAAAAACATCTATAACTTTCAAATGGTATCACATTTTTTGAATCCAAAATATGCGTCACATTCTATGCTTCACATACTATAGGATTACAAAAAAAATATTGAATTTCATGAAGTTTTGACCAAGTTAAGGTGGTCAGACATACAAGTTTTAAATTTTTAAAAGTTGTAATAAAAAATTCATAATTAATTATTTAATTGGAAAAAAAAAAAAACATGCATCACATCGGGACATGAGTCCTCTACTTATATCTAAAATATTATAAAAAAATATTATCATTTTATTGTGTTTAGGGTGGTCGATAGACACCTACTTATTTTTCCCTAAAATTTAAGTACTACTACATTGAAAATTCAAATTTTCACCAAATAGAATTTTTTTTTTTTTAAATAAACCTAGTAGTTTAGAAACTACATTCAATTTTCTACAAATTATATTCTTACATTTTTTTGAAATAATATACATAACTTATTCAAATTTTTACGTCAAGTTTTCTAACTCTGAATTTTTTGAATTTTTTGCCACTTAAGGGTCTATTTTTTCCATGATGATCCCACACATACCCTAATGCCTGATTGTAGTTTTAGTTAAGCAAATGAACACTTCATCAACCTTCACTCTTCTACACACTTCATCCCACTCTGCTCTTCCTTTGAATGATCTAAATGATATTCACACACAAGACACACACTTCACACTTGCACACTTATTCAATCTTCCAAATGATAAAATAATCACTCTTATATATCTGCAACATGGAATTACATCACTACCAGTCAATCACAAAGAAATAATTAAATAATTACAAATAGTTGGCCCATAATAGATAAAGAATTTTCATGCGAATCCACCAAGGTCGGCCACAACATAGTGTAGACCCAAATCAACAACTCCAATAGAAAAACACCTCAATTAATTTCTCCTTGAAGATCCACAACACACTTCAACACCTAGTCAGCCATGAACATGAAAAACATGAACACGCAAGAGAAAATCTTGGAACACAAGCACAACGATCAATGCAAATATGCAGCACAAATAGAGCATGAACTAGTAACATCCACAAACACCATGAAACACCAGAGAAACATCTGCAACAATTGAACTTACAGAAATCACATGATCTTCATTCAAGAACACAAACTAAAGTAACGAAAAAAAAATCAAAATACAAATCTTCATAACTTGATCAACTCTTCACGCGGATCTCTAAAACTTGATGTGGATAAACTAGATACACTCAAAAAGAAACCCTTGAGTCCACAATAAGTGATCATCAATGTGTTGATCACACCAACAAAATGATCTTCACTTCTCCACTGACCACTTGAAGCACTTCTTATTACTATTTTCTCAATATCCTCGACATATGCAACTTCTAATACATCAATGCTAATAGTGTTGACATCAATGACAACCACATATTACCAACGCAACCACAACATCCAACAAAACCCTCTTCCATGCAAAAATTTGAAAATTGAATTGTGGGAGCAAATGGGAATGGAATTAGATGGGATTTGAAGGAAGGGGATTGGAAATGGAGTGTGAATACTTGGGTGTGATGTCTCTCTCTTTTAAAATATTGCAATTTCTTCCATGTTTGTAATGTCTTCAAAATGGACTTAATATTTTTATTTCCCTCCCTTCATTTATGTTTGTGAATTTGAATCTCAGGGTCACTATTAGTAGAGCATAGGAATTTACGAATAGCATTCAAATTTTGCAATTAGAGAATGATTCAACTAATATTTGTCTTTTTGAAAAATGCTCAAATAGAAACATGGTTATGGAAAAAAAAATTTAAAATCATTGAAATGTAAAATTGATCTTACAAGTGTGTTCTTGGGTACATTTGGAGGAAAAGGGTATGTTTAGAATTTTAAAATTTTGAGCTTTTCTTCAAAGGTGAATTTGTGTTTTTTATGGTTTTTATCTCATAAATAATTTTAGAAATTTTGAATTTTGGGAGTAATTTGTGATGAATTTTAATGTTGGAAAGGAAGTCTCCTTATTCTTTTTTTATTAGAACCAAAGTTTAATTTGTGAAACTAAAATTTGAATTATAAATTATTGAGAATTCTTTAATGGGGAAATTGGAAATGAATGGTTTCACTTTCTAAAAAAATTCAAAAAAATTGAATTTATTAGTGATTCTAAGTTAATTTTGATATGAAATAAAAATCTCCTTAATCATTATTGATTTAGAAAATTATGAGACATTTTTTGTTTTATTTTGAAAAAGTTGGATTTTGTGCATTATTATTTGTGCCACATTCATTGGAGGATGTGATGAGTTTAGGGTGTAGGTATTAGAGAGAGTTATGGGAATGAATCTCAATGTGAACCTTACCTAAAGTGGCATGTAAGAAATCATGGTGTGGGGTTTTTTAGATTAATAAGTGAAAACTAATTAATTATGGGTAAATAACTAACCAAGATTATAGATATCCTTCCCATGCCTTGAGTTCTTGTAAATATTAAGGATGGTGGAGGAAGACAAACTGCTCAAGGAGCATAAGAATTGTAAGATCAAGTACCCTTGTCTATATGGGAGGATACTTTATTTCACATTGAGCACCATGTGAGTGTCTGTGATGACATTCCTCCCCTTGCTCTCTAATATCTAACCCTAGTATAGTTGAGTAGTACATGAAACATGGTGTGTTCCCTTCTATGTGCATGTATTTTTTTACATGTGGTGTGTTTAACCAATGATGATCTTTTCATTTTCTTGGTGAGTTGGCCCAATGCAGATTATGATATGAAATTGGTGATGTTTCCTAATGGGGTTTATATTATACCATTTGGTACTGTACCAACCATTTATGTGTATTCGATCCATCTTGAGATTTATGTTAAGTTTTCTCAATGTGATGTGCTTATGAACTGTTTTAATTTTATATAGAATGTGTGTAACACATCTCTACATGTTTTTGGCATGAGTGTTGTTCTTTTGTACCATGTGACTCTCTTAGCATGGTGGGAGTGGATTGCTTTATTCCATGAGGTCGAGTGGTTTGGTATCCATAATTTTGGATCGAATGTTCATGAATCAAGGAACATCATGATACCATGTTCTACCAATTTATTCTAGTATTTAAAATTTTATTCACTCGTATAATTTTAATATTGATGATTAATAACCTCTTCTTGAGATGGGTGTAAACTGTACAAAAAGAGTATTTTGTTCATTTGTTTGTCTTGATATTGGTACCAAGCACAAATTATTATGCTTATCATTATCATGATGTATAATGTCTAAAATAAACTAAGGACCACTTCATTTGGTGTTTAAAATGAATGTTAGAATCAAATTTCATAGTTGGGTGGCCTGATCCTACATCTACATGGCCCTATTACTAAGTAAATCCACTCTTTCAATAATTATCAAACACTATTGAGGCAACTTGTTAATAGATAAGTCATCTTGGTAGCCTATTGGGGTAGCTTGGTATTCAAGGGTGCTCTAGTTTTATATGTTAGAAAAACTCTAAATTCTTCCTTAGTGTGTTGGGTGGCTTGGTCCTATGTTTGGGCAACCTCCTTCCCATACAAAAAATAGAACCCTTGAAAACATAGTCAAGTTTCTCTATTTCAGGACTTGATCTTTCTTTCTTGTTTCAAGACCTTGTATGGGAAAACTATGTAAAAAAAAAAAATTCTCATGGTCCCAAGGTTTTATTGGTGTTGTATTCAAGTTCTAACGTGTTTTCATTGAGAACTTTTGGCTTCTCTTGTCTCACTTTATGCACCTTCTTCCAAGTTGCTTGTTTGTCAAACCTAGGGTTAGGGAGATTGTTCACCTAGGCTTGTGAAGTCTTGGGAAGGTTGTAATCCTCCATATTTCTCATAGGTCATCGGGTGTTGTGGTGCAATCTCCTCTAATTATGTGTCATTGTGTTGTGATGGGATGCCTTGGAAAGCATGTGGTTATCTGTAAGTGAATCATTGTCATTTATGTTTGTGGTGAGCTCTACCTCTTGGATCCAAAACCTTTTGTGAATGATTTCCTCCATGTTTAGAATTGTGAAGTGTGTTGGGATGTGGATTGGAGGTTGGTGTTCCCTCATCCTATCTTGTTATGGTGTTGCGAGAGAATGCAATCATGGTTAGTAACCAATTGTTGTGTAGGTATTGTCCTCTCTATCTCTCATTTACTCATCATGGTGGATTTATCCCACAAGTGTTTAGTCTTCCATTGTTGTCACTTTACTTAAGCAATTCTATAGTTGGCTTATTATCCTTGTCATTATGTCATTTTTATACTTGCATGCACATTGTTGTTCAAGTGTGATATGTCATTGTGAAATGTCAGCTTGTGTGAATTACAAGGTGCATGTGCCTAGTTATGCTTATAAACTATCCATTTTATTCCCATTTATTTAAAAACCATTTAAAAATAAAAATGGGGTTGAACTAAGACACCCATGCCCATGTATTGCCTAATCAATCCCTAAATATAAAGTTTTCTTGTCAACCTGAATATGATTATAAATCCAAAATCATTTTTTGACTTATCATAATGGTTAATGCAAAATATGTTGAAACTCATATAAATATAAGTCTTTCCCTCCATTTGAACATCTAAGTCTTTCTAGTGCAATTTTTATTCAAAAAAAAAAATCAAAGAAATTTCAAGAGTAACAATAGTTAGAAGATTTACAACACTATTTCAAGTCAATTACATGTTTACAACACACTAAAAAAATCATGTTGATGCATAGTAAGATGTTTTATGTTTATGTTCATTTGTTATTATGAGTACTAACATTTGCAGAATCTCCAAGCATCCTCCAAGTTCTCCTTGTATGTAATGAGTAAAGTCACTTATATCCTACAAGGAATGTATATTAGAGTGATAAGTTACAATAGTGTTATTTATAATTTAGTTTTATCCATTTTCCTATACTCTCCATAGATTTCATGCTCTATATTATTATCAATATCATCATAACTGTTTGTGGAGGTGGAAACAAAAAAAATAGGGTTTGACTAAGGAAAGCCCCTATATGGCACAACTCTTCTATCATTTTATTTCTTGTAGGTTACAGGTTTGAAGCGGATTCAAGTGGATAAGAGATTGCAAGACCTCAAAACCTAGTTCAAGCATTGAAATGTGCATTTTATCATCAAATTAGGGCAAGCTGATTACTTGCAAAATATCAGACTTTGAAACCTGATCTTAGCTATCAGAGACCCTCAGACTATGATGCACTTGTACAAATTCGTAAACCCTAGAAATCACCATTTTTAGACTAGGGCCACTACTACATAGGGGGGGTGTTTAAAACGGTTTTTAAGACAATATTTGAATAAATTGTCTTAATTTGAGACAATAAAAAACTTGCTTATTGTTTCAAATAATGTCTTTAAGCGAGTGTCTTAAGTTATTGTCTTAAAAATTGTCTCTCTAAAGACAATATGAAACATAATGTTTTTTGTCTCTTTAGAGAAAATATGTCTGAGACAATAGTTGTTTAGAGACAATAGATCTTTAATCCCAACTATTGTCTCTAGAGAGACAATACGAAAAAAATGTATTAAAAAAAAAACAATTTATTTTAAATTATTTTTTAGTGTGGCTTTCAACATTCAATGTTTCTAGATTCCTGTTGTCCTACTGTTTGCTAGAAGGAAAACAGATTCGTCATAAGTACATCCACTTAAAACATCTCAACACATCATATGAATTGCATTTAACATGAGATTTCTACTCCAAGATTGCATGAATGAGACATAAAAAACAATTCATAAATGAAATCACAATTTCTACATCAAATCACTCCTTGCAAAAATGAAACAAGAGAACTAAGAAGGAACCCTGTAGCCATTTTATTGATTTTGAAAAGAGTTTTGTTGTTACAATGATTTTCTTTGAAAATAGTTACAAGACAAGCTTTTTGCTAAGCAAAAAGAATGAAGAACTAAAAAATAAAAGTCTTAAGAGAAGCCTTTATAAAGAGAAACCCTCAAATTAGAAACTTCCATTGAAGAAAGGGCTTCTAATTCTGATAAACTGTTGCAAACAACTTGAAATTAGCTTTCAAACTGAAGGAAACAATTGACTTGCTAATCTAGACACTTTCCTCTGCTGTTGCAAACAACTGATGTGTTTCTAATTTCATTTGTAAATTCCGCCCTTGCAAAAATCAATGCAAAATTTCCCAAAAATCAAGACCCTTCAGCAGTGTTTCAAATATGAGAAATCTTGCCACTGTTAGAAATTCACCTTTGTGCCTTCATATTCTTGGTATCTCAAAGATAATGGAAACCATGCATTCACACCCTGGAGATAATATTTGCACACACTAAAGGCATCATAATGACTAATTGTTTTCACTCATCACTTCCCTATTTTGAAGAATAACAATGCACCCTTTGACTTGCTCAGTCATGCTTCTATGAGACAAAGCTAAGAAACTCAGAATTATCAAACTGCAAAGCACTTTCATCAAAAAAATCTACTACCCCTTCCATTACTACAACAATCACTGCAACTAATTATTTTTGTGATCACACTTGCATGCTAAGCCTAAGGAATGTTGACTGTGTTTTTCTTTACAATAGGTCTACATTAAGAGAGGCTACCATTAGGGCTGTACTTACATGAAGATATTGGCTATTGAATAATGCATTTATCCCATTCCTTCAATGAGCCTCATAACAATGCCCCTCCATGCAAATTAAGGCTTCAAAACATAGTGACTATGGTAGAAGCTAATCTGCAATATGACAATGAAGTTGCTCAATAATGGATTCAATGATGATTAGACTAAAAGGTGCAAAACATCAGCAACACTGCCACTTGATACAATTATATTTGATAAGGCACATTCAAAAGCTATACAAATGTTTATATAGGAGGAAATGCATGTGGACATATGATAAAAACTAGAACAATGCCTTCAACTGTCATTTCTCAATTATACAACTCTGCCCATGTGAAACAAAGAGCTTCTAACAACCACATTTTATCCTTTGTGATCCTCCAAATGATTGAGTTGTAATTCTCCACAAATCTTTTGTACCTCTGCTTCAATAGACATGCCATTTGATGATCATTCACTGTCTATGCATGTAATATCTTGTTTGTGGAATTGTCCTATCTAGGTTTTCAACTTAACAAAAAGAAAGAAGGTAGTCTTCATGAAAAAACTTATGGTTTGGCACATTCAAAAGCTATATTTCCCCCAAAAAAACCATGCTCTTTTATCACAACATTCCTCAGGAGCACTATCATCCAGCCATGTGGAAAGGATGGTCCATTTATACATCATAAGTACAACAATCCACCCTAAAATTCTTCTCTATCCTTGGAAAAACTATAAAAATAGTGATACATAAGTACAATAGGCTCAGCTACTCCTATAATTACCAATGGTTGACCCCCAATTACTGATTGTATAATTCCACAAATTGTTGTAGATGCAAGTGTGTGTGTACAACTCAATAGCCCATCTGAGAAAATACACAATTGTCAGCTTATTTTGTTACACTCTATTAATAGATAGTGTTTTGCATACTTTTATAATGCAATGCATAGATCAACCTATTGAGCATATTCACATAGAGTACGATAGACAACATACTCAAATATACAATAAAAATTACACAAAGTTATCTTTACAAGGTGAGGACCTGAATAGAATCCCTCTCTAGATTATTGGAAGGAGAAAAAAAATATATTGTGAACAACTATTCATAGATCAATAAATTTGAATTAAAACTACATGACATGAATAAATAGCAATAATAATTACTTTAATCTCTTGTCGAGTTAGTTTATTTGCTATACTCACTTTGCCTTACCAATTTGTTGATTAAGTTATTCCCCAAATGCAATAACAGGAACAACCAAAGCAAATAATATATAGGTTGTCGAGCTCAATATTCTTCTCACAACATAGCATAATACATGAGATTGAATTGATTATGAATAGGAAATGGAATAATGGCATAGCAAACACTTTTAATTACCTGAATCTTGCATTGAATCTGCTGAGCCAATCTTCCTTGTAACATTGCAAGCGACCTTGAACATCTTTAAGCACTCCTCTCATGGGTACATAGTCACAAAAATCCACCCTAAAAGGCCTCCAATCAAAAGGGTAATAAGAATATTAACAGGCATGTACCACCTACAAATAATCAATATAGAGGTGTTAAAATTGGATTAAAAAAAACTAAGATTATCAACTTCCACTTTTCACATCAATCTATACTAATTATCCTTGCCTATATAGATACATAAAATGCATTCCCTTCAGTTTTTGTACACAACTCTGTAATCCTACCTATGTAGGGAGAGAAAAATGTATTTCCTTTAGTTTTTGTACATAACTTTGTAGATGCACTAACTATTATGAATCACTAAAAGGAAGGTATTATACAATTTAGGTCTTTTCAAAATTTTCACTTACATAAATATATCATTAAAAGAAAAATACACCATCTAAATTGTAAATGTGGAATACAATCTAAAAATAAAACACCTAAATGCACTAGATTTAGCAAATGAATTACAACTAATAGTTCATCCAGCATTTTTGATGAAATTAAAATATTCTTTCATTTCTATCAAGCACATTTGATCACAATAGTAACTAGGTCTCTCCATGGTAACCGAATTTTTATCAAAGTATCAATTTAAATGACAGATGTTATTACTACATCACTTACCAAGAAAGTATATTGTCAAATGTCACTAATTTTTCCAAGCTTGCAAATGAAAGAGCTGGCATAAACACAACAAACACAATTTGTGGAATGACAAACCATAAAAATTATAAGAATTTTTTCTTTTGGCTCTCATGATGTCCTTACATTCTCATTTACAAAAGAATCAAATGACTCTGTGGAGAATAATATAAAACTAACTCAAAGAGATTAAATTCAAGAAAATTAAACATCTTATGTTTATAAAGCAATCCTTTGACTAATTGCCAAAAATAATAGAGTTAACATGTGTCGGTGTCAGACCTTTTATGACTCTTAAACTATTCTCGAACATGGATCTTTTAAATGAATAAAGAAGCAGTGAACATTGCTTAGTGTACTAGTCAATGGGATGAACTTGTTAGCATTTATAAATTTTGCTACTGTTGTCACATATCATGTTCAAGAATACAATGTACAACCAAATCCAATTTTATTATATTGTATCCTCTAAAACCATCAATTGCATTCATCATAAATAAGGTTGTATCTCAAACAACATTGATCTATCCTAGCAATAAATATAATCATTTTGTGCCTCAATAAATCTTTTGAAAAAACATTTGAAAGTTGTTGGCATGCATAATGTTAGGTGTTGATAGACATAATATAGGAGTCTCAGTTAGCTACGCAAGTTAATTGGTGGTGATTGATTGTGAAGTTCTAGTTTGTTGTCAGTCAAATTAGTAATGTTTCATTCTCATATATATTTTCACTAGGAGCCTAAGACTTGGAATATTTTTGTACAGGATTTTCTCCACTTAAATTATTTTCAAATCAAAGCATGGACACATTATTTTCATTGATCTACAAATGTTCAATATCTAAAGTAACCTTTTAGCCTTCTGAGTGGCCTTAAACTTGGAGACATTTCTAGAATTGGGTTGTTTCAAAGAGACACATAGATGAGTATTTAGGTTCTGACATATCTCACCATTAAACTGTATGCATTACTATTCTTTTGTGTTTTAATGTGGTCGATTGTTTAATTTCTCTTAGAGCTTCAAGATGTGTACCATATTGGTCTCCTACTAATTACAGAACACTAGCAACATCAATGGTGTCTGCATTGGGATATTCAAATACTATGTAAAGATGAATGTAGATAGATATTCAGTAATAGGTTCTTGCAAATGAAGTAGCATACTATCAAATGCAAGAGAAAAAAATATGTACAGACATATCCATACCCAATCCCATACTAGAACCAGCTACTTACTGAAACAGGACTGAACAAATTAGCACTACTATAGCAACTATTTACCAACTCTCTACCTTATCTAGACTACCAACAATGACAGCTACTTATTCCAAAATTTAGAGCACATGCAAGCACGTGTTTGTTCTATATGTTTAACTGAATCATTTAAACTAATTTTTAAGAAATAGAGGCTGAAATGCATAGCTAAAACAAGCCATATTGTGTGATTCCTTTGAGGAACCACCACCTTCATAATTTGTGCTTGTCAAAAGAATGACAATCAGAAAGGATGGCAACAGTTCTTAGGATTGTCTTCACTGTGATATGCTGGAAAGACAAGCTAGATTCAAGCACATTTGATGAGAATTATTGCAAACCATTGCCAGTCATTAATATCTCCTTAAAAATTACACTAATAGTCAATGAATCATCAAAGATGATCCCAATCTTTAGCCACCCTTTTTCAGTTGCCAACTTTAGGTCTCTCCCATCAGCCCTGCCTTAGGAAAAATTATTAGTTTCAAACCTAAGAGCTTCATGAAAAGAAAGGAAAGATTTGTCATTAATGTCTATGAAAACATGCTAACTCCAGTGAAACCAGGATACCTCTCAACACAGCCATAAACTACTCCCACCCATTTTTTAACTTCTCTCATCTCCTTTATCAAGTACTTCTATTTTATATTAATTAATAAAGACAATATTTAACTAATTATGAACAAAATTACAAATCACAATCTATGAAAATATATTATGCATGTAAGCAACCACTTTTGACTAATTTAGTGACTAAGTTAAGGTTTTAACGCATGCTGCTCCAACAAAGGGTCTATGATAGAGGCATTCATTGAGGTTCTCAGATTTTACACATGCTCATAAATTCTATAATATGCTTTAAATGTCACCATCTTCAGTCCTAGTTTTATTTATTAAGAAAAGATTTGCATACCATATAAACTACTTTAGATCAATATTAACTATAAATACTACCTTCCAAAGGAATCAACACAAGCAAACAATAAAATATTGAAGCAAATGAGAAAACAATTGTAGAACCCACATTATGGAACTAAACTAGGTTTAAGATTGATTGATGGGCTAGTAATACTAGTAACAAAACTAGAAAACTTCAAAATAAACTTGCTATCAACACACCATATATATAATGTCAAATTATTTAGTGCACATAAATACCCCTTGTTCAATATGCTCATGACACATAAGGGGAAAAACCAAGCTAGTTATAGTCAATACAATACGAAACCATTATATCCAGACTTATGTCCTCCAAGTTTATCAATAATTGTATCCTTACTACTAGAAAGTAATTTATGAAACACACTATGGCTCATTTTCTAGCCAAGACAAATCCTGTCAATCAACTTAACATTTGCATACCTCTATGGCAGCAGAGTACTCCTGAGAAGAGCTTAAAATGTCTTTACTAAACACACCTGGTGCTGTCTTACTGAGTTCCTCGTAGGTGTATATTAAAATCCTGTGAACAATGCTACAAAACTCCTTGCACATTATGAAGTAGGTAAAACAAATTACAAACCCAAAAAAATTAAGCAAGCAGTATAGAAACTGTGGAGATTATCATAGAGGACAGAGAGAGCTTGAACAGAGGCTTTCAAAAGGTAGTGATTAACTTAAAACCCTATCAAAGCATTGATATTACAGAACAATAAAAAGATCTAACTTGGTATTACTCATATTTTGATACATAATAAAAAGACTAGAATCTGTTTATTACTCATTTATTCTTTGCAATGATTTAATGTAAGAAATGTCGTAAACTTTAATCAAATTACATCAATCTTTCTTATTATCATGTTATCATTTAAGCAAGCCAAAAAGATCTTTAAGAATTCTAAAGTGAAAAGAATTTAATGTAGAAATAAAATCTAAATAAGTAAAAAATATCATATATGTATGTACAATATTTACTTTATCTCATGCAATGATTTAATGTAATAAGTCTCTTACACTTTAATCAGAATACATTAATCTTCCTTAATAGCATACTAGCATTTAAACCAGCCAAGAACATTTTGCATAAATTTGATGCAAAACAGACCATAGTTGCATGGAAATGGACACAAATTTAGGATCAAATACAGATATATAGATATGGAAAATTTTCAAGGCACCTCATATAGATATTACAATAATGAAAATATAAATATATTTGATTCTTTAAACATCTAAGGGTATATGCATCTTCCCTTGAAGCTCTAATAAAAAAAATGATGAGACAAAAGTGTAAGTAGAGCGAACAAACCATTCCAAGTAACTGCCCCACTAAAATAGATCCAATTGGATCATAAATTGGATTTCCAGTTACATTAACTACAACCAAGGATAAAGCAGCAATAATTAAGCCAGTAATTGTAGCACCATCTTGAGAACACAATATGCAAATTCAAATGTTAACTCCTCATATCTTATGGTCACAAAATCTCAGCCTATGATCATATTGATTGACTGATTTGTCAAAAAAATTGTTAATCAGATACATTTAGTACAAAGCAAGGAACCATCAGTTTTTTTTCTAATTAGATATTTGTATAAAAAAATTAGTCTCATCATGCAGCCAAAACCAAAACCATATGTTGTCTATGCCATGATGTGGCCATCAGATTGTGTATGAGACAAGATGTCAACAGCCATTTTGATTACCGCAAGCATGTGACATATAAATAATTGTAAACCTGAAGGCTAATAATTTTTTTTTGTGAATAAATATTTTGTAGTATTAAGGGAATTTTTTAAAGAGTTGAGAAACCTTTGCAAATATTTAATATGATAAAATGTTCAATTATAAATATTATTCATAACCTTTTATTTTTCTAATGTTTTATAAAAACCAGTTCACATTTTCTGAAGCAAATTGAATTTCCTAAAAAAATAACAATAACAAAATCCTATATATAAATATGCATTTTTATTTAATAAAAACAATCAAATTCAAAACACAAAACAAAATGTTTGAGGAAATGTGAACATTGGTCAAAAATAAAAATAGTGAAAATACAAAAAAGAAGCAGCAAGGAAGTGAGTTGAGATATAAGATAGCTTTGATACCTCTTGAGCTTTCCAGGAACTCTATATTCTAGGTAGCCATGTTTGTGGGATACTTTTTAATTATCATAACCTTACTTGAGACATTGAAGATAAGAGAGTTTATTTTTTAAGCTATAAAATGATAATCTCATGTATTGAAAAAAGAGAATAACATATTAAGCTGAACATGTTTGATATGAAAACATTTCCTGTGAACAAAATATGACATTAAGAACACAATTAAAGCATGGGATTGTTATCCATGCAGAAAAAAATAAAGAATATTAGTGATAATATTTACACAATTGCCACTGGGTGCAATTGGTTTGCACAATAAGGAGATAGCATTTGTTTTAATTAAGTTGGTTGCATTTCATGTATATTTATGCTCTTATCTGATTTAAGTTAAGAAATCAAATTCAGTTTATGTGAAAGCAATTTTAAAACTGGAACTAGGCAAGCATATAAAATAAAGCCATGCAAAGGCTAAAGAGTAAAGACAACTTAGATTAAAGTGATATTTGGAAGAGCTCTATCCTTAGAACTATCTTAAGGGTAAGAGACGACTTCCTTCTCATTGAAGTATGAGAAGACATTGTGTAGCACTCGGAAAATTAAGAGTGATTTTCAAACCATTTAACTCAGCATTAAAGAGAAATGAAGAGTATTCTAAATTTATTCAAACCATTATAAATAGGTTTCCAAAAAGTCAACATTTCTCATAACACTTCCAAATGAAATAAAGAGAATTTAAATTGCATTTCATAAAATAATATCATCAATGTAATGTATCAAGACATAAGTATTTCGATGACTTTCTCATATACATATATTCAACCTCACTTGGAGGAATCAATCCTTCTAATAGAACATCTTTTCTATGCTAAGTTATAAAACTTTAACCTCTCAAAATCAATGTTACATTAAATACTTTCAAAACATACTTCCATTTCAAGTTTCAACAAGAATGTCAAAATGCATATACATATACAATGGGCTTCACAAGCCAAGTCTGAATGATACATAAGTACATCAATAGCAAATAATCTTGGAACCACCAACCGCCGTGACACCTTGGTCTTCTTGCGAGCTGGGGCCAAGAATGTGATTCAGGCGCCTTTTCCGCCCAACCACGAAGTCCATGACTTCCCCGGGTCCCTTCCTAACTCGAAGGAATCCCCGGCCCTGCATAAAGGAGCCTAGCAACCCGAAACGGTAAAACAGGAGGGCACTCTCGGTGCGTGCCTGATGCCTATATGCATTTCTAACATGAAATAAACACATTTCTTGCAACAGGAGGTGGCAGAGACTCAAATAAATTTCTAGGCTTTTAAAATAAACAATCCATCTATTTCAACGGTACAGTGCTTGGCCAAGCAAAATAATAAATGGTAGAATTAGAAAAGGTAATACTACCGTCTCCGTTTGCCCACCTTCGGCACCCTGTCCCAGAAGTTACCATAGTGAAGTAAAATAATACTTAACAGAAACTTTATACATTTTCAAACAGGTTTCCATCATTTAATCAATTCTAAAAGAAGTGAATTTTCAGTACATCCTTTATATTTCAGTTGTAAGATGTCATTTATCCTCTGGTAAGTGTCCCTTTTTAATTTGGATAAAGAACATATATATATATATCTTGATAATTTTCAGTGCACTAATTGATAGTAAGAATAGTGTTTTCAATTTTCAATATGCATTTCTATTCTTACAAGCTCAAGCTGACTGACAGTTTTAATTCCCTATTTCAATACAGGCTATAGAGTAAAATAATTTACTGATACAATGCAATCTGAGGTTTGAAAGATAATCTTTCATTCACATTTCATGTTGTATTCCTTTTAACATATTCAAGGTACTTTCCCGTTTACATGATGTCTCAAAAACACTTCTGTTCTTGTTTCAGGTTTATCAATTCAGAGATATTTGTATATATTCAACAGAATTCATTCTACTTTCTGATACATGGCTTTTCAAGACAATTTTGTTCTTGCTTCAGATTTAACAATTCAAGATATTTATATAACAGAATTCATACTATTTTCTATTTCATGGCCTTTCAAGATATTTTTGTCCTTGCTTCAGGTTTAACAATTCAAAGATATTTATATAACAGAATTCATACTACATTCAAGATATTTCTGTCCTTGCTTCAGGTTTATCAATTCAGAGATATTTGTATATATATTCAACAAAATTCATACTACTTTTATGGGAAAGAGTTTCCTGTTTCAATTTGTATTTGGCACACAATGTATGGGTATCTATTTATATATATATATATATATATATATATATATGTGTGTGTGTGTGTGTGTGTGTGTAGAAATTCATGTTCAGCTGTGTAAAGTTCGAAGTAAGAAATTCTGGTTTTCAAATCTGTGCAACGAATTTACTAGCCGTGCACACATAACAGGTATTTTACATGGTTTCCTTACTGGCATTGAGCAACCAAAAGGGGGGCTCAGGAAAGCCCTTGCCCCTCCCATGGGGAGGGGGCGGGCTGTGAGGGCTTGTGCCCTCCACAGGCTGCGGCCTGTGGAGGGCGCGAGCCTCCACAGTCCACGACCTTCCCATGGGGAGGGCAGGGGAAAATAATTCCCAAAGCAATTTTAAAACTCAAGAAAAAGTAAAGGCATTCGCCCAGTATAATCTGCATTCGGGTTTACCTCAAGACATTTTGGTTTTCATTTAGATGACAAAATTTTTAAACAAACAGATATGGAGACATGTGATTGCACTTGAGAAAAGAATGCAGACTTGCCACAGAACGAAAACCCTATTTCTGAAGAAGGAATGTGTATCTTATAATTGCAACACAGAATACTAAGCTGTTACCCAGATTTCAAAATGAAATTAGAAAGGAATTCACAGTTGTTTGTACTCTAAAATAGGGACTAATTCAATTCCTTACTGCAGTTCTTAAAATAAAGATAAAAGAAGGCATAATGAAGAGAACCTGGCAAGATTTGGATCTATTTGCAGATGTTCCATAGTACCTCTTTTAATTTCCTCTGTTCCAGAGCTCTGCGATGCATACAATCAAAGTCTTTTTCTCTTTCTTAAAGCCTCCTCCTCTTTTTTGAGGATCATGCATAAAATTTCCAGTTGACAGCAGTTTTGCAAGGATTGCCACATGCCCAGCAATTTGTTGGTTTTGAGACAGAATTTTCCAGAGCCCAATGCTCTCTCGGGCTGTTCATCCTTAATTCTTTTGGAAGAAAATTGACCATATATCCCAAAACAGATTTATTTATATCCCTTTTATGCAATTATTTAAAAATTCATTTATGCAAAACAGATTTATTTTATGCTTATTCTTTTATTTAATTTGTTTTTATTTTTAAATACATTTCTTTTAACAAAAATAGATTTAACCCTTTTTGCTCAAATATATAATGAGAAATAAGGAAATAGATTAAGCCATATAATTTCATGATCTAATTTAACCATATTTCAAATTCGCTATGCTAATCATTTCACGCAATCACATTGTAAAAATGAACATGACCTAATGCAGCTATATGATGTAAGTGGTGTGTGCATAACCGAGAGTTTCTCCTCTTCTACCCTGTCGAGAAGCTAACCTCCTTTTCCTCAATCACACTCTTGGCCTTCGATCACCTGCCACTCAGATGCACTCAGGCGTGCAAAACAAAAGAGTATTAGTAACCATTGTAGAAACAATAATTAACTCAACATTTATATGAATGCATTCATAATTCTTGAAAGAAAACAATTATATTAAAGCATTGCTCTTAACACATATCATACTTCATATATTAAATCTCATAAGGTCATGGTCAAACATTATCTAAATAAGTCATGGTCAAACTAAGTCAATGGTCAAAATAAGTCATGATCAAAATAAGTCAATGGTCAAAATAAGTCATGATCAAAATATGTCAAGGGTCAAAATAAGTCAATGTATGAGAGGTGACATCCTTCCCCCCTTGAGAAGAGACATCGTCTCGATGTCTAAAAGCAAATCCACACAATGGAGTTTGAAGTATCTTTGTATCATAGTCACAATATGCATCAAAAGAAAAGTAAGCTATAATCTCAAATGAGGAAAAGATTTGTTAATGTCATCTATATTTTCCTAGGTGGTATTATGATTTATCCATCTAATATTGGTCTCACTGGACCCTGTACTCCACAATATCATGGTTCCACAACTTAACGTTGTGCCTCCCAGAATCCTAGTGGGCTCCGCTAGCACCACCCCTGAATCCTGCTAAGTGTGCCAGTCATGCACACCACACATATGGTATTACTACCATCCAATTATATATCCAAGTAACAAATAGCTCTTGCACCAGAGCTTACAAGAATAACATCACATCTTTCGAGCTTAAGAATTTATTCACTCTTATTATTATAAGTATAGAGAACATTTCTCGTTCAAGCATAAGTATCAGTGTAGTTAAGGAAACAATTTTCTATGCTATGAGTACAAACACCCATACAGAAGTGTCATTGCACAAAGCATGAGAAGTGCATTATTGCACAAGCACCATTCTCATATCATACACATGTAAGTACCTTTACTAAAAGAAAAACAATCAGACATACAGGGTCCACCCTATCAATCATTCATACCTTGTCTGCAAGACAAAACTTATCTAAACATCCTTACCATTGAAGGCCCCTTAAGGCAACTCAACTTTTTGTTCTTCAAAAATCTCGTGGATTCTACATGACCCATATCCTCAATCATCAACTTTCCCAAAGTCTAGTACCATAATGAACATTCTTTCCTTTAAATCATCCCTTCTTAGGTTTCCTGCCTTCGAGAAGGCTCAGCCCAGATTATCTATTATTATCCAATTTATTTACTTCACCTATATAAATTACAAATAGAAAAACAACTGCAAAGGCGCTCCAATGAGGTCCAATCCAACCATCATACACACTGACTATTCTAAGACTAGGACATTTGCAATCCATCCCTTTGAAAATTCTGATTTTTGAACTTTCTCTTCTTATATATATTTAGTGCCCTTCATCTTACTTGAATTACACTTCATTGATTTCATCTTTTTCACCTTACTTATTAGGTATTCCTTAATCAATCCATATTTTACTTCCATTTCTAGCTATTGGTTTATTCTAGTTTAGAACATTGTTGAGCAACTTCCTCATCCATTTTTAGTTCTACAACACTTTTATTATCCCCCTTTTTTTTTAAACAATTCACTCTTTATATCAAACTTCAATCAACATTTCCAATCTTGCCTTTCTCTTCTCATCCCCCACTATTTTTCTTATCTCAAGGGTTTCTCCTCCCTTTCAACTTCCATTGCTATTTTATTGTCATTTTAGTCTTTCATTCTTACATTCAAACTTTATGTTACCACAACATCTCACATTTTATTAATTAATACATAGCTATGAGAAATTTCCATTCCTATGCCCTTATCCATCCTAAAATATCTTCTTATGATCTAACAATACATGTTGCCAAAGTGTTTCTTTGCTCTACCCTTTCACCACCTGCAACACCTCCCTACTTTCCATTTGTGTTCCATTTCATCCACCCTAATTGAAACTTACTACACAACCACTTTGCTTCCTCAACTAACATCCTCCTACCACTACCTATTATATCATCATACCAAAACAAGTTTTTCTCAAAACTCAAGGGATATACTTAGGAATCAATTCCATAAAGCATGTTTTCAAATTTCCTTTGTACTATCTAGACGCAGTGTCCTCTCATATAGTAATACCAACAAGATATACAAAAATAATAGGCCCGTAGCAACACCAGTGTTCAAAACTTTCTTATTATTTCAAAATTAAATACTTGTATCAGACAGCGTATTAAGGAATTCAATCTATCGTAATTCTATCAACATACATACCAGGAACTGAAGCACTCTCTGTATTATACCCCCTCATACAATCTATCAGAGGTCCATCATGGACATGATAGAGCACATAACATGAAACTTGACCATCAATTTAAAACATTCAAGCATAGCCACCATTTAGAAAAATTAAATCAAATCCAAGAAAAAGAAAAACCGATTTCAACAATAAGGCATAAAATGTGCACCATTTCAACAATAATCCACACATGACCATAATGGTCGCAAGATAAATAAGTATCAAAAATTTGATGGCTATACTTACTCATGTATATAAATACAAATTCAACTTGGCCTACATGCCATTGAACAAAACAATAAAATAAATAAGTAAATAAATAAGATATCAAATTTTTCAAGTTGCATAACATATGAACTGTGTGACTAACTCTAGTCATCAGAGAGGGAGTACAATACCCAACCATACCTAGGTTTCAAAATCCGAGGTAAGTAAGAGAGCACATTCAATCATAGTGTACAGTGAGTCATCTAAGACCCAGTCACACAAAACAAGAGATTCATTCTACTTCATCATCCAACATCGTTGAAGACGCCAAACAACAAAATTGCATTCCTTTCAAGGAACTTCAATCGCCACGTAATGACACACATGGTCAAACACTAGCGAACTTCCACAACCCATGGTATCCAAATGCTTCATTCACAATGAAAAGCAATTACCAATTCCCACTTTATAGATATACACCATTCATATGGATAACACATTACTACAACATTCACACATTAATTACCTGAAGTTCTCATTCGCACAAATAAATATGCCAAAACACACACACACGGGATATGAAAACAAAAATTATTCAAGTGTGTCACTCACACAAGGTAAGTATACCATCTCTAACATAATATGAAGAACAAGCTTGAGCGCTTTACTCGCACTAACCATAGACAATCATAAGTGCATTACTCGCACATTATACATGTATATATATATATGCAAAGTGCCTAACTCACACGATGCATTCCTCACACCAAATATAAATTACACAAGAGTGCATTACTCGCACAATATATGCAAAGTGCATATTCATAAATATATCATTTATATAAATCCAGCATATAGGACTCATAAGGTCTCACAAGATCAAAACTCATGCCCTGTCAATAAGGCTAACAATGATAACTTATCTGAACCAAAATTCTTCTCCTAGGACCATATCGAAGA
The DNA here is from genome assembly GCA_007258455.2 of Sequoia sempervirens. Taxonomy (NCBI): domain Eukaryota; kingdom Viridiplantae; phylum Streptophyta; class Pinopsida; order Cupressales; family Cupressaceae; genus Sequoia; species Sequoia sempervirens. The sequence goes on from VDFB02000003.1 coordinate 681,084,090, forward strand.
CTCCTAAGGAGGCTTAACTTGTATTTACTAAAGATCTCAAGGATCATACACACATCCTGATTAGGAAAGAACAAACATCCCCTAAAAATTAGCTTACTCATAATCAAATACCTTTACCATTGCAAACATCCTTCTTGGATTCTCTTCTTCCTTAAAGCATCATCTAATCATTAATGGTCGTAGGTGATTGTTCTTTCTACTTGTCTTAATATATGCATATTTTATTTTTACCTCTAGTAACCTTGTAACTTAACCTTTTAGATCATAGTCATTCGCCTTTTTATGACCTCAAGAGACCCTTTTTCTCAATATTTCTCTATTCTACATCATCACTTCACGGGTTGTCATCATGCCTTAGCCATCTTGGCTCAGATATATCCATCACAATATCTCAACCCTTTTTAAAGGTACAATCCCCAATCCTTGCTTCGTCCATGACATTTTCCTACTAACGATTCTTTTGAAAATGTCACTAAACTAATGAGTATTCCATGTCTAATCTTCTTGGTTCTCAACTTAAACATCCAAGACTCATTGAGGTTCCAACCCATCAAAGAAATCTTCGACCCAAGATAGGGTGCTTAGTCACTCGATGCTCTTAGAAATTTAGGTCATTAACAGGTTCACATTGCAACCTATAGCGTAGAAGTCTCAAGGTCCGAGTGTTGAACCTATGGCTCTGATACCAAGATGTAGCGCTCAAAAAATTAAGAGTGATTTTCAAACCATTTAACTCAGCATTAAAGAGAAATTAACAGTATTCTAAATTTATTCAAACCATTATAAATAGGTTTCCAAAAAGTCAACATTTCTCATAACACTTCCAAATGAAATAAAGAGAATTTAAATTGCATTTCATAAAATAATATCATCAATGTAATGTATCAAGACATAAGTATTTCAATGACTTTCTCATATACATATATTCAACCTCACTTGGAGGAATCAATCCTTCTAATAGAACATCTTTTCTATGCTAAGTTATAAAACTTTAACCTCTCAAAATCAATGTTACATTAAATACTTTCAAAACATACTTCCATTTCAAGTTTCAACAAGAATGTCAAAATGCATATACATATACAATGGGCTTCACAAGCCAAGTCTGAATGATACATAAGTACATCAATAGCAAATAATCTTGGAACCACCAACCGCCGTGACACCTTGGTCTTCTTGCGAGCTGGGCCCAAGAATGTGATTCAGGCGCCTTTTCCACCCAACCACGAAGTCCATGACTTCCCCGGGTCCCTTCCTAACTCGAAGGAATCCCCGGCCCTGCATAAAGGAGCCTAGCAACCCGAAACGGTAAAACAGGAGGGCACTCTCGGTGCGTGCCTGATGCCTATATGCATTTCTAACACGAAATAAACACATTTCTTGCAACAAGAGGTGGCAGAGACTCAAATAAATCTCTAGGCTTTTAAAATAACCAATCCATCTATTTCAATGGTACAGTGCTTGGCCAAGCAAAATAATAAATGGTAGAATTAGAAAAGGTAATACTACCATCTCCGTTTGCCCACCTTCGGCACCCTGTCCTGGAAGTTACCATAGTGAAGTAAAATAATACTTAACATAAACTTTATACATTTTCAAACAGGTTTCCATCATTTAATCAATTCTAAAAGAAGTGAATTTTCAGTACATCCTTTATATTTCAGTTGTAAGATGTCATTTATCCTATGGTAAGTGTCCCTTTTTAATTTGGATAAAGAACATATATATATATATATATATCTTGATAATTTTCAGTGCACTAATTGATAGTAAGAACAGTGTTTTCAATTTTCAATATGCATTTCTATTCTTACAAGCTCAAGCTGACTGACAGTTTTAATTCCCTATTTCAATACAGGCTACAAAGTAAAATAATTTACTGATACAATGCAATCTGAGGTTTGAAAGATAATCTTTCATTCACATTTCATGTTGTATTCCTTTTAACATATTCAAGGTACTTTCCCATTTACATGATGTCTCAAAAACACTTCTGTTCTTGTTTCAGGTTTATCAATTCAGAGATATTTGTATATATTCAACAGAATTCATTCTACTTTCTGATACATGGCTTTTCAAGACAATTTTGTCCTTGCTTCAGATTTAACAATTCAAGATATTTATATAACAGAATTCATACTATTTTCTGTTTCATGGCTTTTCAAGATATTTCTGTCCTTGCTTCAGGTTTAACAATTCAAAGATATTTATATAACAGAATTCATACTACATTCAAGATATTTCTGTCCTTGCTTCAAGTTTATCAATTCAGAGATATTTGTATATATATTCAACAGAATTCATACTACTTTTCTGGGAAAGAGTTTCCTGTTTCAATTTGTATTTGGCACACAATGTATGGGTATCTATTTATATATATATATGTGTGTGTGTGTGTGTGTGTGTGTGTGTGTAGAAATTCATGTTCAGCTGTGTAAAGTTCGAAGTAAGAAATTCTGGTTTTCAAATCTGTGCAACGAATTTACTGGTTGTGCACACATAACAGGTATTTTACATGGTTTCCTTACTGGCATTGAGCGACCAAAAGGGGGGCTCAGGAAAGCCCTTGCCCCTCCCATGGGGAGGGGGCAGGCTGTGAGGGCTCGTGCCCTCCACAGGCCGCAACCTGTGGAGGGCGCGAGCCTCCACAGTCCACGACCTTCCCATGGGGAGGGCAGGGGAAAATAATTCCCAAAGAAATTTCAAAACTCAAGAAAAAGAAAAGGCATTCGCCCAGTATAATTTGCATTCGGGTTTACCTCAAGACATTTTGGTTTTCATTTAGATGACAGAATTTTTAAACAAACAGATATGGAGACATGTGATTGCACTTGAGAAAAGAATGCAGACTTGCCATAGAACGAAAACCCTATTTCTGAAGAAGGAATGTGTATCTTATAATTGCAACACAGAATAGTAAGCTGTTACCTAGATTTCAAAACGAAATTGGAAAGGAATTCACAGTTGTTTGTACTCTAAAACAGGGACTAATTCAATTCCTTACTGTAGTTCTTAAAATAAAGATAAAAGAAGGCATAATGAAGAGAACCTGGCAATATTTGGATCTATTTACAGATGTTCCACAGTACCTCTTTTAATTTCCTCTGTTCCAGAGCTCTGCGATGCATACAATCAAAGTCTTTTTCTCTTTCTTAAAGCCTCCTCCTCTTTTTCGAGGATCATGCATAAAATTTCTAGTTGACAGCAGTTTTGCAAGGATTGCCACATGCCCAGCAATTTGTTGGTTTTGAGATAGAATTTTCCAGAGCCCAATGCTCTCTCGGGCTGTTCATTCTTAATTCTTTTGGAAGAAAATTGACCATATATCCCAAAACAGATTTATTTATATCCCTTTTATGCAATTATTTAAAAATTCATTTATGCAAAACAGATTTATTTTGTGCTTATTCTTTTATTTAATTTGTTTTTATTTTTAAATACATTTCTTTTAACAAAAATAGATTTAACCCTTTTTGCTCAAATATATAATGAGAAATAAGGAAATATATTAAGCCATATAATTTCATGATCTAATTTAACCATATTTCAAATTCGCTATGCTAATCATTTCACGCAATCACATTGTAAAAACGAACATGACCTAATGCAGCTATATGATGTAAGTGGTGTGTGCATAACCGAGAGTTTCTCCTCTTCTACCCTATCGAGAAACAACCTTCGTTTTCCTCAATCACACTCTTGGCCTTCGATCACCTACCACTCAGATGCACTCAGGCGTGCAAAACAAAAGAGTATTAGTAACCATTGCAGTAACAATAATTAACTCAACATTTATATGAATGCATTCATAATTCTTGAAAGAAAACAATTATATTAAAGCATTGCTCTTAACACATATCATACTTCATATATTAAATCTCATAAGGTCATGGTCAAACATTATCTAAATAAGTCATGGTAAAACTAAGTCAATGGTCAAAATAAGTCATGATCAAAATAAGTCAATGGTCAAAATAAGTCATGATCAAAATATGTCAAGGGTCAAAATAAGTCAATGTATGAGACGTGACACATTGTGAAAGAATGTGATTGTTGTCCATAAATTTTGGTGCAAAAGTAAAACTTTGAAGATTTGTTAAATTCACAAATTGAAAGTGATCCACCTTCGATCTTTGATTGCTTTGTATATTGGTAGTAGTAGAATAGAGTTGGGTTAGTCTTGTTTTTAATGGGATTTCAGTGCATCAAAGTACTACTAATTTGAGATTTCACACAGTTAAAGTGAAATCTTAGAAGTCAAACAAGATTAAGCCAATTTTGTCTTCTATTATCAATATCTAGAGAACAACCAAAGCCCATAGGTGAGTCACTCTTAATATGTAATGATTACACATCTTCAAGGTTCTGCATTCACACCAATTTTTATAAACAATCAATGTTGTCCTTTTACAATGTCTTCATATATAGGGAAGAAAGTCATCTCCATGCTTAGACATGCCCCTTAAGATAGAGTTCTTTCAAATAAAACTATATCTTAGGTTGTCTTTAGCCTTTGCATGGTTTCTTTTGCTTAATTATTTCCACATTAGTTCTTAAATTTTTTCCACATAAACTAAACCCTCTCTCAATAGGAAAATAGCATGCAATTTTGCATTAAATGCAACTAATTCAAACAACTCCCAACTTTTTTTATGCAAATTAGATGCACGTTGGTGTGCGCTTAGATACCAGCATTAATACCATTCATATATATTTTCATGTTAAACATGTTGGGTGGGTTGCAAGTTTGCATTTGTTATTACCTGAATTGGTTGGTCCCCAATCAATGTAAACAGAGAAGTGTGCAGGTCTCGTCTAGAAGATTTTCTCATTGTTGTATATATATTGTTATTTTTTTCCGTAAATGTTTTGAATGCATAAATAGATATCCATATTAATAAATCCACCTCATTTTCCTCTCTATCGCCTACTTTTAACTTGATCCCATGTCTGTAATGCATCCCTACCTTATATAGAATCTTGTTCATGCCATTCAAGTTAGAATGTAAGAGTTTTACAGCTCCTTGTTTTTCTCTCTTTTCCTTCTTTCGTTGTGGATTATCCAGTATGGTATAACTATATATAACCTTCATTCATTTGTTACACCTAAATCTCTTCACCAGTTAGGAATGGATTAATCACAAATGCATGCCTTTGCTGGTTGGCTATGTTATTGATTCAAATGCCCATAGTTTACTTCTTATTTCAATGTTTAGTTCTAATTTTCCTTTTAAAAACAAAAAAATCTTAAGTTGGGGTTTGATTTCCTTAATTCAAGGTTTTTCTATTTTTCAGTTCAATGAAGGATGGGTGGCACAAAGCATTCGAGTGGCCGGTAAGGATATATTTGAGTCCTTTCTTAGGCTATGAATCTTTTGAGTGTTTAAACAAATGCAAGCTATTGTGCTTGTTCTAATTTTCTTAAAGCACATGTTGCTTTAAACCTGCCAACTTTCATAGTAGCTTAAATGCTTATAATGCCATCTCAACAGAACCATTTTGCACATATTATGCAACGATGGCATAGCATTTGGTGGAGGCATTTCTTTCAAAATCCAAAAAATCTATCAGGAAATTGCCATTTATCCTACAACCACGTCTAATTCAGCACTTAAAAGTTAGCCATTCCCCTGTTTATGTCCACTAATTTATGTTCAATTAGAATGGACTAGTATTAGTTGACATGAAGTTTTCCCAAAAGCAGCATGAGCTTGAACTCTAACATCCAAGTCATTGTGTGAAGGAAAATGCATACAAAAACAAAGTAGCAAGCACAATAATGGAAACATCACACTTAAATCATAAACTCTAGAATTTTGATGGTCGAAAATAGATTGATATTGCAATGAACTATAATTCATCATAGACTCTTTATCTAATAAATACTAAATAGATTTGTGTGTGCGTCTAGAATAAACAGTAACTATGAAAGAAAATAACCAAATTATCAAGTAGTGCACAAGCAAACAATCAACTAGTCACTCTGCAGAGAAGTGACTAATTCAACTCTGTATTAAAAAGAGAGTCCTATATTTTACAGTTATTACTTATTTACAGAAATTCACATCCCTGTTAATAGAGCCTAAAGGCTAAAAGTAAAAATGCATGATAGTAAATAGGTGATTGTATAGGTTATGAATACAATCATTGCAGGTACGAACTTAAATTTCCATTTTGTCTTGTGTGATAACAAACTACATGAATTACTAGTGCATGCTCATAGTGGGAATTTTATATGATGACTTCATAAAATTATTCACTTATTACAGGGAATATACAACAATGTGCATTTGATACTCTAACTTGTGGTTTCCGAAGACTAATCCCCAAATATTTCAATTTCTTATTGCTCGTTACTTATCAAAACTACATAAATAGTCCTGCATCTGGACTAGAAATGACCACTAAATGTGAGATAGAGTTATTGTATTAGAGATGCAACAATGATATTTGTTAATTGTCTCAATACATATATTCACAGGAAAACTATAGTCCACTTTAAAATAATTATTATTGGTCTACTAACTTAGGATCAATGCAGATTGCTAGATTGGTTTTAGTGCAGCAGAATTACCAACTATTCTCTTTTTCAATTTTTTTTTGAATTTCTGAGCCTTTTTCTTGTTCAGCCATAAGGGACTATCCCCTGCCAATTTTTGTGCGTTTCTAGGATGTCCCCTATTTTTTCTGATATGGGACAACAATATGGATGTTTCTTGGCCATCCTCGTGACCCCTGAAACATCCCAAGGACAAAAGTGGATGGAAAAGACTAGGGGACCTGTCACTGTGTAATATAGTCAGAAACTTGTTTCTGGTCAGAAACATAGAACATTCAAAGCGATAAAAAAAATAGTCTATTAATAATTATTTTCTTCATACTGAAGATTTAAATTCTAAAATGCTTTAGGAAAAATACTTTTGAACATTCTGTAATTGAAAAAATTGAAGTAATCCATTCCTTAACGTCTCCAATAGTAATATGTCAAATATAATGTGTTGAATCCATTCTTATTGATGAGTGTGACTTGAAATCAACAGGATTGAGTGTTGCAGTAACAACTCCTCTATAATATTGAAAAACATTGAAAATTTACAGAGATGCTATGAACAATCTAGAATACCAAACAAGGTTTTGAACCTGCACAGATAACTATGGTATAGAAAGGATGATGTTTGATTGTTTAAACTTTGAATGAATGATTGCAATACAGTAACAAAAAAGGAAAACCCTTCATTCTCCCATTATCACAAGCAAAAAAAACCCACAAAATGCCAAAATCTATGCATGCAACACAAGAGAACACACAACAAACCCACAAGTCCTCCATTCATTTATTATGGCCATGGATTTGATGTGTTAGGGCCTAGTCAAGCCAAAAAATCCACTACAAAAGTGTCGGTAGAGGATGTTGTGTTAAAACGGGTCAAGAAAAATTGAACCATCACATAAAATGCAATATGGGTCATCCTTACAAGAAAACCTTCTCAAATCAGTGCCTTGGTGATTAAACAATGAATTTTGGGCACCACTCAATCAAATCCAACAACCACAAAGTCCATCTGAGAAACGAGGGCATACATTTGTATGAAACAGAACAAAAAAGAAAAAAACGTGGGGCACACCTAGTCTGTTGCTGAAAGGTCCTTCGTAAAAGGACTCGTGACTTGCTCTGAACTTCACGCCTTTTCAATTTTCTGAAAAGCCCCTTGTCATTATTGGAAAACCCTCGTTCTGTTCTTTCTGCCCATCGTGCCTTTGTTCCTGGTACCTCTTTCTTTTGTTCCTGTCTTTGATTCTTCTTGTGTTCTTTTGTTCTATACAAGTTATTCGAAGGAAGAAGCTTCACAAAAGGAAAATGCATGCTGAGGGAGGGAAAATGAAAAAGAAGAGAGAAACAAAAAATTTATTATAGAAAAAGTAATTTTTTTATTGTCTTAATTTAAGACAATTAAAGAATTAAAAATATATTTAACGCAAAACTAATATTTTGTCTTAAATTAATGTCTTAAAAACCTCGTTTATGTAGTAGTGGGTGCTTGTGACCTTGTCTAGCAAAATTTGCATCAAATTCACATGCCATGTTCTTCTATGTCTACACTTTCTAGTTTTGTTTCTTGTTTCGGTCTTTTTGCTTTGTATTTTAATGATTCTATAACAGTTTGTCTTCTTAGTCTTAATTCACATAGTTTACAACATTTCACATTTCCATCACATCTCATCAATCATCTCATCAACCACAATTAAAAAAATGGGACCAAAACCCTAATGAGCTATTTGACTCTTCCTTAAGGACAACCAAATAGTTTTTCTTAGTTATTTTTGTGTCACTAATGTTTTATGGTGGAATGAATGATTTAAGTTAATAATTGATCTTAGATCCCATTTAACCATCTCACAAGATGACCATCATACTAGATTTACTTTAATTACTTTGTTTCTATGTTGTTTTATTCAAACTTGATCCATGTTAATTTTGGAATGTAACTTTATAGTCTCACCTTTTATGAATATTATACTAATATATTTAAGACTTTATAAAAACTAAATAATACTTATTCATTTAAAAAAATTATGAGACATTGAATTCAATTATATGTACTATTTTACAGTACTAAGATATGACTCAACCAAAAATATTGCTGACATGGAGAACTTGGTGGTGAATTCGCGCACGTCATTGTCAGTGAATATTACACAATATAATTTTGTTTCTTCCATCTTAATGGACTACTAGAAGGAAAGTCAGCTTCGTCCACCGTACTGGAATACCTCCTCGCAAACAAATGTTAGTTGCACATTTTTTAACTGAGGAAATACAGACCCATTGTTTTATCATTTAAAAAACCTCACATAACGTGTTTCAGTGCAGAAACTATCAGATCTGAATAACTAAATCAACCGCATATTTACTTTTTTATACAACATTGGTTTAATAAGACACGGGGATTTTAAAAGCTCAGATAGATCGTCGAAAATAATTTATTATTCAGTTTCTTTTTGGACAACCATAAAATAGAAAACCTCATCTCTTTCGACCTTTTATTGTATAGATTTCTTACTTGCAAAGAAACCTCCTGTTCATTTACATCACAGAACTGTTCATCGAATTTGACTTGACATTCAATAGGCAGACACTCGTGTCATCAAAGCTTTAGGAGAATTTGTATAGATAAAATTGCCTTCTACTTTATGTTGAGGATGAAGAAAGTTGGTGTCTATTTGAAGACTTGATAAATATAAAACATAAGTGGGGGACCAACAAATACTGACTCTTACCTATATATTTCTCTAGCGAAATAGCATATCACAGAAGAGCTAGCCCATCTCATTAAAAGCTCTTAGCTAATCAAATCTATTGCTTAGGAGGAGGAAAGATATGAGAGAAATGCTACTAACTCTCCCTCAAAGGCTCCCAAAATCTCTGTTTTCTGTGATTTTGGGAACCTTCTGAGGGGAGATAACAGCACTTTATCTCAGTTGGATTTAAACCCATATTACTGAATTCTCATTTCCTTCAATGGTTTTCACAAAAAGAAGGTAGATAATAGTTTATGAAAATTTTCTTCCTGCTTATTTATTTGCTATGGAGTATGTTTCACATCCATTCTTTATTTTGTATACAGTGGCTATCTTTGAATACACAGCTCCCAACAACCTTTAGAGTATACTCAGGAGGAGGGTGTGCTCACATGCTTTAGTGGTTATTTGCTACGGAGTATATTTTATATTTTATTCAAAGACAGCCATTACAGTGGCTACGAGCCGATTGATGTGATGTGGCATTTATCCCTTATAGATTTTCCTATTTGTTCATTGACACTGCCTATGAATAAATGGACGATATTTGCTTATTCAAGATTAACAATGTCTCTTTACACATTTTTTTTCATACTACAAACTTTAAGCTGATCTATATCTTAAGCTACGAATCCTTTTGACTAATTCATTCATATTCAAAACAATGTTTTTTATTTATGTTGTATGACTGATCTCTTTATACGCATCTATCATATCTATATTACCTCATACATCATTTCATCTTTTTACTGCGCAACTTTCCATTAAACCTCTCATAACATTTTTTCGTTCTCCTAAAATTAATTATATAAGCATCTCATCTCCAAGTAATTTGACTGAAGTTTCTCTAATGTTTAATGTTTTCCAGAAACGTGTTTTTGCTTTCCTAATATTTTTCAAAAATATCATATTTGATTTTTGTGGCGGCCGCCTAAGCCACTTTCGGCAAGTCCACACCCACTAACACTATTGTTGCAAGTAAATTGCTATACAAAGAGTTGTCTTCACCGGTTGCTACAGGTAACCCTAATCAGGGTACACACAGCCCTATTGCTGGAAGCGATAAGCGCACACATATACGCACTTTGACAATATACGACATCAGCCCACAGAAACCCTAGATAGGTAACATCAGGTAACACAACTAAGACAGTCCCGACACATGGACACACATTAGCTTTAAACTCAAGATTTCATTAAAATAGCATTCTCTATTTCATTTCAATACACGAATACGTTACAAACTTTTTAGCTTTGAAACATAATTCCCTCCCATGAAGGGTATCAATTAATGATATCAAACGTTACAAACTTTTTCTACGTTCACGGGCCGTATCTCCCTCGCCTCTATCTTACACACAGCGTCCTTATCTCCTGATTCGCGTAGGTCTCTCTGTTATGTCACCTCAACGCTGACTTTCGGCTTTGTTTTACGCGCCATTCTACTGTTCACACTTACCACACAACGTCTCTTCGTCATTCCCTGTCTCATCCTTCCACTTTGCCACTTGTGGATGTCGACTCTCCACACAGCCTTAGGGCAATCGTTGCAACAAATACTTGCAGCTCATAAATAATCTCTGAGGATTTCTTTGGATGTGGGCTAATTATTTTCTGCTCCTCCTCTCTTCCTCTTACGCCAGGCTTCCTGCTGTTCTTTACTTTCTCTAGGTATTGTGAAACTTCACTTCTCTCTCTTCTGCTCTTATTTAAATGCTCGATTAATGGCTATTACGTAATAAGAAATGACTGCTGAAAATGAGCTTCCATCTAATATTTAAAATCAAAAACATTTTGGGATGGCCGCTTTTGCGCAGACAGGCTTTCTCAGCTTGCTTGCTATCATTATTTACTATTCCAAAGAGAAATAGTTAAAACATTTAGTGTTGCGTGCCCATGTGGACCATAACTTCAAACCATGACAGCTGGTTAGAGGTAATAAACTACACATTTGCGGATTTATCTGTTTAACAATGGAATCCACAGAACAATATTCCTCATGTTTCTCGAACCAATTAAAATATATTTTACAGCCTTGCCCTTTCGGAGTTATGAAGAGAGATAAATTGAAGACGAATATTGTAATAAAAATATATTATCACCATAGTTCCTTTTTGGACGCCCATGATTTCTTATGACATTTGACAATATTCAGCCGTATGTTTTTTTTTCTTGAGAATAATCCTAGCCGTTTAGCCTATATATATAGGTTTACGTTTCATTTTTTCAGGTTATTTTGGGTTTGCCGAGGTCGGAGATGTTCCGGTTGGCGGCGACTTGACTGGGTTTTTTTTTGCAATGTGGAGCTTGGTAATTATCTGGGTTGGCGGTGGTGGAGTTGGTGTCCTTGGTATGCGGAAGTTGAATCGTAAGTGTTTGTTCGTGGGAGTGTTAATTCATTATGTCGTTGTTGTATGATGGGGCCAGATGAAGTAAATGCGAGTTTACGAAGTAAATGCAATATTGACTGGTGCACTGTGGGAAAGTATACTTTGTTTAAGTTGTATTGTCGAAACAACCATTGTGGTGTTGGTTTCATAGCAGACTATTGTAAAAATTATCGTCTTCGGCTCCGTGGCTTGTTTGATATAAAACTATTCCAAAAATCGACGAACTTTTGTTCTCTGGAATCTGTAAGTCGTTTTACATGGGTATTTTGTATAGATGATTAATTTATTGTTCATGTCTTCTTGTTATATGTTTCTATCTTTGGCGTTATACCCATTTTGGAGATTTCAAAGAGATTAACGCTCTATATGGATGGAGAAATTGTAGTGAAATCTTCTTTCTTTTGTTAAAAAATATGGTTAGGGTTAGTTATTTTTTCACCATTGCTTTATTGTTTTAGTTATCTCTATGCATTTGTATGGTAAGTCATTTTACATGGGTGTTTTGCATAGATGATTAATTTATTGTTCATGTCTTCTTGTTATGTGTTTCTATCTTTGACGTTATACCCATTTTTGAAGATTTGAAAGAGATTATTGCTCTGTATGGATGTAGAAATTGTAGTTAAATCTTCTTTTTTTTGTGAAAAAATATGGTTAGGGTTAGTAATTTTTTCACCGTTGGTTTATTGTTTTAGTTATCTTTGTGCAACTTTGGCATTATACCCATTAACATAGGAGCAATTGTAGATTAACATAGGAGCAATTATTTTTTCGCCCTTGGTTTATTGTTTTAGTTATGTTTGTGCATCTTTTATTTATTGTTTGTAGTTATTTGTGCATATCTTTGGCGTTGCCCCCATTACCATACGAGCAATTATAGTTACATCTTTTTTCTTTCATCAAAAAATATGGTTAGGGTTAGTAATTTTATCGCCCTCTGTTTGTTGTTTTAGTTATCTCTTTGCATGTTTTTCATTACACCCATTAACATAGGAGCAATTGCAGATTAACATTAGGAGTGATTGCATATATATATATATATATATATATATATATATAAGTAGAGGGTTAGTATGAAAGCATAAACATATTGGAGATAAAATTAGTTTGGTGGTTTTTCAGTGTTATTCTAATAGCTCTTTTAGAATTTCTCTTTTTGTCTATAATATTTAGTGGCAGGTGATGTAGCTCGAATTTTCAAGAAAGTATGTGGGGTTATACTCATTTTTACATGGATGTTTTGCATAGATGATTAATTTATTTTTAATGTCTTCTTGTTATATATTTCTACCTTTGGAATTATACCCATTTTAGAGAATTCAAAAAGATTATCGCTCTTTATGGGTGAAGAAATTCCAGTTAAATCTTCTTTCTTTCATCAAAAACATATGGTTAGGGTTAGTAATTTGTGGCTATTTAGTGTTATTCTAATAACTCTTTTACAATTTCTCTATTTTTCTATAGTATTTAGTGCTAGGTGATGTAGCTCAAATTTTCAATGAAGTCTATGGGGTTATACTCATTTTGCATAGATTATTTCTACCTATTGGCTTTAGGAGTTCTATTTAATGTGGCTTTTCCTTCATCTATGTTGTATGAATATGTTTCATGATAGTTTTTTTTCCTCATGTGTTTGAAGCTCCTTGTAACAAACTGTTCTTGATTATATTCTTTTTCCCAATTGCTCATAACAAACTGTTGATTATCATAGATTTCATGTTCTATTTTGCATACTTATTCATGATATTCTTGTTTTGTGATCTATTTGAAGGTAAATTCATAATTTTCCCCCAATCCTTATTGACCAATGAGCAACGTTTAGGAACATTCTTTCTTGAAGAGGTAAGGTCCACGTCGTGATAAGCAGATTAAAAATGTATTGTTCTTTGAAACCTGTAAGTCATTTTACATGGGTCTTTTGCATAGATGATTAATTTATGGTTAATGTATTCTTGTTATATGTTTGTCATTATACTAATCTTGGAGACTTGAAAGGGATTATCGCTCTTTATGGCTAGAGAAATTACAGTGATATATTCTTTTTTGGTCAAAAAAATGGTTACAGTTTGTAATTTTTTTGGTTGTTGTTTATTGTTTGTAGTTATCTATGGGAATCTTTGGCGTTATACCCATTACCATAGGAGAAATCATAGTTAAATCTTCTTTCTTTTGTCAAAAAATATGGTTAGGTTTAGTAATTTTATCTCTCTTTATTTATTGTTTTATTTATCTCTGTGCATCTTTGACGTTATACCCATTAACATATGAGCGATTGTAGATTAACATAGGAGTAATTACATATATATATGCAGAGGGCTAGTATGAAAGCATAGGCATATTGGAAATAAAATTAGTTTAGTGGTCATTAAGTGTTATTTTAATAGCTTTTTACAATTTCTCTATTTTATCTATAATATTTAGTGCCATGTAATAGGTCAATTTTTCAATTAAGTCTGTGGGGTTGCACTCATTTTGTACTGATTATTGCTACCTATTGGATTTACGAGTTATATTTAATGTGGATTTGACTTAATTGTAAATTTGAGCTACTTTACTTGGCATTAAATATTATAGACAAATCATTTATGCAAAATACCCATGTAAAATGACTTGTAGCAAATAATTGTTATTCTAGCACCTCCTATACAGTTTATGTACTTCTCTTCAATATTTATTAACAAAGAACATAGCTCGAACCATGTATCAATATGTTTCATGTTATTCTATTTTCCCTTATCTGCTTGAATGTTTGTGGAACAAACTACTCAGGTTTGTTTATGCAATTGGTGGAACTTGCTAATTATGTGGGATGGCAGTGTCTTATATGAATATGTTTCAATATATTATTTCTCCCTTGAATCTATTTTAGGTTCCCCACAACAAAATGTTCTTCATGATATTCTTGTTTTCAGATTCTTGTAACAAACTATTCATTATCGTAGTTTGCCTCTTCTATTCTCTATATCTTAAATTTCTATTTAATGTGGGTTTGAGAACATCTCTCATTTTCCTCTAATTCTTTAGTATTTTCTTAATAGGCCTTTTCCAGTCTCGCTTTGTTCGTTCTATCAATATGTTCCATGGTGTTGTTTTTCTAAACTGTTTGAACTTCCCCATAACAAATTGTTCTTGATGATATTCATTTTTCCAGTTCCCTATACCAAACTGTTCATTATTGTACTTTGCTTGTTGTATTCTCCATATTTTAACATTCAATTTAATGTGGGTTTTGAAACATCATGTATAGATTTGAGTTTGCAACATATTCC